>OY728131.1:619162244-620412244 GCA_963277665.1 Viscum album | reverse complement strand
TCCATATCATTACTATTATGCATGGTTATAATAAATTATTTATAATAAAAAAAAATTTAAATATATATTTTTATATATTATGTAATTAATTTAACTTTTGTGTAAATAAACATGAATAAAAAAATGTAAAAACGATGCAAAATGGGAAATATTTTAAGGGAAACAAGATATAAAATGATTCGTCTTCAACAACATAAATTAAGAAATTTTATTCAATGATTATAATTTATAAATAAAATCATATATTAAGATAATTCATTTGTATTTTTATTTTTAAAAAAATTTAATTTCATGTGCATTTATGATGTGACGGGTGGGCCTATAATTATGCATTCTTCCAATGCATTAGGTACTATTATGTATCTCAGGAGATTATTTTCATTTTCTGTGAACCAGAATCAATATTTTTTCCCAATGTTTATGTTATAATTTATTCACATATGTTATGTGTGAACAAGATACTAGCTTAGATCACAATATGTGTGGTATATAACCACTATGACATGATGTTTTATTTTTATGCATAAGACATATTCCATGGCATTATAACATGTTTCCCTCTTGATTTTGATGATGATCTTTTGCTAATAATTTGATGATATTGATTATTCTAGTTTGTGTATTTTTTATTCATTCCCCTTATTCCTCCCCTTACTTTTACTTTTTCCACCCTATTATTTGATTAAAATACTCAGGTGACTACAAGTAGTAATGATACAATGATACCTTTATAAGTATAAAAACAAATATTTAAATAATATTTATGTTTTATTATTTATAATTGCTGTATGAGCCAAATTTCCCTATGACACTAAACCTTTGTATTATAGATTATATGAATGTTATGATTTATATATTTAAAATGATTTAAATGAAATGTATGAAAAATAAAATCCAATATAGTTTGTATTAGAGAAAAGGTTTACATAATTTTGGATTTACTATTAGAGAACACTAGTGAAAACCCTCCTCGTAATTCAATGTATATGTAAAAATCCTAGAAGATTTCTTTTAGAGGAAGTATAAAAAATGATATCATATAAGAAATGATTTTAGAATTTATTTTCACACTATAATAGATAATTAATTCATTATTTTTTTACTTTTATTGTGTTTGAACATTTTATATTTTTGAAAATATTGACAAATAGGGGAATCCAAACGAACAACTGTCATGACCCGTCCCCCGGGGCCCATGTCGTGACTACCCCAGGCCCACCTTCTATAGGCCAGGGGCTGGAGACTATCACTAGAAAGGCATATCCCTTAAACGGGAAGGCATTTACTTTAAACCTATACATACACAAAGAGTATAACACCACAAGAAGCAACCACTAATTAAATTGCAGTAGTAAAAAAGAGTGCTGAAAGTAAAGGGGCCAGAATACAAGACCGAATGAATGTACGAGTACTGCTCAAAATTACAAATACAACAGAAAAAAGTGAAAAGAAACTATTGGATCATCCAACACGAATCCTACCTGAAGTGTAGGTACAACTAACGATTATTAGTCCCCGCATCACATCACACCAAATGGTCCGCCTCCAAGTATCATCTAGTCCTAGCTCCCCCAGCCTCAATCAATCATGTATTCCATCTGCACAAGACACAACAAGGTATGGGCGAAGCCCGTGCATGGGTGAGTATAACAATACTAAATAGGGACACCGAGACCCTGTAGGTCACCTAAATTTCCACAAAGAAAAACCAGAAAGCAATACATCAACTCTACTTAGGTAGATGCCCTTACATACACCTAGGTTATAACGATATACACATCTCATACATGAGGGAAGAATACCACAAAAATAACACCATGAAGGTAACTCCACGATGGTAAAAGTACCACACAAGAAACACTAAAAAGGTTACACCACGAAGGTAAAAGAACCACACATTTATCACCAAGAAGATAGTACCTCGAAGGTAAAAGTGCCACCCATGTATCACCACGAAGATAGTACCACGAATGTAAAAGTACCACACAGGTATCACCATGATGATAGTACCACGAAGGTAAATGGACCACATAGGTATCACCACGAAGATAGTACCAAGAAGGTAAAAGTACCACATAGGTATCACCACGAAGATAGTACCATGAAAGTAAAAGTACCACAGAGGTATCACAATGAAGATAGTACCACAAATGTAAATGTATTAGTTCAAGAAGAGTCTCAGCTCAAACTAGGTTTTTCAATGAAGTATAGAAGTACAGATGATTAGTCGTAAAGCTAGATCATCTTATTTTTTCATGAAGTACTATTGCTGATTATACGGAGTCTGACCCGCATGGAGTCGATAGGTACTAACCCTCGCAACGACCGACATAGGATCAGACCCACATATGATCGGTATGCGCTGACCCTCAAAGGATCGTTGAGCGCTGACCCACATAGGATCTGACCCACATAGGATCGGTATGTGCTGACCCACATAGGATTACTGAGCGTTAACCCACACAGGATCTGACCCACAAAGGATCAGAGCTATCCCACATAGGATCACTTGGTATTAACCTTTGTATGATCTGTCTCCAACCTTCGCCTCAACACCAGCCACCGGATTCACGCTCATAGCTCATTTGGTAGAACCACTTCTCAAGCCATCAATCATACCTCAACCACCATGAAGATACACTAAAAATTATCCTAATGGTCCTTCACGTCACAAGGGACCCAATTCAATAGAAAGTACGTCAATTGGATTCCTGATATATTAGTTTTTAGTGTTTCTACTCCGAGGTCCCGGTTGTATTTGAGGTTCGATCCAACCTGGCCATACTCCAACTTTATCCAAAAGTCAAGTGAAGTATACTAAAAGGGCCATCTCGATCCAAGGATTCTGGTGCCGTAGATGGTTCATCAAAAGGACGCAGGGATCACAAGTTATGGCTAAAGAAGTGAAACTGGGTCCAGATCGGCCCAGGTCCGGTTCAACCCAACCAGGGCTGACCCAACCTGATTCGGTTTGACCGGATATGGTCCGGGTCCAGCCCGGCCGATGAAGTGGTGGCCTTCTTGGCTAGGTGGTTCGTCGTTGTGAGGTCCACCCAAGCTGACACCCGGGGGGGAGCCCCCCCCCCCCCTGTATCTCGAATAGTCTGTTGGACCATTCGATAGGTGTGGTGTCGGGTTGGCACACGGGACCCGATGGGTGGTCCCGCTCGATGTGGTCATCCAGAATCCAGGCTGATCCTCCTCCCCGTGGCACGATGGTACCGCTGTCCACCCATGGTCAGCCGGGTGTCGGTCGCCCTTTGGCCTCCGTTGTGGCCAAGTGGTCTCAATCTTCTTTTCCGGTGGCGCAGACGTGCACCGCCGCTTCGCCACACGGTTGGTCGGCATGTCGTCTGTAGACTTGCTCTATTGCGGCCGATGGGCCATGACCTCCTTCTCATCTGACGGTGCAGTCATTCGCTACCCAATCTCCACATGGTCGGCCGGTGTGTCAGCTGCCCTCCTCTTCTACGAGTCACCGCAACTTCGAACTAAGCCTGAAAAATAAGACGACTACATATTCGTGATCATCAAGTCGATGACTCCATGTCCATACGTCACGCTCAACAAAACTTTGTGTTCCCAGTATCATTAATTATTTTGTGCCAAAAAATTCACGAATTACGTGTGAAGAATGAAAGATAAGGGTCTGGGTATAAGTGCATAATGATGGGAATTTTTTTTTCATCGTCATTGAGAATCAAGAATATGAAGTAACAAAAAATATATTTAATCATACTTCAAATTAAAACCCCAAACTTGATCAACTTTTGGAGGTTTTTCAAGGAGGAAGACGATAACGGTGAAGTCAGCATTCATTACTCCCACAAGATGCTTCTGATCTGGGCTCGAGTGTCGTCTCCGTTTTTCATTGGGGGTGGTTCTTCATTGGAGGATCTTCTTTGTTGGAGGATCTTCCTTAAATGGTCTCCTCTCTCTTTCACCAACAGAGAGACTACCCTCAATTCTCTAATGAAAAGTTAATAAAATAACTGTAGATTAACAAGTTGTTTCATTAATTTAGATTTAATGAACCCAGTTAATTAAAGAGAGTTGTGGTTACATAATTTGTGTAACCAACCATTTAATGCCCAGACTTAATTGCCCAACCACCATCATGTGCTCCCCACCTCCACAATTGTAAAAGGAGGTTTCAAAAAGAAAAATAAAATAAATTTTGTTGTTTTATTTTACTTTTATTCTTTTAACTCTCTCACAAAAATCCAAAAAACTAACTTCCAACCTTGACTTACTTCCTTCAAGGTGGGGGTCTCCTTAAGTGAATATTGGTTCTGCGAGTTCAACAGTGTCCTTATATTTCTATTCCGAGCACCGGTTCAAAAGTTACAAAACATCACTAACGTTTTAACTGAACGTACCAAATAAAAAGTACCAAAAATTAATAGTAGTCACCCTTGATCCATTTTGGTCGAGGTTAGGCTATGCCTAAGTGAAACACACCCCAACGAACCCAACGACACTCTTGTATTTACAATCCTAGTTACTATTTGAAAATTAGGAATTTTACAACAAAATAATTGTGACTTAATTATTTTATTTACGGCCAAAAACATACTTTCAGTGGTGGCTTGCGTCGGCCAATGTTAGTGTCTCCCTAAAGAAAGAACACCCTCACTTGTTCATAGGTGGTCTCGGATTTTTAATCTGCATTACCGTTTGTGAGTTAGAAGCATTTGAAAAATAAAATTACTTTATTTAATTACTTTTTTAGGGTTATTCCATTTTTGGGTTTTCTCATAGGAGGCCCGTGCAGACTAATCTTAAGTCGCACCTAGGGTATACCTACCATCCTAAGCACAACAATTCACTCATATTTCTGATCTGAGTAACCATTTTAGAGTTATTCCACTTCTTCTAGAAAATTTATTATGTGTGAAAATTAAATATTAACAAAACTTCGACGGATCATTCTGGGCACTCCGGGCCTCAGAATCACACATCGTCAGATTTGAAGTTCTTGAAATAATTCCATATAATTAAAAAAATATACAAAATTTACAATACATTACATTCTCCCAGCCGTAGTTCTTTATGTCCCTGGAAGGCACAACATAGACTAAGGAAACAAATCCTGGTACTAAGCACAGATCTGAGCCTCCCACTCCCATGAACTCTCTTAGAGGTTCTTGTACTGCAAGAGACTGTGAACCAGAGGTATCGACAGCCCACAAAGGACCTTCTCCTATCCGTCCTTAAACTCCACTGAGAACTCCGTAAAACTCACCCCATCGGCAAAGTACATCTCACCCTAGTAAAAAACATCTGATGGATCATGCACACATGTTTTCAGCTGTGACACATGGAGAACATTATGCACCTGGTGCATCTATGGGGAAAGAGATAGATGGTGCACCATGTCGCCCACTCTTTTAAGAATATAGAAAGTTCTGATGAACCTCAGAGATAACTTGTCACCCCGACCAAATCTCTGTAAACCTCATCGAGATGAGACCCGTAGGAAAACATGGTGTCCCTCCACCTGTCGGAAAAATACTTCTACCGGCTTTGAGTAGTTTTCACTTACTAACAAGTGAGGCATCGTGATACAAACTCTGCCATTTCATCCTTCATCCCAGGCTATCAGAACTAACGTATGAGGTCCTAGAACATATCTACCACCCCAGGATGTACCGCCAGAGGGGACGTATGGAACTCCCTCAACTCCTCCTACCATGGCACTATTGGTACCATGGTATGTCCTCTGAAGAGGATGACATGCTTCCCACCTTTATAAAATATATTAGGTTCCTTACTTGAGGATATCTGAGCACTTCAAGCCTCAGAGTCAGTGTCCCCATGTTGTGCCTCCCTGACTCGCTGAAGAAGTGTGGGTGTGACTGTCATATACTGGAGGTATGCTGCTCCATCTCTATCCACGAAGGATATCTGCAATACGGCTAGCCGCTCTGTAGCCTCAATCAGCAATTGTATACCAGACCTCCTACTGAGTGCATCTGCTACTACGTTCTTCTTCCTAGGATTATAGACTATCTCAATGTCATAGTTAGGGAGGAACTCTAGCTATCGTTGATGTATCATGTTCAGGTCCTTCTGAGGGAAGATATACCTGAGACTCTTGCGATCAGAGTGGACTGTGAAACATTTTCCCATCAAGTAGTGTTGCCACATATTTATCACAATGACCACTGTTTCTAACTCCAGGTCATGGGAAGCATAGTTCTACATTTCAGTCCTTGTCTTAGCTCCTAAAATATTTGCTGACAATTCTCCGTCCACAAGAAACGCTCTCACTTTTTCGTCAAAGCTGAAAAGGGTGCCGCTACCCTGGAGAAGTCGGGTACAAATCTCTGTTAGTGCCTATTCAAAGTAGAAATCCCTCTCCCTTCAGGGAGGTAATCCTAGAAACATCTTTTGAAAAGATGTCCTCATGATCTTCCACTCCTGTTTGGAACTCAAAACTCAAAGCTTTGGCTTCCATGAGGGTAATTCTGGCCGACTCAAGAGTGACCGGCTGCACTCTCCTATGCATGAGTTTATCTTGTGCTGCATGGGATTCCTTTTTCCCAGACCAAGGAAAATACCATTCCAACATTGTAGGTAAACCACAACCTTTTTGCATTATATAGTCAATCTAAGTATGAACTGTGGATGTCCAGTCTATACCCAAACAAATGTCAAAAGGCATCGATGCTACCACCAAGAGGTTACAACAGAAACTATCGGCTTAATGGTCAGATCACACTGTCTGCATAAGTGTGATTATCGAGTCTCCTCCCAAAGGTATCTCCAGATGTGTGGGTCAAGTCAATGGTTTAACTGGAAACTGTAGGTCTGGGACCTGATTAATGGAAGGAAGGAATGATTGGTACCTATGTCTATTAATACTGTAACAAGTAGTAGACACAGATCGTTCATCGAGTCATTCCTAGAGCCCTTGGGTCACTACTCTTGACCATAAGTAGCTAATCCCTTCCCCTTTCCTCCAGATCCCTTAGCCTGGTGGGGGCCACAATGGGGGGTGGTAGTAACATGTCGAAATTTATACCACCTCATGATACTCTCCTAACCCTGCTTCAATGTCTACCGCCCTACGGATTCATCTTTACCTAACAATTCTTCTTCCGTAAACATTTTTACATTCCCAAGTTGTAGAGACTGGCACTAATTTCTTGCTATAACACTACTAACATTAACTGGATGTATCCGATAATACATAGAACATTCAACCCCAAAGGTTCTCTCTAGCACCCTATCATAGGTAGGAATGCATAGATAAATTCTGTTGGCATTGACGTCCTTAAACACAACGTGCATGGAAGTCCAAGCCTCGAAGAACTGATCGTATTGTATTCATTGAGTACCAGGAATGATCGGTATGCCTCAATGAATACTCGGCTACCGACATGTCATCCTGACAAAGCTATGAAAGCTCTAGAGAACTCTCAGTCACCTCCTCAAGCCAGTCCACAGCCGCCTGTGAGTTGGACTCTCCTCAGAACCTGAGGGGTATCTGATGCTGAATCTCATGTAAGGCACAAAACCTAAATGTGTCCTTTACTGGTACTGTTTTTTTGTAACTTATGTCCAATGGGTTGTGATATAGATGACACACTACCCGAATGTATTATCTCATAAAATGTTCCATATACCGAAGCCTCATCACTATGTGTGCCATCTTCATGGTCACTCACTGGAAAAGACAACAAGAAAAGATCACCATCTGCTCTACCAGTGTCTCAAATAGGAAGAAAACTCTAGCCACAGCCTCCAGCCCGTCCTTAGCTTCCTGGGAATTTGTCTTACCTTGAAACCTCAGAGGCCACTGCTGCTGGAACTCGTGAAATGCGCTCATTCGTCATGCGTCCTCTACTGGTGGAGCTAGTGGTAACGTCTTACCAATGGGTAATGGTGTTTATGGTACACCACCTGAAGGTGCTAACATCGTAAGAGGGCCCTGAACCGAGGCCACATCGCTCGGTGGGTTTTCATCACGTACTCTCTCATGAAACCTGGGTGCCTGTCTATGCAATGGCATCCTGATAAAGAATAGGTGTGCCAGAGTCCTTATTTTATACCTGGTGAGATGATTCAAAGTGATCACAAATAAAAAATTTCAAAAAAACACATAAGCAGTCTATATTTTCATGCACTGAGTCAGAAATAAAAGTTTAGGGTCCTGGTGTATGGATACGTCGGTAGCCGCACCAACACTGGATTCTCCCAACTAAAAACCACACTCATCACACATAACAATATTGCAACACAGAGAAGATAAGATTCCTAGTTCTTCAGTAGAACTGAACTCCTATGATACCTATTTTTTCACGACACGTCCCCTGGGACACATGTCATAAATACCCCAAGCCCGCCTTTAAGAGGTTAGGGGATGGAGACAAGCACCGGAAAGGCATATCCCTAAAATGGGGATGCATTGCCTTTAAACCTGTACATACACACAGAGTATAATGCAACAAGAAGCAACCACTATGTAAACTGTTGTAGAAAAAAGAGTGCTAAATGTAGCGGTTCAGGAATACAATCCCAACAAAAATTAAGAGTACAACTCAAAAGTACAAATACAATTGAAAAGTGAAAATCAGCTCTTGGATCGTCCACCATGGATCCTACCTGAAAGGATGGTATAACTCATGATCAGTAGTCCCTATGTCAAGTCACACCAAATTTTCCACCCCTGATTACCATCCATTCTTGTCTCCCTCATCATCGATCAATGGTGTACATCGATTGCACAAGACACAACAAGGTGTGGGCAAAGCCCGTGCAGGGGTGAGTATAACAATGCTCAGTAGGGTTGTCGAGACCCTGTAGGTCTCCAATGGTTTCACAAAGGAAAACAACAAATAAATAAATCAAATATACTTAGGTATATGCCCATACATACATCTATGTTATCAAGATATACACATCTCATACATCAGGGAAGAATACCACAAATGATACACCACGAAGGTAACTCCACGAAGGTAAAAGTACCACACAGGTAAAACTACGAAGGTTGCGCCATGGAGGTAAAAGAACCACACAGGTATCACCACGAAGATAGTACCTCGATGGTAAAAGTACCACACATGTATCTCCACAAAGCTAGCACCATGAGGGTAAAAGTACCACTCAGGTATCACCATGATGATAGCACCGTGATGGTAAAAGCACCACATAGGTGTCACCATGATGATAGTACCACAAAGTTAAAAGTACCACACAGTACCAACACGAAGATAGTACCATGATGGTAAAAGTACCACACAGGTATCATCACGAAGGTAAAAGTGTTAGTTCAAATAGTGTCTCAACTCAATCCAGGTTTTTCTGTGAAGTATAGAAGTACAGATGATTAGTCATGAAGCTAGATCATCTTAATCGGTAAAAAGGTACTACAACTGATTATACGGAGTCTGACCCACATTGTATCGATAGGTACTAACCCCCACAATAAACCACATAGGATCTGACCCACCCGAAGTCGATTGGTATTTACCCTCGCAATGACCCACACAGGATCTGACCCACACAAGATTGGTATGCAGAGACCCACACAGGATCGGTGATCACTGACCCAGAAAGGATCTGACCCACACAAGATCGGTATGCGCTAACCCACACAGGATCTTTGAGCACTGATGTAACGACCTGAAATTTTGAATAAATATTGTTTCCTAATTTTGTGTGTTATTTTATACTCATCAAAACTGTTTCATTTGATACCATGAGTATAATTAAAATGAGACTGTTGGGTTTTGACTGTTATATGATCATTGGTCAATATGACCGCTGGAAACTAAACGTTTCGATTACTGTCTCTAAAAACAGGTAATATTGGTTAATTAATATAGAAAGAAGATTTGATGGCCTCATCCAATAGTCTCGGGCCAATAGAATCCCATCTAACGGAACTTGGGAAAGAGGTAGCACCACTGAGCTTTGCTCTAGACCAAACACAAACCGAACTTCATCGTGTGAAGCTAGAATGGAATCTCCTTCGCGAGAAGTTCAAACTGATAGAAATTACTACTCGTGCAATGTTAGTCGAGCAACCCCAAGATTTTATCACCCTAGAACACCTTACTCTTAGGTCCTATGCTGGTGTTATAAGGGACTATGTAACGAGACCATAACTGCCTTGTGTAATCCTTTGTTATAAATAAAATTGTGTTCACTTCATATGGTGAAGTTTGTGAATTTTCAAATGTTCGGATAAATATAGTATGAATATTTTTGATGAATTTTAGAAAAAGGATATTTTTAAAATGTTTATGTAAACCTTAAATAATTAAAAATTTGTAATGATTTTCAAAAAATGGTCTTCTACAATTATGTTCATTACAAAATTTAGAATCTAATGAGATCAACTTAATTTTTGATGAATAGTAAATTATGAATAGTGATTTTATGCTTAGGATTAGTAATGTGACCAAATGGATTAGTAATCTCATATAAAAAATTATTTATATAATCTAATCACCTTGATTAAGTAATGAGATTCAATAAAATAGGTAAATAAGTGTTTCAGAAATTACTAGTCAAGTATTAGTTTTTTCGGGTGAATAGTGTTTTTAATTAAAAATTAAATTAAAAATATTTAGAAAATTATTTTTATAAAATGGATTTCATTTTTGAACTCAGAGCATCGATATTATGTTCAGGTAATTTTTGGGGATTTTTCGGGAAAAAAAAAGGAATTTTCAGTGAATAGTGTATTTATTTAAAAAATAAATTAAAAATATTTAGAAAATTATTTTTATAAAATGGAGTTCATTTTTGAAATCAGAGCACTGATATTTAGTTAAGAGGAAATTTTGGGATTTTTCTGAGAAAGTTGAATTTTTAATGAATAGTAAAAATACAGTTTTAGGGTTTCAGTATGTTTAATGACATCATAACTATGTCATGATGCTGTCATGAGATATTTTAAGGGTTGTCCGACCAAAGGTGATGAATTATTGTATGGGGGGCCATGTGGCCTAACTCCGTGGTAAATACCATGGGAGAGCCCATGGTTTTGAGAAAACCACTTGTGAGGTGTCCCTTGGCCATTAATGCCTTGTCCCCTCACATTCCCTACAAATACCCACCCTTTCCTCCTTTAGTTTTCACTCCCAACTCTCCCCCAACAAATCTCTGGTCTCATTACCTCCCAAGGAGTCCTCTCAAGGTACCCCCAAGCCCTCAAGGTCCCAACCATTGAGTTTTAAGAGATACGTTTTAAGGTAAGGGATCCTAGCTCTCTCTTTCTTTCCAAGTACTCTCTTTTATGTAATTTCTTTTATGATCCATGTTTATATGTTGGATGATGTTATTTTATATTCATCCTAATGTCCTTTTCATTTTCATATGATGATAGACCCTCTCTTTCTCTCCTCATTTCATTTTAAGAATGTTAAAGTGGCGCCATTAGACTGTAGAATTTTTAAGGGATTCTTTCACCCTTCTCGTTTTCAAATTCTATTTTCATGTCAAATATTTCAAGTTCCTTTTTATTATGTTGGGGTATGATCTCTAAATCTATCATAATGATATTTTATTTTCATATGATTAGAGACCCTATTTGATCTCTCCAATTCATTATTTTGAAGTTTTAAGTGGCGCTGTTAGGCTGCTGAATTTTTAAGGGATTCTTTCACCCTTCTCATTTTTCAAAGTTCTAATTTCATGTCAAGTCTTTCATGTTCCTTTTTATTATGTTGGGGTATGATATATATATCTATCATACTTATCTTTTATGTTCATATTATGAGAGAACCTATTTGATCTCGTCAATTCATATTTGTATGTTTTAAGTGGTGCCGTTAGGATGCCGAATTTTTAAAGGATTCTTTCACCCTTCTCATTTTTCAAAGTTCTACTTTCATGTCAAGTCCTTCAAGTTCCTTTTTATTATGTTGGGTTATGATATCTATATCTATCATACTGATATTTTATTTTCTTATGATGATATACCCTATTTGATCTCTTCAGTTCATTGTTGGAAGTTTTATGTGGCGTCGTTAGGATGCCGAATTTTTAAAGGGATTCTTTCACCCTTATCATTTTCAAGATCTATTTTCATGAAAAGTCATTCATGTTCCTTTTTATTATGTTGGGGTATTATCTCTATATCTATCATACTTATCTTTTATATTCATATGATGATAGACCCTGTTTTATCTCTTCATTTAAGTATTTTTATGTTTTAAGTGGTGTAGTTAGGCTGCCAAATTTTCATAAGAGAAATCCTATTTTTTTGTCTTCCTTTCATGTTCTTCATTTCATATGGTATATATTTCAAAAATCATTACCATGTTCTTAAATCCTTTATATTATTTTCCCCTAATGTTTTATGGATCATTTATGAGTGGGTTACCCATGTCCCCTCTCTTTTCAATGTCTTCTAAAACCCTTTAACATAGTTGTTATGTTGTAGAATTTTCCTCTCAAAATAACCCTCTCTTTTTCTCAAATTATTTTATTTTATTAAGTGAATACTCAAAACTTTTTATATATATGGGTATTGAAATATATATATATATATATCAAAATTTACTATTTTAAATTCTGGGATTACATACATGAAACCCGCTTTCCTTTTTCGTGGGTTTAAAGTGACATAAAGATCGCGTCTTTAAAGCAGTTTTTAAATGTGATGACTATGAAATGAAACCCATTTCTTTTATTCTATATGGGTTGTTTATGAAATTATTGATGATGATATATGTGGATCACATGATAATAAAGGAAAATTTAAGGGTGCGCCCTGATAGCGCTCCAATGCATTGGGTAAAGACTTAATCTCTAGAGATGACCATTTTGACTGATACCTTGGTGAATAACCTTGGTAATTTTTATTGACACCTTGGTGAAATGGAAATGATTTTCTATGTTAAATGTTATAACCACATCATCAAGTTATGAAACACGCACTACTACAAAAACGGGCAAGCTAAGCGCTAACTTTATCAGCGTTAATCAAAAAGCGCTGATAAAGGATAATCTTTATCAGTGCTATTTAAAAGCACTGATAAAGGGATGATTTATCAGTGATTTTATAGCGCTAATAAAGGAAAGGTTTTAACAGTGCTATAAAAGCGCTGATAAAGCCACCCTTTATCAGCGCTAAAATTTAAGCGCTGATAAAGGGGGGCTTTATCAGCCCTTTTCTAGCGCTGTTAAAACCTGTCTCCGATTTTATTAAAAGGAGGCCGACAGTCTCCTCTTTTTTATCGTGCCCTAAGCTCTCGCGGGACTGTACCCTTGCGACTGCTTCCTCCCCCCGATCTTCCCTTTGCCGGACCTCCGTCGTACTCCTCCTCCTTCTTCTCGACCCTCTTCCACGGATCTTCCTCCCTTACGAACCCTACTCCTCTTCTTCAACAGTTGGCGGCTCCTCCCGTGCATCCCTACTCTGGCGGTCGCGTCTTCCAGGCAGTGCATAAGGCTCCCTCACCTCTTTGGACTTCCGATTTCTTCACCCAAGGTATGTGGATGCCCTAAATATTGTATTTCAGTGTAGGTTTTTATGCGGTTGTCATTTATTTGTCGCCTCTGCTTCCCCTCCTCCCTCTTTTCAGACTAAATCAATGTTATTCACTCTACTCCTCGTGATGATTTTTTTTGCATATGTTTTCGCTTATTCGTTATTCAAATCTGCTACTACTGTGTGTTTTTTTGATTTGATTTTACTTATGTTAGTAATGTTTATTTCTACTGCATCATGAATTTACTCCACTTTAACTTCAATTGGTTCTGTTACTGGTGTTGATAGTGAGTCACATTAGGGGGGCTGGTTTGCAGGGGGTGTGAGGGGGGGCTGGTGTGTGCAGGGGTACAGGATGGGTAGGTTTGGTGTGTGTAGGCAGGGGGGAGAGGGGTTGGCGTGTGTAGGGGGAGGCTGGGTTTGGTGTGTGCAGGCAGGGGGGAGAGATAGGCTGGGTTGGTTTAGTGTGTGCAGGCAGGGGGAGAGGGGACAAGATGGTTTGCAAGAGGGAGTGGGTAGGGGGGGCATGAGGGGGGAGGGAGGCCGGTTGGTGGTGCTGCTGGAGGGGGATGGGTCTGGCATGCTGGTGGGGGGGGATGGCTGGTTTGTAGGGGGCAGGCTGGTTTGCAGGGGGGAGTGTGTGTGCAGGGGGGAGGTTGGCTGGCAGGCGCAGGGGTGCAAGGAGGCTGGTGGTGGAGGGGTGCAGGGGGGGGGTCTGGTGTGCAGGCACGGGGGAGAGGGGGGCAGGCTGGTTGGTTTGCAGGGGGAGGGGGAGGCTGGTGTGTGTGTGCAGGGGGGAGGGTGCGGGGGTGCAAGGCTGCTGCAGGCTGGTGTAGGGGTGAAAGGGTGCCATACAGGGGTGGAGGGGTGTTGTGCGGGGGTGCAGGAGGGAGGAGGGGAGGGGGCAGGGAGTGCAGGGGGAGGGGGCAGGGAGTGCAGGGGGAGAGGGTTGTTTTGTTGTATGGGGTACAGGAGGGGGGAGGCTGGTGTGCCTGGGGGAAGGGGACAGAGGGTGCATGGGGCTGAAATTTTTGTGCGGGGGGGGGGGGGGGGGGGGGGTGGTCTGGGTTTTTTGTGCAGGGGTGTAGGAGGGGGGAGACTGTGCAGGGGGGAGGGGGCAGGGGGAGAGGGGTGTTGTGTTGTACAGGGTACAGAAGGGGGGGGGGCTGGTGTGCCTGGGGGAGGGGGATGAAATTTTTGTGCAGGGGGGCTGGTTTTTTTGTGCAGCAGGCTGGTGTAGTGCAGGGGGTCCATCGGGTTGGGTCTAGGGGGGTTGGGTTTGAGTGGATTGTTCGGGTCCGTTGGGTTGGGATGGGTTGGATTGGTTTGGGTCGGGTTGGGTCGGGTTTACACATATATCCCGACCCAAATTGACCCGACCCTCGATGTGTTGGGTTGGGATGGGTCCTTCGGGCATGCGATGGGTAACCCGACCCCACTGGGTCGGGTTGGGTCAGGTTGGTTGCTCCGGAAGCTTGTGACCCGACCCGACCCAACCCGAACTTTTTTGTTCAGGTCGGGCCTTGAAACACCTCCAACCTGACCGGACACGACCCATGGACACCCCTAGTTTATATGATGCACTATTGTGCCGTTTGGTGAACCTTCTGCATGTTGACTATAGAATGAAAAATTAATTTAGTAGATTATCATGTCTTAAATTGGTTAGTCATTGTGCACCAAACTTATTCATTGGAGGTTGTATACCTTACTCGAATCACCCCCTTAGGGTGTGTTTCTTATAGGCCCATGACCCCTATTGATCTTTGGCTTGAAATTGAACCACCTTTGACATGTGTTGATATATCCCATGCCCATGGGTTTATTAAAGGGAATTAATTATATTTATGTGTAATGGACATACACATGGACTACTTGATCATTTATAAATTAATTAAATAAAAGTTGAATGGTAAGGCCATGTTCCTTAACCATTTTTAAACAATGTAGTGCTATTGATTATATACCATGGACCCCATCTTACTAATTATCAGTTAAAAGACTTAAATTTATCAAATTAATTGATAAAATGCAAGGGTGATATTCCTTAGACTTGATCATAATATGATATGGATGTGATTACATCATTATTACCTTCTTTAATGAATATGATGTTTCATATTGATTATTTGGAATTAATAGACATGAACTTCCATATTGCTTATTCGAAATTAATGGAATTAACATTCTATAATGTTTGTTTGGAATTAATGGACATGGCGTTCTGTATTGCTTATTCAGAATTAATGGACATGAAATTCCTTATTATTTATTTGGAATTAATGGACATGACGTTCCATATTTCTTATTCAAAATTAATGAACAATATGCTCTTTATGGTTTACATGGAATTAATGGACACGACATTCGTTATTGTTCATTTGTAATTAATGGACATGATGTTCCATGTTGTTTATTCAGAATTAATGGCGATGAATAAAGATTGGATGGATGCTAATCGTTTGACAATAGAGTATGAGAACGGAGTGAAAGAGTTCATCAAGTTTGCACAGTATCATGCAAAGGATCCTTCTCAACTCCTTTGTCCGTGTTTACGTTGTTGTTATTCTAGACTAATTACTCCAGAGTATTTGGAAGAACATTTGATATGTCACGGAATAGATAGGAGTTATAAATGTTGGAATAAACACGGGGAAAAAGCGAATGTAGCTATTGGCTGGAATAAAACTGCATTTTATGGATCATCAGATATGATTACAAATATGGATAATGAAGAAGACCATATAGAGGATGTGATTACAGATATCAATGATGATGAAGATCGTATTGAGGAAATGACAAGGACAGTTGAACATGAACTCCGTGATTGCCCAAAATTGTTTGAGAAGTTAAAGAGTTGTGCAAAGACGCCATTGTATGCTGGTTGCACTAAATATACTGCATTGTCAGCTGTACTGAAGTTGTATAAATTGAAAGCAGGAAATGGATGGAGTGATGTCAGTTTCATGGAACTACTTGCTCTTTTGAATGACATGCTTCCAGAAGATAATGAGCTCCCAAGACGGACATATGAAGCTAAACAAATGCTACACTCGATGGGTATGATTTCTGAAAGAATACATGCCTGCCCGAAAGACTGTATATTGTTTCGCAAGGAGAACAAATCACTTACAGAATGCCCAAAGTGTGGTGCTTCTCGATACAAGAAAGATGAACGCAGTCCTACGAAAGTTTTATGGTACTTTCCAATCATTCCAAGGTTTAGACGTCTATATGGAAGTGAAGAAATTGCAAGACAATTGTCGTGGCATGCAAATAAAAGAAATAAAGATGGAAAATTAGGTCACCCTGCCGACTCTCCTCAATGGAAGAGAATTGATCATGAGTATCCTGAATTTGGAAATGAGTCGAGAAACCTGTGTCTTGCATTATCTACCGATGGAGTGAATCCATTTGGTTTTCAAACCAGCACTCATAGTACACGGCCTGTTATGTTGGTAAATTATAACTTGCCACCCTGGTTATGCATGAAATGGAAATTCATTAAGTTGTCCTTTCGTATATCAGGACCAAAACAACCAGGTAACGATATTGATGTATATTTGGCTCCCTTGATCGATGATTTGAAGTTACTGTGGGATTCAGGTGTTATGTTGTATGATGCTTATGAGAAAGAATACTTCACATTGAGAGCGTTGTTGTATGGGACGATAAATGATTTCCCTGCTTATAGAAATTTGTCAGGCTATAGCATTAAAGGAAGTCAAGGGTGTCCTGTGTGCGAAGAATATACAGAATCAATTAGGTTGAAACATTCATCCAAATTTGTGTTTCTAGGAAATCGTAGATTTTTACCCCATCGACATAAGTACCGATATTGGACGACATCATTCAATGGAAGTTCAGAACAACGCAAAACACCGTCTCCACTAATAGGTGATCAGCTGTTTGAGAAAGTAAAAGACATGAACACTGTTTTTGGTAAACCATTTTCGAAAAACCTTACAAAAATCGGTTGGAAAAAGAGATCAATTTTTTTGAATTACTATACTGGAAATGTCTGTACGTCAAACATTTTCTTGATGTGATGCATGTGGAAAAAAATGTATGTGACAGTGTTATAGAAACGTTGCTAAATGCTCCTGGAAAAACAAAGAATGGAATTAAGGCAAGGTTGGACATGGTTGACATGAGAATAAGAGAAGAGTTGGCTCCCGTGAAGGGTGAAAATCGAACGTTTCTTCCTCCAGCTGCATACACTCTTTCTAGGGATGAGAGATATCAGTTTTTCAACTTCTTCAATTATGTAAAGGTTCTAGAGGGATATTCATCAAATATCAAAAACATTGTGTCAATGAATGATTTTAAGTTAAAAGGTTTGAAATCACATGACTGCCATGTTTTGATGCAAGATTTAATTCCTATAGATTTACATTGCATTTTGCCCAAGAATGTTCATCATACGTTAAGCAAACTTTGTTTCTTCTTCAAAGCTATATGCAGCAAAGTTTTAGACCCGGCGAAATTGCCAGCTATAGAAAAAGAAATTTTCATCATATTATGTGAATTAGAAATGTTCTTCCCGCCAACATTCTTTGATATGATGGTTCATTTGATGGTTCATTTGGTGAGAGAGGTTCGACTTTGTGGTCCTGTGCACTATAGATGGATGTACCCTGTTGAATGGTATATGAATATTTTGAAAGGGTATGTCAAAAATCGAAGTCGGCCAGAGGGTTGTATTGTGGAGCGATATATTGTTGAGGAAGCCATTGAATTCTGTACCGAATACCTATCTGATGTGGAAAGCATTGGCTTTCCGAAATCTCGTCACACTGGACGCATTGAGGGTGAGGGAATTTCTGGAAGAGATGTTGTGACAATCAATATTACTGATCGGGATCAGGCCCACCTTTATGTTTTTCATAACAGTTGGGAGGTTTCTCCATATATTGAAACCCACAATGAAATTTTGAGGCAGTTGAATCCATCAAGGGCTGAAAAATGGATAGAAAATACACATAATCACCAGTTTATAGGATGGTTTCGAGACCACATTTTTAAGGAGTTAGATGAAAATCCGAATTCAATTTCAGAACGACTTCGATGGCTAGCTGCCGGACCAAGTGTGTATGTATTATCTTACAATGGTTATGTAATTAATGGTTATACATTCTATACAGATAATCATGATGAAGATAGTACCATGCAAAATAGTGGAGTAACACTTGTGGCTGAAGCGATGCATGTTTCTGGTAGTAAGGATAGAAATCCAATTTTCACGAATATGTCATACTTTGGCATTATCAAAAGAATATGGGAGTTGGATTATACGACATTCCAATTGCCGATTTTTCAATGCAACTGGGTTGATAAAAGCAGTGGTGTTAAAATAGATGAATTGGGATTTGTGAAAGTTGATTTCAGTAAAGAAGGGTAAAAAGATGAACAATTTATAATGGCATCACAAGCGGTACAAGTATTTTATGTTCCATACCCTGCAAACCGAAAGTGGTCGATTGTTCTATTATCGTCCAAAACCACTGAAGGGTCCGATGAAAATTCAATTTAGGATGATCCTTTAAGTGGGGCGTCGCAATCATTTCGCAGCGGTCCCAATGAAGACGACGTTTTGTATGTTAGAGGAGACCATAATGAAGGGATTTGGATTATCGATACAGGTGTCAAATCCATTCAGCCTTTGAAAAAAAAAGAGTTCAATAAACAGGTTATATTTTGTTTGTAATATAAATATTGTTATCTCATGTTATTATCTTATCATTATTGCATTTATGTAATCCAACTTAAGTGTTAAACCTTTTTTTGCAGATAATGACTTCTGCGCGTTCTGGTGCTCCTAACCTCGAGGCTGAACAAGCCTCTCAAGCTGCTGCTGCTGCTGCTTCTGCTTCTGCTGCTGCTGCTTCTGCTGCTGCTACTGCTGAACAAGCCTCTCAAGCCTCTCAAGCCTCTAAATCTCAACATATTATTGTTGGTAATGCTGTTGCTATTGGTGCTCCTACTGTTGAGGTCCAACAACCATCTGAACATGCTGATGATAGGATTTTAGATGAAAACATTGATGATGCTGATATAGATGAAATGGTTGGGGATAAAGGAGCGACATCGCAGAAAAAACAGGTGCGTCGTAGTTTAACAGTGTTGGCTAATGTTTTGAAGGGATAGAGCAAAGGAATCAAATTCGATGTTGGGTGGAATGCACGGGGCCAACACATTAACCCCAACAAGGCAATTTTTAGCAGTTACGTTGGAATTGTCACTCGGCAACGCGTGCCGATTGACATAGCTTCATGGCACCATGTTTCGTCCGGCCTAAAGGCTGTGATGTGGGAAGAAATTATGGTAACATTTTGATTTCATTTCTTTAATTTACTAGCAAATAAAATAACGAAACAATGTCTTATTCTTCACAATCCATTGCAGAGTGCATTTATAGTAGATGATTCACACAAGACTTATGTACTAAGGCTTGCGGGAAGGTGTCATCGAGGTTTTCACACTCTTCTTACAAAATATCATCTGAAAGATTCCAAGGGTAAAATAAACCCGCAACCACCCATTGTCTACAATCACTTGATATCCCAAGAATCATGGGATTCATTTGTTGGTCATCATGGGGATCAAACGTTTCAGGTACATTGTGACTGATAATATGTTGTTTGAGGATATACATGTATTCATCACTTTGATTGCCAATATTTCATTTATGAAATAGTAACTCAGTACTGAAAACAAGGAACGCGCATCAAAACCGACGTACCCCTATCGTAAAGCAAGGATGGGGTATGCCTCACTAGAAAAGAAAATGGTGCGTATTTTAAATTTACAGTGATATTGTTATGTGTCAAGAAACAACTTTATAAAAATATTTCTTTATTTATATGTATATTGATTCCTCTGAAACCAAACACACATTCATCCCTTGTCATGTGCTATGGAAGGAGGCACGTGTGGATAAGGAAGGGAATTTGGTTCATGAAAACACACAAAAAGTGTGGGAAATATGTGTAAGTATGACACGATAAAATGTTTTGTTTTTAAATTTCTATTACATAATAATAATTACTTATTTTCTTATATCCGACAGTCACAGGAGTCAGGTACTCTTGCAGCTGGTGCAGATATATTAGCGACAGCTTTGAAGCAACCACAACAATATGGTCGCGTCAGAGCTGGGGGGTTTGGGGTGACACCCCGAGTATATTATGAGAAAAAAAACAAGAGGATCAAAAAAATGAAGAAATGATAGCAATGAAAAATAGACTATCAACTCTTGAAGAACAGTTTCAATGGTATGGAGAGTTGCTAGCAACATTAATGGGTCAGAATCCAAGAGAAGAGACAACTCAGGAACAACTGGCACCTGAAGATCCTACCCCACACCCCACCAGCTTTGAGGCAAGCCATTCCCCTGAAAGAGCTGTGTTAGTTGTGGTAATCAATATTCTTTTAATTGTTCTGATAAAATGTGAATCAGACAAACACTGATTTCTTCCTATACTGATCTTCTGTAGGGTGATAATGATTGTGATTTATATCTTTCAACACCCACCTATCGCCTTGTAGCAAGGGCTACAGTATTCAACATCTCAGAGGACACGTTGCACAATAGAGCACTTCCAAAATATCATCTGAAAGTGAAAATTACGGTAGCTCATGAGCCAACAGCACAACTACCTGTTCCACTTGATGATGATGATATTTGTACAGTCGAACAGGCTATTGGGACATTCATTGCATGGCCATCACAACTTGTGAGACTACATGCCGAAAAAGAGGTATTTATTTACAGTTTTTAATCCAAATGTTTATAAAAAAAGGTATAAACCAATGAATTTTATTGTAGACGAAGAAAGAGGATGCAGTGAAAGGAGCATCGAAAGGATCGACCAACCGATCCAAAAGATCTACTAAAAGTGGAATTACACCGCCTATTCTCTATCCACATTTAATTGAATTGAAGACTCATGTGGATACGAAGTTGACAAATGGTAGTATCCATGTAGCTATTTTTGAAGAGAATATGTATGGAGAGGAAATACAAGATTTTGTTGCTTCTGAAAATGTAAATGAGATCCTTGAGTATCAGTGGCTCGGCGTCACAAGTGTAAATGTGTATATGAGGTATGTTTTCAACCCCGTCGCTTTTCCAAAAGATGATATATTGTGCTAATTATGATAAAATACATTTTATATTATTGGCAGACGTATATATGAAAAACAATTTAAGGGTTTTCCTCATGAGCCAATGTTCGGACTCGTCAGTCCTCATATCACATCAACACAAGAAATAGAATTATCAGAATCAAAAATTAAGGAAAGAGCGACTGCTTTGCTCAAAGCATTTGACAGCAAGATAACAGATGACCGAATCTTCCTCATACCAACCATGCAGGGGTAAAACTCTAAGATTAAAGAAAATCAATTATATTTTCATTTCTTTCATTACTTATTCCTTTTTGTGTATTTAGGCAACATTGGATGCTAATTGTGGTGCATTTGGATACTCTCAAGATTTAGTTTCTGGACTCAAAGCACGGATATCCAACAAACCGACCGCACGTGATGCAGTTTGTCAATTTGTAAGACACTACATCCTACGTTTTAGGTCTAATCATCAATTTATATAATATATATTATCTTTTACTGAGGATTCTGTTATGATAGGGCGGTGTACCAATATCATCTAAATCATGGTATGAGGACAGGGGCTAAGCATAAGGAGCCGAGCAAGTACTATGTCTGGACAAATATCAGGGTATATATAATAAAATTGCACTATCCAAGCATATATGAAACACAAGTTACTTACTCGCCTCATGATCAATGTTTCTGCAGTGTCCAAAACAGACAAACGACAAAGATTGCAGTTATTATGTTTGTAGATTCATGAAAGAGATTGTTTTCAATGGACAAATTAGCATCCCTAAAGAGGTATTTTCGAAAACAAGTACTATTTCATTTAAATTATTTATTAATTATTTATTTATATATTATTCAGTACTATTATGAATGTCAAAAAGCATCATATTCACAAGACGATGTAGATATGTTCAGAAACGAGTGAGCCGCATACCTGATGCAAGATTGTCTAGATATAGCATGAAGATCTGACTTTTATTGCAAGAGTTGCAGACGCGTATAATTGGCGGAAATTTTTGAGAGGGGTTTATGGGGATAAAAAGATGAAACATTCTTGTATGTAAATGGTTGTAGAAAAATTGTAATTATTATTAAATAAAACATTCTTTCTTCAATGGTTCATTTGTCCATTTTAACAGATGAAATGCACCAGTAACATACAAGAATTATGGACCACATTTCTTTGGCCTTTGGACAAAAAAACCAGTAAAATCTTCAAAATACCTTCATATCATGCATGAACCAGTAAAATCTCCAAAATACCTTCATATCACGCAGTTCTGAAAAGAGTGACTATTTAAAAGAAAGTCACAAGTTTAGATACATCTCGAGATGGTCAGTTTAAAGACATTTTGAGGGACACTACTAAAGACATTCTCAGATATGCACACATTCCCCACTTTTAGATCGTTGTCTACTACAATGATCTTCCAAACAAGATATGCATTAGAACGCTCATGATACATAGAGCAATTCACTGGCCACCATCGAGAATGATCTAAAGCACAAACCATGACAGCATTATGTTTTTCCTTGAAAATTCTCTTGGAGAACTGGAATGGCAACTCACTCTTGTGATTTTGCGTCTCTACTTCTCTCTTCATGTGTGCAGCTATTGCCATTCCACTTCGCTAAGAGAATTTTCAAGGAAAAACATAATGATGTCATGGTTTGGGATTCAGATCATTCTCGAAGGTGGGCAGTGAATTACTCTATGTATCATGAGCGTTCTAATGCATATCTTGGTTGTCCTTAAGTTTCAGCAGAATCTGAATTCATTTGGTCGGTTTTCCGTATGTCAGTTCTTGATTTCACTTAAAATTAAGTCCATTTTTAACAAAACATAGACACTGTGAGTGGTGTCGGCCACATAGGGCCTCAGATTGATGTGGGGTTGACTCATACACGTCACACATGAGTCATGGATCGTTGTTCAAAAGTATCAACACTATCAGAAGCCGTTAGATCGGTTTGGCATGTGTACGTAAAATATTGTCCCTTTTAAACAAATTACATACACTTGGAGTGATACCGGTCACACCACGTCTCAGATTGAGGCGGGGTTGACTCGTACACATCACATATGACCCATGAATCGTTGTCCTAAAATGTCAACACAATCTGAGGGCGTTTGGTCGGTTTCCCATATGTCAGTTGTTGATTTCTCACTTAAAAATAAGTCCATTTTGAACAAAACAGAGGCACTTGGAGTGGTGCAGCCACACCGCGTCTCGGATTGAGGCGGGGTTGAGTCATACACGTCACATATAACCCATGAATCGTTGTCCTAAAGTGTCAACACAATCCGAAGGTGTTTGGTTGGTTTCCCGTATGTCAGTTGTTGATTTCTCACTTAAAAATAAGTCCATTTTGAACAAAACAGAGGCACTTGGAGTTGTGTCAGCCACAACCGGCCTCAGATTGAGGCGGGGTTGACTCGTACACGTCACATTTGAATGTGAGTATGCATACACGATAGTTGACCTTCTTAGAGAAGAGTTTCTGGAAGAGTATAAAAGACATGAAGCAATGAAGATCATTAGAGTGTTGGAGCAAATGTGGTCGCTACAAACAATGTGGAAATCGGCTTGTGCAAAGCGATTTCCACATTGTTTGTAGAAACCACATTTGCTCCAACACTCTAATGATCTTCATTGCTTCTTGTCTTTTATACTCTTCCAGAAACTCTTCTCTAAGAAGGTCAACTATCGTGTATGCATACTCACCTTCAAATGTGACGTGTATGAGTCAACCCCGCCTCAATCTGAGGCCTGTTGTGGCTGACACAACTCCAAGTGCCTCTGTTTTGTTCAAAATGGACTTATTTTTAATTGAGAAATCAACAACTGACATGCGGGAAACCGGCCAAACGCCTCCGGATTGTGTTGACACTTTAGGAAAACAATTCATGGGTTATATGTGATGTGTACGACTCAACCCCACCTCAATCCGAGACGCGGTGTGTCCGGTATCACTCCAAGTGTATGTATTTTGTTTAAAATGGACAATATTTTACGTACATACGCCAAACCGATCTAACGGCTTCTGATTGTGTTGATACTTTTTCACAACGATCCATGACTCATGTGTGATGTGTATGAGTCAACCCTGCATCAATCAGAGGCCCGGTGTGGCCGACACCACTCACAGTGTCACTGTTTTGTTAAAAATGGACTTAATTTTAAGTGAAATCAACAACTGACATACGGCAAACCGACCAAACGCATTGGGATTCTATTGAAACTTAAGGAAAACCAACCATGGGTCAAATGTGACGTGTACGAGTCAACCCCGCCTCAATCAGAGGCACGGTGTGACCGGTATCACTCCAAGTGTATGTATTTAGTTTAAAATGGACAATATTTTACATACATACACCAAACCGATCTAACGGATTCTGATTGCATTGATACTTTTTCAAAACTATAAATGACTCATGTGTGACGTGTACGATTCAACACCGCATCAATCTGAGGCCCGGTGTGGCCGACACCACTCACAGTGCCTCTCTTTTGTTCAAAATGGACTTATTTTTAAGTGAAATCAACAACTGACATGCAGCAAACCGACCAAACGCATTTGGATTCTGTTGAAACTTAAGGACAATGATCCATGGGTCAAATTTGACGTGTAAGTGTCAACCCCGACTCAATCCGAGGCCCGGTGTGGCCGACACCACTCAAAGTGCCTCTATTTTGTTCAAAATGGATTTATTTTTAATTGAAATCAACAACTGACATACGGGAAACCGACCAAACGCCTTAGGATTGTGTTAACACTTTAGTACAATGATCCATGGGTCATATGTGACGTGTATGAGTCAACCCTGCTTCAATCCGAGACACGGTGTGTCCGGTATCACTCCAAGTGTATGTATTTTGTTTAAAATGGACAATATTTTACATACATACACCAAACCGACCAAACACATTCGGTTTCTATTGAAACTTAAGGAAAACGATCCATGAGTCAAATGTGACGTGTACGAGTCAACCCCGCCTCAATCCGAGGCCTGGAGTGGCCGACACCACTCAAAGTGCCTCTGTTTTTGTTAAAAATGGACTTAATTTTAAGTGAAATCAACAACTAACATACGACAAACCAACCAAATGCATTCGGATTCTGTTGAAACTTTATAACAACGTTACATGGGTCAAATGTGACATGTAAAAGTCAACCCCGCCTCAATCCGAGGCCCGATGTGGCCGACACCACTGAAAGTGCCTCTGTTTTTGTTAAAAATGGACTTAATTTTAAGTGAGAAATCAACAACTAACATACGGGAAACTGACCAAACGCATTCAGATTCTATTGAAACTTAAGGAAAATGATCCATGGGTGAAATTTGATGTGTATGAGTCAACCCCGACTCAATCCGAGGCCCGGTGTGGTAGACACCACTCAAAGTGCCTCTGTTTTGTTCAAAATGGACTTATTTTTAAGTGAAATCAACAACTGAGATATCCACCTCACATGTAGTGTAGACCCTCCCCCAAGACTTGGCATGAATTTTTGAGATACACAAACATGTGGTGGATTACATGGCTTTCATACATGGAATATATCCCACTACACGTCTTTAATGAGCCAGCTACGCAGTTTATCCCTTGTACAGATACACAGGAAGAATCACACGGGATCGACGTCATGTACTAACATAGGGAAAGGGTGCATAAGAGGACACAAGATCAAAGGGTAACATGTATATGTTTTTTAACATGCCATGTAATTTCCTATTTATATGACATGTATATTCACACAGGCAGCTGAACATTGGAGTTACCCAGGGTAAAGGGACAAGGCATGTGACCCTTTAAATGACACATAATTTTATGTACCATGATTGATATCTTTGAACACTATATCAAGGACATATTTCATTAGGGTTGGCTCCCATGATCCTTCCTAGGATGGTTTTGGTATCTTTTCCTACTTACGGTAGTACGATCGCTTCAGCAGGATGTCCTAGACATAGTTGGAGTCTCTCTGAAAGTCCTGGAGTGAGATCATATATCTATTTTTGATGTCCAGGTAGAGTCATGTATCAATGCAACCAATCCTACCAGACATCGATCCTATATATAGAATTTTAATCTTGATGTCTCATTACAGTCCCCCAGTTTATGATATGTTACCTTTTTTGTATTAATATACATAATTACTAAGGGTGATGGTGGGGAGAGTTGGGATATCCTTTTTATGTATTGCAAAATGATTAAAGGAGCACGGGCTCTGCACGATTTGTCAAAACCAAGTGGAAATCCAAGGAGAAACAATGCATAGTGGAATGTTCTAGTATTTATCTTCTGAGTTGTGTAGGAATATTTTGTGATACTATGTAATGAGGTAGTTTTTGTTTCCGGGTAGACGGTATCTAACTCATGGTAATAACACTGTTTGGTTGGGTTGTGATCGGTTGATGACATGCTTGTGATTGATATACTGGTTTTTGTGCAGGTCTGTGGTTGATATACTGGTTTTTGTGCAGGTCTACTCGGATGGCTGTACTGGTGCAGGTTTTTTATTAGCAGCAGGCAGGGATTTAACAGCGCTTTTTTAGCGCTGTTAAAGGAAACTTTTAACAGTGCTAAAAAAGCGCTGTTAAAGGAGGTATTTAACAGCTCTAAAAAAGCGCTGTTAAAGGCAACATATAACAGCGCTTTTTAGCGCTGTTAAAGGTAACCTTTAACAGTGCTTTTTTAGCGCCGTTAAAGGCGGCATTTAACAGCGCTTTTTTAGCGCTGTTAATGGTGACATTTAACAGCGCTTTTCTAGCACTGTTAAAGCCCGATTTTAGCGCTGTTATTGCCTGTTTTTGTAGTAGTGACGTTATTTTTTTAAGATCTGCCTCATGAACTCTTTCTCATGCCTTAAAGATATTTTTCATGACCTTTGATGTATCTCAAGTTCACATGGAAAATTTTTCCCTTGTTTCCCTTACAGGGCCTTTTTCTCACCCTTTCCTTTAATGTATGCTCCCGGGTTTTGAGATGTTGTAATGAACTTAGGATGAACAAATGAAGAAGCCTTTCAAGTGTTTAAGAAGAATTTTTTTTTCTCTCATGTAATAAGTTCTTGGTTTCCATGACACTAAACCTTAAAGATCCTCGGTTTTGTATAATGTAATGAAATTTTATGTGAAAAAAAACGTGGGATGTTGTAACTGACCCACACAATATCGGTGTTAACCCACATAGGATCACTCGGTACTAACCTCTGTATGATTTGTCTCCAATCTTTGCCTCACTGTCAGCCATTGGATTCTCACTCATAGCTTGTTTGGGAGAACCGCTATTCAAGACATCATCCATACCTCAACCACCACAAATTTCCACAAATAAGTATCTCAAATGTTCATCACGTCATAAGGGACCCAATGCAACAGACAGCGCGCCAATCGGACGCCCGGTCTGTAAGTTATTAGTGTTTCCACTCCGAGGGCCCGGTTGGATTTAGGGTACAATACAATATAGTCGTACTCCATTATTATCCAAAACTCAAGTGGAATATACCCAAAGGAAACTCTCGATTCACAAATTCATGTGTCATAGATGGTTTTTCTAACGAACGCCTGGATCAGTGGTTATGGCCAAAGTGGAGAAACTATGTCTGGATGGGCCCGGGTTCGGGTCAACCCGCCCAGTCGGGGTCCGGCCTGGTTGGAAAGACCACGGCAGGCCCAGCCGGCTGGGCCATGGTCCAGAACAACCCATGAAGGGCGGCCCACTACAAGGGGCCCTCTTGGGTTGGTGGTCCGCCGTGTCGGGGTCTTCCCTAGCTGACACCTGGTGGGAATACGACCCCCCTAGTATCCCGAACGATCAGTTGGATCATTTGGCAGGTCTGGTGGTACACTCGCACGCGGACCCGCTGGGCGGTCCCGCTCGATTTGTCCAGATAGATGCATGCTGGTCCTCCTCTCAGCAGTCTGATAGCACCGTTATCCACCTGCGGTCAGCCGGGTGTCAGCTGCCCTTCGGCCTCTGCCACGGCCAAGCAGTCGTAGTCTCCATTTCCAGTGGCGTAGTCGTGAGCCACCGCATCTCCTTATAGCTGGTCGGTCGTGACCCTACTTCATCGCTTCCGACGGGCCGCGACCGACTACTCATCTGGAAGCACGGTCGTGCGTCGCCCTATCTCCATGCGGCTTGCCGGTGTGCTGGACACCCTCCTCTTATGCGGGTCACCACAACATTGAAGTAAGAATGGAAAATATGACGGCCACATATTCACGATTCTTGGGTCGATGGATCTATGTCCGTACATTACACTCAACAAAACTTTATGTTTTTAACATCATTAATTATTTGGCATCGAATAATTTATGAAAAACACGCAAATAACGAAAGAAAATGGTCTAGGTATAATTGTGGGACGATGACCATGTTTGTTTGGCCATCGTCATTGAGAATCAAGAATATGAAGAATCAACAAATAGTTTTAATCATATTTCAAATTAAAACACCTACCTTGATCGTCCGTTGGAGGTGTTGCGAGGAGGAAGATGATGATGGTAACCTCGGTGTTAGTTGGTCCCGCAAGACCCTTCCGATCCGGGCTCGAGCATCGTCCTCGTTCATTTTTGGGGGTGGTTCTTCGTTGTTGAATCTTCTTTGTTGGATGATATTACTTCAAAGGCTTCATATCCATTTTTCAAATGGATAAACAACCTTTAACTCTTTATAGAAAAGTTAAAACAATAACGCTTGATTGAAAGGTTGTGTTATTAAATTAGATTTAATGAAATCAATTAATCAAAGAAAGTTGTGGTAAAATAATTTGTGTAACCGGGAATTTAATGCCCAGCCTTAATTACCCCACCACCCTCATCTTGTCCCAACCTACAGAATTTAAAAAGGAGGTATCAAAAAAATAATAGTTGTTGTTTTATTTTACATTTATTCTTTTAACTCTCTCCCAAAAATCTAGAAAACTAACTTCCACCCTAGACTTACAACGATCTAGTTGAAGGTCTCCTTAAGCAAATATATGTGTTGCAAGTTCAAAAGTGTCCTCATATTTCAATTTCGAGCACCGGTTCAAAAGTTAAAAAATGCAGATCGCCTGTTTACTGAATGTTCCTGAGAAAAAGTTCAGAAAATTAATAAAATTCACCCACAACCCATGTCAGTCGAGGTTAGGCGCTCCCTAATTGAAACACGCCGCAACAAACCCAACGGTACTTTTGGATTTCCAATCAGAGTTACTGTGTATAAGATATGAATTTTACAATAAAATAATTTTCAATTAATTATTTTATTTATGACCAAGAACTCATTTTCACTGGTTGCTTTCAAGGGCCATTATTAGTATCTACATAAAGAAAGTATACCCTCATGAGTTCAGCGGTGGTCTTGGATTTTTAATCCGAGTTACTGTTTGTGAGTTATAAGCATTTTAAAAATAAAATAACTTTATTTAATTATTATTTTTTATGGTTATGCAATTTTCGGGTTTTCTCAAAGGAGGCTCGCGTCGACTAAACTTAAGTCAATCCAAGCGTAAACTTGCCATCTTGAGCCCAACTGTGCCATCCGATTTATGATCTGAGTAACAATTTATGAGTTATTCTACTTTTTCAAGAAAACTGCTAAAGCGCACTAAATAAAGGTTACCAAAACTTCGATGGATCATTATGGGCACTCTGGGCCTATGAATTTCACACCGTTAGATTTTGCAGTCTCAAAATAATTCCATATAATTAAAAATATATAAAAACATTCCCGGACATTAAATTCTCTGCACCTTAGGGATTTACATTCCCAAAAGGCACACCCTATACTAAGGAAAAAAATGGGGGTAGAGACCATGAATCTGAGGATCCCGCTCCCATTTTCTCTCCTGGAGGTTTCTGTGCTCCCAGAGAATGTGCACCAGAGGTATCGACCACCCACGAAGGACCCGCTCCTGTCGATCCTCAAACTCCACCAGGAACTCTGTAAAATTCACACCATCGTCAAAGTACACCTCACCCTAGTAAATAATGTGTGATGGATCATGCACGCATCTTCTCATCTGAAACACATAGAGAAAATTATGCACCCGGTGCATTTGTGTGGAATGAGATAGATGGTACACCATATCTCCCACTCTGATGAGAAACTAGAAAGGTTCGATGAACCTCAGAGATAACTTGCCACCCCAGCCAAATCATTGTAATCCTCATTGAGGTGAGACCCGTATGAATACATGGTCTCCCTCCTCCTGTCAGTATAAGACTTCTGATGGCTCTTGGTTGTTTTCACTTACTAACAAGTCAGGCATCGTGATACAAACTTTTTGGCTGCTTCCTTCATCTTGGGATATCATTACTGACATCGGAGGTCCCAGTACATCTTCTCCACACCAAGATGTACCTCCAGAGGGGATGTATGGAACACTATCAACACCTCCTTCTGTAGTGCTACTGGTACCATGGTACGTCCTCTGAAGAGGATGAAATGCTCCCCACAGTTAGAAAATCCCTCAGGTGCCTGCCATGAGGATATGTGAGCACGTCGAGCCTCGCTGTCAATGTCCCCAAGCTGCGCCTCCCTAACTCGCTGAAGGAGTGGGGGTGTGATTGTCATAGACAGAAGTTATGTTGCTCCATCTGAATCCAGACAGGATATCTACAATGTGGCTAGCTGTTCTATTGCCTCACTCAGCAAATGCAGACCAGACCTCCTGCTGAGTGTATCTGCTACTACATTCACCTTCCTAGGAGTATAGACTATCTCAAAGTCATAGTTCTAGAGGAACTCAAGCCATCTCTATTGTCTCAGGTTCAGGTCCTTCTTAGAGAAGATATACTAGAGACTCTTGTGATCAGAGTATACTGTAAAATGTTTTCCCATCAAGTAGTGCCGCCACATATTTAGTGAAAATACTGTTGCTGCTAACTCCAAGTCATGGGTAGCATAGTTCAACTTCTCATTCATTGTCTCAGCTCTTTAAATCTCTATTGACACTTCTCCATCCATAGGAAAGGCTCTCCTTTTTCATCAAAGCTGACACAGGTGCCGCTACCCTAGAGAAGTCGGGTATAAATCTATGGTAGTACCTAGCCAAAGCAGACATGTAACTCCATGACCCCAGTTACCCAAATTCTGTGCATTATTTTAATACTTTTGCATGATCTCAAGGAATCAAATCCCGAAAGACCGATCATTTTAGCAGTCTTTCAAAATAGATTACATACATGAATAATACATTACACATTAGAAAATAAAATACAATAGAAATGATTCTTTGAGAACACCATTAAAACCCTAGCTTATCCCTGCTTATCAATCATAATACACTTCATAGAATCCTTGGAAAATAAAACATAAGACAGGGGTGAGCTCAGATGCTCAGTAAGGATAATAATATAGTGTAAAATTTCAAAAATAAACATAAACATTTAAGGAAATGTCTAAAACTAAAACAAAAGCCTTTTAAACATAAAATTGCGCATAATTTGGAAAATATAAAAAAAATAATGGGATTTACTTATTTATAGGGATATTATACTAGTCAAATAATCACAAGCAATATCAACAGCCAATTTCATAATGATGGAATGCATAATTCCAGTCTTCATAACCACATATCCAAGAACTTTTTCCAACACTACAAATAAGATTTTGTCAAGGACTTGTTCCAAGACACTAGTTTGTCTCGTGAGACCTACTGATGCATCGAGGAGATATAGCGGGCTCCACCCATTACTTAATAAGTCCAATGCATTCCTCATATGAAAAGGTTTAAACATAACATAAACATTCATTTTAAAACTATCATATGAAATGTCAAAAATTTATACATAAACCAAGAATGGTGTAAAAAAAACATCCATAGTCATACATATCAAAAAATATTCAATAAAATATTGAATATTTTTTTCATAATAAATAAACCTCAATCAATAATAATATCCATTAAAGTATTTTAACATAGTTGAAAATGATTAGTAAAACACTTTGAGAGAAATATCACTATTACATGAAATAATTTTAAAAGTCACACAATTTATAAAGGATGTCATTTAAAATATATTTTGAAATTAATTTGTCATATTCAACTTTGAAACATTTGAAATGAATTAATATTTTAAAACATTCATTCTATATAAATAAATCCTTAAAATCATTTTGAAAACATGGACATTAATGAGAAATGTTTAGAAGAATAAATATTTAAAACATATTAAATGATTTTTTAGATGAATATTACCTTAAAAAATAATTTTCAAAATTATTATATTAAACATGGACATGGATAATAAATATGTCCCAGTAAAAACATACACATAAACAATCTCGTATAATAATGAGATTGAGGAACTAACCATTAACTTGCACTTTCCATTGGTCGAGGGTATGTTTAACCTCATGTATAATGACCATAGTATGATATTAAATTCCACTAGAACCATATTCATATTTATTATATCATTCATGATTTATTTATGACTTTATATTACCCATTTAATAATTATTTTCATGTTAAATTAACATTTCGGGTAATAATCACTTTCTTTATCATACTTTTTTTAACTTGTTATTCTTGATCCTATCATTTGGATCATGATTTAAATACTTAAATAATATAAACCATGATTTATATGTCATATATATTTAGAATATAAATATTTATAATGTATAGATATATGAAATGGAAGGCACTTTTTATGGAGATGGTAGGTCGTACGTACACATAAACGTTATTTCTGTTTTCATATCGTATTGAACATAAGTAAGTGAATAAGATATATGTAAGTATTTTCACACACACATATATATATAGTATAATTATTCTATCATATATTACATATTTATTAATACTGTATATTTTTATAATCATCGTTGAATGGTAAACATGGAAATGAATGTCATCGCATCTTGGAGATGGTAATCTATACGTATGCATGAGCGACAATATCATTATATTGATGGTGAAATCATATGTAATTGGATATTATATCATATATAACGAATCATTAAAATATTATATTTATTATTTAAATAATTTATACTCATTATTATACTCATCCAAATAATGAAGTGTTTGAATAACCAACTACACCACGGGGTGGAGACGGTAAGTCGTACGTACGCACGTATGGTGACTTTGTCATTTATAGGATGGATAGAATAACGAATATGGTTATAAAATATTTATAATAACATAAATGTATGTATGAGGTATTGGAGTTATTATTTTTGTAAGGAAAAAACAAATAAATAGGATGTGTAAGAAGAAAAGAACTTGAAAGAGGGTGGTGAAATTTTTACCTCTTCTTCGGGTGTTTCCTTTTGAGTTGATCAAAAGGTCTCCTTAGGATGGATTTATGATAAAATTAAGCCCTCTAGTTCAAAATTAGGAATGTTGGGAGAATATTTGGGTAGGTTTTGGCTGAGACAAATGGATTTTGAGTGTGATTTTGAGAGAAGGTTAAGTACCCTTTTATAAGAGAGATGTGGGTCACTTTAGGAAAAGATTAAAATATTAGTTTATAATAAAATAATTTTTTGTTTCTAAGGGCTCAAAAAGGATTTATTGATAAGATAAATTTGATATGGGTCGAAAAACTCTCAAACAATAGGTTTTATAAATGTTTAGGTTACCATTTTAACATTATCTTTTAGATTTTACTCTTAGTTAAATAGTTTAATTTTTACTGTGTCTTCTTGTATTATTACACTTATGGTTAATAAACATACTATAAACTTCCAAGAGAACCTAAAGTGGTTCACTAATGACATATATAATATTATATTAGAATTTTTTTCGATCCTTAGATTTTTAGGAATGTTATATCAACCAATAATATAGTATTTGTTTTAAAAAAAATTATGTCAATTTTGACACTATTTGGTATTTTGTTTTTGTGAAAGTCAGAAAAACCTTATCACTTCAAAAAAATTATTTAATCAACCCTAACATGTCATATTAACCTAAATAATTAGTTTAATTCGTCAAAAGTATCAATTTACATTTATTTGGATATTTGTAATATCAATTATTATAATATTTCATTAATAAGGTAATTAGTGCATCATCATTGTGTCATAAATAAATTAAATTATTTAATGTCTAAAATTTATAAATAAAATACCATTATGTTGGAAATATTTTTATCTTACTAATTAAAATTTATTGTTGAATTTATATTTCTTTTCACGTTATATTAAAAATGGTTTTGTTATTAAACTTTGAATTTAACACTTTTAACACTTCTTTAAATAAAATAATAATAAATGGCATAATCTAATACAAGTAGACAAAAAGGGATCATATTTTATTCCTAAGGATTTTTTGGTCCAATTACACTTATCCAATAGAATTAGTACATTTTTTATGGAAATTATAATATCATTTTTACACATAATTACCCTATTTACTTTTAACAGTGTTAAATAAAAGTCAAAAGTTACTATTCACCAAAAATTATTTTCATCTTATTAAACCTACTTTTACTTAGTTATGTCAACCGTATGTCTCCGTTTTTTAAAATTCAATTTGTAGAAGTGGTAAAATTAAGTTTTATGCAAATTAGCAAATGAACCTAGAGGGTGGCTAGAAGATGTTAAAAAGTTCAATAAAATTTTATACATCTAATCTTATTATAAAATTACTCTAAGGACTTATATTTAACTTATATAGGTAATATATATATTTTCTGACTTAAAATAAATATAAATAAAATAAATAATTATTTAAATAAAAAGTCGGTTTTAAATAATAATGTAGTGTTTTTTCACTATTCATCCAAATATTAAAGTTTTCAAAAAAATAACAAAAATTCACCCTAAGATAATTTTGATATTCAGAATTCTAAAATGAATCCTATTTTACCTAATTCAATACATATAAGTTGCATTTATTAATTGGAAATTAATTCCCATTGTCAAAACCAAAAAGTTGGTTTTTAAAAAAGTAAAAACTATCAAAAAATTGACTTGTGTTTGTGTCAAATTTAAATGTAAATTTACTTATAATGACCTAAATTGTATTAAATGATAAAAATATAATCTAATTATAATTCAAAAACATTAAAATTCATAATTTAAAAATATAAATTATTTCGATTGAAAAAGTTGTTTCCAATTAAAACTTAGTATTTTTCACTATTCGTCAAAATATGAAAGTTATCAGAAAAGCACCAAAAATTTCTCCAAGATAAATTTTTATGTCCTGCATCTAAAAAAGAATTTAATTTCATTAAATTGAATATATAAAAGTGTCAAATATTTGTTTTAAAAAGGGTTCTCCATTAAAAGGTGGTAAAATTGCATTTTTTGAAAAATACTTCTTTTATCTAAAAAATGAATTTGTTCTTATACTATGTCTAATAAACACATAATATAGATGTTAAAATTATATATAGTATATAAGATTCAAAATGAAGTTAATATAATTCATAACCTTATTTTGAACTGCTAAATTGTTAATTTGTGGTGCGCTCAAACTCGGTGTTGCGTGTAGCGCAAGCTATAGAATTACTTTAATGCGATAATGTAGTATGAAATATTGAGGTGTTACATTCTCCCCTCCTTCAATAAATTTCGTCCTTTAAATTTTAAAATGTTCTTCGAATATAAAAGGTTAAAATAACTAAAAAATTCTTTTGTGGAAAACCCACATCGAAAATTGGGTTAATAAAATTTAGTCTCAATAAGAGAGAAATGGAAATGAATAAGTACCCAAAAATTATGTTCTTGATTAGGAGAACATTTATTTAAATTAGAGACACATAGTTGGAGGAAAATGTAAATATTTATATGGATTTATTGAATTAATCAATCACAAACAAATGTAAAATTAGGGGCCTCAAAGCCATCAATCTATGATGATTTAAAATATCGTTAATTCAAAAAAACATAAGATATTAGGATAACACATTTTTGGATTTAATATCCCTTCCCTAAAGTTTTAGAATTAATTTATTTATAGAATAAAGTAAAAAATATATTTGAAAAGTAGAGTTTCATCCTTCAACTAATTCCTACCACAAAAACAACTTTCACTCCAAAAGATAATAGATTTCAAAAATATTCTATTTATCCTGACCATATAGGGTTCCAAAAATAATGAATTTATAATTCATTTGAAAGTATATATAAAAAACTACATTATACAAACCAGGCCAACATGTATTCCAGTGGTAGGTGATCCACCCTTGTCGCCCTTTGGTTGTGGGTTCAAGTCTCACGGCCTTGCCGGACGTGACGGGTTGTCACCCGACCTCCAGGTTGTCCTTTTTATGACAATCCAAAAATAATCTCAAGAAATCATTTAACCTTAACAATAGTATTCAATTTCAATCTTAATCAATTCCAACCTTTAGACTTATCCAAAATACTTCTATCCAAACTCGTAATCCAAAATTTATAAGGACGGTAAACACAATGAAGATCCATTTTTCAATGTAATAACATGTGAATACCTTCATCATGTATTCATTTAAAACACTATAATACCCTGAAATACCATAAAATCTTATTGATTACAATCATACTCCTTAATTCCTTATTGAATACTAGATATACTCCTTCTATACGAAAATGTTGTAAACTCCAACACTGATGGAATATACCAATCATTAATCAGTTTTAAGGTAGTCAAGAATATCGAATCTATATTTTATCCAAATCAATCATATATTATTCCAAAATCACTACCTCAGAATTAGAACCATATTATGGTTTATCTTTCTCTCAATCATATATTTTATAAAAAATTTATCCTGATATTGAGTCACTTTTCTTGGTCCCACACAATCTCAAGTCCTTAATGAAATAGTACTAAAGTACAATCCTTTTATACTCTATAATTATTACAACATGTAGATCATTAATACAATACTCAAATGACAAAATAATTTAATAACAAAATAATAAATTTAATCATTCCCCTTCATCATTGGTAGTATAAAAACTTGATTATTATCCAATTGAATCATTTTGGGTATACTCTCAGGATTTGGAAATTACATCGCATAGTGTCCCAACTCCTTGCAGATGTAGCATTGTACATTTGAAACCTTTTTCTTACCCTTGAAATCACATACATGGTTTCCTTTTTCTCCACACTTATAACAAAATCCCATTCCCCTCAATAATTTACTAGTGTGATTCTTTCCATATTTATCACATATGGTAAAATCCTTCTTTCCCCTCTTTTCTTTATCCATCTTTCTGTTTTCTATCCTTTTCTTCTCTTGCTTCCCTTCAAATCCATATGACTCTGAGAATACTTTACTTATCTTATTAACACATGATACTATTTCTTCATATGATGAGAATACGTGGGAAAATATTTCCCTTTAAATTGTTGGATTAATACCATGAATGATATAATCCTTCTTAATCTTTTGATTATGCGTATTACTAGAATTCTCATTCCTTCTACAAGGCGTCATTTCTAAGAAATGGCATACACTAGGTTAGTTTTTGAATCACAATACATAATTCCAAAATTTGTAAAATACCAAGCATAAATTGAAATTATTATGCATATAATCTATAATCATAAAATGTTTTCTTTGAGGAAGTATTTACTCTTATATCCTTCATAATGGACTGTAATGAAAATTTGAATTATCCTAAGCATATCCCCTAGGAGTGTCGTAACCAATAGTGCAGCAAGGCCCGTTGTCGTGCACCTGTTCCCGTTCGAGTCTAGCTCAAAATGGTGTTTTTGGGTTTTACCCCTAGGTACATTTGTGCCAGAGACGCCTCTACCTGCTCATATCGAGACAAAGATGTATTGCACGGAAAACTCACAAAATCTCTACAATACCAAAATTCTCTAATGTTCTTCTATACTAATCCTCAATGTCTATCTTAGGGTAATGTTCTCTAATTAGAGTTTTTCTAATTCTATTTTCAAGGTTGTTGTTAAACTTCCTCTGATACCAACTATAATGCACCAACCCCAGTTACCCAAAGTTGGTGCATTATTATAATACATTGGCATGATTGCATGGAATCAAGTCCCAAAAAACGGATCAGTTTAGCAATTTTGGAAAACAGATTACATATATGAACGTTACATTACACATTAGAAAATAAAACACAACATAAATAATCCTTTGACAATACCATTAATACCCTAGATTAAATTTTCTTATCATTAATAGTACACTTCATGGAATCCTAGGAAAATAAAATCTAAAAAAGGGGTGAGCTCAGATGCCCAGTAAGGATAACAATATAGAGAAAACTTCCCCAAATAAGCATAAACATTTAAAGTAATGTATAAAACTAAAAAAATCCTTTTAAACTTAAACATCAGCATTATATGGAAAATATAAATAAAATAAATCCATTTATTTATTCACATGGATATTCTACTAGTCGAATAATCACATGCAATTTCAATAGCTAATTTCATAATGATGGAATACATAATTCCAGAATTCATAACCACATAGTCAACGCCTTCTGCCAAGACTACAAATAATATTTTATCAAGGCCTTGTGCCAAGACACTATTTTGTCTCATCAGACTTACCGATGCATCGAGGAGCTATAGAGGGCTCCACCCGTCACTTACTAAGTCCAATTCATTCCTCATATGAAAATGTTTAAACATAACATAAATATTTATATTAAAACTAGAATACGAAATGTCAATACTTTATCCATAAAACATGAATGGTATAAAAATAACACATCCATATTAAAAAAATCACAAAACCTTTAATAAAATATGGAATATTTTATTCATAATAAATCAACCTCGATCAAGAATAATATCCAGTAAAGGATGTCGACATAGTTGAAAATGATAAGTAAAACTCTTTGAGAGAAATATCATCTTTTCATGAAATCATTTTAAAATTAACACAATTTATAAATTAATTCATTTAAAATATATTTTTTAATCAATGTTTCACATACCACTTTAAAACTTTTGAAATGATTTTACATTTTAAAAAATTCATGTCTATATAAATAAATCCTTAAAATCATTTTAAAAACATAGACATTAATAATAATGTTTTAGAAGAATAAATCATTAAGAAATTTAAAATGATTTTTTAGTTAAGGAGTCCCTTAAAAATAATACTTTTGGAAATTATTTTATGAAACATGGATATGGATAATAAATATGTCCCAGTAAAAACTTATACATAATCAATCTCGGAGAATAATGAGATTGAGGAATTAACACTTACCTTACACTTTACTTTGGTCGAGCGTACGTTTAACCTCATGTATAATGATCATAGTATGTTATTTAATTATACCAGAACCATATTCATATTTATTATATCATTCATGATTCATTTATGACTTTATACTACCCATTTAGTAATGATTTCCATGTTAAATTAACATTTCGGGTAATAATCGCTTTCTTTATCGTATGTGTTTTAACTTGTTATTTATGATCATATCATATAGATCATGATTTAAATACTTATAGAATATAAACCTTTATTTATATATAATATTTATTTAGAATATAAATATTTATAGTAGATAGATATATGAAATGGAAGGCACCGTTTATGGAGACGGTTGGTCGTACGTACGCATAAATGTTGTTTCTGTTTTCATATCGTATTGAACGTATGTAAGTGAATAATATATATGTAAGTATATATATATATATCCATTATAATTATTATGTCATATATTAAATATTTATTAATAATATATATTTTTATAATCATCATTCAATGGTGAACGTGGAAATGAATCTCACTGCAACGTGGAGATGGTAATCCGTACATACACATGAGCAGAAATATCATTATATTGATGGTGAAATTGTATTTAATTGGATGGTATATAATATATATATAATAATTAACATGTTTTATTTTTTATTTACATTAGTTATACTCATTATTATACCCATTCAAATAATGAAGTGTCTGAATAACAAACTACACCACAAAGTGGAGACGGTAAGTCGTACGGACGCACATATGATGAATTTATCATTTATAGGATGGATAGAATTACGAATATGGTTTTAATATATTTATAATAACATCACAGTATGTAGAAGGTACTGTATTTATTATTTTGGTATGGAAAAAACAAATTAAGAGGATGTGTAAGAAGAGAAGAACTTGAAAGATGGTGGTGAAATTATTTCCTCTTCTTCGGGTGTTTCCTTTTGAGTTGATCAAAAGGGATACTTAAGTTGAATTTATGATCAAAGTAAGGCATCCAATTTGATGGGAGGAATTTTGGGAGTATATTTGGGTAGAGGTTGGCTGAGCCAAATGGATTTGGAGATGTAATTTTTAGAGAAGGGGAAGTACCATTTTATTAGAGAGGCGAGGGTCACTTTAGGAAATGCTTGAAATATTATTTTATAATAAAATAATTTTCAGTTTCTAATGGATCCAAAAGAATTTATTTCTAGGATAATTTGGTGATGGGTCTGAAAACTCAAAACCAATAGGTTTTATACATGTTTAGGTTACCATTTTAACATTATCTTCTAGATTTAACTCTTTGTTAAATAGTTTAACTTTTATCATTTCTTCTTGTATTCTTACACTCATTGGTTAATAAACATACACTAAACATTCAAGAGAACCTCAAGTGGTTCATTAATTACATATATAATATTATTTAAGACCTTTGGCTGAACATTATATTTTTATGAACATTATATCAACAAATAATATAGTATTTGTTTTAAAAATTAATTTATGTCAATTTTGACACTATTTGGTATTTTGGTTTTGTAAAATTATTAACAACCTTATCACTTAGAAAAAAATATATCTAATAAACCCTAACATGTCATATTAACCTATAAAATTAGTATAATTCATCATAAGTCTCAATTTACATTTATTTGGATATTTATAATATCAATTATTTTAATATTTCATTAATAAGGTAAATACTGCATCATTATTGTGTCATAAATAAATTATATTATATATTATCTAAAATTTATAGATAAAATACCATTATGTAGGAAATATTTTTATCTTTCTAATGAATATTTATAGTCTAATTTATATTGTGTGTATCCATATATTAAAAATCGTTTACTTATTAAACATTGAATTTTACACTTTTAACTCTTCTTTAAATAAAATAATAATAAATGTATTAATATAATACAAGTCGGCCAAAAAGGATCATATTTTATTCCTAAGGTTGTTTTTTGTCTAATTACACTAATAAAATAGAATTATGACATGTTTTATGTTAATTATAATATCATTTTTATGCTTAATTACCCTATTTAATTTTAATAGTGGCACATAAAAGTCAAAAGTTCCTCTTCACCAAAAATTATTTTCATCTTACTGAACCACATTTTACTTTTGATGTCAACCTATTCTATTTTATTTTTGAAATTAAACTCACAAAAGTGGTAAAATTATGTTTTTTGCAAATTTTCAAATGTATCTAGAAGGTGGGTAAAAGAGGTTAAAAAGTTCAATAAAATTTTATACATCTAATTTTATTAAAAAATGGCTCCAATGAATTATGTTGAACTTATATAGGTATTATATATCTATTTTTACTTAAAATTAATCTAAATTAATTAAATAATTATTTAAATAAAAAGTCGGTTTTAAATAACAACGAAGTGTTTTTCATTATTCATCAAAAATAGAATGTTTTCAGAAAAATACAAAAACTTCACCCTAAGATAATTTTGATATTTTGAATTCAAAAATGAAGTATATTTTACCAAATTGAAAACATAGAAGATTCATTTATAAATTTAAAATTAATTCCTATTGTCAAAACAAAAAATAAGTTTTTTAAAAAATTAAAAAATATCAAAAGATTAGCATGTGTTTATGTCAAATTTAAATGTGAAATTTCTTATAATAACCTAAATTGTATTAAATGAAAAAAATATAATCTAATTATACTTCAAAACCTTTTAAATTCATAATTTAACACTATAAATTATTTTTATTAAAAAAGTTGTTTTCAATTAAAACATAGTATTTTTCACTATTTGTCAAAGTATGAAATTTATCAGAAAAGTACAAAAAAATTATCCAAACTAAATTTTATTTCCTGATTCTAAAGAAGAATTTAATTTCATTAAATTGAACATATAAAAGTGTAAAATATTGGTTTTAAAAAAGTTTCTCCATTAAATGGTGTTAAAATTTCATTTTTTAACCGAAACATCTTTTATCTGAAAAAATGAATTTGTTCTTATATTATGTCTAAAAAACATAATATGGATGTTAAAATTATATAGAGTATATAAGATTCAAATTTAAGTTAATACTATTCATAACGGCTTTTTGAATGGTTAATTTTGTTTGTTGTGGAGCGCTCAAACTCGTTGTTGTGTGTAGCGCAAGCTATTGAATTACTTTAATGAGATAACATACTATGAAATCTGGGGGTGTTACAAGACATCCATCTCCCTTCGGGGAGGTAATCATGGATTCATCTTTTGAAATGATGTCCCCATGCTCTGCCACTCCTGTTTGGAACTGAGAACTCAAAACTCCTGCTACCACGAGGGTAAGTCCGGCCGACTCAGGAGTGATTGGATACACCCTCCTATATATGAGTTTATCTTGTGCTGCATAGGTTTCCTTTTTCTTCAAGCAAGGAAAATCACATTCCAACGTTGTAGGTAAACCACAACCTTTTTGCCTAATACTGTCAATCGGGGTATGAACTTTGGAAGTTTAGTCCATACCCCAACTAACGTTGTAAGGCCTCGATGGTTCCACCAAGAGGTTCCAACAAAAACTCTCACCTCATGGTTCAGATCACACTATCTTCATAAGTGTGGTTATCAAGTATCCTCACAAAGGTATATCCAGATGTGAGGGTCAAGTCAATGGTTTAACTACAAACTCTAGGTCTTGTACAAGATTATTGGAAGGAAGGAATGATTGGTACCTTTTCCTATTAATACGGTAGCTAGTAATAGACACAGAACATTCATCAAAAATATTCCTAGAACCCTTGGGTCTCACTCCTTGACCATATCTAGATACTCCCTTCCCCTGTCCTCCAACTTCCTAAGCCTGGTGGGGACCAAAAAGGGGGGTGGTTATAACTTGTCGAAATGTACACCACCACATGCAGCTCTCCTAGCACTGATTCCACGTCTGCATCCCTACAGATTCATATGTCCCTAACACTTCTTCTTCCTAAAACAATTTTACACACCCAAGTCTCTGAGACTGACACCGGTTTCCTAGTTTCCCACTACTAACATTCATTAGCTATATCTGCTCAGCGAAAGAACATTCAACCCCAAAGGATATCTCTAGCACCCTAACATAGGTAGGAATGCCTGGAGAAATAGTGATGGCTCTGACGTCCTTAAACACTCAGTGCTCAGAAGTCCGAGCCCTGAAGCACTGATCGTATCGTATTCATCGAGTAATAGGAATGGTCGGTACGCCTCGATGTATACTCAGCTACCGACATGTCATCCAGTCGAAGCTTTAGAAGCACTAGAGAACTCTCAACCACCTCCTCAAGCCAGTCCTCAGCCGCCTGTGAGTCGGTCTCTTCTCGGAACCAGGGGGTATCTAATATTGAAACTTGTGTAAGGCACGAAGCCTAAATTTTTCCTCTACTGGTACCACTGGTTGTAACTACTACCCAAAAGGTAGTGATATATCTGACACACTATCCGAAGGTACTATCATAATAAATGGTTCATTTACAAAAGCTTCGTCACTATAAATAACATCCTCATGGTCACTCACTAGAAAAGACTACAATCTAAGATCACCATATTCTCTACTGGTGTCTCAACTAGGCAGAAACCTCTATCCATAGCCTCCAGCCAGTCCTCAGCTACCTGGGAATATGTCCCGCCTCGAAACCTCGGAGGCCTATACTACTACTAGAACTCGTGCAACACGCTCATTCATCATGCATCCTCTACTAGTGGAGTTGGATGGAACAGATGCCGGACGGGTAGTGGTGTTGTTGGTACACCACCAGAAGGTGGTAAATCCGTAAGAGGGCCCTGCACCGAGGCCTCATCGCTCGGTGGGCCGTCATCCTGTACTCTCTTAGGAAACATGGGTGGTTGTTTAAGCGGTGACATCCTGATAAGTAATAGGTGTTCCACGAACAATAATTTATACCTGGTGAGCGGACATAAATTGATCACAAAGAAAACATTCCAAAAATCACCTAAGCAATCAATGTTTTCATACACTAAGTCGAAAATCCGAGGTTAGGGTCCTGGTGTATGGATATGTTAGCTGCCACACCAACACTGGATTCCCCAAACTAAAAACCACACTCATTACACTTAACACTATTGCCACATAGAAACGATCAGAGTCCAAGTTCATCAGATGATCTGAACTCCTTTGATATTAATTTTGTCACGACACATCCCATGGGGCCCATGTTGTGACTACCCCAAGACCTCCTTCCATAGGCCATGGGATGACAATTAGCATCAGAAAGGCATATCCCTAAAACAGGATTTCATTAACTTTAAAGCTCTACAAACACATAGAGTAGAACACAATAAGAAGAAGCCACTATGTAAACTATTGTAGTAGAAAGAGTGCGGAAATTAAGGGGATTGGAATAGAAGCCCAACTGAAAGTACGAGTACAACTCAAAAGTACAAATACAACATAAAAGTGAAAAGCAGCTCCTGGATCGTCCACCATGGATCCTACCTGAAGGGTTGGTATAACTCATGATCAGTATTCCCCGCGTCACCTCACACTAAATGGTCCACCTATGAGTACTGTGTAGTCATGGATCCCTCATTCTTGATCAATGTTCTATGTCATCTACACAAGACACAACAAGGTGCGGGTGAATCCCGTGTAGGGGTGAGTATAAAAATACTCAGTAGGGACTTTGAGACCCCATAGGTCTCCTATTATTCCACAAAGGAAAACCGTAATGCAAGACATCAACTTTAATTAGGTATATTCCCATACATACACCTTAGTTATAACGATATACACATATCATACATGAGGGAAGTATACCACAAAGGTAACACCATGAAGGTAACTCCCCGAAGGTAAAAGTACCACATATGTAACACTACGAATGTTACACCACGAAGGTAAAATCACCACACTAGTATCACCACGAAGATAGTACCTTGATGGTAAAAGTACCTCACAAGTATCACCGTGAAGATAGTGCCATGAAGGTAAAAGTACTACACAAGAATCACCTCGAATATAGTACCATGAAGGTAAAAGAAACACATAGGTATCACCACAAAGATAGTACCACGTTGGTAAAATTACCACAGAGGTATCACCATGATGATAGTAGCATGAAGCGAAAAGTATCACACAGGTATCACCACAAAGATAGTACCACAAAGGTAAAAGTATTAGTCTAAACAATGTCTTATCTCAAACAATGTTTTTCAGTGAAGTATAAAAGTATAGATGATTAGTCGTGAAGCTAGATCATCTTATTCTGTCAAGAGGTACTACTACTAATTATACTGATTCTGACCCAGATAGGATCGATAGGTACAACCCCCCCCCCCCCCCCGAAAGATCCACATAGGATCTGACCTGCCTGGAGTTGATAAGTATTAACCCCCGCAATGACCCACCCAGGATCTGACCCACACAGGAACGGTATGAGCTGACTCACAAAGGATCGATGAGCGTTGACCGACACAGGATCAGTATGCACTAACCCACACAAGATCGCTGAGCGCTGAACCACATAGGATATGACCGACAAAGGATCGGTGTTGACCCATACATTATTTCTCGGTACTGACCTCCATATGATCTGTCTCCATCCTTTGCCTCACTGCTATCAACTGGAATCCCGGTCATAGCTTGTTTGGGAGAACCGCTTCTCAAGACAATAGTCATAACTCAACCACCACGATGTTCCAAAAAGAAGTATCCCAAAGGTTCATCATTTCATAAAGTACCTAACGCAACAGAAGGCACGTCAATCGAACAGTCGGTCTGTTAGTTATTAGTGCTTCCACTCTGAGGGATCGGTTGGATTCGGGGTTCTATCCAACCCGGACATACTATAATTTTATCCAAAACTAAAGTGTAGTATACACAAAGGACCATATTTATCCAAGTATTTTGGTATCGTAGATGGTTCATCAAATGGATACTCAGATCACAAGTTATGGCCAATGAGGTGAAACCAGGTCTGGATGGGCTCGAGTCTGGTCTGGCCCGGCCTACCCAGCTTGGGCCGACTCGTACCGGTTCTGATCACCCCGACCTAGTCCGGGTCTGGCCCAGTTGGCTTAGACCATGGCATCCCTAGACTGTTGGGCTATGGTCGTGCCCGACCCACTCGGCTTGGGGGTCCGCCCTATCGGGGTCTTCCCCAGCCGACTACCAGGGGAAGCCCCCCCCCCATATCTCGAATGGTCCATTGGACCATTCTGAAGGTGTGGTGTTGGGTTGGCACATGGGGCCCATAGGGCGGTCCAACTCAGCGTGGCCAGCTAGATGCCCGACTGGTCATCCTCCCAGTGGGGCGACTACACCGCTGTCCACCTTCGGCTGACCGGGTGTCAGCCGCCCTTCAGCCTCCACCGCGGCCAAGCGGCTATAGTCTCTGTTTCCATTGGCATGGACATGCACCGCTGCTTCGCCGTGAGGCCGTCCGGCTTGCCGGTCATGAACCTATTCTGCTACGGACGATGGGTTACAACCTCCTACTAATCTGGCGGTGTGGTCGCGCGCCTCCCTATCTCCACGTTGTTTGGTCAGTGTGTCGGCCTCTTTCCTCTTCCAGGAGTCACAACAACTTTGGTTTATGCCCAGAAAATATGACAACCACATATTCGTGATCCTCAGGTCGAGGGTGTCACGACCCATCCTCGGGGCCCGTGTCGTGACTACCCCAAGCCCGCCTTCCATAGGCCAGGGGCTGGAAACTAGCACCAAGGTGTAAATTCCGGTAAAAAGGGAAGGCGTTTCCTTTGTAAAGTAAACAAACACCACCGAGTAAACAAGCAGTAAATGTAAACAATAAGTAAAATCTAGTACAAGAGTAAATGCGGAAAACTAAGTGGGCCAGTATACAAACCCAAACTAAAAGTAAAGTACAACTCAAAAAGGGAAAACAGCAACTGAAAGGTAAAGCCGCAACGACGAGCTGTCCACTGGGAATTCCACCTGAAGGGTGGGTACATAAATCCTCCACTTCCCCTCGGGTACAGCCTACCACTCTGAGTACGTCCCGCCCAGTGGTCCACCTCCAGGTACTGTCCTGTGACGCAAGCCTCCACCACGTTCAGCGCTGTCCATCGTCTGCAACCAACACAACGTAGTGCGGGCATAGCCCGTGCAGGAGTGAGTATAAGCTACTCAGTAGGGACCCTGAGACCCTCAAAGGTCTCCCAAAATCCACAAAGGATAAACCACAAAGGAAAGATACAATCACGAAGTAACATCTGACACTGCTAGGGTATATGACCATACATATACCTAAGTCATCAATTCCAATACACTCCAACCTTCGAGCCCAAGTACAAACCAGTCCAAACAGGAAAGCATACGTATTCCACACAGAAAGCAAAACGTAATCCACACAGGATAGCACAACACATTCCACATAGGAAATAAAAACGTAAATTCACACAGGATAGCACAACACAGTCCACACAGGAAAGTAAAACAGGATTCAGCTCACACAGGTATACTTCTTCGAAAGACGATAGAGATGATCACTGATCCATCTAAGTCGTCGGACCCACAAAGGATTGATAGGTACTAACCCCCGCAATGACCCACACAGGATCGGACCCACACAGGATCTGTAGGCACTGGCTCACACAGAACCGCTGAGGGCTGACCCACACAGGATCGGACCCACACAGGATCGGTAGCACTGATCCACATATAATCGCTGAATGTTGTAGTCGTCATCATCGAATCCACTGAGGATCTCTGCACAGTCGTCGTTGCAGTCACAGTAGCAGTCGCAGCCAGCTCTAGGGTTCCCGCACACAGCAAGCTCGTTCAGGAGGGTCCGCTCCACGAGCCGAGAGGCTGATACATCAACTGACACATAGTCCAGAGTTGATGTATCCAAAAGTTTCGTATCATCAACAGGAACTCAACGTCGCAGACGGCGCGTCAATCGGACTCCCGGTCTGAGAGTTATTGGCTTTTTCATCCCAGGGGCCCTGATGGTTTTTAAGGAAAAACCAACCCGACTATACTCCACCTACGTCCAAACCTCTGGTAGAGTAATCCAAAAGATCTGTCTCACTAAGAGGAAACCAACAAAGTTGACGGCACGCCATTCGGACGTCCGGAGCTTAATATATGAGCGTTTCCGCTCCAAGGGCCCGATTGGTATCGTGTACGAACCAACCCAACCGAACACAAGGCATTCCGAAACCTTGAGTGCAATATACTGAAATGACCGTATCGATTCAAGAATCGCATCTCAACTGACGGTGCGTCGATCGGAGGTCCGTATCCCAAGTTATGTGAAAAAGATCGAAAACGGTCCGAAAACGGGGGTTTCTGGCCCGAACCGACTCGACCCGAGACCCCCGGTCAGCCCGAACCGTGTCGACCCGCCCCGGGTCCGGGTCGTCCCGGCCAAGCGGCCGGCCCGGACTGGGCACAGCGCGCTGGCTAGCTCGGCCAACGGCCGAGCTGTTGGCAAAGGGGGGGGGGGCACCTGCCCCACTGGTGTAACCGCGACCCCCAATTAAGGGGGCCGTTTTTGTAGGCCAGCCGGGGTAATTAATTCCCCTGGATCCCCTTTGTCCGGCCGGCCCGCACCAGCCGGCCGGTTCTACCAACATGGACAGGCGACGGCCGATCCTTTCTCCTTCCTCGACACCGGCGGCCCGGAACAGGCCTCCGGTCACCCTGCTCTGCCGCGGTCCGGAACCGGTCGTGGGTTAGTTTATCCAGCGCGGTGCGACGGCACCACGCCCTTCCACCGTGGCCCCACTCTAGCTGTGGTGTCTTTAGTTTTCCTCGACGCGGCGCGACGGCGTCGCGACCTTGTTCAGCTTCACGGCATGGCGCGACAGCGCCGCACATTACTTGCCGTGCAATTTCTGCGTGGTGCGACGACACCACGCCATTCCTTCCAAACCACAATGTATCAAACAAGGATGAAGGAGGAGGGTCAACCGTGTTTGTGCGGCCCAGCCCCCTCTCGTTAATCGATATCTTTTGGTCGTATTTTCACGAAGAACGACAAGGTGATAAACATGAACAAATTAAATAAACAAACCCTACCATGATAAAAGAGATGACGAACGTCGGCATCGCGAAGTGAGGATTCGAAGACGTTGACAGAGATTTCATCACGAAAAACCGTCACGAAAGAGACGTCGTGGAAGGAGAACGTCGTGGAAGAGGACGTCGCGTTGCGGGTCGGTGTCGCGGAAGACGGTCTTCGAGGGCTCAGCGCTCCACGTCGGAGATCGTTCGTTCTTCGCGTTCTTCATCAAAGGGAATGAAGAACTCAAGACTTCATTAGCTTTTTCTCCAAAAGCTCTCAAACAAAAAAACACTAACCCAAATAAAATAAGTTCTCAACTTATTTTATTAACAAAACAAGGCTTTTGAAATTCATGTTTTTGAATTCCACATCAACTCACCTCATTAACTCCATAAGTTATTAAACTTAAGTTAACAAAATTAATGGTGAGTTGAGGGCGTTAGAGGATATGAAGGGGTGGGGTTCTTGTGGGCCCCACCACCCTCATAATCTCCCAAGGGAGGTTGGGTAGTTACCCAAATTCAATTCCAAGGATTATACACTTAGAGTAAAAATAAAAATTGTTGTTAAATTTTTATTTTTAACTTCTACAATTTTTATTAACTTCTCTCGTGTAAACGCAACTCTGGATTAAGAGTTCATAAGCAATTAACAGCGATATGGTTCCATCAGTGCCCTCGGAATTCAATTCCGAGCACTGGTTCAAAAGATAGGAATTCCCGCTCGTTCGTTCACTGAACGTACCTGAGCTAAACTTTGGATAGAAATTCCAAGCACACCGGGCCTTGGAATCAAGTTCCGTCTGAAACTGCATTCTTGTAAAATCCCAAAGAAAATTAAGCAAAAAAATTCCTTGAATTTTACGGGTCTTTACATTACTCCCACCTCAGGGCTTTACGTCCCCGTAAAGATACATCGAAAACTAGGGAAACAAATGTGGGTACTGAGCATGCATCTGAGCCTCCCGCTCCCAAGTGCTCTCCTGGAGGTTCCCGTGCTGCCATCTGATGCGCACTAGAGTAATCGACCTTCCACGTAGGACCCTCTCCTGTCGATCCTCTATCTCCACTTGGACCTCCACAAAAGTAGCCCCATTATCAACGTCAAGCTCCCCATGGTTAATGATATGCGTCGGGTCGTGCATGTATCTCCTCAGCTGAGATACGTGGAAGACGTCGTGCACCTGGTGCAACTGAGGTGGTAGAGCCAGACGATAAGCCACCTCACCAATCCTGTTGAGGACCTGGAATGGTCCGATGAAGTGTGGAGACAACTTGCCGCCTCGGCCAAATCTCCTTAATCCACGTCGAGGTGAGACACGCAAGAAGACGGGGTCGCCATCCTCGAACTCTAGTGGCCTCCACCTCCTGTCAGCATATGACTTTTGCCGGCTCTGAGCTGTCCTCATCTGCTCCTGGATGACCTGGACCTTCTCTGTTGTGGCCTGGACCATCTCCGGTCCCACAAGTGCTGACTCCCTAGGGTCTGTCCAGCACAAAGGAGATCTTCAAGGTCTGTCGTACAACGCCTCTTATGGTTCCATCCCGATGGTGGAGTGGTAGCTGTTGTTCTACGTGAACTCCACCAAGGGTAGGTGGTCCTCCTAGCTGTGACCAAAGTCTAGGACACATGCACAAAGGATGTCCTCGAGAGTCTAAATGGTCCTCTCCGTCTGACCATCCGTCTAAGGGTGAAAGGCTGTGCTTAGACGTAGCAGCGTCTCGAACGCCTCCTGTAAACCCTTCCAAAGCCGGGAAGTAAAGAGAGCATCTCGATCGGAGATGATAGATGATGTCACACCATGAAGCCGTACAATCTCCTGAACGTAAAGACGTCCCAAGATCCCCACTGAGCCCTTCTCTCTGATAGGTAGAAAGTGTGCCGACTTGGTGAGTCGGCCGAAAATCACCCAGATGGAGTCGTGACCTCTGGAAGTGCGTGGAAGTCCAGTCACGAAGTCCATAGATATCCCGTCCCACTTCTACTCCGGGACCTCTAAGGGCTGTACCAAGACTACTGGTACCTGGTGCTCTGCCTTCACCTGCTAACAGGTGAGGCATCGAGAAACGAACTCTGCCACAACCTTCTTCATGCCCGACCACCAGTGCTGTCGTCTGAGGTCCTGGTACATCTTCGCCACTCCAGGATGTACCACCAAAGGAGAAGTGTGAAACTATATCAGCACCTCCTCTCGTAAAGTGACTGGTACCAAGGTATATACTCTTAAAAGGATTTCGTGCTCTGCTCCAAAGGAGAAACCATCAGGTGCCTGTCCTGAGGATATCTCTGCATGCCACATCTCACAGTCGGTGTCCCCATGTTGTGCCTCTCTGACTCGCTGCAGTAGTGGAGGAGTGACTGTGAGAGACTGAAGGAAGGCTGCTCCATCTCTATCCATGAAGGATATCTGCAAAGAGGCTAGCTGCTCTATCGCCTCCTCAAATAGCTGAATGCCCGTCCTCCTGCAGAGAGCATCGACTACCACGTCCCCCTTCCCAGGATTATAGACTATCTCAAAGTCACAGTCCTAGAGGAACTCGAGCCATCGCCGCTGTCTCAGATTCAGATCCTTCTGAGAGAATATGTATCTGAGACTCTAATGGTAGAAAAGACTATAAAACACTCGTCCATCAGGTAGTGTCGCCATGTCTTCAGAGCGAAGACCACTGCTACTAACTCCAGGTCATGGGTAGTGTAGTTCTGCTCATGCGGCATCAACTGACGTCATCCATAGGCGATCACTGCCCGCTTCTGCATCCGGACACATCTGAGTCCGGTCCCTGATGCATCGCAGTAGACTATGTACCCTACTCCCTCCTCAGGCAACCTCAAGATAGGTTCACTGGTCAATCATTGTCTCAGCTCATGGAAGCTCTGCTGACATCTGTCTGACCACACGAAGGGTTTCCCCTTCTTCGTCAAAGCTGAGAGTGGTGCCGCAACTCTGTAGAAGTCTGGCACGAATCTCCGGTAGTATCCAGATAGTCCCAAGAAACTCCGCACCTCCGTCACGCTCCTAGGTGGCTCCCAAGCTAGCACTGCCTCGATCTTCGCAGGATCCACTGCAACTCCCGCCTCAGAGATGACGTGTCCCAAGAAGTGGACCTCGCGTATCCAGAACTGACACTTCGAGATCATACCATAAATTTGATGCTCTTGGAGTGTGTCTAGTACAACCCGCAAGTGGTAGGCCTGCTCCTCCTCAATCGTTGAGTAAATCAAAATTTCATCGATGAAGACCACAACAAATTGATCGAGGTATGGCTGAAAGATCCTGTTCATGAGGGCCATGAACACTACTGGATCATTGGTTACGCCGAAAGGCATAACCAAGAACTCATAGTGGACATACCGACATCTGAAGTCCATCTTCTGCACGTCCTCGTCTCGAACTCTGAGCTGATGATAGCCTGACCTGAGGTCTATCTTTGAGAACCACCTGCTCCTTGAGCTGATCGAAGAGGTCATCAATCCTCGGTAGCGGATACTTGTTCCTCATTGTCACCTGGTTCATCTGCCTTCTTGGCGAACAGAATCGGGGAAGCCCAGGGTGAAACACTAGGTCGGATGAATCCCTTGCCCTGTAAGTCCTCCAACTGTACCTGTAGCTCTCGATGCTCAGCGGGGGCCATCCGATATGCTGGAGTCAATATCGGGGCTGCCCCGGGGTATAGGTCAATATAAAAGTCTACCTCTCTGTGAGGAGGTAGCCCTGGAACGTCGTCGGGGAAAACGTCCGCATACTGATCCAGCACTGCAGGAAAACCAGGACTCCGCACGTCAACAGCTCCAAGGATGAGGCTAGCCAACTTGTGAGTGATCGGTTGTCCTCTCCTCCGCGGAAGTCCATCCTGTGTTGTGAAGGCTCCCTTCTCGCCGCTGAAGGTGAACCTGCTCCCGTCAGTGTGTACACATCGCACCTTGCACCTAAAACAGTCAATTTGTGCATGGAATGTAGACAACCAATCCATGCCCAAGATGACGTCGTAAGGCCTCGATGCTGCTATAAGAAGATCCCAGCCAAAGATCTCACCTCCTAGAGTAAGCTCACACTGCCGGCACCAGTGCGTAATTGTTGAGTCTGCTCCCGTAGGAGTCTCTAGCCCTAAGGACCGAGCCAACGGCTCTGTCGGATTCTCCGAGCTCCGAACAAGGGCAGCGGCTATGAAATAGTGACTCGCTCCTTTGTATATAAGAATTTCAGTAAGGGTGGAATAGACACAGATAGTACCTCGAATCATCTCGGGCATGCCGTGGTCGTAGGCCTCTGCTGCCTAGAGTTGTGCCTGTCTATGCCCGCCAACTCCCTGTGGTCGGGGTGGACCTCCTGGTGGTGGTGTTGGTAAAGCCTCAAAGCATCGCCCACCACCTGCTGCTCGGCCAGCTCCCCTGCCTCGTCTGCCTACTCCCTGCGGACCGCCACGGTCGACCCACTACCTCTGCCTCGGTGGTCCCTTCAACCGTCTGCTACTCCTCGGCACAGCGGGTCGGGTAGTCAAGAGACATGTGGCCCTGCCCGCCTCATGAGTAGCACTGCCTACCTCTCGAAAGACTGGCACCTCGCTGTGTGTCCCGCACTGCTGAGCCAGTGTCCTGAGGTCATCTTCCTGAGGGTCTGGTCTGCCTGGACCCATGAGTCATCTGTCGACTGCCTGCTGTAGAAGACTCTTCTACGTGTCGCCCTGCGGTGGGTCTCGGCACTGGTGTAGACTCAGCAAGAATGCTCTCGATCAAAAGGGCATGCTCCAATACACCTGTCTGAGACGGAATGCTGAGGGAGATCAGCGATGCCATGATCTCGTGTATCAATCCCTGCTCAATGGTCCGGGCCCGGAATAATGGGTCCTATACCATGTCTGTAGAGTAGCGGGAGAGATCGGTAAATCTCGCCGAGTACTGGGTGACTGTCCTGTTTCCCTACAGCAGCTGAAGAAGCTTTTGAATGTGCACCGCACTGAGGGTGGCTGGGACGAACTCAGAGCGGAAAAGGCTCTCAAAATCCGTCTAGAGAAGAGATGCCTCAACGTGCACCTGGAGTATCAAGCTCCACCATCGTCCTGCTGCTGCATGCAGTAGGCTCGCTGCGAGGATCACCATGAGGTCTGCTGGTGTCCTCACTAACCAGAAAACTCTCACCACTGCCTCCAGCCAGTCCTCGGCTACCTGGGGGTCCGTCTCCCCGTGGAAATTTTGCGGTCGCTGGCGCTGGAACTCATGCAGTGCACTGAGGCGACGTGCATTGTCAGCGACTGGTGATGGAAGCATCGGTGGCTCGGCGGGTAGAGCTACCGCCGGTGCCACTGCTGACAAAGGGCCATGCATCGAGGCCTCGTTGCTCGGTGGGCTATCGTCACGTTCAACTCTCGGAACCCTAGCTGGATGCCGTCGTGGGGCCATCCTGAAAAGGAAACAGGTGTGCCACGGTCAAACAGTATACTTGGTGAGCTGACACAAAGTAATCACAAAGAAAACATGAAACACACATGCAATCAATGTTTTCATGCATTAAGTCGGAAATCAGAAGTCAGGGTCCTGGTGTACGGATACGTCGGTCGCCGCACCAACACTGGACTCCCTGGACTGATAACCACACTCAATACGCTGAACACTATTGCTTCACATAGAAAAATATCAGAGTCCAAAGTTCTGCGGTAGAACCGAAATCCTCTGATACCAATTTGTCACGACCCGTCCTCGGGGCCCGTGCCGTGACTACCCCAAGCCCGCCTTCCATAGGCCAGGGGATGGCGACTATCACCAAGGTGTAAATTCCGGTAAAAAGGGAAGGCATTTCCTTTGTAAAATAAACAAACACCACAGAGTAAACAAGCAGTAGAAGTAAACACTAAGTAAAAGCTGGTACAAGAGTAAGTGCGGAAAAGTAAGTGGGACAGTATACAAACCCAAACTGAAAGTAAAGTACAACTCAAAAAGGGAAAACAACAACTGAAAGGTAAATCCACAACGACGAGCTGTCCACTGGGAATTCCACCTGAAGAGTGCATACAGAAAGCCTCCACTGCTCCTCGGGTCCAGCCTACTGCTCCGAGTACGTCCCACCCAGTGGTCCACTTCTAGGTACAGTCCTGCTCCGCAAGCCTCTACCACGTTCCGCGTTGTCCGTCATCTGCAACCAAAACAACGTAGTGCGGGCATAGCCCGTGTAGGGGTGAGTATACGCTACTCAGTAGGGACCCGAGACCCCCAAAGGTCTCCCAAAATCCACAAAGGATAAACCACAAAGTAAAGATACAATCACGAAGTAACATCCGACACTGCTAGGGTATATGCCCATACATATACCTAAGTCACCAATTCCAATACGCTCCAACCTACGAGCCCAAGTACAACCCAGTCCACACAGGAAAGAATACGTATTCCACACAGGAAGCAAAATGTAATCCACACAGGATAGCACAACACAATCCACATAGGAAAGCAAAACGTAAATCCACACATGATAGCACAACACAGTCCACACAGGAAAGTAAAACAGGATTCATCTCACACAAGTATACTTCTTCGAAAGATGATAGAGATGATCACTGATCCATCTCAGTCGTCGGACCCACAAAGGATCGATAGGTACTAACCCCTGCAATGACCCACACAGGAACGGACCCACACAGGATCTGTAGGCGCTGGCTCACACAGAACCACTGAGCGCTGACCCACACAAGATCGGACCCACACAGGATCGGTAGCACTAATCCACACAGGATCGTTGAGTTCGGTAGTCGTCGTCGTCGAATCCACTGAGGATCTCTGCACAACCATCGTCGCAGTCACAATAACAGTCGCAGCCAGCTCTAGGGTTCCCGCACACAGCAAGCTCGTTCGGGAGGGTCTGCTCCACGAGCCGAGAGGCTGATACATCAACTGACACATAGTCCAGATTTGATGTATCCAAAAGTTCTGTATCGTCAATAGGAACTCAATGTCGCAGACGGCGCGTTAATCGGACACCCGGTCTGAGAGTTATTGGCTTTTTCGCCCCAGGGGCCCAGTTGGTCTTTAAGGAAAAACCAACCCGACTGTACTCCACATGCGTCCAAACCTTGGGTGGATTAAGCCAAAAGATCCGTCTCACTAAGAGGAAACCATCAAAGTCGACGACACGTCATTCGAACGTCTGGAGCATAAGATATAAGTGTTTCCGCTCCGAGGGCCCGGTTGGTTTCGTGTACGAACCAACCCGGCTGAACTCAATGTATTCTGAAACCTTGTGTTCGATATAGCAAAACGACCGTCTCGATTCAAGGATCGCATCACAACTGACGGTGCGTCGATCGGAGGTCCTTAGCCCAATTTATGGGAAAAAGACCGAAAATGGTCCGAAAACGGGGGTTTCGGGCCCGGACCGACCTGGCCCGAGACCCCCCGGTCGGCCCGGCGCGGCCGGCGCGGCCCGGCCTGGGCGCGGCCCGGCCCGGCCTGGGCACAGCGCGCCTAGCACGCTGGCCATCTCAGCAAAAGGCCGAGCCGTTGGCAAGGGGGGGGGCTGCCCCCCTGGTGTAATTGCGGCCCCCCAATAAAGGGGGTCGTTTTTGTAAGCCATCCGGGGGAATTAATTCCCCCGGATCCCCTTTGTCCGGCCGGCCCACACCGGTCGGCCGGTTCTGCCGACAAGGACCGGCGACGGCCGGTCCTTTCTCCTTCACCGACACCGGCGGCCCCGAACCGGCCGCTGGTCACCCTGCTCCGCCGCACCCCAGAACCGGCCGCGGGTTAGTTCGTCTGGCGAGGTGCGACGGCACCGCGACCCCACTCTGGTCGCGGTGTCTTCAATTTTCCTCGACGTGGCGCGACGACGTCGCGTCCTTGTTCAACTTCATGGTGCGGCGCGAAGACGCCATGCATTACTTGTCGTGCGATTTCTGCGTGGTGCGACGGCACCACGCCATTCCGTCCAAACCACAAAGTATCAAACAAGGATGAAGGAGGAGGGTCGGCCGTGTTTGTGCGGTCCGGCCCCCTCCCGTTAATCGATATAATTTGGTCATATTTTCACAAAGAACTACAAGGTGATAAACACAAAAAAATTAAATAAACAACCCCTACCTTGATAAAAGAGATGACGAACGTTGGCGTCGCAAAGCGAGGATTCGAAGACGTTGACGGAGATTTCGTCACGGAAAACCATCGTGGAAGAGACGTCGCGGAAGGATAACGTCATGGAAGAGGACGTCACGTCGCGGGTCGGTGTCACGGAAGACGGTCTTCAAGGGCTCGGCGCTCCACGTTGGAGATCGTTCGTTCTTCGCATTCTTCGTCAAAGGGAATGAAGAACTCAGGACTTCCTTAGCTTTTTCTCCAAAAGCTCTCAAACAACAAAACACCAACCCAAATAAAATAATTTCTCAACTTATTTTATTAACACAACAAGGATTTTGAAATTCAAGTGTTTGAATTCCACATCAACTCACCTCATTAACTCCATAAGTTATTAAACATAAGTTAACAAAATTAATGGTGAGTTGAAGGGGTTAGAGGATATGAAGGGGTGGGGTTCGTGTGGGCCCCACCACCCTCATAAACTCCCAAGGGAGGTTGGGTAGTTACCCAACTTCCATTCCAAGTATTATACACTTAGAGTAAAAATAAAAATTGTTGTTAAATTTTTATTTTTAACTTCCACAATTTTTATTAACTTCTCTCGTGTAAACGCAACTCCGGATTAAGCGTTCCTAAGCAATTACCAGCGCTACGGTTCCATCGGTGCCCTCGGAATTCGATTCCGAACACCGGTTCAAAAGATAGGAATTCCCGCTCGTTCGTTCACTGAACGTACCCGAGCTAAACTTCGGATAGAAATTTCGGGCACACCGGGCCTCGGAATCAAGTGCCGTCTGAAACTGCGTTCTTGTAAAATCCCAAAGAAAATTAAGAAAAAAATTTCCTTGAATTTTAAAGGCCTTTATAGATGGATTCGTTTCTATATGTCGCGCTCAACAAAACATTGTGTTTCTAGTATCATAAATTATTTGGGGTCTTAGAACGCATGGAGAACGCGCGAATAATGAAATAAAAGGTTCTAGGAATAAGTGTGGAATGATGGCTATGTTTTTTTGGCCATCGTCGTAGAGAATCAAGAATATGAAGAATGAAAAAATATATTTAATCATACTTCAAATTAAGACCCCTACCTTGATCTTCCATTGGAGGTATCGCGAGGAGGAAGACAATGATGGTGACGTTGGAATTTTTTGCTCCCGCAAGATGCTTCCGATCCAGGATTGAGCATCATCCTCGTTCTTCATTGGGTGTGGTTCTTAATTGGAGGATCTTCGTTGTTAGAGGATCTTCCTTCAAAGTCTTCTTCTCCCTTTCTCTAATGGATAAACAACCCTCAATTATATCCAAAAAAGATAATAAAATAACTCTGGATTAACAAGTTGTTTCATTAATTTAGATCTAATGAACAATATAAATAAAAGAGAGTTGTTGTTACATAATTCCTGTGACCGGGAATTTAATGCCCAACATTAATTACCCGACCACCCTCATGTGGTCTCCACCACTAGAATTCAAAAAGGTTGTTTCAAAAAGAAGATTAAAATAAATGTTGTTGTTTTTTTTGAATTTTAATCTTTTAACTCTCTCACGAAATTCTCGAAAACTAACTTCCACCATTGGCTTCTTGTGGTCAAGGTGAAGGTCTCCTTAAGAGAATATTGGTGCTACGAGTTCATCGGTGTCCTCAGATTTCAATTCTGAGCACTGGTTCAAAAGTTACAAAATGTCGCTCGAGCATTTACTAAACTTACCCGAAAAAAGATTAAAAAATTAAGAACAGTCACCCTAGACCCGCACCAGTCAAGGTTTGGCTCTGCCGAAGTGAAACACGCTCCAACGAACCCAAAGGTACTCTCAGATATCCAATCTGACTTACCTTTTAAAATTTATGAATTTTACAAAAAAATAATTTTCAATTAATTATTTTATTTACGGAAAGAAACTAACTTTTACTGGTGTCTTGCACCGCCCAATGTTAGTATCTACCTAGAGATATAATACCCTCATGAGTTCAGTATTGGTCTTATATTTTAATCTAATTTACCGTTTCTGAGTTATAATCATTTGAAAAATAAAATAACTTTATTTAATTATTTTATTTACGGTTATTCAATTTTTGATTTTTCTCACAGGAGGCCCGCACAGACTAAACTTAAGTCGCACCTAGGGTAAACCTAATATCTAGAGCACAACGGTGCCCTCATATTTCTGATCTGAGTAACCATTTATATGTTATTCCACTTTTTAGGAAAACTGCTTACACACGCTAATTAAAGCTGAACAAAACTTCGACGGATCATTCTGGGCACTTCATACCTCGGAATTGCCCGCCGTCTGATTTCGCGGTCTCGAAATAATGTTATATAATTAAAAAAATTAATAGAATTTATGGGACATTACAACAACCATTGTGAGGGATAATGAAATAAATTCATAAATAACCTTCTTAATTCCATTGGAGGTGGAATTCAAAACATTAGGGTGATGATGACTAATTTTTCCAAGACTTTTATGAATTACTAAAATCATATAGAACATCCACCATATCCTAAGAAGATAAACTACCTATTAAGTACTTTACATAGAAATAACCACTAACATTTAGTTGGTCTTTTGATCAACTTGCCTCTAAACATATGGGTTAAATAAATGAAGAATATATTTTATGTGATCCACTATTCTGAGTAGGAGGAGTTGACTCTATCCAGATATCATTTTTATGTATAGAATAATCAATGGTGGTCATTGAAAATGAATATAATAAAGAAAGATGAATTTGAAGAGATGAAGTGGGAAGTATTTATGAAAAAAAATTAACATATAATTCCCTCCAACTAATTGAACCATAATGGAGAGAGAATTCCTAGAGAGAAATAATAATGAGGATGAATCATTCCTTGGTTATGAGGAAAAATCACAAGAATTTCAAGATACAACTATGGTTTTGTGATCAATAATGTTAAATAATAGATAGATTCTTTAGATATTTATATCTAAACCTTCTAAATGATCTATAAATCCATGACTTTGAGAGTTATGAAGAATTATTTTGATGTTATCAGAATGAAAAGATTTAGTTTGGATAATGGTCCCATGGTTATAAAGATAGGAAGAGACGAATACTGTTCCAAGATGTTGGGTCAAGTGATATTGGAAGAAAGGGGATCCTACCACCCACATGTCAAAATTTGGGATGCAGCATCATGTGAATTGCATGAATGGGATGAGAAGTTCTTTAAGTGAGAGGGAGATGGTCAATGAGATCATGAATTTAGAATAGACAAATATAAGCTAGAAAACATAATAGATGAAAGGATGGAACCTACAAGTGCACCACCAGTGGTTTAATTATTCATTTGTAGAGAGAAATGGAAATACATAATACTTTGTACTAAACCATGTATTATTATGGGTAATAAGAATTACAAACTACCAAATCAAAAAGAGTTATGTAAATATCATTCCATCATTACTGATGAAGTGAAGTATAAAACATAATTCATACATGGTAAAAAAAATTATTAACTAATCAATGGAAAAAGTATTAATAGAATCTTCTTGTAATCATTCATTAATATCAATAATGTTTTCTAGAACTATTAAATCGAATCCCCGATAACTTGGAATAATTATATATATAAAAACACATATTTGTTCCATCACTACAACCCATGTGTACGACTCTTCCCCTATTGGTGTATGTAGGAAGACTCTTTCAATGAATGACATAATCCTACCATTGGTTTAATTAATTGATATTATATAAGTGAATTTTATCAAATTATATTGATCACATGTCAACTATTAGGAAAATAGAATCTATTTTTCTATATTTTGAAACATCCCAGTCCCCTTTAAAAATTCATGAAATATCATGAATATCCTTTGGATAATCCATTGGTTGTTTAGGTGATGGGACCCTATTAAGACACATATATTTCAAAAATGGTTGAGTTGAATGAAATTATTAACCATAAGGAAAATATACATATAAGGGAATACACATATATATTTTCTAAACTATTTCCCAGACCTCCACTTGATCATATGGTAGATTTATCAATAGATCTCATACCCTTATCCAATTATATATCAAAATTCACTTATAAGATTTACCCTATCAAACAGGTGGAGTTAATGTAGTAGTGGAAATATCATTTAGACAAAGGGTCTATACTCCCTAGCATATCACCTTCTGGTGAACTGGTAATATTTTTAATGAAAAGTGCTGGATTAATTTTGTAGTTTATATATTACTCTGAGCTCAGCATGACCACTATAATCAAAAAGTTTCACCATAAATTCATTTATTACTTATTAGAACAACTATGAGGAGAATAGTGCATCAAAAGGTTGTTTCTTCATATAGGATATCATCATCTTGATGGGAAAAAGTAATATATTTATAAAATTGGTTTCAGTTAAAGGTATGGGCACTATAAGATCATATTAATTCCCATTAGACATATTAATTAACTTAAAATCATCATATATTTAATGAATAGATCCTTTAGATACCATCTTGAAATTTTTTTAGTATTCTTTATCGATGATATTATCATTTTCTCAATGAGAAATGTTTAGCATAAAGAGTATCTAAAAATTTTAATGGTGACATTAAAAAGGAATAAATTTTTTTATAAGTTCATAAAGTGTGACTTTTGGATGTAGAAACTCATATTCTCAGGAACATGGGCACAAGTGAACTTATTTGTGCCACCAATTCAAAAACAATGGTATTGGGGAAAGGATCAGACCCTTTAGTGTCACAAAATCCATAATTTTCTACTCTTGGAAGGGTACTAGCGATGTTTTGTGAGAAATTTATCATGATGGTATATCCCCTAAGTAAACATGGAAAGGGGTAAATTATGTAGGGATAGAAAAATGTGAGGAAATCATTAAGGAGAAAAATAATAGTCTAATCATTGAATGTGTACTCACACAACCATCATGTGGAGAAGTTTTCTTATATACATTGATTCTTAAACTAAGTATTATGTTGTTTTCTCATGGAAAATGAAAATGTGATAGAATATTCCCAATTACAACTAATGTTCTTTGAGAAAATTTTCTCAATACATGATTCAGAGTTAACAAATGTGATATTCTTTATAAAAAAGTTTTAGTACTACCTCTTGGTGAGATGTGTGGCATATAAACTAATTACAAGAGTCTAAATTATAGATTCACATGGATGGATCTCAACATGCATAAAAAATATTGTCAAAAATAATCAGGGGATATGCTTTTTGTATTCAGTTCCATCTAGTAAAGGTAAACAATGTCGCTAAATCTATTAGTATAAGAGAACCTTCGACTTTACCTTTTGTGGGGATTCATGAATAAAATCTATTCATGTATATAAAAATTATTTATTTATAAATCATAATAAAACTAGAGAAATCCTATATTGAACAAATGATTTCCCAACCATCTAGCAAATAGAAAATGATAGAGGTGTAAAGGGATGATCTAGAGCTTCCAAAAATGTATAAAGTAGTAAATGATGGGAAACATCATGAATTCAATATTGATTAATATGGTGTAATTTTTTTTGTAACTAGATATTGTATACCTTCATCACCTCAAATAATGATTGAGATATTGGATAATGTGCATATTTTTTCTTTCTCCATCCATCCTAAAAGTACCCAGATGTACCAAAATCATCAATATCAGTTCAGGTGGAACAATATAAAGAAAGATATCACTGAATACAACTCAAATTTCTTATTATGTCATCATGTTAAAGAAAAGCTACATAATTCCAAGGGGATGATGAAACCATTACATATACTCATGTGGAAATGTTATAACATCGCTAGGGATATTGTCTTTGGTCTCCTAAATAAATCCATTAGAAACAATGTGATATGGGTTATAATGGATCATTTGAAAAAGAATTACAACTTTATCATTTTTTGGGAGGATTTATCTCTAGAAAAACATTATACGATATACATAAAGAAAGTGGTGATGCTGGATGGGGTACCACTTTCAATATTTTTTTATCATGATCCAAAGTTCACTTATAAATTACCGAGAAATATTCAATATGAATTCAACACAAAACTAAATTTTAACATTTCCTATTACTCCAAACTTATAGAAAATATGAATGCAAAACATAGATACTCAAAGACTTTTTGAGAGATTTCTCAAAAAAAAATTAAAGGATAATTGTATCATCATATCCAATTAGTTGAATTCTCATAAAAAACGTCTTCCACCCAGGTATTCAAATAGCTCCACATAATGAAATGCATGGGAAGAAATGTACAAATAATACATATTGGGGTGAAGTTGGATAATGAAAGATACATGGACCATATCTTATTTAAGAGTAGATAGAGTCATCAAAGGGACATGGAGTTTTAATTTGGTGACAATGTTTTCCATAGATTATAAACATATAAGAGAGTCATGTGGTTTTTAAATAAGGGGATTATTTTCCAAAGGTACATTGGCCACTTTGAGATCCAGGATCACATGGTAGAAATGTCACATCGACACACACTTCATTCAGATTATAATTATATTCCTGATATGTTCCATGTATCTCCCCTAAGGAAGTAATACTTGATCGATCACATTTGTGGAATTAATATGTGGTATAATAGGATAATGACCTCTCATATGAGGACATTATAATCAAAATCATGGATCATGGAGAAAAATTCTTATGAAATAAAAAAACTAAACTTGGTATAGTGATGGAGAGAAATAATAAGTATTAGGATGCGATGTGGGAAATAGTATAAATAATGAAACCAAAGTACCCTTACCTATTTTCTATAAAGAGTATGATTTGAAACTTTTGGGATGAAATTTATAATGTGGGAAGAATATGATAACCTAGAGATTATAAAAAACAATTGTTTCCCAAATAAATATGTTTTATATTATATTATATATGTATTATAACATTGAAAACATGTACAAATGAACAACACTTTATTTCATTAATATAAATCATAAAATCTATTTAGGATTAAATATATTAAAATAAAAAATATTAAAAGAATAAAAAAAAGACAAAAAGGAATACTATAATGGGAATATTTATATAACCCTAGTCAGCTAGAATCATCCTTCCCATGAAAAATACTATGAAGAGTACGAAAATAGAAATCCAATCAAAACAATATAAAATAAAAATATAGAACCATGGTATAAATTATAGTGGATATTTAATGAAGGAATGTATTAGTATTTATTGGAGGTGATGTGAGCGCTGAAATAGTAACATGGCCGTTAGAATAGTAATTTAGCATCCAAATAATAAAATGTAATATAAATAATAATTACATAGAGTAATATAATTAAATATTAATATTAAAATTCTAAAACTAAATATCATGAATAAAAACTCAATGAAAATATAAGAACTCTTTTAATAAACTTTATTTTAATGTATTTCATAAAAATTAAAAAACAATTATTTAAAAAATTTAAAATAAATATGATTGAAAATTATTTTGATAAAATTAATGTAATTTTTGAAATTATCATGTATAAATATTCCATCGGTGGTTTATTAGTAATTTTTTTCTAAATAATTATATTTTTAGGGGAATAGTAAAAACAATGTAATTTTCTATAACCGGTGTATCTTAAATTACAGAATTCCAGATGTAATAAAAAAAACATTTATAATATATGGGTATAATTGAAAAAATATTTAATATTATAAATTATTCATTATAATACAATAAATATGATTTACATACCTAAATATTACTTTCTACAAACTAGTGTCAAAAGTACACCTTCAAAAAACAATTTTCTCACTTTTCCACATTCCTTTTTAATAAACTAGTAAATTAAAATTATAAATAGGTTTAAAGTACTAAAACCATGGAATTATATTTATATATGATTAATTATTTCAAACATATCACAATTACATTGTTTTTATTTGATATATAATTTTATTTAATATTTTATTCTAAAAATACCCCTCTCCTCTAGTAAAAATAACCCCTCTCCCTCCTTGTAGAAAATCACTCCTCATCATGACCAATACCAAATATCATTTTAAATGCTCTATATTTATAACTTATTCATATAACAGAATATTTTCATTAATCCAACTAAATTCATCAAGGATTCCTAGTGTGTTACAAGAGAAGCAATACCATGAAAAGTTGAAGTTTTAGGAACTCTTTTTTCGTCTTCCTCATGTCTTCTCTTTTTACCAATTAATATCAAAGACAAAAATTATATGATTAATTATTAAGTATATTAACATTATAATAAGTATATTAACATACTTTAAAATTTATATTTTTGAGTTATTTATTTTTTATACCTACCTTTCTCGACCTCCGGATAATATTCCTGATAAGGGACGATTAACCACTATTGAGGACATTTCCAATTCCTTACATTTCACAACCACTATGTATGTTTATAATAAATTAATTATATAAAAAAAACTAAAAAAAATATTTTTTCTTCTTGGATTAATTCCACCAATTTATAATTTTTATTGAACAAAAATATAAAAAATGAAGCAATACATGAAATTTTTTACGGAAACATGTAATCAAAACATTTTAACTTAAACAATAAAAATTATGAAATATAATCCAGTAATTATAATTTATAAGTAGTGAAATAAATTAAAATAATTCACTTCTATTTAAGTATTCTAATACAAACATTTTTAATATGTTTGGAGGTGTAAAATCGATGAAATAAAGTATGATTTAAGCTAAGAGAATTCATGAACCCAAATCATTTTTTGGGATATCCATATTTCACATAATTTTCAGTATTTATAGTCAAAAAATATTATATAAATATTCATTCACTGTTGATCCATTTTTCTAGGTATATAAATGTTTTTCTCCTTGAAAAAATTATTTGTGAATCATATAAAAATATTTTCCAATGATACCTTTCTTCATAAATTACAACATAGAATCATCATTAGTTATTTCTTATTCATTAATGAATGATGATTTTTATCATATAAATGTTTTCCATTATTCATTTGGGGACCCAAATTTATACTCATGAACATGTTATTTATGAAATACTTATGAATCCCATTTAATTATGGGGATATTTTATGACTATGATTGTTATAGATTCTGTGGTGGATGCTTGATTATGATAATTTATGGAACGAGGAGTGGTGTTAGAAATATATATCCCACAAACAAATTGGTTAATTCCATATATCTTAGGATATTATTTATATTAAGAAATAAAAACATTCTATATTTATTAAAAATTTAGTTGTTACAATTTATATTCCTATGTTATGAGTAAGAATGATTCTAGATTTTTTCACAACTATATGTGGTGTTTAACCACAATAATAATATATTTCATTTTTATGCATATTCCACATTCCATTCATTTATCAATTTTTTAACTCTTGATTCTTTTTGTGATGATATGATGATTTTGATTATGTGCACCCATGTTCTATTGAATCATATCCTTTATTCCTCCATTAACTGGGATTTAGTTCACCCCTTTCTTGGATATATATTATCAGCTAACAATATGTACTAAGTAGTTCATGAGATATTTATATAGATAAAGAATAATAAATGAAATATTGTTTAAGATTTTTAATTTATAATTTATCTATGAGACAAAATATACCCACTAATAAATGGGTATGGTTCCTCTAGGACACACTAGGAAAGACATCTTTTAAGGGACTTCGACAATAAGGTTGAACCACCCCAAAATTTGGGTGAAATATATTTTTTCAAATTAGTTTAATCTTTTTGATAATATTATTTACATAAAAATATGTGTTTACATTACATTACATGAAACAAAAAGTAAAAATTTGGTTATACAAAATACCAAGTCATGTTTTCATTACACACAGTACTAGATTACCTTGTGTTAAACATAAGAATAATTTGTAACAAAACAATGATATATTATTATTTGAATTATTTAAACATGGGTGCCATAACCTAACTATTAAAAAAGTTATATTTATAGTAATATATAATTTTAAAATACTAAGTCTAATTATTTCACATAAAGAAACAAATTAATAAAAAAATAAATTATTTTTTATAGTCTTTATGACTTCTAGAAAACAATTTTGGAAAAACAATTGTTTTTATGAAATATTTTTGAACAATAAAAAATTTTGACCTTTTATAAAAATAATTTTATGTAATAAAATGAATTTATTAATTAAAAATATAATAAATCATTTCTGTTAAATTTTGGGATTTTTCTAAAAATAATCATATTTAATAAATAGTGATAAACTTAATTTTTATTGAAATATACCTTTTTGTTTAATTTATTTATAAATAAAAATTATGTTATAATTTTGTTTTATAGTATAATTTTTTCAACTATATTTATATTAATCCAATTTAAGTAATTGTAATCAATTTATTATTAAAATTGGATATAAAATTTTTATAATCTTTTGATCACTTTCACTTTAAAAACTCACGTTCTCAATATATCTACAAGATTAATTTTCAATTAAAATTTTCCTCTTATATAAATTTAATTGGGAAAAAGGGATTATATATTTTTTAGAATCATAATTTATAATTTCTAATAATGATAACATAATATTGGGCCAAAATGAATTGTGAATGTAGTCAACATTAATTAATATGGTTAAAGTATAAATGGGTTTACCATGGGTTAACTAGACAGATATGGATGAAAATGACCTAAATTTTTATGTCAATTATATTTATGTTATTTATATTGATATTTTATATCTAATTCTCTTTATTATTTCAATTTATTTCAACTATCCTTTTAATATTAAAAATATAGTAATTTGAGAAAAGAAAAAGATAAAAAAATATAATTTTCATACTTTTAATATCTATACTGCCATGGGATAGGTACAAAAAAATTTAATATTCGGTTAAATATATCATTTTTAAATAAAAAATAATTTTAATTGTAATATCCCAAAAATTCCTTGTAATTTTTTTTTGTAAAAAATAATGGGAATAATTCAAGAGTAGGCGCAAAGAAGACATGTGAATCCGAGGACTAGTGATCCTAAAAAAATGTATGAACATTTTTAATTTTTTTTAAATAGTGCACGTGCACAGTTTTGAAAAATTATTATTGGGTGCCTAGATTAAAAATTTAGAGTCAATTTTGCATCTGGAATGGCGACTTCACCTGATGATGGACCTATCCTTGACCGGTGGGGGCCAAGGGATATGATAATACTTCGATGTTTGAGGGAAAAAATAAAATAAAAATATTTCATTTTATTTTATTCCAAAATGTTTTGTTACAACACAGAGAGAAGGAAAAAGTTTCATTTGATAAATGAAACAGAGTAACGACATTGTGACAAAATGAAACTAAAATTTTGAAACACGTTATCTGCATTTAATGGATTAATGTGGATGTTGGAATCAGAGGAATATCTTAGAGGCTTTAGAAAGTTAGCGTTCGAGAATGATGACAATAAGGACGAATGAAATTCTTTCCTACCTTCCTCGCTAATGACCATAATCGATAATGATGGATCAAAGGACCACCAATGATAGTAGAAAACTACTTATCAAGGATTGATGAATTATGGTGTGTGGATCTATTCTTCATCAATGAAAAATCTGATTCTATGTAAGTGTATTCTCTTTCTGTGTGGTTACCCTTCCACCATTCTTCATTTTTAAACAACGAACGCAGCTCAATTCCAAAAAAAAATTGACCAGTGGGTCAATTGTCCTTGTGGAAATGGGATTCAACATGTAGGTATTTAAGAGGGGATTATATCATGGAAATTATTTGAAAATATCTCATTTATTTTCAATTACAACGAAAAAATCCCAAACGAACAAGGTGGATGTTCATTGTCTTGGGTGTTCATGGTAATTTCTCTCACTCCACCTGTTCTTCACCAACAAACCCACATGGTTGCATCATATTCTTTTTTGGAGGTTTTTAATGTGGTTGGACCCCCTAATTGATGGCATGATGGCTTGAATAACACAAAAGTGGATTTCCAAACCCAAGGATTGTAGGAGGACCTACGGATCAGAAAACGGACCACCAGATCGATTTCGGTGGCCCACTGAAGCACCAGGTAGTGGAACGCGATGGGGGGGTGTGGGAGGACTCCCTCAGCACCCACCATTGGCGGTGATCAGATTCAACTAGAAGGCGTCTATCGGTGGTTCATGGAACACAGCTAGAGCCCACAGTCCAACCGGACCACTGTGGTGACCCGCGTCGATGACTGCGGGTTGACGCAACTCCCCCCAAATCATGGTTGGAGAAAATCAGCCCGCAGGAGCGAGCTGGATCAGACCAGAGTCGGTTCAGTGGACCCAGGTTGTACCTGAGTTAGGTCAGTAGACCGAAGTCAGACACGGGTTAGGTCAGTGGACACAGGTCAAGTCGACGGACCGCGGTTCACGTCGGTCCGACTGGGTCGGATTGCACCCAGACCCAACCACTGCATTTCTACTAAAAGACTCATAACATCCAAACTGCACGTCTGATTGATGAGTCATTTATGGAATTTGGAATATCGCGAGGAGGTGGTCCTTTTGATATATTATAAGTGGGTTTTCATGGTAGTTGATATATGACTTATGCATTGATGATTATATTCTCTTGGAATAAAGTGCTCTATGAGTAGGAATCATATGGTTGGATATGATGAGAAGACTATGATGAGTGGGTATATGTGCCCTAGTAGGCCTAAGTGACAAATGGGTCAAGGTGCCCTAGCAACCCTATGTGACGAGTGGGTCTTGGTGCCCCAGTAGGCCTATGTGACTCATCGGTGACGATTGTCTCGACTGTACAAGGTGTTCAGCATTTATGACTAATAGACTTTCTTTTCAAACATTAGACTTATACCTATCTATGCTAAGTCTAGTGACTCTCTCTACTATACTTCATAGAGGCTACACTTTTCGAACCTCTTTGATACTCTATATTGTCCATACATTCCTTTGTGATATTACCTATTTTTTTGGGGTCCTTAATTAGTATTGTGTTACTCACCCCTGCACGGGCTCCGCCCATATGATTCATACCTTGAGAAAATGAAAAACACCTCGATAGAGACCATGATGGTTCGGGACTAGGCGGTTCCTATTCAGATCCGACAGACGAGGTATAAATCTAAAGCTTCAGGTGGCACCCCCTTCACCTACCCTTCAGGTACGGTTTACCAGAGACTGACTTTAGGATCTTTTACTTGTCTTTTTTTAGGCCAGTTTTCTGGCCCCTTTACATTCATTTTTCTATTGTTACTCATAGTGGTTATCTTAGTGGAATACATGTTTACTTTTTAGCATGTTTTGTTATGGATGTCTGTATACGTGTGTACAGGTACTCAGGAAAAATACCTCCCACATGTGGGATAATTCCTTTTGATCTAGTCTTCATCCCCTGGCCATTGGGAGGTGGGATTGGAGAATTCAAGACATGGGACCTAGGGGAAAGGTTGTGATATAGTGTTATCAGAGGTGGTCAGTTCTTGCTTATGGAACGAGGGTCATTAGCCTTTGTATTGGGGTAACACTATTGAATGTTTTGAGTTCAACTCTCATACTCAGGGAGTCCAGTGTTTGTGTGGTGGACAATGTATCCATAAATTAGGACCATGAATTCTATGTTTTGACTCGGTATATGAAGACAATAGTTTCATGAATCATATAGGAATTTAGAGTGATCTCGTGTAACTCTTGGGTCATAGTCAGTTCACAATGTATAATCTATGGAATGTGGTTCATCTTTATCTGTTTTAGGATACCTCCATGCAGATAGCCATCCATGATTCTACTACATGACCATGAGGATGGTATGCATAGATATTAGGTATCAGTGTAGGGACTAGTACTAGATACGTCCCCACTGGGTGGTGCACCCGTGCTACCATCATCCATCGATCAGCAGTTCCTACCATCATTACCAATAGAGGACGTACACAAGATCCATTCCTTAAACGAGTTCTATAAGAAGTGATCCCTTGGGTTTAGGGGTGAGACTGACCCCTAGATTGTTGAGGATAAGTTGGAGGCAGTAACCAATGTCTTCCTCCTTTTGAGGACACAGTCTGACCAAATGGATATCTTAGATGAGATCCTTCTTTAGGTCTTGGTGGGGAGATTGTAGAGCTTGACGATCCATGCACATGATGAGGCGACCCTCACATGGACTGATTTTGAGCACCTCTTTAGGGAGAAATTCTTCGTGTTGACTCTTCACTCAGTACACATCCATTAGCTACTGCACCTACAAAAGGGTATCATGATAGTAGCAGAGTACTCAGCGAGATTCATTGAGCTTTCTTGCTACTCTATAGAAATGGTGCCAGACCCATTATTCAGGGATTGAGATTTTGAGCAGGGACTATGACAACAGATCATGGTGTCTATGGTATTTCTTAGCATCCAAACCCAAGATGGTTGTGGGAGAGAACATTTCTCATGGAGGGATTCCTGATGGAGAGGGTTCCAACAGTATGAGCTACTAGTAGACATCAGGAAGTTGAGTCTTCAATGGTGGGTAGAAATCATAAAACATGGGGACCAAAGTGGGTCATTGCTTTTAGGGGATGACCCCATGACACAGGGTTGGTAGTAAGAGGATCTTATGGAAGAGGGATTCATAAGAAGAGAATGGTGTTCAATGCATGAAGTGGGCAGGGACACAAAGCTTGTGACTACCTGACTCTCTATGAAGATGATCGATAGAGAGTTGAGGGATCGCTGAGGAAAATGTAGAGGGTCGAGAAGGGTGGTCCGAAGGGGGGAAGATGTTGAAGGGGAGAAGGAAGAGTGGCAGGTGGTGGGAAGAGGTTCGAGGTACTACCGCCATCACCCCCATGTGGTCCACAATGGGATCCAAGAGTAGGTGGATAGGGGTGGGCCCGTCTTCAGAAAATAAAGGCATATAATCTTGGTGCTCTAGAGATGATTAGAGGTGTGATATATATATTATCCACCTTACCTACAGTTTTTATTGACATAGGTTCCAATCACTCTTTCCTTTTTGTGGACCATGTTTTGAGCTCGGAGATTCTGGTAGAGTCTTTGTCTCGATCCTTATGATTAGAGGCTCCTAAGGGAGGTTATTTGACAATAACACACAACTTATGGTAGTGCGAGATAACTCTTGGAGGTGAGGGCTTCATCTATGATCTCCTAGTAGCGGCGTCAAGACCTTACAATGTCATTATTTGTATGGACTGGATATCTATAGTCCATGATCATAAGGACTGATTTAGTCACAGAGTGTATAGTGTCTATGGAGATGGAACAAGGTTCTCCTTTATCGGTGAAAAGGGAATTCTTGTAGCACATGATGGAATTTCATGGAGGTGGGATTCGTCGATCACACACTAGTTGAGTAGCCTTACCCTCGGTGCAATGGATGATAGGATTCCTCAATTTTTTATAGTAGTGGACAAGTAGGAGGACATCTTTCCTAAAAATGTTTTGGGATTACCTCCTTGTAGGTAGGTTGACATTTGAATTTACCTATACCCTAGGATGAAACTGATATAAACACCTGAATGTCGAATAGCTCCCATTGATCTTTGTGAGTTGAGGGTAATGATCAATGACCTATAGAGAAAGGGATTTATAAGGCCATATGTTTCACCTTGGGCAGCCACAGTTCTATTTACCAAGAAGGTAGATAGGATCTTGAGACTATGTAAACACGATCGATGACTGAATCAAGAAACCGTGGTGAAAAAATACCCAATTCTGAGAATATCTGACCTCTTTGACCAACTAAAGGGAGAGATGTGGTGCTCAACGATAGACCCTAGGTATGGCTATCATCAGCTTCTTGTAATAGATGAGTATGTACTAGAGAAAGCCTTTATTTGTCGTTATGGAACCTATGAGTTCTTGGTAATTCGTTTTAGTGTGAACAATTATGCAGAAGTGTTAATGGGGCTCATGAACATGATCCTCAAGCCATACATGTTCGTTGTGGTCTTTGTTGATGACATCCTTCTGTACTCGACGTCTGAGAGGGAGCTCGTGAAACACCTAAGAATGGTCCTGGATACGATACGAGACCACTAGTACTATCGGATGATCTATAAAAGTCAATTATAGATTTAGGAGGTCCACATTATGGGACATGTCATTTTTTAGGCTGGTGCTGAAGTAGAGAGGGTGAAGATATAGGCGGTTCTTGCTTGTGAGCCTCCCAAGAGTATGATTATGGTCTATAGATTCTTGGGTATGGATTGATACTACTGGAGGATCATTCCTATCCTTTCTAGGGTTGTATCACACTTATAATATTTGACATATAAGGGATAATCCTTCATGTGGATGGAGAAGTTCCTTCAGAGTTTCCATGAGATGACGTAGAGATCGAAGAGAGCCCCTCTTTTGATACTGTCTGAGGAGGGTGTGGGGTAAGTATTGCTCTAAGATGCAAGAGGGACCGGGTTGGGTTGTGTACTGATGTAGGAGCTAGCAGTGATTTCCTACGATTTTTGATAGTTGAGGCAACATCAGCAGAACTGTGTGACCCATGATCTTGTTCTAGCAGTAGTGGTCTTTGCTTTAAAGATGTTGTGGCACTACTTAATGGGTGATAAGTTTACCATCTACTCCAATTAAAAAAGTATTAGGTATATATTATCTCGAAGAACCTAAACATGTGACATTGGTGGCGACTGGAGTTCCTCAAGGATAATGACTTCACAATAATCTATACTTCTGGGAATGATAATGTGTGGCCGATGCGCTCAACAAGATAACCAGGTTGGATTGACTGAGTGAGGAGTCAGAGAAGTTACTTGTGATGAAGATATCCAACGTTGATGGTGATGGAAAATCTTATTTTTAGTTTATGATTATCACTCACCCACTCTTGTTTCTAGTTAGAGAGGCACAACATGGAAATGTCTTTTGCAAGGCCCAATGTGACCAGTTATCCATAGGGTAGTCCCCTGGTGGATATTTGATAAGTGGGGAGAATGTAATCCTTTTCATATTTCACACCATTGTACTAGTGATGTTGAGAGAGGAGGTTATGATGGAGTTCCACACCTTCACCTTGTCATTGAATTTAGGAGTGGAAAAGATGTATCAGGATCTCTGATGTTAGTACTGGTGGTCAGGGATAAAGAAGGTTGTGGTAGAGTTCGTTTCACGATGCATCACTTGTCAGAAAGTGAATGTAGTGAATCATGTGTTAGAAAGCATTGCTCAACCACTTGAGGTACCAGGTTGTAAATGGGATTTTATATCTTTGGATATCATGATAGTTTTACCATGCTTGTCTAGGGGATACAATACCATCTGAGTGATCATCGACAGACTAAAAAATTCAACCCACTTCATACACATAAAGGAGTATGTTTCCCCAGAGGGATTAGGACACCTCTATGTTCAGAAGATAGATCTTATCCAAGGGGTTACTTCGATGATCGTTTCAGACTACGACTCTCACTTCATGTCATGGTTTTGGAAGGGACTGCCGGAGACATTTGAGACTCAGCTACATTTGAGCACGTCATTTCACCCCCAAACAGATGGAAAAAAGGAGAGGACTATCCAGGTTTTGGAGGAGACGCTTCATTCATTCTTCATCGGCATTGGTCATATATTGGAGGACCATATACCACTGGTGGAGTTCATGTAAAACAACATCTACTACTTTACAATTGCTATACCACCATTCGAGGAACTGTACAGGAGACCATGCAGATCACCATTATGCCAAATTGACCAAGTGGAGTCAACACTCGTGGGTCAAGAGTTTGAGTGGGATATCATCGAGATGGTTCAGATCATCCAAGAGTATATGAGGACTACAAAAATAAGTCATAAATCTTATGTTAATAGGAACTGGAAGCCATTGAAGTTCCAAGAAGGATACCATGTGTTCCTTCGGTTCTCACCTTGACAAGGATTACAAAGATTTGGCTGGGGCGGCACGTTGTCTCCAATATTAATTTTCCCTTTCCAGATTCTGAGAAGAATTTGTGTGGTGGCATATCTCCTAGTTCTTCCCCCACAGATGCATTGGATGCATAATGTCTTTCACATGCTGCAACTCATAGGGTATCTGCATGAACCATCGCACGTCATCGACTAGGGCGAGCTGGACATTGATGATGATGCGACATTTGCGGAGTTCTCAATGGAGATTGAGGATCAACAATAGTGGGTCCTTCATGGGTGCTCGATTTCTCTGGTGCACATTCAGTGGAATCTCGTGAATCTCCAGGATTGTTCTTCAAAATGGGAGGCTCAGATTCATGATCAATATCCCCAATTATTTTTTTAGCCCTTATTTTGACTTTTGAGGATGAAAATTCCTACAGTGGGGAGAATGTAATGTCCCCAAAATTCCATGTACATTTTTTGAAAAAAATTATGTGATTATTTAGAGACTAGTAATTCAGACAACACATGATTATAATGCCTAGTATACATGAAATAAATGTTTGAACTTTTTTAAGTGTATGTAAAATAGTTCATAAGTGTAGTTTTTGAATCTTCTAAATAGAAGATCGGATGGAAAATTTTAAGGCACTATTGCGCCCAGAACAAATACTATACCCATGGATGGGCCTAAACTCAATTGGTGTGGGTTAAAAGATATAGTTTTCTAGATTTTTAAGGAAAAAATAAAATAAAATCAATTGGGTTTATTTTATTCACAATTGTTTCACAATTCCACAACGACGAGGAAACTGTTTAATTTCATAAATGAAATTATGTAATGACACTAAAAATTAGTGTAACTAAAACACTGAAACATGTTTTCTCCATTTCATTGTTTAAAGTGGATGTGGTAATGATAGGATGATCTTTGAGCCTCAAGGAAGTTAGCATTGGCAAACAACAATGACAATAATGAAAGAACATATTTCCTCACTTCCTCTAAAAAGCATCCCCACTAATAATGAAAAATCAAAGTATTGACCATGATAGTGGTGGATTGCAGATCAATGATCGATGAATGACATCATGTTGATCTTTTCTTTATCGAAGAACAATCTAATTCCAGGCAAGAGGAACTACTTTCTGGGTGGTTACCCTTCCTCTATTCTTCCATTATAAAAGATGAATGTGGGTAAGTTCCCTAAAAAATTTACCCACAGATCAATCATACTTATGGGAAAGGGATTCTAACAAGAATATATTTAAGATTAGATTATATCGTTTCAATTATTTGAATGTATCTCCTTTATTTTTTAGCACGACGAATGAAGGCTAAGAGAACAAGGATGGAATTCATTGCCTTGGGTGTTCATGGTTGTCTCTCTCCCTACCCGCCTTCTTTACCAACAGACCCTCATGATCATGTCAGATTATTTTGAAGAGGTATCAAACAGGGTGAGACCCCTGGATCGATGGTACGATGGACTGGAGAACATGGAAGTGGTGATAGTGACTAGAGGATTGCAGTGGGACATTCGGATCCGAAAATGGACCAACAGAGCAAGTCTGGTGTCCCATTGGATCATTAAGAGGTGATCGCGTGTGGGAGGTGGTGTGCCATAGTGGCGCGACTTTGTGGTGAAGGCAGGCCGAAGCCTCATCTATGGGTGGTGATCAGAGGCCACCGAATGGTGGCCGGTGGTTGTTCAGCAAATGCCGATGGCGAGCTACATCCCGAGGCTAAATGACACGGTCCTATTGGGCCATGGTGGAGAATCCTGACAATGGTCGTGGGTGGGATGCGGAACCTAACACATCCTGGGGGGAAAAGAGAGGCTCGCTCCAGTGGGCTGGGTTGGTCAGGCGGCCCGGACCCAACTCCTCGGGTAGGGCCGCCACAGTGGGTCGGGTTACACCCAACCTATCTGGGTCGGGTCGACCCACCAGGTCAGGGTCAGACCTAGTGGGCCAGGTCTGGTTGTGGAACATGGGTTGGGTCGATAGATCACATGCCGAGTCAGTTCGGCACGACTGGTTCAAACATGACCCGACAATCACCTAATTACTTAAAGGGTCATAACATCCAAACCGTATGTCCAATTTACAATTAATTTTCATGGTTGGGACCCTCGCGATGAGACCATACTTTTGATATGCTCTAAGTGTGTTTCCATGGAATTTGGGATATTATTAATGGATTAAAGAGTGTATTCTCTCATAATCAAGTGTTAGGGATGGGAATCATACAGCTAGTTGGGATAAGAATACTATAACGAGCATGTCTACGTTCCCCTATAGTCGTAAGTGACGAGCGGGTCTAGGTTCCCCATCAGACCTAAGTGATGAGAAGGTGTAGATGCCCGAGTAGGGCTAATTGACGAGTGGGTCAAGGTGCCATAACTATCCTATGTGACCCATCAGAGTTGAGTGTCTCGACAGTACATGTTATTCATCATTTACGACTAATAGTATTCTTTTCATACTTTACATTTATACCTATGTGAGCTGACTATAGTGAAACTCTCTCAACTGTACTTCTTAGCGGCTACCCTTAGTGTACATATTTGTAGTCCACTTGGTGCATACTTTATTTGTGGTATTACATTTTTCTGTGGGTGTCCTTACTGAGTATTGTGTTACTCACCCCTCCACGGGCTCTACCCACACGTGTCGTGTCCTGTGAAGATGATATACACTTTGAGAGAAACCTTGGTGGTCTGGGACAAGGCATTGCCTTGTGAGATCCAACAGATGAGGTGTACTTCTATGGATTCGGGTAGATCCCCCTTCACCTACCCACAGGTAGGGTTTACTGTAGATGGACTTGAAGAGCTTGTACTTATCTTTTGTTGGGCCTGTATTCTGGCACCATTAATTCCACTTTTGTACTACTACTCTTAGTGTCTTACATAGTGGAATGCAAGTTTTCTTTTCAGCATTGTGGGATGGGGATGTATGTGTGTGTGCGTACATGTACTTGGGAAAATGCCTCCCACTTGTGGGATATTGTCAAAATTTACACTGATGTTATTTTATTATAAATGAAAATTTATTAAATAATTAAAAACTAAAAAAAATCATATATCCTGAAAATTATTTTTAACTATTAATAAATATCAACTATGCTCTATTTCAAGGTTCAATTTTTCTATTATGATTACTTTATTAACTATTAAATAGTAAAAACTTAATCAATGTGGTAAAGGTTAAAGCATTGTTTTTTCATGTCACATTCTATTTTGTTAAAATTAATTTCCAGCACACAAAGGATTCATATTTAATAAATTATATATAATATTTATAATATTTAGTTCTAAATTCTCTATATAATTTTTGACTATTTTTTTCATAAAGGATAAATTACCAAGGTTAAGAAACTAGTCACCGTATCTAAATAACTAAATTGTCAAAAATATGTATACATAGAAGTTATGTGATGAAATATTTAATAAATGGGATTAATTATGTGGAGGAGGTTTTCCTCAACTATATCATCCATAAAAACCATTAATTATCATATTGGATCAAATTTAAATAATATTTATCTCCAAATAGTGAATACTTTGTCAATATTTTCAACAGTGCTACTCCTCCTCGACTATAAAAATGGAACTCACACTACCCACTTATTAACACCCCTCAAGCCATTTATCATGACCATGTTATTCCCATATCACATTCCATGTTCACTCCACTCGTCCTAGAAGACTTATTTTTTTCAAAAATCCAACCATGAAAGGATTTATTGTACACCTAAGGAGGATACCTGAAAAAAGATATAATGTTCATCAATGATCATTTTTGTTTTATTTCTTTCTCCATCCTATTTAATTATTATTAAAACATGATCATATAATAACCTCATTAGAATAAATATATATATATATATTATTTTTGTGTTGGTTATGACCTAAAATCAAACAAACTTCCATAAAATGGGTTATAAAATCATCATTATTGTGTATGGTGGACAACCGCCACCCAAACAAATGTCATTAATTTTTCCATTACAACCATTAAAAGATTAGAATAATAATTTATTTATAGTCTATATATTAAATATATCATATGTATGTTGTTATTATTCTTCTGGAATAATTTTATCACTCAAAACATCATGTTTTTTATTTCTTGGGAATACAAAACGTCATTCGTGGGTACGGAGGACTACTAACTCACGAAACGATCTGATTCGTTCATTATTTACATGAAATATATTAAAATGGGTTTAATAAAAATACATGACTTAAATAAAAATTTGTTTTACGATAATGATAATATCTATCATTTAATTATCCTTCTTTCAATACGATAAGAAAAATGGAAGGAGGGTTAATTCGTACTTACGACCTACCATCTCCATGAATGGTGTATTTCATTTCCTATCACTAAATATTATGGAATACTCTAAATATATATATACTGAATATATATGATATTTATATTGTAGATTTTATTCTCGATATGATGAAACCATGTTCTAATTATGATTTCCAATAATAACAAGTCAAAACATATATGAAAAACAATGTGATTATTACCCAAAATATAACTCTCACATGGATTAGTGAATAAATTAATAACAAAATATCAAAATAAAATAATATATTATATGAAATATATATATAAGTAATATCCCATAATATATGTATAATAAACACATATTTATTAAAATAAAATCATATAATATGTTTTGTAACCATATTCTTTCATGGGGTGTGTATACAGACTCTTTGAAAGGTAATATAATGAATTTATTCATCCTCGCGATATTTTATGTTTCATTTTATGTTATTATTTAATGGGGTTTACTAATCAAGGTTACCAAAGTTGTATTCTATTATGTCATAATATCTTTATTTATTGGGATTGTTTAAGATCATATTTCTAATGATAAATCTTATGATCCATCAATTAAAAAACCCATAACTTTTATTCACCTCTGGTTTATTAGGATATTTTATAATAATGGTACCATTTTTTCCACTATTTCTTACATATGACAATTAAGAAACTTATTTTAAGACAATAAAACATTATTCCTCTCTTGGGTGAGAAACCTATTTTCTTTGAAAACCATTTCCTCTAAAAATGATTCAAAAATTTTTTTAGTACACTCTAATGATTCTTAAAATAAATTTTTACCCATGATAGTCTTTTAATACGAAAAATTTAAATTAATATTCATGTTGACTTTCAATAAATTCTAGTTTTCATTTAACTAAAAATGTGAATGGAAAATTTTTTTAATGTGTACGGAATGAACATAATTTTTCTAATGTCATGACCGATCATTACATCGAATCTTCCATTTTATGTTCTCAAGGTTATTTTAAATGAAAATCGTTTTAAAAAATGTTATAACCAAAATAATTTTTTTAAGAGGGAATTTTTTTGTCTGGATAAAATGTTTTAAATGATTGATCATAGTCCTTTTCCATCTAAGATGACCCCAATTGACATTACCTATTCATTACTAGGTATATGATCCAAGGAAACAATTATTTTCTATTCTATGAATGGTTTATGTTTATGAAAACATGTTTTTTTATGAAACCCATTTCAATTGAATGGATTATACCATGATAAAAATATTATGGAACTGATTCTATTCATTAGTTATTCTATGATAAAATTATTATGAAACACGTCTATTTTCTACAAGTTATGATATGCAGAAATGTTTACGAAACATGTTTATTATTTATGATAAGATTAATTTTTAAAGATTTTTTCAATACATAAATATGGATTTTAATTATGAGATTGGTGGACCCTATATCTTTATCCAATGAAATGGGTAATGATAAATGATCTTGTAGTTCAGAGGGTACACAGGTGTTCATTCGATGACATAAAATGATGGTACATGGGTGGTTATCCAAAGCCTAAAAAAGATGATACATTAGTGGTTATCTGAATCCCATAGTAGTTATACATGTGGTAATCCAAAACATAATATTTTATGAATGTCTTCATTGGTATTGATGACAATATATTTTTTATAATTATTTTTATCCTACATATCTAAGTATTACACCAATGTTATGGTCTCATTACTTATGTTCATTGATTCCTGCACATTTCATGTCCTATTAAATGAAAATATTTATGCCATGACTCATGTTTATGATATATTATAGGTTTGGTCTAACATCAAAATTTATATTCACTATCATGATTCCTTATGTAAATCATATTCTTTAATATGATCATTTATTGATATATTGTATTTTAACCCATACTAAGTAACTTAGCTAAAATTTCTTACCTTTCCTTTAACAAAGTTGTGAAGAATGGTTTTACGTGGGGAATGTCTATAAAGGGTACCAAAGGGGGAGATCATTAATTTATATGTTGAATATCATTTACCATTTTTGATTATTATGTTTCCTTGTTTCCAAAGGCACAAAAATATTGCAATTCTGTTGGCATGTAATTTTTTAATGTATTCAATATCCATTTAAAAAAGATTCAATATCCTTGTATGAAAATTATAGGTCTCTATATATGGTATAAAAGTGATGGTTTTGTTAACCATTTGGAAATAATGATAAAACTTTATTGAGATATCTCGTTCTATTTCTAAGGATATTTCTATGTATGTCACTATTGATAATTCTAAGGATGAGTCAAATTTAGGAAAATAAACATGAATTTTTTTAAAGGATAGAGTGAGTGGTTTCCTAGAAATTACATTCATTTCTGGATACTATAAGTGGATTTGGCTCTGGCATAGATGTACCTATGCATAATAACCTTGAAAATTGCATATTGAGCTAGATAAAATCAATAACTAGTGCACGATAATAGTTCTTGATGCACACCTAGATTAACACTATTGAATGATATTTTTGGAAATTAGCGAACACATTATAAACCATCATGAATTATTTTAATAGATTATGACTATTAATAATCTAGGATATCCCTAAGGTGTCATAGGAAAAAAAGATGGTATCATTATTTTGACATATATAAGGGATTATTTATTAATTAGGTTGGTTTTTAAGACTATTAATGTTTCTCAAACAATTGTTTTTGTTTTATTCAATCATGGAACCATAATGAACTACAATAACATTGTAAGTGATGTAGAGTTTACTATTGGGCATCTAAATGTGATGATGAGTGTAGTAAAAGAAATTTTGATTAAGCCTTATCAGTTCCCATGGAACAATATTAACAAAAACTACCCTAACTAACACTCATACTCTCCAAGGAAGAGAGGTATATAGTTCATTGAGATTTATAGTAGTAGATACCATAGAGTAAAGAAAATTAAATTTCCCATGTTTCAGGAATGTGGGAAAAATACCCAAGTGGAAGTATTAGGGGAATTGTAAGATTTTTTTATTGTGAAAAAGAATGACATAAATAAAAATTCAATAAAAGAAAAAAAACTATTTTTTAGGTTAATTTTTTTTGGGAATATCAGTCTCCCTATGGTATTATCAAATATTGAATGATTTAGTTATGGAATGTATAGGAATTATAAAAATTAAGGTCCTGTGGTGAAATCTTGAGAAGAGAATCAGCAAGGTGGTATGTGTAGGGGTTATATTATTGATGATAAATAGAAAACATATGACATATAAAATGAAATAAGTGTCATGGAATGAGATAATTAATACTAGTTAAATATTTGAGAAGCATGTGGGGTAATTGAAGAATATATGTATTAATATTCATGGATTATATGATTAGAATAATGAAATATATATGGATTTTTCATTATATGGATTTGATAAGGATTTAAAAAATTTTGGTAAATAGTACTAATGAAATGGAAAAGTGGTTTAATGGGAAGGTGATTTGGGGAATATTACCATTAATATTCTCTTCAGGAAATGAAAATGGTGTTCAATTTCTATAATGAGATGATTGATATGGATATAGTAAATTGAATAGTATTGAAGACATCAGAGATTATAATGTATTTGTTGAATAAGTGGTTAATGTTATCATTTATATAGTTTAAAACATTATTGAATAAATTTAACATGTTCAATAATATATGGTTTTATTCTTGGAAGGGGGAAAATAACATGTTTTAATTGAGGTTTTATGGTAATTATGGTTATTACCTAGCATCAGAACGATATATGACCAAGGTATTCACATATTTATCATGTGACCCTTAAAATATACTTAATAATATTTAGAGGATTAATGTTATTTTTTGGAAAATTTATTGACCTTAATTATAAATTATGAATTTTGGATGGTTAATAAGGTTAAATATTTATGGAATGGTTTATATTGGACATTTCATTAGATTTTAAAGACTAACATATTAATTCACTAGGTGATTATTTATCCATATTGGATAATTGGTATTATCTTTTTTGTTAAAGAAATATTGAAATACATAACATTTCCTTTTGAATCTTATTTAGTTCTTTAAAACTAAAAAATATTCACTAAGTCTAAGATATGATGTCAAAATTGATCAAGGGACAAACAAAGAATAGAATTATGGTGATTAAATAAAAATATATCAAGTAAGTATATCTTCTTATGAAAATTCTTTAACTTTAGGAATCAAGTCTTGAAATAAAATGTTGTCATATTATTATCATTTATTATGATATTACTATACTTTTTCAAGCTTCATTGGATTATGTCTTTGTGATAGTTAACTTTCTCTTGACCATGTTCTCTATCAATCTCCATCAGTATTTGGGTGTTAGTTTTCTCTTACATGTCAATTTTTCACTTCCCACCTCTATTCTCTTATTTTTATACGTAATATGTGTTATTCTATATGATCTTTTCATATCCCTGTCTCTTTTTTCTTTTAGATTTTTTATTAACACTTTTTGCAATGCAGTTTCTCTGAATGAATTTATAAATGTTATACCATGGATGACCGAGATGAATTTTGAAGATGAAATTCTTTTTAAGGGAGTAGAATGTAACACCCTTAGTTTTTGTGAAATGTATTTTTTAAAAATTATTTTAATATTTTTGATATTTTTATTTACACAAAATACTATGTTTAGATCATGTAAAAAGCTGCATCAATTTAATCTTGTGTTATATGCAACAATGTTTGGCTTGCTCTATACACAACACTAGTTTATCTTCTGTTACATGCTGTACTAAGTTGTAACAAATCTAAGATATATTATTTATTTATTTATTTTCAAATGACCATAATAATCTTTGATTAAACTTAGTGATATTGTTAGTAATAAAAAAATTAAGATATTGCATAAAATTATTTTATATAAATAAAACTTATTGATAATAAAAGATATAATTTAATGTGATGTATTTATATGTTTCAAAAATACTATTTTTCTCAAAGAAAATGTTTTTCTATTTTTGTTAAGATAAATAAAATATAATTTTTTAGAAATTTATAATAGTCATTTGATAAAATAAAATTAATTTTTGAATTCAATATTTCAAAATCATCTTAGTGTGAATTTTTTTATTTTTATGAATTGTTTTATTTTTTATTAATACTAAAAAATATAGAATTTTAATTGGGATTTTGTTTTTCATTTAATTTATTTATGACGTTAAATTATGTTTTAGTTTTTTTTAACTATTAGTATTTCAATTATACATATATTCATCAAATTTAGGTGACATTAATTAATTACATTTTGAAATTGGAGATAAAAACATTAAAATAATTTGATCATTCTCACTTTAAAACCCCACTTTCTCCTCACTTATTTAGGATTAATTTAAAATTATTTTTTTCCAATTATGTGAATTGAATTTTGAAAAATGTATTTCATATTTTTGATCATCATAATTTATAATATATAATGTGGTTAACATAATTTTTTGTGAAAAATGAATAGCAAATGCTGTAAAAATAAATTATCTTGGTTAAAGTAAAAATTGTTTTATTGGGGCGTTAAAAAAATGATAAGACTAAAAATGACCTAAAATATATTATTAATTTTATTTAAAGAATTTAATTAGATTTTGTTCCATCATTTTCTCTTAAAAATATAAATTTATTTCCATTTTACATTGAATATAACCTGTATAATAAGTTATGTAATGAAAAGACAGAAAAGATACTTTTCTAACCTTTAAAATCTATACATTTGTGGGATTGTGATAAAATAACATATCTTTGGATTTATATATCCATTAGAAATATAATTTTCTTTTCATGATAATTTTTTTTTATATTCTTAAGATGAAAAAATTACATTAAATTTATAAAGAATTTCCAACAAAGTAATTATTTAGGTAACAATAAAATAAAATAAATGATACTCAAAGTATTAAAAGTGAAGTCAGTTGAATTAATTATTATCATCGATTATTTTATCAAATGAAAATATTATTATACAAAGGTATTTAAAAAATGATATTTTAATTCCATAATTGTATTTATATTTTTAAAATTGAAATTAATTGAATAATGTAAAAAATCACATTAATTTTATTTTATAATAAATTATATTTTATTATATGATTAATGTTCAATAAAAAATAATATATCCTTCCAAGTGAGTTTTAATTAGTAAAATATATCAAATATGACCTATTCATGCACTTATTATTCTATTATAGTAACTATATTGACTATTAAATAGTGAAAACTTAGTTAGTGCAGTTAAGGTTAAAGAAGTGTTTTCCACATTACTTGTGATTATGTTAAAATTTAGATCCAACACACAAATGATTTGTATTTAATAAATTATATATAATATTTATACAAAATAGGTCCAAATTATCAATTAATAATCACACTAATTTATTCATAAAGGATTCATTACCAAGGATAGAAGACAAGTAATCGTAGAGAAAAAAGAAAATGTTAAAAAAAATATGTTAATTTATACATTACAATATGAAATGTTTAAACAATGTGTTTCATTATGTGGTGGATGTGTACCTCAACCATATCATCTGTCCAAACCTTTAATAATTATAGTTTTATCCTCTTTATGTAATATTGAACTCCCAATATAGAATACTTTTTACTATTTACAATAATTACACTCCTCCTCAACTATAAAAGGGGCACTCACTCTCCCCACTTTTGCACACCTCTCAATAAATTTTTATAAACCAATATCTAACCAAATAATGTAGAAAATTACCTCCAATAATCCTATATACCTTTTTAGATATAAAGAAAACCAACCAAGACATTATTTTACCCTAAAGAGGATACTAGAAGAAGAGATAATGTTCATCAATGGGAATTTTTTGTTTTATTTATTTCTTCACCCCTTCAATTATTATTATAACATTATTATGTAATAACCTCATCATATTACATATATAGATTTTTTGATGTTATTTTTATTAACTAAAACTGAACATACTTTCATAAAGTGGGTTACAAAATCAACATTCATGTGTATGGGGGACTACTACCTCATGAACTAATGTCGTTCATTTTTACATTTCCACCATTCAAGATTGTATACAGTAGTGAATTTATAACTTATATATGATATATATTATATTTATGACTTTATTAATCTTCTATAATTATTATATCACACTAACTATTAATATTTCTATTTTTCAAGAATATAATAAGGTCATCGGTGTGTACGGCGAACTATGGTCTCAATAAGTGTGTTGATTCGTTCACACTTTACATGGAATATATTAAGGGATTAAAATCATATGTGATATGTATTACATAAAAATAAAAATATAATGATAATATATTTATATTTATATTGTTTACAATTTGTTCTTTTAATATTATAAGAATATTCCAATAGTTTTCATGCAGAGGAACATCATATCTTCTCCATGAATATTGTATTTCCTTTGTAATCACATAATATTATGGATTTAAAATAAATAAATATATATTAAATATATTTGAAATTTATATCATAGTTTAAATTCTATATAATATTAAACTCGTATCTAAGTATGACGTCAAAAAATAACAAGTTATAATATACATGAAAAAAACATTTATTACGTGAAACGTAAATATATCATGGAATTGTAAATAAAAGTGTAATAAAAGGTGTTAAGAAAATAATATATAAAATGATTTATATGTATGTATTATTATATAAGTTAGGGATAATAAAATAATATTAATTATACATGGGGTTTGAATAAGTATGACAAAATTCATCACATAAGGTAAGGGTATTTTTATTCTCACTTTTACTTTTGAGTGAATTATGACATATTCAACTATGAGTACTTTTGTGGGGTGTATATACTGCCCTTTGATATTATATATCAGGAATACTAATAATTTAATGATAATTAATATTTACATTGTTGGTATTCTATCATGGTTATTAAGATTCAAATGTTACTAAAGCCTATACTGCATTTTTTTCTTGATTTTCCTTCTTTGAGACATACGTCCAGTTATGTATCCCAATTCTTCCATGAGGTCTAAATGTGGCACCTTTTACATGAAATATCATGATTATATTCATTTTCATGATATTTATTGTTTCATTTTACATTATTCCTTCATGGTTCTGATGGTTAAAGGTTACCAATGTGGTAGGATATTATGTCACAATATAATCATTTATCAAGATTGTTTTTTTATAATACATACCTCAAGAATCCCATCATGTTTCTTATCCTATGGTCATTCATGACATTTTCAAATAATATTACCATTTTTTTCACTCTATGATACATAAGATAATTAAGAGAATGTTTTTAATAAAATCAGACTTCATTACTCTATTTGATCATCAACCCTCTTTTATTCAAAACCATGTTATGAAAAAATGATTTCAAATTTTTTTATTATTATAATTTTATTACTGGAATAAATTTTTACCCACGTGTGACTTAAAAAGATGAATATTTCTTTCATTTTCCAAATAGTTTTCATTTCTATTTTATTAAAAATGTTAAATTAATCTTCATTTTATCATGTACTATAAGAATGGAATTATCCCAAAATCATGACCATAAATTTAATAGAATTCCCATTTATAATTTATCAATATTATTTGAAAATAAAATAGTTTTCCCAAAAAAATCCATTTTTAATTTTTTTTTTCAATTTTGAATGCATATTATCCTCAATAAACAATTTAAATGATAGATCGAAAATCATTATACATATAAGATGACACATTTAGATATTACAAATTCCTTACTGGGGACATTATCTAAGGATTACATTCTTATTCATTCTATGAATGGTTTAGGTTTATGATGGAAATGTTTTTGTGAAACCTGATTCTCTTTTACTGGTTATTACATGATAAAATGTTTATGAAACCTGCTTCTCTTCCCAGTTTTAACTGTGATGAAATAAGTATGCAAACTGTTTATCTTCTATAGGTTATAATATGATGAAATTTATATAAAAACCATTTCATTTCATGGGTTTTGATAAAATTAATTGAGGATGGTTTTGTGGAACACATAAATATTTTATATCATTATGTGATAGGCAAGACCTATATGTCCCTTCAGTTCCCTGTGTAAAGATAAATGTTGTACGACCTCATAGGTCACATGGGCAGTAATCGCAATCCATAAAATTATGGTATAATAGTGGTCATATAAATCCAAAAAATAGGGGTACATAGGTGGTAATCTTAGGCTTAATTAAGCTATATGGGTGGTTATCTGAAGTAAAATATGTTATGACTGTCTTGGTGGGTAACCCTAACAGAAGATTTCATGCACTTATGTGTATACCAAATATTTTTGTCTTATGATTTTTTTTCTCTCCTGGATCATTTTTTTATTCTCTTATTATTCAAGTCATCATAACAACGAGTATTTTTAAAATGGATAACATTTATGATCTATGAAAGGTTGGTTAGGAACATCATAGCTTATATTCATTATCAGATGCCGTTATAATTATTTTATGCTTTCAAATGATCATAAATTGATATATCTCATGTTTACCCTTAATGGGAATATGGGATCACCCTCTGTTGTGTTTCCATTCCCCAAAGTTATGGATAAATGTTTTATGTAGGGTGTGCAGATGAATAGAACCACAGGGGATTATTTTTAAGGAAGATATTGATGATATTTCACTATTTTAGAATAATATGATTCCTTGTTTTCAAATTCACTAAACTATTATGTTCCTTGGGCATGTACATTTGTTATCTATTTAATATTCATCAAAAAACGATGCAATATCAATGTATTACAATCCTAGGTCACATTAGAGGTTATGTTACCCAGTAACATAAAAGAATATATTGACGATTGTCCTTCACCCTGGACTTCATGGTTACCTAGATGAAGTATTATTTGAATATATATAGATATTAATATATTTAATTACCCTTGAGAACATTAATTTTACCATAAAAATAACCTTGATGGAAATTAGTGGAGTTGGGAATAGGTTTCATGTAAAGACCCTAACCACATTATCCTAGTGCCACTGTCATCCATTATTACATTGGCATAAGATATATAGAATCAAATACTGAAGTAATGTGTACTTTAGTAGTCTTGGAAAACAAGATACAAAGATGATTCCCATAATATATTTTAGAACAAATGTATAACACAATTTTTTGAGGATATCAATATTCCCTCTAGTATATCCTTGTATATCAATCCTAGTGCACTCCATGGATTATAGAGAAAGGAAACAAAATAAAAGTGAGCTCAAATTCTATGAAAGGGTTTAATACAACGAATGATATCATAAATCAACCATAAAAATCAACATTGAATGTTAAATAATGTAACTCACATGAAATTTAAACAATTAGAATGTAATAATCAATATTTAATTGTAAATAACTGACCTCAAATGAAATTTTATCAATAACAAGACCATCATGATTTCATAAGAAAAAATAAATATATAATCATAAATAACTAAATAAACATTATATTTAACCCTTAACTGAGAATGAAATTCATACATATAAAATATTATTGTAAAAATGTCATTGATAATAATAACTAAATTATTAATGCAGGAAATTATTAATTATTGGAGGTCAAGATCTCTGGTATCATTATACCTCTACTATAAATACCTTTTACCAGACAGTTTAAAAAAATACACAGAAACCCATTTAATTTTTCCAACTTATTTGTCTCAAGAATACTAATGATGCATTAAAGGGGTATATAATTCCAAGCCCCACCTTCCACAACATTTCCAAAGCATTCCACTTTTATCAAATGATCAATTTTATTTATGGAAAAAGTGTTCTATCATAAAATATAAAAATTGAATAAATATTATTGATTTATAAATATTTCCTCAGATAAAAAATAACATTCAATACAGAACACTGTAAACAGAAATGATATAATACAAATGAAAAAATCATATCCATGATAAATAAAATAAATATTTAGCGGAAATTTGATGTCCAATGATCACAAGAGATTGAAATTTTAATTGGAAAGTTAATGACCAAAAAAACAGTCAATTATATTAATTTGGATATTTTACCTGGAAAAGTTATAATAAACCATCCATATAAATAATAAGGTTGGTTCCAATACAACATATACCCATTGGAGTAACAATAAAGGGTTATTGTCATTGATAAATATATATACTGTAGACTTTCATTAAAAATGTCTTTTAGAAAAACAAAATTTTCATAGTAAAAATAGATTTCTAAAACAAAATATTCAAAAAATATTTCTAAAATAGTTTTATTTGAAAAAAACCTTTGAAACTTGAAGTGGGCACTTTGAAACATTTCGTGTTTATGACAATGAAAAATATCATTCATGTTGTACATGTTACAATAAACATTATTTCCACTTTTTTGTTAAATATAAACGGCCATTCATTTGAGAACTGAATGAATATTTATTTGAAAAAAATATAAATAAAAAACTAGAAAAAAATAGGTTAATAAATTATTTGGAATAGTAAAAAAATAATTTTTCAAAACATTTTTAGAAAACATTGTATTGAAGAAATTTAAATTACGATATAAGTGAGTAATGATGTGAGATTTCCATAAAAACATTATCTAAATAATTTTAATTATAAATTTGTAAAAAAATGGTACTATTACTCAAAATATTATAAATACCCATAGTATAAGAAAATTAAATGGGTTTATGATACAAGGATCAAATATTTTACTTCAAAATAAATTCAAGAATAAATAATATCGATTAAAATGATATTTTGAAATAATAAAGATCATAATGTTGAAGTAAGAATTAATAAATAAATCAAATATTTGTGACAAATGTAAATCCACATAAAAAGTTTTATATAAAAAATAATATATTCGAAACTATTTACACAAATAATATTATAATATCAAATACAACAAAGAAATAATATAACTCAATGAAAATAAATTGATTTATGAAATTTATTACCACTTGGTAACTAGTAAGTAAAAATATATTTTTATAAAATAATTAAAATTAAAAATTAAAATAAAATTCATTAATAATTATTCCTAAAATTAAATTCCAATTCAGTAATGGATTCAAAGGTAACATCTATCTCCTAGAGCTTACATATGGTGATTAATTCAAAATATTAAAAGTTTTTTGGGAATAGTTCGGTAATTTCTTATGAGGTTTGAATTGGGTATGTCATGTAATATTTTTGGGCTACTCACTTTCCCTCAAAAAGCGATTTTATAAATAAATATTTTAGATGGTTGGAGATAGAGTCCATTACCGAACACTTTCTTTTGGTTGAACTTATTTTAACCTCCAGTATAGGGGTTTTAAAAATGTAATTAACATATATCAAAACCATATTAATATTTATAATATCATATTTTATACTTTTATAATATCTTATATATGATTTTTTAAAAATATATATTTATTCCAATTGTTTCTGGTGTAAATTTATTTATTTTATGATGCGTGTTTTTTCATGAAAGACCCAATTCTTGAATATATAATATAGTTTAATAATATAATTAATAATTATTATTAAATTTTTATCATATTTATATATTAATTATAATTTTATTAATAAACATTAAAGGTGGTTTTTGAGAAATGAAATATGTTATGGTCATAGAGATGGTATGCCAAACGTACACATCAATATCGTTTCCATTTTTTGAATGGTCATAATATGAAAGTAATAGGTAATATATTAACATTAAATAAATATATTAGTGTCATATATACCATTCTATTTCTTCATATATACTTAGATATAACATTCATGTGGTGTGGTGATGAAAATTGATCCGCATTACTTCGTGAACATTGCAGTCCATACGTACACAAATAATGTTATCATTTTTTAGTGTAAGAAATAAAATTATATATTATCTTATCATAATGATAAATATTTATCAAATATAATAATTATTTCAAGTACATCACATAAATTCATTAAAATTATCATTTTTACTTTCCAATAAGGTTCTTGTCAAAAAATAATCACATTGCTTTGTTAGGCGGTGGTCCGCCATAAAATCGAGGGATGTTATTATACCCCTTACCGATGGAAAGTAAAAAAATAATACAAGATATATTATTTTAAGATGGATAATTAAATTATAAATATCATATATATACTTTATATCCAACAACATGCCCATTTTTTATAGGAATGGATAGAAAATATGTCAAATTCATTCATGAGGTTGTAGCCCACCGTACACATGAGTGACATTATTGTATCACATTTGAGGGAAGAGGATTTTCATATAGTTCATTCCATTAACATGATGACATATCAGTATATTGTAATTTATTGTTTTATTATACTAAAATAAATTAATAATATTGTAATTATATGGAATGATAAATAAAAGAAAAATATAGAGTGAGGAATTTGACCTCTTCTTAGAGCACCTCTTTGGAATTATAAAAAATTTATTCCTGGAATGGATTTTAGACAAAAAAAGGATTATAGGATGAGTGTATAGAATCTAGTATGTGATTTAGTAATTTATTTTTTGAAAAAAATGGTTAGAATGTGTTTAGAATAGAGGATAGGGTGGCCTTTTATAAGTCAGGTGAGCAGCACACTAGTAAGTTTTTAAATGAAAAGGTGTATCAACATATTTTACATGACAAAATCATAAAACATGGAGTATTATCAAGACATATAAATTATAAGTATTAATTATGGACATAAAATATATTTTAGATAACTTTTTTGGTCATTTAAACCCTTACCTTTTTAGTTTTACCCTAAATGTGGTAAAATTATTATTCTTTTACTACTAACAATGGTAAAAAATAAATTGAAGTTAATAGATAATATAAATTTTTTTAATTAAAAATATGGAATACATTTTTCTGAATTGTATTCATATAAGTGGAAATTTTAATTTAAAATTAATCCAGCAGACAAGATGAGAAAGAAGTTTCTCAAAGTGAAAATGTTCTAACGTTCACTATGTGTTTATGTAGAAATTCAATATGAAATGATTTAAATGACATAACTCAAATTATTAGATATAAAATTTCAATAATTTTTCTTTAAAACTAATTCATAATATATTTAATATTTATAAATAATGTAAAAAAATGTTGTTTTCAGTTAAAATTTACTATTTTCACTATTCATTAAAAAATAAATTATTTCAGAAAAATCTCTAAAATTCCGAGTTAGGTAATTGTTGTTTTCTGATTTTAATATTATAATTCATTTTATCAAATAAATTTTCAAAAAAATTTAAAAATGAGTTTTAAATTAGGTTTAAAAATCATGACTAAATGACCTTTTTTAGAAAAATACAATTTTTACGAAAACATTTCCTTTTCTTTTAAATGATTTTTATTTTATTACTAATAAATTGAAAACAATAAATTTAATTATTTTGTAAGAAAAATTAATACTAAACAATTTAACAGTTAGGTTATAAGGTTATTCTATATTATGGTTTTTTCGATTCGGGGTTGTGTGTTATATTAAACTACTGAAGATATTATATTTAGAGAAATATATTATGTGGGTCATTTAAGCTCGTTATTTTGGATCACATACAATATCAAATAAAATTATATTATTATTTAATCATCAGGTATTTCATTCTACCCATTGGAAAAAATATCTTCATAATTTATACATGATCTTGACAATCAAGTGTTTGATATTCAATTCTCGGAAGTTAATATTTTTTCATCACTATCACCTAATTCAGACATCAGTAGTCCACACATAGCCTCAATCTTCCGTCTTCCTTCTTGAAAAAAAATTCGGAGGCTACCCAGGGTTAAACAATGGGCTTCGCGAAGCCCATCCTCTACAAATCCTGTTGTTATACCCTTAACTCATGAATATATGAAGGATCTATCCAATATTCTGGTGTGGATATTGGTTCCTTCTCGGGGTACAACTCAATATATATGTCAACCTCTCAATGAGGAGGAAATCTTAGAACATTTTCAATGAAGAAGTACTCATATTCTTCCAACAATATAGGAAATTTTGGACTCCTCTCATTTATTTTACCAAGGGTAATACTAGGAAACTGATGATTAATTAGTCGTACCCTCTACTAAGAATGTTTATCATGTGATGCATTCACTTCCTTTTCACCGGTAAAGAAATACTTGGTCCCACATTTAATGACAAACCAAACTCTATTCCTAAAATAGTCAATCTGAGCAGGGACTGTGGATAACCATTCTGTACCTATAATGATGTCGTAAGGCCTCAATGCCACTACATAGAGATCTCAGCTAATGATCTCGCCTCTAAGAGTAATCTCACATGGGCCACACTAGTGTGTGACCATCAAATCCTCTCCCCTAAGTGTCTTTAAATGTAAAGACTGTGTCAACAACTCCACCAGAGTCTCCAAACTCCAATCAAGGTATGTGGTAAGGGAAGAGAGACTGAAATATGTGTCTATAAGAACTAAAACTAGGGTAGAGAAGAAATATATCATACCTATAATCATCTATGTATCATTGGGATCATAAACCTTTATCGCCTAACCGGGGCCCTCCCCGATCAACTAGCTCCCAGAGCTTGTGGTGGACCGCCTGGGGTGGTGGTGGTTGTACTTTGAAACTCCTCCCACCCCCTAGTACTATACCTTATCCCCTTCTATTTATGTTCCCCATCAGACCACCCTGATTCAACCTTTTTCTCTACCTCAGTGTTCCCTCGACCATCTGCTGATTATCCCTCCAGCATGTCGGGAAATCATGATCCATGTGTCCCCAACTGCGGAACATGTAGCATAACATGTCTGTCAACTAACTCCCTCAACCCTTGGAGCCTCGTACCACTGACCCAGTGTCCTGAGGTATTTATTTGGAGTTCTTAACCCACTTCAGTCCCCAAATCGGTTTATGAATACCTACTCCCAAATATTCGGTTGTCTGGTGTTTGTTGGTATCACCCACTGCTAGTGTCTGCACTTTCAAAAAGCTATCCACGAGAAGATCTTGCTCTAGAAATCCATAATAAGACATTACGATAAGGAATGTAATCGAAATCCAAATCTCCCTGTGTATACCCTTCTCAAAGGTCGGAGATCTAACAAATGGGTCTCGCACCATATCTATAGAGTAGAGAGACAAGTCTGTGTATCTCACTGAGTAGTCTACTGCCATCTGGATTCCCTACTACAGATGCAAGAGATCCTTTCTATGCACTAATTTTAACATATCAAGGAATAAATCCTCCATGAAGAGTCTCTTAATGTCCTCCAAATAGAGTGTCACCTTCTCATGTGTCTAGATCACTAATCTCAAACACCGTCTCACTGAGCCCAAAATAAGTCTTACAGGTAGGATTTCCATCTGGTTAGGCAGTGTACTCACAAGATATAAGACGTACATTACTACCTAAAGAAAATCCTAAGCTACCTGGGGGTCAGTCTTAGCCCTAAAATGGGAGTTCGCTGCCTCTGGGACCCATGTTACGAACTAAGCCTGCGTGCATCCTTTATTGGTAGTGCTGGTAGTAGCTGTTGATCGACAGGTGATGGCATCATGGGTACACCACCTAGTGAGGCTATCTTCGGTACTGGACCATATACAGACACCCCAATGCTGGGGGTACCATCCTCGTGGTCACATAATGGAATCTTGGATGTCTATTTACATGGAGGAATCCTGAATAAAAAATATCAAGATGAACCATGATCAATAGAGTATACCTGGTGAGATGACTCAATAAGGACATGAGGACACACTCAAAAATACTATATGATACATGTACCATTTATTTTCGCCCAACTATTGTTTTAATATACCAAGTCGGAAATTAGGTTTCCAGAGTTCGACTATATGGATGTTTTAGCCACTACGCCAACACCAGACTCCCTTCCCTAAAAGCTGAACTCGAAACACTAAACATTGTATCCCCAAATCAATCTCAAAGACTCTCAGTCCCAATGTGGAATTGAACCTTCCTTTTGATACCACTATATCATGACCCATCCTTGTGGAGCCCATTCCATGACTACACCAAGCCTAGCTCTAATAGTCCAAGGGTTGGCGACTAGCACAGAGTATGAAAATATCACAAATGGGAGGCATTTTCCTATGTACCTGTACTCATGAAAATGAAAAGATTAGAAAACATAGACAAAAAAATCATGAAAACACTAAAACAAACCACATGGTACATCAGTAAGTAATTTACAAATGGTAAACTGGGAAAGTATACAAGCCCAACAAAAAGGAAAACTAATAAAAAGAAAGTACTCATGTCGCTAGAAGCTGATCGGCAGAAAACCTACCTGAATAGTAGGTTCATGTCAGTTATTAGATGTCATATGATCTTTCATTTTCCCCATGATCACTCTATACACCAACGGGTCATGGACCACCAAGGTCTACATCAAAAAATCAGTTTTCTGCACTAGACACAACATGTATAGGCAAAGCCTATATATGGGTGAGTAAAACAGTACATACTAGGACACCCCCAAACAAAAAAGAATGAAAACAAGGAAAGTACACATGAAATATTGTAATCCCACGTAGATATAGGTTCATGAAACTAAATGAAATATTATTAGATGAAGTCTACAAAACACCCAGTGTTGATGTACCACGTAGTCCTAATGAGTCACTTAGTCCTGATTAGACACTTAGTCATGATGAGACACTTAGTCTCAATGATACACTTAGTCCCAAAGATACACTCATTCCTAACAAGGGTCTTAGTCTTGGTAAGTCATGTGGCCTCCATGTAACATAGTCTTCAAGTCACATAATGTCTGCGTTACAACAATCCATAAGATTCTGTTCATAGCGTGCTTGTTCCCAGAGAACTTAATCCTCAATACTAATTTCACGGGTCAAATTCCACAAAATTCACTTAGAGTATCTCAAACGTATCATCTCTTCACGAGGGTCTAAATAAATAAACGGCTTATCAAATGGATTTATGGTTTGGAAGTTAAGGCCATTTTATATAAAAAGGGGATGGTGGGGTTCAGGTCCTGAATGACCCGGCCAGACCGACAGAACCTGACCCGGATCCCACCTAAAGAGACCCATTGGGGCTGACCCAAACCACTGGGTCCAACCCTGCCCAGCTGTGCCTGACCCTCTATTATCTCATCCCGCTACCAGTTCGGCTGGCCCGGACGCGGCAGTTGCTGCGTACCCACCTTGTCAATGTGGCTATCCATATAGTCATTTTTCGAGGCAGTAGTTGAGTCGGTCGTCGAGCTGGAAATTGAGCTGGAAGTTGATTCGGCTAGTCCTCCCACATGGAATCCATGGGACCGCGTGATGTCTGATTGATGTAGTGCTCTTCTACATCACTGGTCAGCACCATCGCAACCATTCATAGACATATCTCTCATCATCTCTCGTGGTTGCACTGCAGCGGGATCCTCCACCACCACAGAAACCACCTACCACAGGTCATCCCACCAATGCAGTCATGCTAGACTACTGTTCTCTACTGCAACCATCCACCATAATTGCGGCCATCCACCTGGCCCAAATTCATTACTGGGCCAATATTGCATCCGCCAGTGGCTGCCTTGTTAGTAGCCTCCTCCTGCCACACTCCTCCAGGAATGGATGGAGCCTCCTCACACTGTCGACATCCAAGACCCCGCTCAGGATCATTGGGACCAATGGAGAATGAGGATAATGAAAAAATAGGGGACAATGTGAAGTGAAAGAACATCTATGGTGGATGGATTTGCTCCTTGTTCTTATGGTCCTCGATCCATCCACATTGGAATTGAAGTGCTGTGAGTAAAACAACATCAACTCTATGTGTTGATGATTCATAAATCAAACCCTACTACATAGCACCCATCCCGCAATACTGATCGACAAACATATCAACTTGTATATGGGTGGATCCAAGTTTTTCATTTTAAAGAAACAATGGGAAATAAAATCACACAGAATTAAAACCCCTACCTGGATTTTGGATCAGTTGGTGTCGAGGTTCAATTTTCATTGGTGATCTGTTGAGAGTCATCACAATCTGACATCTAATCGATCATCGATCTTCATCTCATCGTCATCCATCATTCATCAATGAAAGAAAATATTAAATTCCCTCCCTCAATTCTCATTGGGAGGGATCAATAATTCTCATCCTGAATCCCTACAAACAGTTAAAGGAGTTATAACTTCTCCCTAAAGATTTGCTCCATGTCTGCCCGAGAGAGGGTCGCCTCCCAAAACTAGTGCAATATGAACATAATCATGCGGCTAGTTTTTATGTTAATATTATGTGAATATATGACTATGTTACTTGGAGGCTACTTGACTTACTGAGACTAAGTGTATTATCATGACTAAGTGTCTCATCGGGACTAATTGTCTCATCCTGACTAAGTGCCTCATCCGGACTACGTGTCTCATCAGGACTATACGTCTCATCAATACTAGGTGTTTTGTGGACAACATTATATAATATTAATTTTAGTTTCATATACATATACCTATGTGATCTAACAATACTTCATGCGTACTTTCTTTGTGGTCTTTCCTTTCTTGTTTCAGGGTGTCCTACTAGGTACAATAATACTCACCCATGCATGGGATTTTCCCACACGTGTTGTGTCTTGTGCAGATAGCTGACATTTTGGCGAAGACCTAGGTGGGCTAGGACCAAGTGGTGCATAGATTGATCAGGTGGATGAGGCAATCTCCTATATCTTCGGAAAACTGACACGCATCTACCGTTCATGTAGGGTTTTTCTGTCAAAGGGCTTCTAGTGACTTGAGTACTTTCTTCTGTTCATTTTCCAATTCTGGTGGGTTTGTATACTGGACTAGTCTCCCTTTTGTACATTACATTCTATTGTACTTTGTGTTCGGTTTAAGTGTTTTCATACATGGTTGTCAGTGGTTTTTGTCAAGTCATGTGTGTGTGTGAATAGGTAATTAGGAAAAGGGCTCCCATTTTTGAAATATGCCTACTTGGATATAGTCTCTAACCCTTTCCCTATTGAAGGTGGGCATGGGGTAGTCCCAACATGGTCCCCATAAAGATGGGTCGTGATAGTGTAGATCTGGTACATGCACATATTGAAATAGTTCTTTGAGAATATAAGTGAGTGGAGGAGAGTTGGAATAAATTGAAGAAGTTTTAAGAATAAAAATTTAGAGTGAGTATTTTTTGGATGAATCTAGTGGCTATGTCTATGATAAGTAATATATTCATTACAACATATCCTGAAATAATAAAAATCAAGACACACATAGGTTTTAAGTGTGTCCGTATAGATTTGACACATCTACATGAGAAAATATGACAATGTCCTCATCTTAATACAGGACCATAATGAAACATGATGTGATTTTGTGGAACCAAACATTAGGATTCAAATGTGGTTTAAGATGATGTAATTTTCAACTGGGGAAAATATATGAGATATAATCGTCACAACGTATCTTCTGATAATAGGATTCAATCCACATATAGTTCTTAAGGGTATTTACATAGATATTACTAATTTGTACGAAGTGTGGTAATGCAACAGGTTATTATCCTAGTGAAAAATGGAAGAAATACCAACATGAATGATGTTTTAAAGACAAAAAACTCAGAATGGTCCCATCCAAATATATGAGCATGGTACGATATGGGGTGGGTTAGAGTAAGTCTAATATCTTGGGTGATTAGCTTTATAAAGATGGAATTTGTAGCTAGGCCAAAAATAATAGATCCAGGTATCACTATATATCATTAATTAATAGTAATAAAACACATGTAGTTATTCAAATTGTCTCTATACAGATATGACTCTTATACAGCTCCAGGATAAGGTTTCTTCACTTTGGTGTAAGGATCCCTATAATAAACCCTATATTAATGAGTATGTGATTGAGAACAAGGATAGTACTCTATAATATACTTGGTTTGGCCAATTCTAGAAGATCTATTATTATATATAAATCAATATGTATCATGAATCAATCCACATATAAATATATTAAATGGATATTTTTTATAGGATAAGTGAATCATTACTTCATGGTGAGTAGTTGTAGCCATAACCATAAGATTCCCACAAAAATAAAACCCTCATGTATATCCCACTCTTATGTGGGGAAATTTAATGATTAAAGATTAGATTGAATATATATCCCCAAAAATTTTATGTTTATGTAAGATAGAATACACAAAATAGTTTAAAATAATTTTGGAAAAACTATTTGTTGTATAGTTTAACACCATGCGACAAGGACATTATGCAATATAGTTTATTTTCATGTTTCTAGGACATATTTTTTTTACAATAAATGGTCATACAATAATAACCTTGATGTGTTTTTTGTGATATGATATATCTTATTTCTTAAAAACACCTTCCATAGTAGCTAGCGTAATATGATCTCCATCTATTGTAATTATGGAATAGGATTTGTTGGTGTAGCCATTGTGTATAGCATAAGGTCCATTCCATTTTACATTTTTGTTTGAGGGATTATTCAAAGGTATTTTAGGAGTTCTCAAAACAATTTCTAATTCTATATAGGAAAATTAAAATAGTAAATCCGTCACAAATAATTCTCTAGTGATGGGGTTTTGATGGATATCAATTTTTTTTACAGTGTCTGCAACTATTTTTCATCAAGAAACTCAAATTCAAAAACCAATATCTAATATTGGTGATCATCATTTATTTGACTACAAATTCTAATATTGATGGATGGTAATTGGACCCTAATAGGTAATAATACATTTATCTTTTATAAAATAGAGTATGGATTCACTTTTTTGGAATTATGGGTCGTAGTATGATAATCCATCAAATAATGCATGAGTTGTTTTGGCCATTTTTTTCTCATTATCCAAAATTCTCTATATTTAGTTACATATGTTTTTATTGAATGACAGATTCTATGTTTTGGAAACCACATAATATATGGCTGAGTGGTTGGACTAGATTTTTTATTCCCTATACATTCTCCTCAATTCTGAAGCACCAAAATTGACATATCATCAATATTATTTGAGGGACACAAAATATAGTTATAATATTAGACTTCATGAAATTGAAAAAAAAAATTGTGTCTCAAATTATATAATGTATATAGAATCATCTCATTTGAGAATAAATCAATGGTAATATAGTTGTAGGTATATTGAATGGTCATGGATGGAAATTTTAGACCAATGAAATATATTTCACATAAGGTAAATGGATAATATTATTCATTGGAGTGAACCAATTCTAGAAGTTAATGTATGATGTTGAAATTATCTTACAAGTATGTAATTTCCTCATGAATTCCATACAATCTTGTATACTTTATAAGTTCAAATATCCAAGCCTCCTCATTTTATATGAAATCATGGTTCCCAATAGGTGGGCATCACCGGCACCGACATGGGATTCTTCAAAATTTGTGAGTGTGTCTCTATTTTCAATGAACCAATGGAAGATTCCATAAAATAATCTCTTATATAGAACCTTTTGAGAATTCATTTTTCTGTAAAAGGGTAAATATTCTACCTACCACTAAATATGATCTTACCTAACTGGATATAGTTTAATAATTAAATTTTATAGCTATTCTATTATAGGAAACAACCATCCCTCTATGGAATTGGTCAAGAGGAATATAGTCTCTCTTTGTTTAAGGTTGGTCTAAACCTCATTAATCTCTTTTATGTTGTAATTAATGAATACAGAGACTACCATACAATGTTTGATGAAAATGATCATCTCTTACTCGTATGGATCTGAATGTTTTATAACTATATTGGAAAGTATATAATTAATTAATAGAGAGACTACCCCAAAAATTTACAACTTCTATGATTAGGAATTCTCATGGATGGAGAAAACCACTACATTCGGGATCTTAATGACTAATTAAAACATCAATGGGAAATGGTTGATTGTATGGATTTATAAAAATTATTCAAATTTATTCATTTGGATTCAAGAATTAGATATCAAACTAATATATGATGACCACATACCATACCAAAATTCTATTTAACATCATATCACTACTGGAAATTGCACCTATACCCACGGTTTCAAACCGTGGGTATAGCCCTTGAAACCGTGGGTATAGGGTATACCCACGGTTTCGCCAACCGCGGGCTGGAATGTCGTCGCAATAGCCCTATACCCACAGTTTTTAAAAAACCGTGGGTATAGACCCAGAAATTTTTATATTAACCACGGTTCATTGAACCGTTGGTATATATGTATACCCACGGTTTTATAACCGTGGGTATAGTTTTTTTGCAGCTCCGGTATATATGTATACCCACGGTTGTATAACCGTGGGTACAGTTTTTTGCAGCTCCAGAATATACCCACGGCTCACTTGAACCGTGGGTATATATGTATTCCCACGGTTCTATAACCGTGGGTACAGTTTTTTGCATCTCCAGAATATACCCACGGTTCACTTGAACCGTGGGTATATATGTTTCCAGCGCCAGAATATTTCCACGGTTCAAATGAACCGTGGGTATTTGCAATGTCCCCCGCATCAACGCAGGCCTGGCAGCAGGCTCTGCAATTCTACCTGAAGACAAAATATAAGAACAAAATATAAGAACAAAAAGTATGCAGCTTGCAATTGAGAAAGTTCCGCCAAGTTCTGTTTTCCACTTAACAAATTTTTGATCATCCTACATGGAACAATGTGCAAGTTAAAAATAAGTCTAATTATAGGCATTGAAAACATTACATGGCTATAGCTTGAAACCGCAGGGAAAAAATGAAGCAATACAGATACTACCAGCACAATGGGAATAATGGATATTGCATTAAAGATGTTCAACAAGAATAGTGATTTGGAGACAGGAATTTCATAATAAAAGAAACTTTCAAGCTACACAGCATAAATTAAAACGCATTAAAACATCAATAAAAGCCATGGAAATGAAAACATCTAGCAAAAATTTGTGCCAGCCCCCACTGCTAGCCCCCCCCCCCCCCCCCGCCAGCTCCCCCCCCTGCCCACTGCTTGTCCCCCTGCCAGCCCCCCCTGCCCCTGCCAGCCCCCCCCCCTCCCCCCTGCTTGTCCCCCTGCCAGCCCCCCCCCCTCCCCCTGCTTGTCCCCCTACCAGCCCCCCCCCCCCCCTTCCCCCTGCTTGTCCCCCTGCCAGCCCCCCCCCTTCCCCCTGCTTGTCCCCCTGCCAGCCCCCCCTGCTTGTCCCCCTACCAGCCCCCCTGCCACCTGCTTGTCCCCCTGCCAGCCCCCCCCTGCCCCTTGCTTGTCCCCCGCCAGCCCCCCCCCCCCTGCCCACTGCTTGTCCCCCTGCCAGCCCCCCCTGCTTGTCCCCCTGCCAGCCCCCGCCCCCCCTGCCCCTGCCAGCCCCCCCCCCTTCCCCCTGCTTGTCCCCCTGCCAGCCCCCCCTGCTTGTCCCCCTGCCACCTGCTTGTCCCCCTGCCAGCCCCCCCCCCCCCTGCCCCTTGCTTGTCCCCCCGCCAGCCCCCCCCTGCCCACTGCTTGTCCCCCTGCCAGCCCCCCCCCCCTGCCCCTGCCAGCCCCCCCCCCCTCCCCCCTGCTTGTCCCCCTGCCATCCCCCCCCCTCCCCCTGCTTGTCCCCCTGCCAGCCCCCCCCCCCCTTTCCCCCTGCTTGTCCCCCTGCCAGCCCCCCTACCCCTGCCAGCCCCCCCCCCCCCTTCCCCCTGCTTGTCCCCCTGCCAGCCCCCCTGCTTGTCCCCCTGTCAGCCCCCCCTGCCACCTGCTTGTCCCCCTGCCAGCCCCCCCTGCTTGTCCCCCTGCCAGCCCCCCCCCCTGCTTGTCCCCCCACCCAGCCCCCCCCCCCCAGCCCCCTGCCAGCCCCCCCACCCTGCCCCCTGATTGTCCCCCCCCCCCCTGCCAGCCCCCCCCCCCCCACCCTGCCCCCTGCTTGTCCCCCTGCCAGCCCCCCCTGCTTGTCCCCCTGCCCCCCCCCCCCCTGCCCCCTGCTAGGCCCCCTGTCAGTCCCCTACTAGGCCCCCTGTCAGTCCCCTGCTAGTCCCCCTGCCCCCTGATCTGATAACCAAGTTTATCTGATCTGATAACCACAACATCTTCAGCACTGCCAGATTCAGGTTTAACAGGTACCAATTCACCAATTCTGACATGTTTAGCAGCATGAGATAAGACAGGAACAGACTGAACCACATCAGATTTACAGACCATGTTTAGCACCCCTTCCCCCTGCTGGACACCCCCCTGCTGGACACCCCCTCCCTCTGCTGGACAACCCCCCCTGCTGGACACCCCCCCTGTCGGTCAGCATTGCTACAGTACCCAAAAAAAGGGTTGGGGGCCACAAGCATTCGGCCCAACCGGATCGGGCAACACCAATCCAACAAAATCCTCATCCGCGACAGTTGCAGGCTACAAGCATTCAGTAGGGATTAATGGAAGAAATCAACATTAATGGAAGCATGAGAAAAACTCACATGATCCTAAAACTAGAAGGATTCATGTGAAAGGGGTGCCCCAAGGCAAGGTATGTACTGGAAATGCTTGCAGGGACAGTCCAAGCAGCAAGGTGATTTGGAGAAAGAAAAATCAACCTATAGTGAAAAGAAAAATCCTTGGTGGTAAAGTTGTCCAAGGAAAAACAGGTTGTGTTTTGGGTTGTGAAGAAGAGAACAATCCTAAAGAAGTGGAGACACAATCCATGGGGTAAGTGTGCTCACAAAGCATATATTTTAGAGCTGAAAACAGATCTGGTTTAGAGCTGGAAGTTGCATGCAACAATGGTATCAATTCATGCTAAAAGTGGACACCCCAGGACAGACCCCCCCCAAACCCAGACCCCCCAGGACAGACCCCCCCAGACCCTGGACACCCCAGGACAAACGCCCCCCCCCCCCTCACTGGACCCCCTAGACACCCCATGGACAGACCCCCCCCCCCCAAACCCAAACCCACTCCCCACCCTTGACACCCCCCTGCACCCCCAGTACCACCTGCACCCACCCCCCCCAGGATATTATTTGACATTACATCTACAATTGGCATTCCCATCAAAATGGATAGAGCAACTGAGGAGGCACATTATGGGTATTTTGCTAGAATAATGTGCATTTTGCTAGAGTTCTTCTAGAAGTGGACCTTAATTCCACCCTCATTGATCGGGTTGTGTTATCCACAAATGAAGATGACTTGTTTTTGAAAATTGAGTATGAACAACTACCTCCCCCCCTGCCCCCTGCTAGCCCCCCCTGCCCCCCGCCAGCCCCCCCCCCCCCCCCCCCCCCCCGCCAGCCCCCCCCCCCCCCCTGCCCCCTACCAGTCCCCCCTGCCTGGACACCCCCCCCCCCCTGCCCCCTGCTAGCCCCCCCTGCCCCCTGCTAGCCCCCCTGCCAGCCCCCCCTGTCCCCCAGCCAGCACCCCCCCCCCCCTGTCCCCATGCCAGCCCCCCTGCCCCCTGCTTGTCCCCCTTCCAGCCCCCCCCCCCCCCCCCCCCGCCCCCTACGAGTCCCCCCGCCAGCCCCCCCCCCCCCCCCCCTGCCCCCTACCAGTCCCCCCTGCCTGGACACCCCTCCCCCCTGCCTGGACACCCCTCCCCCCTGCTTGTCCCCCCTTGCCACCCCCCTGCTAGTCCCCCCTGCCCCCTGCTGGTCCCCCCCTGCCCCCCTGCTAGTCCCCCCCCCTGCCACCCCCTGCATGTCCCCCTGCCAGCCCCCCCCCCTGCCACCCCCTGCTTGTCCCCCTGCCAGCCCCCCCCCCCCTGCCCCTGCCAGCCCCCCCCCTGCCCCCTGCTTGCCCCCACCCACTGGCCCCCTGCTTGCCCCCCTGCCAGCCCCCCCCCCCCCCATGCCCCCTGCTTGTCCCCCTGCCAGCCCCCCCATGCCCCCTGCTTGTCCCCCTGCCAGCCCCCCCTGCCCCCTGCTTGTCCCCCTGCCAGAGTTCTTCTTTATTGGTTCATTTCTTGAAGCATTCGTAATTGAGTTTGTAATGTTCATGTTATATAGCATCAACGAAATGGTATTTTGGTTAGATAACAGAAATACAGGCTGTTCATAATAGTTCATATTATCTACAGATTTAGCACCAAAAAAAGTTAAATTAATAGAATGAAGAGTAGGTGTACCTGGGTCCTTTGAATCATCTATATTCTGCATCTTGATAGCGTCCAGATCTAATGGAAGGGGCCTCTGCCCGATGGGTTCAAAATGTGCCTGCATTAGCGTGGGGTCTTGTACAGAGGTTGTGCTTCCTTTTGTATGTTTTATAGGTTCCAGTGTCAAGGTACCTTGTTTATCAATGTTAGTGTGTTTTGTTTGTGCCTTAGCCTAAAGAGACTTTAGACTAATATGAGGATTCCTATTTTTTATAGGACAACCAGTGGTATGAATGACCTTTAGATTAGTGGAGAGTTTTCTGGTTTTTATAGCAGTGCCAGTGGCATCCAGAGTTTTAGAGTCATAGGTGTAGTGAGCAGAGGAAAAAGAACCTAAACCATTTGTCTGATTGTTTGACTCATTTATTATCTCTTGGTTTGGTGTGAAATTCAGTCAAAAGCAGACATTGAATTTCTATCACAACAGGCTGATCCGGTTCAGATGACATGTGCAGAGGATGAGGATGATCTGGTTCGGACAACATGAAAGGATGTTTTCTCAGAAGATTTAAAGAAATGAATGCTAATCTGTGATGAATAGAGGATTGGATGACCCCTGATATACCTAATTCGGTGAGGTTTGGAGATCTAGAAATGTGTAGGAATACCTAGAGGAATAAAATATGCCAGACAATTCCAAACCAATGTATTCAGTTGAATTGAGCTTTTGTACCACCTGCTATGCACGTTTTGTGGAAAGATGGATGAGAGGCAGCGCTGAGAGGAGATATAGTTTAGGAATGAGGAAATACGAAAAATTATAGAGCTAACCATTCAATGTTTCTCTAAGGAGGAGTAACCGCCGCAGGGTGTCGTCCTGGAGCAGAACCAAATCATGGCGTGACCGCGGCGTGACCGCGGCGTGACCGCGGCGTGACCGCGTCCTGACCGCGGCGTGACCGCGGCGTGACCGCGGCGTGACCGCGGTGTGACCGCGGCGTGACCGCGGCGTGACCGCGGCGTGACCGCGGCGTGACCGCGGCGTGACCGCGGCGTGACCGCGGCGTGACCGCGGCGTGACCGCGGCGTGACCGCGGCGTGACCGCGGCGTGACCGCGGCGTGACCGCGGCGTGACCGCGGCGTGACCGCGGCGAGACCGCGGCGTGACCGCAGCGTGTTGGCCCGGTCCAGCGACATCCGCGGGGCAACATCTTCCAATTAGTTTCAAATAGGATGATATGGATGGCATGAGAGGATGTTTTCTCAGAAGATTTAAAGAAATGAATGCTAATTTGTGATGAATAGAGGATTGGATGACCCCTGATATACCTAATTCGGTGAGGTTTGGAGATCTAGAAATGTGTAGGAATACTTAGAGGAATAAAATATGCCAGACAATTCCAAACCAATGTTTTCAGTTGAATTGAGCTTTTGTACCACCTACTATGCACGTTTTGTGGAAAGATGGATGAGAGGCAGCGCTGAGAGGAGATATAGTTTAGGAATGAGGAAATACGAAAAATTATAGAGCTAACCATTCAATGTTTCTCTAAGGAGGAGTAACCGCCGCAGGGTGTCGTCCTGGAGCAGGGCCAAATCACGGCGTGACCGCGGCGTGACCGCGGCGTGACCGCGGCGTGACCGCGGCGTGACCGCGGCGTGACCGCGGCGTGACCGCGGCGTGACCGCGGCGTGACCGCAGCGTGACCGCAGCGTGTTGGCCCGGTCCAGCGACATCCGCGGGGCAACATCTTCCACTTAGTTTCAAATAGGATGATATGGATGGCATGAGAGGATGTTTTCTCAGAAGATTTAAAGAAATGAATGCTAATCTGTGATGAATAGAGGATTGGATGACCCCTGATATACCTAATTCGGTGAGGTTTGGAGATCTAGAAATGTGTAGGAATACCTAGAGGAATAAAATATGCCAGACAATTCCAAACCAATGTTTTCAGTTGAATTGAGCTTTTGTACCACCTGCTATGCACGTTTTGTGGAAAGATGGATGAGAGGCAGCGCTGAGAGGAGATATAGTTTAGGAATGAGGAAATACGAAAAATTATAGAGCTAACCATTCAATGTTTCTCTAAGGAGGAGTAACCGCCGCAAGGTGTCGTCCTGCTTGTCCCCCTACCAGCAACAGATGGAAAACATATTCAGCACAAAAGTGATCGGAAATGCCAACCAAATGAAAGAAGCTAGATTAAAACCAATAACCAACGAGCAGGAAAAAAAAAATTGGACATTCAGAATGCATGTGTGTTCAATGATTCCAATATCTAAAGTGTGTTTCAGCTAGACTCTTAACTCAAAGAAGAATTCACATAGATGAGTCATGCATGAATAAGCTCAAATGACGTGTTAGATTGGCACATAGATTTGTCAGCTCACCTTGATAAAGATCGAATGGCAAACCACTGATTGGTAATCATACTTTAATTTGCTACAGTCTGTACATGCAACAAATAAAACCATGAATTATTATTAATGAATATATAAGACTCATAAGCAATGAAATGTCATATAGAAATTTTGTTATTACTACATGATAATAAAATACTAAAGTGCAGATTAAAATGCAGAATAAAAAGCCTGAATATGATGATAAGAAATACCAGTCAGTTTCTTCTCCATGCTTGTAAATTGAAGGCATTCATTCCATCAGCCCATGCACATTCACCAATATTTTGGTTCATCGCTATGCTGGGATGAGAACAATCAAAGTATGTCTAGAAACTTTTAGACATGACCCACAAAAATCAATATACAGTGGAGTCAATAGTTAAAACATATCACCTGCATTCATATGTTGGATGAAAAGGGGGTCAACTCCATGATTTTACGACCAATAACCTGCATTCATATAGTGTGTAAATGCAAATGAAAAATGATGCATGGTAGGGAGGTTTATTCCACAATTTTAGGAAAACATACCTGTTGTAGAGATCTCGCACTTATTAGTGCAGGATTCCCACTGCCCAGCCCCTCCCCCCCCCCCCTCCCTACTGCCCGCCCCACTGCCCACCCCCCCCCCCCCCCCACTGCCCCCCCCCCCACTGCCCATCCCCCCCCCACTGCCCAGCCACCCCCCCCCCACTGCCCAGCCACCCCCTCCCCCCCTGCCCAGCCCCCCCCCCCCCCTCCCCCCTTGCCCAGCCACCCCCCTCCCCTCCCCACTGCCCAGCACCCCCCCCCCCTCCCCCCCTGCCCAGCCACCCCCTCCCCCCTCCCCCTCCCCCTCCTGCCCAGCCCCTCCCCCCCACTGCCCAGCCCCCACTGCCCAGCCCCCCACTGCCCCTCCCCCCTCCCCCTCCCCCTCCCCTCCCCCCCTGCCCAGCCCTCCCACTGCACAGCCCCCCTCCCCCTCCCCCCCTGCCCACCCCCCCCCCCACCTCCCCCTGCAGAAAGTTCATGAAAAAACAAGGAGTAAACAGAATGGCATGTGAAAATTACCTAAATAACTGACAAATAACACCCCTGATGAAAACATAATCCAAAATGCATTTCATTGCATAAAGAAATTCACATACAAGCAGTCCACCAATACAAAAAAAAACATTAAACTCCAACACACGTCTCTCTGCTAAGTCAAAAATGGAGGGGATTAATATCCCCCCCATCGCCATCACTGTCATCCTCATGTCCAGCATCATCATCATCAGCAGCAACATCGACAGCAACATCATCACCAACCGCACCGTCAGCATCATCATCAGCAATCTCATCACCAACAACATCATCAGCAACATCCTCATCAGCTCTATCGCCACCACCGTTATCGCCACTAGGACCCTCATGGGAATCACCTGAGGCATTATTTAAGGAGCGCATTGATGTCATACATGAATGAAAAGTGGCAGCAACCTCTGATGGTAGTGACTGACTCAAAACTGACAAAGCTTTCATGAAATGTTCATTCATCAGCTTACTTTTTTCACGCTCCTCTAATACTATTTTCTTTGTCGCAGCTAATTCAGCACGCGCACTTTCCAACTCAGAGGCCTTAGAGGAGTCTGATGATGACCAATACCTAGAGGGGACAATGTTTTTGCCTGGTCTACAACGGACTCTTCCTGGATGCTCCACACCTAACACCTGACTGAAATGATCATTTGGCCCTAAGTTGTCAGCTTCCTTCTCATCCATGGCCTCCAAGGCAGACTGTTGAAATTATAAACATATTAAATTATGAATTTCGTATAAATGTTTGAAATATAAATAAACAAACTTACAATTTTATCTTGTGTTTGTGAATTAACTGCAGTTCCATCTTTTTTTTTCCTACTGAAGCAGAATAATTTGGCACGAGGTACAGGACCTTCAATGCCCAAATCAGCTTGCTACATATAAGAAGTGCACAAATTTGAATTACAACCATATATGATAAATGCAAAATATTGGATTGAAGTGAGTTGCAACAAAGACCCACAAACATTGAGGTAAAGACATGGACTAACCAAGGGAAAGCATGAATAAGTTATGATGACATGTTATAAATAAGGACATTATTTTAATTCAGATGAATGTACTAGCCGCTTCTCTTTATCGGGCATTGTAGTGCGCCCCAATGTGTGTAGATATGTCATTTCATCTTTGTTTTTTTTGTTTTTCGCTGACACTTCCTAAGAAACAAAAAAACAATACAAGTAATAAAAATTAAATTTTATATAAAAAACAGTAAAGATGGGTAGTACCTTATACTATTCAGTATTCCAATGTGCGGTCATTTTTTGATATTGACTTTTTGGACAGTCAGGGTTTGTGGGTACACCCTCTAACTCAGTACCCACTCTACTCCTCCAACCAATATGTAACTCATACTTGTATGACCGCCAATACTCTCCAAGATCACTCAACCTAGCAGCTTTGGCAGCTTCACCGTTAGGAAAGTTAAATCGACTCTGCAACAAACATGTTAAGTCATATAAATACATTACTAATATCAATATAAATTTATAAAATTTTCGTACCCATATCTGCGCCCATGCCCTATCCTTGATGTCGGCACTGATATGTCTCCATGAGACCGGTTCCACCTGAACGATATCATGATATTTGGCTAAAGTATCCATGAAACTTCTACACTCCTTAGCATTTTTACCTACCATTTGATTTTGAGAATTGTAATCCACCATAATCTGAGTTTCACGATTCCAAGCATCCCTCATTCGAGTGCGCCCACGTCGCCTACTAGAAGATCCCACTAAATAAGATAAGAGGTGACAAGAGAAGAGTTAGGTGACAATACAATAGAAAAAAAGTGAAATTCTATAATTTGAAACATTTATAATAAAAAAACCTGATGCAGGCTCCTGAATAGGCTGTGAGGCATCCGTAGACTGTGCTGGATCAGCATCCTCCGAAGGAAGTATCTGTTCCACAGCATTCTCCGGCTGATCTTCATGAACAAGAGTGGAAACTGAAGGAACAGACTCAATATGTGTAGGATGGATGGTAGGAAAAGGATGTGGCGTAGACATGTCAGAATATGCATAGTAGGTCTGGGGATACATGAATGGATATGAAAACTGTGCAGGTGAGAACATCGGTCGAGTCGGCGTGGACATGGAATGGGAAAAAGAGGGTAAACGGGATGATGATGGCGGCATGTATGGGAACATCCCAGGGGTCTCAAGCGGAGGGCGGACATGTGTGGTAGATGGGATGTCCACTAATGGGTCAGTGTGGGGAGTGGTAAGACGGGAGCTCCGCCTAGGTCTAGGAGGATCCCTACTCGGTCCCATACTGGGAAGAGGATTCTCTGGAGTTACATGTCCCTAAATAATTGGATCAAAAATATGAACTTGATATTATTTGTAATGCAGAAGATAAATATTTAAATTAATATACTCACTGAAGACAACTCGCGCTCACGTCTAACAGGATCAGCATCAAATAATCTCTTCCTGCGAGCTTCTGTAGTTTTCTTCATAATCTGCATAAGAATGAAATAAATATTTTTTAGCAACAATTTTTACAAATCATAGATACTACTTAAAAAATGTCATAACATCTTTCAGTAATGATAATTTACAACCAAGTTATACAATTTTTAAAACCAAACATTACTAAAACAGACATATCATTTCAAAATAAAGTAAATTAAAGTAATTAAATTAGTACCAACCTGAGAAACTCACGTCAAGGTAAACTGAATGAACTCTGAATATATATGGTTGCTTTTATATATTACCCTCCACTACCTCAGGTTCAACATCATCCCTCACAATGGGACAATTTGTGTCATCAAATGCAATATTTTGGCTATCACCGATGGGGGCGTCAATGGTGACAATTTCATCCCCAGCATCATGAAAAATATGTCTTGGGATTACTTCATTAATGACACCGTAATCAGGGTTCAGATGATCTTTCACATAAAACACATGTTTTGCCATTGATGCCAAAATGTATGGTTCATCGGTATGCAGGAATCGACTCATGTCAATAACTCTAAATCCGCAATCATCAATAAATGTACCATGGCGCGTCATTGAATCAAACCATTTACATTGCATCATAGTGACTCGACCTCGAGAGTAGTAATCCAATAACAATATTTTCTCAACCAGTCCATAATAATACACATCTTCATATCGAGGTCGACTATCAGATGCACTGGCATAACAATCCGTTCTAGCAATTAACATAACGCCATCATGCTGTGTTCTCATTTTCACCGCTTTATCAGTTGTAACAAATTTGTATCCATTGATTATTAAAGATTTGCAGTCACGAACCAAAGAATTGGGACCAAAAGCCAACGCTCTTAATTCTTGAGAAATGAAGTCAGCAGGTAAACTCAATACCTGGAATACATGAGTAATATAATTAAATATATATCTATATTTTAAGGTATTTAATGTAATGGTCATACCTTTGATTTCAACCAAGCTGGGAACTCTTGGCTATGCATAGCCTCTCTCCTTCTCAACGGCAAAGACCGATGAACTCTACTTATAATTTGTTTATGTTCTCTACATAAAATGACAATAAAAGTATAAGGTATATGTGATATGATATCATATGAGATAACATATATATATTCAAATTACTTACTTGATATAGGCATCGAACAAACCACAATTAAACAAGACTGTACGATGTGCCATATTCCGCTCTTCAGAGCTCAATGTAACCAATGTATATGACCCGACAATTCCACCTGTTTGGGGAAGAGATGGAAACGAGGGTTGAATTTCCTCATACTGCTCATCTTCATTTCTCATTGGTCGATTATGTCTTGTGCTCACATCAGACAAATACATTGAACAAAAATCCATACATTCTTGGGCCAGATAACTCCTCACAATGGAACCTTCAGGATAATTCTTATTTCGGACATATGATTTCATTGTGCACATATTTCTTTCAGTGGGATACATCCACCGAAAAGCAACTGGTCCCCCAAGAAGTGTCTCAGTTGGAAGATGAACTGTTAAATGCAGCATGCAAGTGAAAAATGATGGAGGAAAATTTTTTTCCAACTCACACAGAATTAATGGTGCCTCTTGCTGCATTTTTATCAACAATGATTTGGATAACCTTTTAGCACAAAGGTCTCTAAAAAAATGACACAACCGAATCACTGCCACCCTTACATTATTGGATAGCAAATGTCGAATTGCTATTGGAATCAATTCATGAAGAAGGATGTGGTAATCATGAGTTTTTAGGGATTTCAATTTCAAATGTCTTCTGTTGACTCGTTTAGATATGTTGTTGGAATAGCCGTCTGGAACCTTAATATTCTCCAATACTGCCAGAAATTGATCTTTCTCTGCCTGTGTCATCACATAAGAAGCACAAGGAACTTTCCATTTGTTTTCACCGATACAAACAGGATGTAGTTCTGGTCGAATACCCCAATCCAATAAATCCCGACGAGATCGGAAGTCATCTTTGGTCTTCCCCTTAATATTCAAAAGAATTGCAAGCAACATTTCACATATATTTTTCTCAATATGCATTACATCTAAACAATGACGTAACAAATTAGTAGACCAATATGGCAACACAAAAAAAATACTTCTCTTTTTCCAATTGTAAATGACTTCAGTATCAGCATTCTTCCTCTTTAGAGATGTCAAATGACCTTTTCCTAATGAAAAGCTGAAATCTTTCAATTCATCAAGCACATCACATCATGACATACGTTGAGGTGGTTCTTCAGTGTCAACATTATTATCAAACCTCCGACGATTCTTCCTGTATTGATGATCCATTGGCAAGAATCGGCGATGCCCCATGAAACTGAAACTACGACGATATTTAAGCCTTCTCGATCGTGTATTCTTCATACAAACGGGACATGAAAGTTTTCCCTTCGTGCTCCACCCAGACATCATTGCATAGGCAGGGAAATCATTTATGGTCCATAGAAGGGCATCACGCATCTGAAACGTATTCTTTGAAGAAGCATCAAATGTCTGCACACCTAAATCCCAAAGTTGTTTCAACTCTTTTATTAAAGGCTGCAAGTATACATCTATGTCATTACTAGGATCCGAAGGTCCAGATATCAGTATACTCAAGAAAGTGAAAGGTTTTTTCATACACATCCACGGAGGAAGATTATAAACATGAATAAAAACCGGCCACGTGCTATTAGCAGTAAGCATCTGACCAAACGGATTAAAACCATCACATGATAGGCCCAATCTGACATTACGCACCTCAGCTGCAAAATCAGGATGTTGTGCGTCAAATGTCCGCCATGCTAATCCATCTGCTGGATGGACCAGCTCATCATTTTCTTTAATTCTCTCAACATCGTGCCATCGCATATTGGCTGAGATTTCTGGAGACATGAATAGATTTTGAAGTCTGGGAATCAATGGAAAGTGCCACATGACTTTTTGTGGCACATGAGACGGTGTTCCATCTGCATTTGTCTTCCATCGAGATGTACCACAGTCTTTACAGTCATTACGGTCAGCTGTTTCCTCCAAAAATAAACTGCAATCTTTCGGACAAGCATGGACTTTATTAGTAGCAAATCCAAGCTGCTTAATTATCTTCCATGCCATGTAATGATTTGAGGGAATATCTGCACCATCAGGAAGCAAGTCCTTCAAAAATGTAAGAATATAATCAATGGCAGTATTAGAAATCCCATACATAGTTTTCCCATGATATAACCGCATTAAAAATTCCAACTTGGTCATTCTAGTACATTCTTGATATACTGGAGTTCTGGCATCATCCAATAAATTTTTCACTATGTCAACATCATCATTTTCAGCATTTTCCTCATGTGTACTGATATCATTGTCTTCTTGCACCGGCATGCTATCTCTCTCGGAATGATGCACATATGGAAACCGATCAAATATCAAATTACCCATGTCACTTCGTTCATTTCGTTTATGAACAGTCAAAGATTGACTCGTCTCTCCATGGTGAAACCAAACATTATAGTTTGCTTGAAATCCAAATTTCGTTAAATGGTAACTAACTTCTTCTCGTCTTAACCATGGTCTTCCAACACAATTATAGCAGGGACACTGTATACAACCTCCATCTGACGCATTGCTAAATGCAAAATCTAAAAAATTCTCCAAATTATTTTGAAACTCGGTTGAAATCCGATCGGTACGATACATCCAGCTTCTATCCATTCTATAACAAGAAAAAAAATTATCATTCAATCAACAATGTAAATCATATTTAAAAAAATCATTACAATCAATTTTATTATTAAATCAATCAAAGCATATTAGTAGCTAGCAAAACATATTTAATGACAAGTATTTAATGACAAGAGGAGTTCATGATTGAATAAGTAGGGAAAAAGAGAAAAAGGTCTTCCTTGAGATGTAAACTAAATAAAAAAGTTAAAAAAGACACTCCACATGGAAAGTAGTGCAGGGGGGAGGGAGAGGGTTGGTTGGTGCAGCAGGGAAAGGGGGAGGGGCCAGTGCAGCAGGGAAAGTGGGAGGGGGAGGGGCTGGTGGTGGGGCTGGGGAAGCATGGGTTAAGGGGCTGGTGGGGGTGCAGTGTGGGGGGGGGGGGAAGGACTGATGTAAGGGAAGGGGGGGAGGGGGAGGGGCTGGCTGGTGTAGTGGGGGGGGGGGCTGGTGGGGGCTGGTGGGGGGGATGGGCTGGTGCATGGTAGGGGGAGGGGCTGGTGCAAGAGGGGGGAGGGGGAGGGGCTGGTGCAGGGGGAGGGGATGTTGCAGCAGGGGGTTAAGGGAGGGGCTGGTGCAAGGGAAGGGGGAGGGGGAGGGACTGGTGCAGTAGAGGGAGGGGGAGAGGTTGTGTAGGGCAGGGGGGCTGGTGAGTCTCCCCATACGTTAGAGGTTTTTGACTTGTAGTGAGGGTCTCGAGAGGTGATAGTGGGGACTATACCCTCTTATCACATATACACAGTGGTAAAATTGAATAAATAACAATCAACAATGAAAGAGGTAGTAAATAAATGACAAAGCAGCATAAGATAAATATTATTATAACTGAATTAAAGTGGTCAATGGTAGTTTAAACAACAGATGAATGCATGACATGGTAATGATACATATCTAAAAGTAGTAAACATTACATCATTATTTTCAATAAAATAAAAAAATAATAAAGTCACATCAAAACCCCATGGGCGATCTCCTTGAGCATCCCGAGATCCAACTCAGTCCTTTTCTCCTAACTCCAGTTACAAGCATACATTGAAAAGCAAGGTCCAAGGTCCTGAGAAAATGAAAGTATACTCGAGTATCCCAATGTAATAGCGGCCTGAGTAGGGTGTGAGATATAAATAATAATAGGATGGAACCACTGATGTCCATCCCAATCTAGATAGTGCAGTATAAAATATATAGTTCACTGGTATATAGAATAATAATAGAGAGATAAATAAACATCACCCGTACAGGTTCCTATGGGACACATAGCAGTTATACCTTCTTTAGCCTTTGACTGGTGTCAGAATGTGTAACCATTTCATTAATCGATTTTATCCAGTTTAAATATAATTTATTTGAGAAATATATTGAGGTTCTAAGATGTGAGAAGAAAACATGTAATGATATTTAATAATGAAGTTCCAAGGTTATAACCAAGGAAACATAGACCTCAAGTGTCAACAACTTAGTAATAACTATAGCCTCACATGGGGTAAGAGTGTAATCCAAGGATAACAGTCCAACTAATTCCACAATAAGAGGACTATCTAGTCTAAGAAGTTCATCCAAGGTAAAATGGGTCTAAGAAAAGATTGGGCTAGGATTTAACCATGGCACCTACTTGTCAATTCTGGAACCAAGGAGTGTATCTAAGGAATCTTGTTGTAATACATGAGGGATTATATGGTGTCATACCAGGCATCTAAAGTTAGACAAGGATCAGGTTCTATGTAGGTCTCAACCTAAGAAAGTTGTATCCTTGAATTCGGAATAGGGTCCTTGAGTGCTCAAGGCTTTCTCTCAAGTATCCAAGGTGAGCTTGAGTCAGGCCACACCTACTTTGATATTGAATTCATATAATATTCCATTTGGTTCAAGCCTTTCCTTTGATTAGTGTGACAAGGCCAAGTAGCATGAAACCCTTTAATCAAGTAATAATTAATCAATAAGTCAATTTTGTTCAACCCTAGCCTTTCATTAGTGTGACAAGGCCATGTAGCTTGAAACCACTCATTTAATCCATTTAAGGCATTTTCAATAATCAAGGTTCACTCTGGTACCTTCCATTAACATGGTAAGGGGTTCTATGAATACGCAACATATTTTTCAATTACATCTAATACGGCTAATTCATGTACTTGGTATACTTTACAATTTCTATTTCACAGTTTATTATTACATTGAAGCACTTACATTAGGCGGGTTAAATGTTGTGCATACAGGGTAATTTCCATTCTGAAATTCAAAAGATAATTCAAGCCATTTAATATAGAAAATCATACCCTTAGAAATTTAAATCTAAGGCTCACCGAATGGTGGCTCAAACATGTCAACATACTAAAATGAAAATTATGGGAAACAATTCTACATGGGTAATTCCAATATAAAAACCGGTCAAAGAACTTAAACGGTTCCTTGGTTATTTAATCATTTAAAAAGGAAAACTTAGTTTTTTTAATTCCATTAGGGGTCATATATGACATAATTCAAACATAACATCAATTCATAAAGAAATATCAGTACAACAAGACAATAAATCCTAAAAGTCTAATAATTGTTATTTAACTTGAAGACAGCGCACCTCCGTTGGAGGGGTTTTAATATATAAAAATGATATTTCTTATGAAACAATCATTTATTACCTTTAACTCTTAAATCATGAAACATACTAAATTCAAGATTAAGAGGAATTTAATCTAATGTATTCACTGCATTAACTAAAAACAAAGAAAACGTGTAGTAAGAAACTAATTAATGCATTAATAAATTTGAGGAATTGGAAGGGTACCCTTCCTCAAAGAGGAACCAAGCCAACACCTGAAACTTGATGGATTTATAAACAACCACCCTGAACTGCTCAACATGTGTATGTACATACCTTCATATATACTATTTTAAGGCCAAAATAGTGCATCTTAGGATTATCAATGCTAAATTAATTTGGGGAAATATTCTCACTGGGTTTGATAATCAGGATATTTATATCATTCATCTTTTAGTATTCCATCATAAAAAAATGAAATTGCTTAAAAAAATTTAGAATCAAACCACTCCATTAACCTATGAATGCATCAACTGCTACCTTTGACTACAACACTAATTGATTATCAAGAGGTAATATGATGAAATTATGGGAAATCAACCAAGACTAAGAAATTACCAGGAAATCTGGGACTCCAGCATAAAAAAAATCACTACTGAGAAGGCCGGGAGGTCCAGGTCGTGAGCCGGGAGGCCGAGCCGGGAGTCGGGAGCCGGGAGTCGGGAGCCGGGAGCCGCGAATCGGGAGCTGCGAGTCGGGAGCCACGAGTCGGGAGCCGCGAGTCGGGAGCCGCGAGTCGGGAGCCGCGAGTCGGGAGCCGGGAGGCGGAGCCGGGAGTCGGAGCCCGGGGTTGGAGGCCGCGGAGGGGAGTCGGAGGCCGGGGAGGGGAGTCGGAGAGGAGAGGGGAGGGTCGGGAGTCAGTGGTCGGGGAGCGGCGTCGCGGCTTGGGGAGGTAGGGTAGAGCGATGCGTCGCGGATTTGAGGAGAGAATGAGGAGGAGCCCGATACAAGGGCTCGAAAAAAAAATTAATACCCACGGTTTTAATAAAACCGTGGGTATAAACTTCAAAAAAACATACTATCCCCACGGTTTAAAGAACCGTGGGAATAGGTGCGTGGGGATAGACCCCATTTCCAGTAGTGTATGGTGATGGATATACTTGATCAGATCAACATGATAAAGGAGGTGGACCTTGTGATGATACAGATAGTGTATCATCTAATTCACTATAAGGAATAGTGAAAATAGTTCTTATTGATATAATAATTTCAATTCTATGTATCCATAATTATCCTATTGATATAGTAGACACTATTCTCATTTCATGAACCCTTTTTTGAGAGATAAGTGCACCAAGTGATCACTATAGGGTTTCTACAAAGAGGATGAGAGGCTTATGCTCTACATAAGGAATCAGGATAGGTGAGTTCCAAAGATGATTTTTGATAATTTTGGTTTATTCCTAATAATATTCACTTCAGTTATATATAACCCAATTTTCCATCAACATTATGAAGGGAAAAAATGTCATTAAAGTTGGATATAAAATGTCTATTATAAGTATGATTTCCTTGAATTACCTTCAAATCCTTGATGTTCCAAGGAGGAGGCCTATGGATTATTTCCATTTTCATATCGTGGTATAATTTGATATTGTGATATAATGGATTGGATATGAACATAACATAGAGTATATTCCCACATTGGGGGTGAAACAAGTAAAAAATATGGCATGTTTTTTTCTCTCTAATTCATTTACTCCATTGAATTGGAGAGAGTGTGTCTGAAATTCGTAAGTATATCCATACTTATTAACTAATATCTGGGTTTGGATATTAAAATAGGAAATTAAAAGGGCATTAAAATTCAATAAAAGGGTCACCTTTATTCACCACCCCACCCCTCCCTCTGAGAGGGACTATATGATCCATCCAATGCTCACAATACATCAATAAATATAGTATTCATAAATCCATTACTCATTTCATTATACAAATTTCTTAAAACTTATGGTTTAAATAATTTCATAACCCATTATTTTTCAAATATAGTTACAAATAATCTAAAATATTCATGTGGTTGCAACACCTTTTTACAATAATGTTCTTAATTGTAACTTTTATTTTCAGAATACTTTCATTATTGTCTCTAAAAGATCAGCATATCACCCAAAACGAATGAGAATTTAAATTCCTATTTAAATATTTTAACCGACTCTAAAATACCCACTCCAATCAAACTTTAACACCATTATTGAGTAAAAAAATATATTCCATTTTAGGAATTTCTAATTCAAAAATTACTTTTAATATTACATCTTAATGTGAAAACAATTCAAATTACCAAAAAAATTATTCTTCTTCAACTCAACCAATTACTGAAAATTATCCATTACCTAAAGCACATTACATCATACTTAATAAAACAACAAAAAAATTATTCTAGAATTACCAATAATTTTTTGAGGGGCATGTAATAAGCCTAAAATTATACATGGCTAGAATGGTAGTTAAATTTAAAATTCAAGGAAATTCATTTCCTTATTTAATTTATTTTTCCATTTTCAAACAATCCATATATATCATAAAATTAAAAACACCCAAATATTAATAACACACATATAATATGTACTATGTGACGCTATATACATGATTCATGGAACAATATTATGTCTTTGATCATCCTTATGGATACAATTTCTATTCAAAAGTACTTGTCACATTCATAGGATATAAAAACCAACCCCACAATCAAAAAAATTGTTTATATGTGATACATAGACCACCCAGGTAACATAGAGTTCCACTATATCAATGCTTGCTAAACATAGACATGTTTAGCCTCCTAATACCATATATAAAATCTTATCTTTAAAGTCACCCTATCATAAAAAATCAAACTGCCCATATACAATTTTTGGTTACCAAAATCAAAGATACCCAACTTCTATATAAATATACCACTATCCTCTAGGACATTTCATCATCATTTATGGCTTATGATAAGCATTAAAGGTTAGTAACCATCATTGGTGACAACTTTCAGACAACCTCTATGTATAAAACACATTTTACAAAAAATGTAGAATGGCATACTATTAATAAAACATATTCAAAACATGATTATTGTGAATAAAAAATCATATAATTCCACACCAAATATTGAAATCTTGATATATAATATTACAACCACTACATAAAAACTAAAAGATTCCTAAATACTCTACCTATGTCAATATGCTAAAAATGAATCTAAATTATTAACATGATCCCTATAACATCATGGCCTATTAGTGAGAAATCTTTTCTTTTAAATTTTGTCTAGCCTTATAGATTCTCTTTTATTTGGCTTTAGACTGGGTAATTCTTCCCTTAGGTCGGTATGTTTTCTTTTAGAAGGAATGGTTATAGGTGGACTGGAGGCGGGATGCAAGCTAAATACAATGTGTGAATTAAATACATGACATTTAGTTAGAATACAAGGTGTGTAATATATACATGGATTGTAATGGTTCATTCAGGCTTCTTGTATGTTGTGAGTTCAGTTTTCTCTTGAAGGAAAAGAATGAGCTTTACATCACGTGTAATGTTTAAACAACGTAAAGATTCATAGAATGGTTTTTTCCAAAGGAGGTCAGGGGGATAATTCTTTTGACATAAGCCCCTCGTTTCTCAAGAAGGAACCACTTGATAGACCTCCTCTGATTCATCCCTGAGGTTCCTCCACCCCTCCTAATTTGAGCTTTGATTTCTACACCTTTGGTCATGTTTTATCCCTAATTGTAGGCCTTACACTATTCTTCCTTTAGTCATTTATCTTCCCATATTTTTTTAGAATTTTGGTGTGATCTCATATTCCCTTTTTCTGGGTTTTTGTATGATTTTCCATTATCTTCCACTCAAGATGAAATAAAATTTCAGAAATTGATAAGTGATTACGAAGGAACCTGAGGTAGGTGGTCTAGTTCTTTTTCCTCTTGTTTTGTTAAATTTATATCATTCGTCATTATTCCGTTTGATCGACTTTTCTAGTGACACCTCAAAAATGTTTAATAAATTAAATTAAATGGTTCTTCTTTACAAATATATACATAGATAGAGGTAAATCAACACGTTGGTTTATCTCCTTGATATGGGACACCCCATGGGTGTTCCTTCATTAAGGACCTATAAGCCCCTATGCCTTTAATTATTTAAAAACATCTTGTGGTGTGTTTCCTTTATAATATATTCTTTTGAATTAATGATTTCAATTAATATAACTGGTAGGACATCCATCCAAATTCATTTTTGTATTTTAAGAAACTACATTAAGGTAGTTGAAACCTCAAATGCAACATCCAACCGGTTCAAACCAAACCTCCACCCATAACTAAATCCAAAAACCATGAAACAACAAAACCATACAACAAAACCGCTGAACACAGTTTTAAATTCAAAAAGCAGATCTGTGAATCACATCCTTTGGTTGTGTAATCTCGACCTGTGGGGTGCCTAGAGTCACCCCCCTGATGTCGCCACTACACCGGTGATGATCCTACCCGATAACTCCCAACACATCTTCCATTACCGAAATTTCTACGATGTCGTCGCTTCACCTTCATCGACCGTCGACGCTAAGAACTGTCACCGCACCAAAAAAAATACACAAAATACAGAGATGCAACTATACTTCATCCTCAAATGAATATCAACCGGATCTATCGCACACAGAAAACCAACCAAAGCTTCACTGAGGCTTTTGAGGAAGAAACAGCAAGTAGATATAACAAACCAGTTACCATATTTATAGGAGCGAACCTACTCAAGGCTCGCCTAAAGCGCCAATGGCCACCAAACACCACATCCCGAAACCAAATGGTTACCTCCACACCAGGTCTGATAGGGAGAGACGCAATAGAACGTGAGGTCAGAGCAGGGGTCCGAACGACTGTAGGCTCTGAACGATGCCTGCATCTAATGAACAGATATCCAGAATCTGCCAGAAAAAGCTGACCACTGTAGCCTTAGAAAACCAATCAACCCCCAGACCATTTTATCCAAAACCTCCTTGTTCCAAGTGCGCTTGCTCCGACCTGGAGAGGCGTAGAGGATCTTGAGGTCATAGAAGGGTTTGGAAGGCCGAGATTTTCCCCAATAATCAACTATCGATGGGAAGGCTGGAAGAGCAGTGGAAGAAAACCCATGCTAGAAAGCAACAGAGAAGAAACATGGATCCTCCGAAAATAAGTAGAAGATGGTAGTAAAGAAGAGGACAGAAGAGGAGGAAGGACGAAGAATCTGGAGAAAAAGGGGGAGAACCACTGTCGCCGAGGAGGGCTGAAACCCTAGGAGGAGTTGCAAAGTCGAGAGAGAATCGGAGAGTCGCCGGGCGAGTGGGGCGCCATCAGCTTTTTTACTTCAAACTGGTAGGACTTTATTTATTTCCCTGCACTTCCTTCCATAATTGAATTTCTGATTAAATAATTTTCCCATATGCTTAATGCCATAACTATCCTTTAGATAAATTAAATGAATTGGTAAATTTTAATTTGGTATAATGATTATAACACCCTATACAAATGGAATGTGTTCTTTATAGTAATCCCATTCACTCATACCTTGATGAGGGAGATATAAGGGATTCACTTTATAGATCACGTTGGAAGATCTCTTCATGCTATATAATTATAATTATAGATGAATTTCATATACACTAGGAGTGTTACTAGGTCTTAATTAGATGGGATCTACATGCATTTTATCTACCTCCATGTAAATGATGCCAGTTCCATAAGGGAGAAACTATGGAAAAACATGGTGGATAAATGGATATATCAGATATTAACTCCTCTATATGAGATACCAGGGATGGAATCAAAGGTCTTGTATTTTTTTTACACCATGCCCAGAGTGATAAAAGAGATTCCATTTATGGATCTCCTTGGTTATACTCCTATGAAATTGAGTGTTTATTGTGTTCCTAGTGTGATACATGGGTTCATTGATATAGTTCACCTTGCACGGGTCCATAATCCAACTTATTTAAATCTAAGATATTCCTTTTATATAAATTCAAGAAGACCCATTCTTTCAATTAAAGGATGTGTCCTCCAAGCCAAATAACATTCTTCTAAATGGTCTAAACCTTGTTTCATTATTTATGTTATCCACTTATACATTATATCATACTAGCATATGTCACCTTGGTTAAAATACACCAATAATAGGCTGAAGTAGGTAGAGTCATTCAGGTATCCCATGTGGATCCCAGTCCGATGTATTTATTTACTTATTAATTTCCTTGCATTTATTGTTGTTGGCACACTATATCTTTTATATTCATAGACACAATTAATCAATACACTGTTGGTAGGGCCTATTGAGTATACCTCACACCCTACTCATGCCACCAATAGTACATGAGAAGACATCATGGATGTAGGTGTAGATAATGAGAATCCTTCGGATATCAATGATTGATTTTCTATACTAGGATATATTTCCGGATCAGTGAACCAAGCCTATGCTCGTGATTATAGTAGTGGTAGAATTCTGCCTTTTTTATATTGTTACCATTTGGTATATTGTGTTTCCCATATATCCCATGCACTTGTTTTTGTATAGAAACATGGCATGGTCATCATCATCATTTTGTATCTAATGTTTATTTATCTTTTACCCATTTATTATTTACTTTGGTTGATGTATTATTCTAATTTTTTTCTTTTGTTGGTTAAGATTATCTTCATATTTATATATCACCATTGTGTTACACTATAACTCATGAGGACATAGTATCCCTAAGGACACACCTAAGGCCCTCAATTCTAGTCTGTAGCCTCTAATGTATACGGAGGAGCATTTGAGGTCGTGTGGCCAACCGTATCAAGGCTCCCACATAGTGGCTCTGGGGGTGGGACTCTACAAACTGGAATCAAAATAATTTTCCTTTGGGGTTTCTATTTAGGTATTAGACCAAACAATAGGATTTTTAGAATTTGGAAATGATCCTATTATAGGGAGTAGCTTACCCATGAATCAGAGAAACCCAAAATACCAAGGATTTCTTATTGTACTTATAGTATTATGTAAGTTATAGTTTCCTTGATTTCACCATTGGGTGATACACTTGTTTTTTGATGTTATTATAATTGATATATATTGTTATGAATTATATTATTTTCCTTGTACGGTTATGGAAAGGAGGTATAATCTCCTGAATCAAACTAGGAACCTTAGGCCTTAAATGTCAAGCATTATACCATGAAATATTTTTATTTCTATTTGCATTTCTTTTATTTTGTTTTCCTTTTTGTCTTCATTGATTATTATATATATTGAAATGTGTTAATTATTTTTACATGAATAACATAATAGGATTAATTGACATTCCTACTTTAATCTAAATGGTATTTTCACGTATAAATTGATTACGATACATTAATTAACCCAACTATGCCACTATTGAGAAAAGAACCACTTTTTTTGTGAGATGAAATATTAGTTGATTTTATTGATGAATTCAAATTTTAATTTATAAGGAATATACTTACATAAATTTGGAATGGTAGTTAATTCAATCAAACAACTATACATGAATTGTTACATCCTAATACTAGACATACAGGTCATGTCACAATTACTTTATGTACCAATCCCAATTTATAATGAGAATGGGAATTTATATGTTGGGAATGGTGAAGTGTTTAACTAGATTGATATATCTATATCTATATAAATTTCTGTGATATTAAATAATTTAAATCATTAAAATAAATGGTTACTACTATATGGGGATGCCCATTGAAAAGTAAGTGGTGTTTTCATATATACCTCACAATTGAAACTCCATGTACTACAACCTGTATTGTGATTTATAATAAATTGACCCAAACAGAACCCAGGTAGTGGGCATTAGGCTATGTCTATTATGGTATTTCATGATATCTTTTATCCTTTAGACCTAGTTTTAGGAGTAGGCATAGAGTTGTAACCCATTAATAGGAAGGATTTGTACCCACTCTTTCCCACTTTCACTATTTTCTATCTAATGTTAAATCTTACTTATTTCTTGCACATATAATTTTTATACCTATTCAATCTTGACGTCCTCACATATTATAGAAGGAGGGTTACTTATTCTCTGGAGGTGGCGAACCCCAGGCCACTAGTATTTCCTCATGTAGTGCCACATGAGGGACCACCTATTGATCTTCCATTGGGAATCGATGCTTAGTTCCGATATGGATTTTTCTTCTTCATACAACCTATATAAGGTGATCCATAGCCTACCCATACTATGGAACAACTAATGAAAAAATTCCAGCACCAGCATCCTCCCACCTTTTTGGGGGATGGTGGTCCCCATAATTCTATGTCATGGTTCAATTCCATGTTGTCTATATTTTAGCATTTAGAGATACCTCTAAAGTGTAAAGTCAAGATCACTACCTATAAGCTTTAGGATTCTGGTAAATGTTGTTAGGATGCCATTACCAAGGCAAGATGTCATCCGAGAATGATCTGGGTAGGCATCCAAATATCCTTTTATGATAACCACTTTACCCAAACTTTCCAAGTAGACCGTATTCAATAGTTTATGAACCTATAGTAGGGTGCCATGTCAGTGACGTATTACTCACCTCATTTCACTGATCTTTTATGATTCGAACTGACCCTTACTGGTGATGAGCTAACAATTATGAAACATTTTGAGCATGGGGTTGCATACACCCTCTGATCATTGGTGAATTTTTTCCAACTGACCATTATTTTTGAGATAGTGAATCAGACCCTCACCATAGAGAAAAACCTAAGGGAATGAGGAAATGTGAGTTGATTGGTTAAGTTTATAGAAATGGAGACACCTAATATAGTGGTAGAAAGATTCATTTTTAGGGTTTACATGGAGATAGTTTCAACTAGAAGACACACACTAATAGCTATGGAGTGTGTTTCATGTATGGTAGGTCATGCCATAAAAACTCCAAGTGTAAATGGTACATGATCGAGTGTCGGTCATTGGGTGGGATGGTTCAAATTATGCGTTTCTATAAAAATCTCCCCTCATAGTCTAGTAATAAGGGAATTGTGACAAATCCTCTTTCTGGTATAGGATCAATTGATTTATTTCAAGATGGGAGTTGGTCTACAACTGATAATTTTGCTGAGGAGATAGAAATGGTTGAGGAATTTAGACACCTATGATTAATCACAAGTCCATAAGACCTACCCTAGTTAGTCAAGTTACATATTTGGGATGAAGATTGAACATATCTATAAAGTACATCCTATTCCTGGGGAGCAAGGTCCAGGGCATTCTATTGTTAGAGGTATTATTCTAGTAGCCTCTACATTAGTTTCTTCCCTATCTGAAGTAGGTGCATCACACCCCTTAAGAAGGAATCATAATTGACGAGCGACAGGCGACGGGCGATTGGATGCCCTAGCTTCCATGGCGGCGGTGACGGCCCATCCCCGTCAGGGGGAGGGGCTGGTTTCTTCTTCTGGAGATACTGTTCTCAGGCGGTGCTCTTTCTTCCCTGACATTGAGGTCACTCAGAAGGTTCCTGGAGTGTGTAATGGTCACCCTGTGGTCTCGGTCTCATACAAGGAATTTTCTGAAGCTTCGTCGCTTCTTTCCATAGCCTTGGTTGCAAAGTTCACCCGCTGTAGGCCTCCGGTTGAGGTTTTCGAGAGGTATGTGAATCCGGATTGGGGTTTAGGTCGTCGTGTGGTTTTCGGTCTTATCGGGCCATGGAAAATCCTTATTTGCCTCGCTGATTAAGACGACATGGCGCTGGCCTGGTCTCGAGCTATCAGGTCCTTTAGAGGGTTATTGTTTCATCTTAATTGTTGGACGTTTGATTTGAACATGAATCGGGACTCCTCCTTTTCAGAGATCTGGATTCAACTTCTAGGGTTGCCGCTTCCCTTTCAGAATGAAGCCCTCCTCCGCTCAATAGGTAACTCCTTGGGCCGCTTCCTCTGTGCGGATTGGAAAACGGATGTAATGGTGCGCCCGATTGTTGCGAAAATCTGTGTGGAAGTAGAGATCTCCCGTCCTCCACCCGACAAGGTGTGGATTGTGATCAAGGGGCAATACAGGTACGTATAAAGTGTGTTATATGAATCTTGGTCTTCATTTTTCACTTTCTGCCATAGACAGGGCCACCATTTGGAGGAATGCCACAAAAGGGCTTCGGCTGTGGTGGTTTATACTTCTGCGGTGGATAAGGGTGTCTCAGTGCATGTCGAAGGAGATGGGTCAGGCTCCGGCCATAGTTCTGAACCTGCTGTGTGCAACCTGAGGTCTGTCGAGACTCTTCGGGGGATCAAGAGCAAGGGCCTCCTTGCCAACCGGGGGTGGGGTTGCACTGTGTGTCCAATGATTCGACGGTGGATCCTTCTGGCTCGGGGAGGGAAAGGTCTTCTGGTTCTATCTTGAAGGAGACTTTCAGGGACTCAGAGCCTCAGGTGGAGGCTGTATTTGATCGCCTCAGGAAGGACTTAGGTGTAGTACAGGTGACCATTAGCATGGGGAAGGAGAGCCTGATTCATGCGGATGAGGCCTTGGTGAGGATCTCTCTGCCTCCAGGTGAATGTAGGGGTTGGGAGGATCAGAATCCTCAGCCTCAGTATATGGGAAAGGGTTTTGAGAAACCAGCTTTACAGGATGGGTCTGGGATTGGGGAAGCTTGTGTCAGGGAGAAGGAAAGGGGGCAATGGGGTTGGGCCTGCCTTGGGTAACACCCCTAATCAGCTGAATGGAAATGGGGCAGAGGTGTAGGCTCAGACCAATATTGGAGATCTAGAGGGTTCAGGTTCTGGCATCCTGCCAGAGATTCTATCACCATCCCAGATTCCAGTTGTTTTGAGCAACAGATTTGCAGAAATGGGTGAGGTGGATTCTAGAGTTGAATCTTCTTCCCTGGGTGTGGATGATAAAGACTATAGGAGGAACACTGATGGCCCCGGGTTGGAAGGTCAGATTAGGGGGCATGTTCTCTCGGAGTGTGTTGATGGTGGAGGGGAAGCAAGACCTGATGGGATATGTAGAAGTTTTTTTGAAGCCGAAACCGAGTCAAGGAGTTACAGGAGGAAGAGTAGGAGGATGCGTAGGAAGGATTAATCCTCTTTACCCCCTCCTATGAGGACCCGGTCAACTAAAAAGCCAACGATCGAGGCGCTGGACAGGGAGATCATGTGTCATCTTAGCTCTCCTGGAAAACATGAAATCTCCTCGGACTTAGTTTTATGCTCGGAGGATGTGGTGTCAGAACATGTGTTATATCTTAACGCATCAGAAGAGGATGCAGCCAAAATGATGGGCCAGAACCTTGAAGTGGAGCTGAATGAAGAGCAGTATGTTTGGGTTGACAAGCAAGATACGATCCTGGTTGGAGGCTTCAACAAGGGGTTGATCAGTCTCGTGGAGTACATGCAGGTTTGAAATAGATTGACCACTGCACTTGAGGCCTTGATAAGGGGGGACCCCCTGTTGCAGGTCTGTGACTTATCCTGGAAGCTGTTTAGGGACACAGACTCTGGTGGAATTCGACTTGTTTTCAATGAATCTGTTTATATTCTCTCTTCCTAATGCATTGTAAAGTTGCTGTTCTTGTTGTGTGTGGAAGTTTGGAGGGCCAGATCGGCTCGAATGGGTTAGAGCACGCTGCTCCTTCCTTGGCAGGTCACTTGGGAGGTGGCTGATTAGAGGGATGGCTTGCCATTGGGAGGGACCATGCTTGCATGGGGTCGCTGAGTGGTCCTCCCTTGGAGTGAGCGGTGCTATTTTTGCTTGGATGAGGTGATTTCTGGTTTTTTTTGTTGCTGTTTGGGTCTGTTGAACTTTTGGTTTCCCACTTTCTTCCTCAAAAGTGTTCTTATTAATAAAACATAATTTTTAGTCAGCATTACACCCCTTTATCTGATGAAATTATAGAATGTTTGGGCATATAAATGGAGTATTTCTATAGTTTTATTACTCTCAACACACTTTTAGGGGTCCAATCATTTATTATATACATGTTCAAAGAGTCCCTGTTTTAACTATGTGGGTACCATTTCCTGTGGAAGTTTTATTTCCTTGAGATGGCTGGCTTTTCCATCATTCTTTCGTATGGACTGGCTAGATCCTTATCACACCCATATTGTTTTTTATTTTTAGTAGCTGTAATTTACATCACTCGAGGGAAATTATTATATACATAAGGGTACATGGGATACCATGGTGTGTTGAGTTGGACCCAATCATTCTTGGATAGGCAATGTGGTATCCTAGAAGGGTAGACTCTTAATGAGAGACAATGGAATTTGGTTTATAGAATTCCCTCTTATAGTGGATCATTTCAGGGATGTCTTTCATGAAGATTTCTCTTGTATACCTCTCATGAAAGAGGTGGAGTTCAACATCGATCTTGAACCAGGTGCATAACTAGTTTTCATTTCCCCAATAGGATGTCACCTATAGAGCTATGGGAACATAATAACCTGTTAAAAACATAGAGGAAAAGGGTTTCATGTGACACAGTACCTCACAATGGGGTTCTCCAGTCCTTTTTTCCTAGAAGGTGGATGGTCCCATTAAGTTTTGTGTCAATTTCTGATAGTTGAACTCTCTTTTGGTAAAGAACTGGTAACCATTTCCTTATACAGAATACCTATTTGACTACCTTCTTGGAGTGATAGTTTTCTTTAAGAATATTTGAGGTCCGACATTCATAAGGGGTTTGTTAAATAGTCCAAATACAATGTAAATTATTCTAGAGTATGTATGACTTATACAAGTACATATAAATGTCATTCATCCATAGTAATATGCATTCCATTTTCATTGGCTTGATGAATAATCATTCCAACTTTATCAATATTCATTCATGTTAGTTTTTGTAGATGAAATATAGGTGTATTATCTCACTATAAATGACCTTGCCAACCATATTGATATCATGATTAATACATAGAGAGAGAAATAGATATATGTTAAGCTCAAAAAATGACTCATTTGTATTGACAAGGTTCGCATATTGGATCATATCATCTAAGAGGCAGGTGTATTAGTTTACCTAGAAAATGTGAAAGGAATAGATTCATGGGAGCATCAATAGAATATATTGGAAATATTTAGTTTATTGGGGTTATATAGCTATCATGATATATTAATTCTGTATTTTTAAATCCAAGAAAAGAATCATATGATCTTGAATAATAAGGTTTTGAAATTCATATAGTCAAATTCTTTTGTGATAGCCTTTTTGTAGATAAAGGGGTGACTAACATTAGTGTCGATCATTGTTTTTCTAAAGCCCGGAAGAATCTATATTTTTTACTATGATGCTTACTGAATTGGGTCAGGAGTGGTTCTAATGTATGTAGATTGGGTTAAAGTGTATGAGTCCCTCAAATAGAACCTCATGAGCAGAGTCACCCTATGATAGACCTTGAGATATCATTTTTAATTTATGTCTTACAATGTATGAGGAATTATTTATTTGGATAATGGATCGTTGTTTACATATATTTTAGAAGTTAAATATAAATCTCTACATAGTGTGACTACAATATGAGGTTTCATAAGTGGGTAAAATACTTTATTTTGTTTGAATTTGAAATTTCTTATGTATAGAAAGGGTAATGTTGTGGATAACTCCCTAAGACAGAACACTTTGAAATTGGCCAATCAAAAGGCTATTAGTCATTAGATTTGGATGGAGTTATTTTACGATATTCCATTAATTGTTTAGTAATTTCAAGGGTAGTATGTTTTAGCAGATCTAGAAGTGAAATTATCCTTTTTTTGTAGTGGTTACGGATGTCATAGCATTCATATACTGAGGGCCTCATTAGGATAGAGAGTTTATTAAGAGAGAACCTATCACCTAGTTAGTTTATTGATGGGAATGAAATCATGATATTCCATTGCCGTTTTTGGGTTTTTGATGACATATGAGAAGTGTTATTTTGGGAAAAGAATTCTCTTATTTTGGAAGTTCATCATGAGGTTAATAGGATGTACATAGACATATGTTGTCAGTATTGGTGACCTAGTACAAAGAGGTATATTTTTTGTTTTATCATGGGGTATTCCACTTATCCGTTGGTGAATGTAAAGAACTAGTGGCCAAATGGACTTATATAGCCTCTATCAATTTTGATGAATAAATTTATTTATGACACAAAAGATGTTGTGACTGGTTGTCATGATCCCATCGACGGAGTGATGTAGTATGGGTGATCATTGACCGGTTTACCAAGGTCAAACACTTCATACATATTTGAGAGACATTATTAGTTTATGTGATTGGGATGTATTATATCTAAGAGATTGTGTATCTTCATTGTGCTCCCAATTATATCATATTTGACAATGATTCCCATTTTACATCATGGTTTTACACAAGGATATAGGTATAACTGTGTTCGCAAGTGCTTTTGAGTATAGCTAATCACCCTCAAATCAATACGATGTCGAAGTGGAAAATTTCAATTTTAGAGTACATGCTTCATGCATGTGTCCTTGATTTTAGAGGTACATGGGAAAAACGTATACCATTGGATGAGTGTTCCTAAAATAATATCGTTCAATAAATTATTCATATGGATCCTTATAAGGAACATTATGATAGTTTTTTTTTTGATTTGTTATGTGATAGTTATATGTATGTTAGGCATCACTATAGGGTTGTTGTCTCATTTTGGAGACATCTGATTACATACAGCTGATTCAAAAATGAAATGCAACAGCTCAGTCCCGAGAGAAGTCGTTTGATGATTGTTTTTATCGGCCTCTTGTGTTCAATGTTAGACATCATTTTTTTATTTGATTTTCACCTATATTAGGTCATAGATATATTCAAAGGACGTGAAATATATCACATTGTTATGTTGGGACATTCGAGATCTTGGAGATAGTCTGGCCAATACCCTATCAGTTACATTTACTTCATAAGTATAATTCCACGCATGATGTACTTCATCTAAAATAGGTTTTTTAGTGTCACTCAGACCCATATTATTCGTTCAATCTAAATTACATGGAAAATGAGTTTTATTTTTCTATTGAGGCCCATGTGATATATATTTTTGATCAAATCCAAAAGGATCTCGGGATAGTAACTTTAGTCTAGATATTTTTGTAGCATGGCCATGTACAAGATGAGACCTAGGAGAGACAGAGAGACCAATGTAAATTCATAAGGGATGAGTCATTTCTCATACGATCCTATATTACACTTTGAAGGTAAAATATAGGATTATTTTTTATGGTGGAGAGGTTCTAACTTCTCATCCTTTCATCAAGGTACATTTTCTATAAAATTTAGTTTATCCTTATTGAGTCCCATTTCTTTCGCTTAAGACCCAGTAAATATTCTAGGTTGGTCTTTTTTACTTTGGAAGGAATGGTTTTAGGAGGGATGGATTCCAGATGTAGTCCAAACACATGATACGTATTAAATACTAGACATTTACTTATAATACATGTCATATAGCTGGTACACAACATGTAATGGTTTGGTTAGGCACCCTATAGGTCGTGATTTTGTTTTTTCCCTGATAGGATAATCCAAAACCTTACATGGAATGTAATGTTTATACACCATGTAAATGCCCATATCATGTTTTTTATAAGAGGTAATGGGATAATTATTTGACATAAACCACTCATTTCTATAATAGGTTCCATGAATAAAACCATTGTTGATGCCTCACCCAGGTTCCCATATCCCTCCTACATTGAGCCTCTGTTTTCATCATCTTTGATTAAGTTGGATCCATAGTCATAAGCGCTCCAATAATCTTCCTTATTTCTATCATTAATATTCCCATATTTTTCTCTATTTTTGTGGGAATTCATATTCCCTATTCTACAGTTTTTATCCACTTTTTCATTTTATTCTTTTATATCTTGAATGAAAGGCAAGAAATGAATAAGTGGTCGTCTATTAACCAAAGGTAAATGGTATAGTTGTTTTTCCTCAATTTTGGTTCCAGTTATATCATGTGACATTTTCCCATGTTCTAAAACATTCTAATAAACCCTCTACAATTTTTAATAAATTAAATCGAATGGTTCTTCATGCCCAATACTAACCAATATTGTGGAAAATAAACCCTTTGGTTGATCACCTTGACATGATCCACTTCATGGGTATGCCTTCCTTAAATACCTATAATCCCTTATGCCTTTAATTTTTTAAACACCTCATAAAGTGCGTTTCCTTTGTAATGAATTCATTTTAATTAATGTTTCAAATTAAGATAAATGTTAGGTCATGATTTATGCCCCCTACACTTCATGCCACAATTGAATTGCGGATTAATTTTGTTAGAAACTATGCTTAATGCCATATCTATCGATAAGATATACTAAATAAATTGGCCAAATTGATTACTATGATATGATTATATCATTATAATGAAATATTATGTATGATTTATAGAAAAACCCATACTTTCATACCTAACAAAGGGTGATACAAGGAATTCAATTTATGAATTTCCTATAAGATTTTCTTCATCCTCTATAATTAAAATTGTAAACAAACACCATATACGCTAGGAAAAATACTTGGAATTTATTGGATGGTCTCAATGTGCATTTTCTATGCCTCTTGGTGAGTAATATATGTTCCCTAGGAGTGACATCGTGGATGATCATGGTGGCTAGATGGTCGTACCAGGACACGATGGATATTGTTTCCCCTATGTAAGATAATAGGGACATACTCATTGGTCTAGAATCGTAATTACTCCATGATAGGAGTGATACTTAGGATTGCATTCATGGATTTCCTTTGCCAAACACCAATGGTGTTGAGTATTTATTGTGCTCTAGGTGTGATACATGGGTTACTTAATATTTTTCACCTTAGATGGTCCCAAAAAACCACTAATTTAAATTGAAGATATGTCATTTATATACACTAAATAAGGTCAATTAATTAATTTCAATGAAGTGTCCCCCAAGACAAATAAAATGTTTGGGAGTGATCTATACCTTTAAAATATATTGGTATTATCCCATTATAAATTATACCATACCAATACATTTCACCATGGTTCAAATACACATGTCTTAGGGTTAAAAAGGTAGAGTCATTTTGGTATCACAAGTGGAACCCAGTATGGGGTCTTTATTTATTTATTTGTTTCATTAAATTTATTATTACTAACACACAGTTAATTTTATATCAATATATGGGATTGATATATACACCTTTGATGGTGGCCTACTGAATATATCTCACACCCTTCTCAGGACACCCTTGGTTCCTAAGTATACTTCGTGGCTGCAAGTGTAGATAAATGGAAGCATCCAACTTTCAATAATTTATTTGTAGTATCAGGATGAAGATTGGGAGAAAATGATTGATCATATTCTCATGGTTATAGTAATGTAATCATTTGGTCTTTTTATTTAATTTATCTTGTGGTATATGTCGTTTCCCATGTATCCCATGTACTAATTTTAGTATAGCTACATGAGATAATTATCATCATCATTTTGTATCTATTGTTTATTCAGATTCCAACCTTTTAATATTTATTTTCGTCGATGTATTTTTCTTATGTTATTGTCCTCAGTTTTTTTTACTTCACATCATGTTTATATATCATCATTGTGATTCACTCTGATTCTGTAGGGCATAGTCTTCCCACAAACAAAACCCTAGTCCTCGCTCCTAATCATCATCCTCTATCATGTGGGTAGGTTCTCTTAAGTTCATGTGGAAAACCATATTGGGGAATCTCATAGTCGTCCTCAAGGTAGGATGTTACAATCCCTTTGTCCAAAATTCAAATAAACCCAAAATTACAACCCCCAAATAATGCCCCTATCTGAACTCTTAACCACCATGAAAATGAAAGACTACATGAGTCTAAATTCTAAACACATGAATCTATTGATAAATATACATGACCAAATAAGATCTATTGTCACTTGTACAGACATCATACTATGTTTTTTTAGAGGGTGAGTACCACAAACAAAACATGTTTCCCCAAGTGTCTCAAATCCCACAAGTGCATGTAATACAATTAATATAAGTAATGTTTCAATGGAAATAGACATAAATCATTCATCGATTAAAATAGAAGTTTTTATTATATATCATAAAAAATATCCAGAGTTATACCATAAATAAATAAATTAATTACTCATATTACACCACCAATAAGAGAATATACATTTTACCATAAATTCCCACCCATCATCCACCTACTGAATTATTTATACTTTTATCAATCACTAATAATCAAATGTGTATAGGGTGGTATCCACATGAACTATAATGAAAGGAAAAAGGTCAAGGGATTATTTTTTTAGTCATTCCTAGGGTGAAAAACTAATCTCATGCATCATACTATATATTATAATAAGGTGAAATGTTAATTGAAGTGTTCCCATTAATTGTGACTTCGAAAAAATGGTAGGTCATGTATAATTTCATTGAATTCAATGGTTATATGGAGTATAAATTTATCATAAAAAAAGAAAATTTGTCTCATAAATATATTTATCATCATTGAGACTCATTCCCTAAGATGTTTTCATGTCACATTTTATATTGTGCTTCCATTTTCGGCCTTATATTCCCATTATCATAATCAAAGTCCATAAAATTTTATAAAAAATAATAGTAAAATATATCCACAATTGGTATACAAGTGAATGCAATATATCTGAATAAAAATTTAATATAATTAACAAAAATTTCATTTAAATCCCAATGCTTTTCAAAACATGACAACAAAATATGACACTCGTCATGATATCACATTATTTCTTAAATTACTATTAAAAATTCTCATTTTACATCATTCATCACTACATGAAATCCATCATTTATCAAAATAAAATCTTATAATAATATATATAACCATATATCTCATACCAAATCACAAATTTCCCATAACCAGTTATCACTTTTATTATATATTATATCAAATGTCACAATTTTATCCCATTTTTTAACATCATGTTTCACATTATCCATTTCTAGGATTTCACATTTTTTCATCAACAATTTTTTTAAATTTATATAGAATATACCAAAATTAATAATTAATATTATTTTAGTTATACATAATATTTTATATCACTTATTATCTCTCATATTTGATCATAGATCCATTTATACCATGATTAATTTTTCTATTTTTGATTTTATTTCTAATATTATTTTTGATTTTGAAACCACTAATTTTATTTGATGAATATTATAATTTGTTACTTAATATTTCAGTTTATTATGAATAAAATGGTTCTTGAAGATGTGTTGGTGGATTATATCAAAATGATGTGATATAAAAGTAACGCTAGGACTGATATATAGTTACATAATTGTATTTATTCATTAGATATAAATAAACATTACGTGAAACAGTTTTTCATTGAAAGTGATAAGACATATCATATGAGTTGATAAGGATATTTTCATTATGAAATATTTAATATCATGTAAAAAAATAAACTTTATATTTATAATAGATATCATGTTTTTTATTTTTAAAAATAGGATGATATTTAATTGGATTAATTATGCATCATAAAAAATATTCAAGCATTGAATATTAATGATTGGTTTAATATTAATAATAAAATAATATATTATAATTATTATAATTAGATAATTATTTTTAATATACTTATGATATATAATATTTCCATGGAATATCCAAATATATCTATATAAATAGGATAAAACATATAAGATCAGTGTACAATTAATGTGTATTTCTTGGGTAAAAACACTCTTCTATAATTATTTATGAATAAAATGTAGTAACATAAAATATATTTATGATATATTCTTCCATTGAGATTGGATATTCAAATGGTTTTTGGATAAATATAGCGATATAAGTCCTTTGGTAATTTTTTTAAAGATATTAATCAGTAATTATTTAAGGGAATTCTTGGATACAAAATTATATTCATAATTGTGTATTATTATTCATAATCCAATATTTTATGGACCTATTAGAAATAAGATTTAAATTAATTTTTAATATTATTAATAAAAATTTACTTTCCTTCAAAAGAAAATAGTGGTATAATATCTATCAATGTTTTTTAAAATAAATTTTTCACTGTTATAAAAAAAATTATATTTTGGAAGGGTAAGGATGTCATAGATATAAATATACTTAAACATCATTTCCTATGAAAATTAATTTACAATAATTTCAAATAATAATGAAGTGTAACATGTTAACAAATATATTATCTCATATTCAACATTTGAATTAAAATTTTCAGTATTTGGTATAATTATGTGAGAGATATATGGATACTTTTATCGATGATAGAAATGGAGTCTACAATATTTATGTTATAGTTGTAATGTCTTTTCATAGTTAAAAATATGTGATATTGAATTCTATGTTACAAATTTTAGTGCACAATTCTAGAAAAATTAGATTTTCAAAATTTTAAAATAGTTCCAAAGAGAATACCATTGTACGGGATAATTTTTTTAAAAAAGTATTATATTTCTATTTATGAAATTAATTATAATTTATCAAAAATGTATTAAATTTTGTTAAAATAATTTCAATTAAAATATTTTTGGTAATTTTCACGAAATTAAGTTTAAAATAATAAATATTTTAGATTAATTTAAAATATTTAGTAAATACATTATATTAACCACCATTACTAAGAAACTAATTTTAATTTTAAAAATTTTATAAGTTTTTTAAAATATATTTATATTAAATTTGTAGATTAATTTACAATGTGTGGATATATTTTGAAAAAATTGAAACATAAAATTTTTATTTTCGTTTAGAGAAATGATAAAAAAATCTTATAAAACAAAACATTCATATTAATACCTTATTTTAAAAAAACATAAATATTAACTAAATTTGTATTATTGGATAAGATTATTTTTTAAATAAATATTAAATATATTATATTTGAACCAAAAATATTATTTATATTATCAATATTAAATTCTCATAATGATTCAAAAGATTAAAATTTCATATTTTATAATCAATATAATATAATATGAAAGTGTTTACATGTATACCATGTAAATGTGAAATATGATGTGTTTAAATTCAAGATATAAATAAAACTATTTTATATTTACATCACATAGAAATTCCATATTACATAATAATTATTATATATTGTTTTTATTCATGATTTATGAAATAGTCATTATTTCACATGCTTAAATATATAAATTATTCATTTTTATATTTATTCCCTTATTCCTAAATATGAATTCAATGTTTTATGAATGGTGGTATTATTTGTTTAAATTATTTTGTAAGTATCTATAATATGTCATATCATGAATTTAATGTGTTATATACTAATTTTTTAGAATGACATTTAAAAAAATTTCAACCAATGTTTGTGGTATGTTAAAAAAATTATAAATTATTTTATCTACTGAAATAATTGTCACATATTTTGAGTTAAAATTATTTTCCATAATTAAATAATTTTTATAAATAGTTTATTATAGTTCCATAGTTTAAATTACCAATTTAAAAAAAAATCGATTCTAAAACATTGTCAAGATATAAAAATAACTTGAATGTTTGTGAAATTTTTTTTGGACAAAATATATTTGAAAGAATTAACCTAAAACATTTAAAATTTTTATGTTGAACATATAAATCTATAGTGTACATTTTTAAAATATATGTAATCTTTTAATTCTAATAAAAATAGTTTTTGATCTTCACTTTCAAAAAACTGTTCAAAAGGTTTCTTTGTTTTTGTTTTTGTTTGGTTTCAAATTCAAATAAGACTCCTTCAAGTTAAAAGAAAAAAAATTCATTTCATTGTAATCAAAATTATACATTATATTTCTATAAAATAATTTTTATGATATGAAATGGAATTTTTTTTAAAAATCATTTCTTTTTAGAAAATTAAATTAAACATAATTTTATCTACATATATAAATTGATTTATTGAAAAGGGTTTCGATATTTGGAATCATCGTGCTTAATGGGAACCACTTATCCTCACTTATAAATTTTTTTTATCAGTATTGATTGGAAAATATCATCCAAAGTCCCAACGCAACTCTATTACTCATATCTTATAGGTCATGTTCTCCAGAAAATACATAACCTAGATTGTTAAATTTGTAGGATGAATAATGATATCCATGGAGTATGTAAAAGTATTAACTATATTATTTCAAAAATTATTTGTTGTAATTTCTATTTAAAATATATACCAACCAACCTAACATAATGACATAAATAAATTTAAAATAATTAAATTTTATTATTTTGATGTAATAACTATTTTCTGCCTCATTTTTATTCTTTTGGAACTGAAAACTGCACCTGTGCCTATGTGTGGAATACTACAATAATGAAGTCATGTGTTCTGTTTTTCAGTACGACCTCAAAAAACTAGTTATAAACATGGATATAATGTAAATGTAATATATTTATAGAAAATTTAATATTTTGTATTTTTAATATATTATCTACCTTCATTCCCAATAATCCATTAGAAAATGAAATTGTCGGTCGGGCATACGTGTGGACTATGACCTCTATGATGTAATGTAATTTTATTCATTTTTGACTCACATGGTTGGTAAGATGGATATAATTAAAAAATAAACATGATATTTATACCATGAATATGATTCAATAAACAAAAACCTTTATCTAAAATATTTCTATTTTATCCTTTAGAAAAATAAAAATGCAGCTGACATGTACACACAGAATACCGTCTCTGTGAAATGATGTATTTAATTTTTCTTGAATTCCTAACATGGAAGAATCTAAAAGAATATTTAATTTTAAAAAATGAAAATTATAACATGTTTAAGATTTTTTATATGATTGAACCATGGACCCTTTTCCTACAACCAACACACCAAATATTTTTTTGGACCGAATGATCTCAAAACATCTGATGTGTACTTAACTGATTTATTAGTTTTAATAAAAAGTGTCAATAACTGAAATATATTGAATAATGATAATATAATAAACAATAAAAATGTCATTATGTGAGTAAATAGTTAATATAATTACATTATTTTTTAAATTAAAATATGAATTTGATGATTCGGGATATGCGGTATAAGATTTTCATTATAACAACATTTTAATGTCATCATTTCAAAATAAATCTCTTTCATGTCCTTGCTCAATAAAGTGTTTCCACAATGTTATTATATATACTTGAAATATCATTAAATTTCTTTTTCAACTAATTTTTACATTCGATAAATTTTTTTAAAATGAATATTTTTGAAGTTTACCACATCGATTATTTTTTACTTTATTTTCAAAAGTATAGATAGAGTTTTTTTAAATGTTTTCCACATTACCTCATTTTACCACTACAATTGTCACTATTAATTTTTAATATAACTATACATGTATGTTTTTTTTAAAAGAATTATATTTTTATATTTTTCATATAATTTTTAGTTTTAATATTTATTTAAGGGAAGATCATATTTCTCATCATTTTATGAGATATTAGAAATTTCTTCTTCTTATTGGATCTGATGGAGAATTTAATGAGTTTTATGATGAAAATAGAATATTTATTTTTTTTATTCATGTGATTATACTTGAAGAATTCTATAATTATGAATGGACTTAATCTGTCCATATAATACATTTAGTAATGAAATTTTCCTTAGAAGAGACGTTGGGAATTAATAGTGGAAGTTATTCCATATTAATGGTTCATATAAGGGTTCTTATAAGGGTTATTATAATGATAATGACTCAATATTCCAAAATTTTTTATCTATGTTTTCAATGAGTTTTAATGGAAATATTTTTATTTCCTGAGGTAATTAAATGAGATTTGGAATGGTTTTTACCATTTAAAGGTAAAATGGTTATATTCATAGATAAAGGTATTCAGGATTTCTTATGGTTTCTAAGTAATCTATCATGGATATAATTTGACATTTATAACTGATAATATATTTTGTAATAAAAATTTATTTATTTATGTTTATCTTATTCTTATTTAAATTCTTAATTAATGTAAAATATTATTTATTTCAAAAGCAAAATTTCCTTATAGATTTTCATTTTTTCAAACAAACTGACATGTCTTTTTTATTTTAATATCTCTTATTATACTTTTTTTAGTAATCACATGTTTTCAATTATTTTTCACTAGGCATGTGGATGTGTATGAATTTTTTCAAGTTCAATAACCATACATATTGAATAAAGAAAGAGTTCATAAATACAGAAATAGTGTAAACATTAGAACATGTTTTACGGAAAAAATGAAAAGTGTTTGAAAATGTAAAATTTATTATGTAATGGTTTTCATAATTTTCCATAAATATTACCCTAAAAGATCATATAAATTTAATAATGTAAACCCCTTATTATAAAACATGTAATTATTGGTTGTTTATGATATGAGTTCTTAGAAATAGAATAATATTTCATATAGATGATATATATATAAATGGTGAGATGATACCAATCTACCAAAAACAAAAAAGTTTTATATTCCTTATAAAGTTACAATTCATCAAAATATTGATAATTTATTATATAAAACCTTAAAATCTTGGTGACCATGCATAATCTAGGCTGTGAAAATTAGAAAATGAGTAAACATAATAATTATTTGTAAATGATTGATATAAACATTGGGCCACACTTTCCTGGGTAACCATAAAAGATAAGTAACTATAGAATTGGAGTTGAGATAATCTATAATTTATATTATACTACATTTTTTACCCAATTATTCAAGAGTTAACTATAATATAATTAAAATTATTATATAATTAAAAACTAGTTAATTTAAAAAATCCTAAAGTTAAACCAAATACTACTGAAATATGGATATTGTAACACAAAATGATATAATGAAAATATGAGTTCCTAATATATGTGAGAGAATATTTAATAAAATACCTTATTAATTATTTATAAGACATGATACTCTTCTCAAAACGTATTCTGTTATTAAATTAAATGGAAATGATTATAACCCCAATCATATCATTGAGATTAATTATGGAAAATGAAAATCAAAGAGGTGGAAATTTTATTTGATTCTATAAAGACATGAGACTAATTTTAGAATAAAAATATGGGTTAAATATTTTAAACATAATACATTATAAGTTTACCATTGGTGAGGATTCCCTTGGGGAGAAAGGTGTTTATAATAATCTTAATAAACATTCTCTAGATATATTCCTTTTTATAAATTTTTATGGATCCTAACATGAAAAAAAACATGAGAATGTTTTTTTTGATGGAACGATAATAAATTTGAATAATATATATCAAGAATATGATATTAATGTAATATATTACATTTATAAACACTTTTCCTTGTTTAATAAATCTATCTTTTCTTCAATTTCTACCCTTGTTTTCAGTATTTTTTGTAACATTAATGATTTAAAAATGTTATGTTCATCTCCCAGGATAGATCTTTGTATATAATTCATTCTATAGTCATTTATAAAGATATTTTATTAATTAATTATTAACTGTAACATGATTGAATATAGAAAACATTACTAAATATCATAAAAATATTTATGGTAGTTGAGTTTTATATATGATAACTGTGATAAAATACCATGAAGATAATATAAATAAATTCGGGTAAAAAAGATTATAGAAGAATAATAATAATCATGGACTTTATATGTTTTTTTCATTGAAATTGAAATAAGATACCACTAGAGAGTGGAAGGTTTTCCATTATAGGAAGCATGTAAATTGTAAATGAAATTTTAAAGAACAATTGAATGTGAAAAATAAACTGAATTGATAATCCATGTAATTTATTTATCTTAACCAAATCAATTGACCTATTTAAAATTTAAATGATTCCAATTGTAAAGTATTAAATATTTTTTCATGTGTAAAGGAGATTAGGAATAAATAAAATGCTAATAACAGAAGATAAAAATATATTATTTATAGATCAAGCATGGGTTTCTGATCTATAGGAATAAACATTTTACCTAACATAGTATATATTATTTTTTTAAAGAATACTATTTGTTTTAATATTTAATTATATATTATTAGATAAGAAAAATATATTTGATATGAAAAGTAATAATTTTGAATATAATACAAATCATGTTTTTTTCCTAGGATTTATATCAATCTAGCTGATCCTATTACATGTTTTGATAAGTAAAATATAAAAGAAACTATATAAATGTATTTACAATATTTAAATAAAAAAATTACCCATATATTAAAATGAAAATGTATCTAATTTTATGTTTTTTTAGATTTTATATACCTAAAAATTAAATATGATGTAATGAATTAATATGATATGTGATTTTGAATTTTTTGGTTTGAAATTTATAAAGCAAATTTCAATTATTTTCACTCGTAGGAAATGTGTCTTTATATTGTAATAAACAATTTTTATAAAATATATCTTCTGGGATACCATAGAGAGTTAATATTTTAGGTATGGAATAATCTAGAAAACATTTTCTATAAATTCCATCAAATTATCCATCAATCATTGAAAATTCACCCACTCATGTCACTTTTTATCATGCTTCTAAAAAGTTGATCTAAATATTTTATGAAATGAACTAGAATAATTTGTGATGAGAAATGATTGAGTATGTAAAATAGAATATATATTACATTGGGATAAAATATTATGAAAATTTTAAATATAAAATTTATTATACCAAACCTAAGATATGGTTTTATAAGTTATTATTTAAATGTAGACATGTGAGTTTTGAATATGAGAGAAGTTATGACCTAGTTGCATGAGGTATGGTATTAAATAAGGACGTTTTCTATAGATGTGAGCTATGTTCCATTGATAAGTCCACCTGGAAGGAATTTAGAATAGTATGGCCGCCGTATTTTCTAATAAATTGGTTGTATTGATCAAATTTGGAATGTGGTTCTCAAAATTTATCATCAATGAGAGGGATATACCAATTTTCCAATAACCATGCCAAACTAATTTTTTTCATATTTTCAAACACATTTTAATTGTTTTAATACGACAAAAGTGATGTATTAATTTCAATTTCCCCATTTTATGGTTTTAAACTATTTTTGGGAGTAGTCAAAAAATGACCAAATTTTTAAATTTATTTACTTTAATTTTATATGGTATTTTTAACATAAATTTTTTTACACTGATTTAATTTGTGAATTTATTTTTTTTGTATTGAAATAAATTTTGTTTTCATTTCACCCTTCTGGACCCATAGCTAAATGAATCATTTGATGTCCCAATAGAAGCTCACAATTCAAGCCTCAAAATTTGTGCAAAGATCGAGATAATTTTAATGATGGGGCCATATCACATAAATATATGGTCCAACATAGATAAAGTTTGATAAGGAGAAAGAAAAAATCCTAAAAAGGGAACTTTTACTATAGTTGAAATGTTTTATTCCTTCATAAGAATGTCATAAATTAAATTCAAATAATATTTTTTATATTCATAAAATATTTATGGATTGTATAAAATTTATAATTAAATTAGATATAAGTTTTTCTATACGAAGTGGTTAAAGAATAAATTTTGGTGACTAAATGAGAAAAAAAATTTGAACAACATTCAAGAAGAAATCATTTCCAAATTTATTCATTAAATAGGTGTACCAAGAGGAAACATTCGGTGGATTGAATTTGAAGGATATCATAAAGGGTTATTTATAAGATAATGAATTTCACTATTAAAGGATGACACCCCCTTTTCCTATTGAAGGAGGATTTCATCCTTTATGAAGGATATTTCGACTCCACCAATGGAGAAGTGGTAAAGGGCCATGCTGCTACCCATTCTTTTAATTTTTTTTTCTTTTATTCTTTTCTCATGTAACACGTGCATCTCTATTATTAAGGTTTTTCCTTTTTTTATTCCATCCATTTTTTCTTCCAACCCTAATATGATTTTCTCCCTATTCTATATTTCCATCATGATATATTTTTTAGTTTTCAAAGGTAAGTGACTAAACTAATTATCGTCCCTTATGAAGCTTTCATGACATTCATAATTATTTGTATCCAATTCAATATTCTTTTATTCTGTTTAATGTAAATGATATAGTATTTCATGGATACGATTGCAGTCCACCATGACATTTTTTCCATTTCCAATCATTTTATTTGATTTATTATTTTTCCCTCCCTTATCTTAGGAAAACCAATCATATGGTGGAGATTGAGTTACTATAAGGGATGAGAAAACATATAATAAGTATGGGTCTTTGAGGAATTTCATTCTTAGTTGAGATGTTATTTTGTATCACTATTGGGGGTGGTTGGTCTTGGTGCACTGAAGGAATTCTAAAATTACACAATTAATGAATCCAAGTAATGTAATTTGTTAATGAGGTTTAATAAAATGAATTATCAAAATTGAATTTAAAAAATAAATAAATAATGAAACAACCCATGTGAGAACTCCAAGGACCAACACCTTTATTTATGACCCATATTATGTGTTAGATTTTCAAGTTAGGATAGTGTTATTTTATTTCATTTCGTTATTTTCCAAACCCAAAAAAATATTTTTTCTCAATAAATAAAAAAAACACACAAATAATTAGAGTAGGTGAATTATGAATTAGTGATTGATCGGATTATTATTCTCCCCATGTAGGATGATCATAGTCAACTTCTTTAATACATGAGGAAAATAAAAATTTCTTTTTCCATGCACTATAATGGGAGTTATTCAAAAATCCAACTGTTGCTGGGGTGCTAAGTAGTATTTTGATAATGTTTACTAAATTTTCCTTTTTATATGTATCTTACTTTTTGATTATTTATGAAAAAATCTAAAAAACTCATTACCTGAGGCATTCAAATACGTATTATTTCCATTTTTAGATTTCTCACTCATGTAACAACAAGAAGAAAACAAAGTAGCTCATTAAAGATATAATATAGCCCAAGTGTAAGAAAAGAAAGAAAGAATAGAACAATTAATGAGAAAAGATGAAATGAAATTTGAATATGTTCATGTATTTATAGATCAATAATAAATTAATATTACTATGGAGAAGTTCCATTGGAGAATCCCAATTTTATAGAAGATATCCTAGAGGTTGGAGAAACACATAAAGAACATAAACAACCCATCCATTTTAAGAATCAAATCAAAGATGAAAATGAATATCTAGAGTGTGATGATGAAGATTCATGTTATGATAGATATATGGGAAAATGTTTTGATCAATTTTGAAGTAACATGGTAGAACATAAAATGAGATGAGATCTTCCCATGTATAAGATTAAATAATCATCCAATTAATACCTATTGCTAGCCATGTAAGAAAAAGAATCCAACAAAGTAGTGTAATTTGAATAAAATATGATGTTTTCCAACAACCTACCTCCACTTTCCCCATACAACATTGATAGAAACCCACTACAGTAAGAGATATTGAAACATAACAAATTTAGGGAGATGATTATATCTCAAACTCTATTTTGTGTTATCAAACTAAATTTAGTATTAATTTCCACTGCTTTTGATTTTTAGAATCATAAAATATTAATATACCTTATAAGAAGATAAATAAATAACACATACACCTATTGAGGGACACATTGAGCTCCTTGATTTTATTGAACATGAATTTTAGGAAGCCCAAAGAAGAATCCCAAGTATCTATGACTAAAGAAACCAAGATAGAGGCTACTCATTATGAAAGCAGGAGTATTTATCATAATTGAAATGTAAATTTTATTCAGGTAAAGGAACTGAATTACTTTTTCTTTTATCATTCAATTCATTCATCCCATATTGAGCTCGTACTGGACAAGAATGAATAAGTTTCACATGAACAAACCAAGGAATAAGATGATTCATTCTTCATCTTATCACCTACATGAAATCTATAATAAAATTTGAATTGTATGTATCCAGTATATTCTATCCATGGATTAGTCCTCTCAAATAAGTAATAACCATTTTTTGTGGAATGTCATATTTGGTAGTTCAAATCCAAAAAATCCACCCACCATTAGAATTTGGATAGAAGTTGGTACTACCCTCTAGAGGCGGTATCAATTCAGGGATCACATGAGAGAATGTACCAAGAATCATCCTTTTAATTTCTTTCTAGGTCTATAAATTTTAATTTCAATTATTGTTCTATAATTAATATCCACTCCCTCTTATCATTTTGTTCTTAATATATATAATCCTTGTTCTTGATTTAGATTTTTTTGTAGGTACATGACGGCATAAGGAAGCCCTCAGTGTTGAAAGAGTATGGAAAAATATTAATTTAAAATTTTAGTTCAATTGTAATGATTTTATGTTAAAAATATTTACATTTATATTTGAAACCCATTTGAGCTTAAATTGGAAATATTTAATTTCCACAATTATATTTATGAATTACTAGACTTATCTATGACACATGACTTTTTTAGGGAACCACTGATGTCATGTTTTAGATTTCAATGTTAATGATATTGAAAGAGTAAAATAGAGAATGTGATGATTAAAATAAATCATGGATATTATAATTAGGACTCAGGATTTATGAAAATTATTGGAATCATGTAAATGAAATATTCCAAATATATTTCATGCAAGGAATTTTAGAAATTAATGTGAATTGATTTGTTATTATTACTCATCCCTTGAGTGATTTTCCCAAATAAAATGTTACATTCTCGAGAGTATTTATAGACCAAGTACTTTCTATTTATTATTGAACATATTTTGTGAGTGATCATAGGAAATTTAATTGAAAAAAACCAAAATTTGAACATATCAAAGCTATGACTGTGAAAAAACAACTTAAAAATTATTGATATATATTTTGGAAATCCCTTCTCTAAAAAATATAACCTTTAAATCAAAATTTTTTTGTCTTTGGGAGAGGATTATTATAATTTTCAATGAGGATCTATTTTTCAAGAAATTTTATCCATTAATACCCTCCCCTTATTATTTTTCATGATATTTTAAATTTGAAATTTAGTTTTAATGGTATTCATGATTGAAAGGATGAAATATATTGTATGGAAGAAGTGTGTGGATGCTACATATGAGGATTGACAATGGTTTATATTCATTTCAATCATTGTGGTTTTCCCCCTCATTAATAAAAGAATAAAAAATGACAAAAAAATAAATACAAATTGGAAAAAATTGGTTGTGATTTTGGAAATAAAAAAATCACAATTTCTATAACTATGGTTTTTATCATATGCGGTTAGGTGGTGGATGTGAGTATCATTAAAATCATAAATTTTTCGAATGAAAAAAATATAGAAAATTTTATTTGAAAAAAACTATAAAATTAGATAAAAAATCAATAGGGTTCACAAATAATTCATTGTTCTTTACTTTGATCATGACCTTACTTTGAGTTAGTGGAAGCTAGAGTTGTTACAATTTGATTTGATGAATTTCATTGAGTTTTTACTTTTGATATCATGCTCATTACTTTGAGTGATAAACCTCTACCATGCACCTGGATTTTGAAACATAAATTCTTATCTACCTTAAGCCTCGTAGTCATTTGGACTTTAAGGTAAATTCCTCATGATTTTATGGCCTTTTGTCTTTAAAATGTTGAGAAATTATTTCTTTTACATGATTATAGATAAAGGTCATGTTATCATTATATGATCATAACTCTAATTGAATTAATATAATGAGTAATGAGATAAAATATTCAAAAGTGAGATAAATCAATATTTTGAATAATTAATAACAATGAATTGATGAGCTTGAAAGAATGACATGACTATTTCCTTCATTTTTCTGAGTGAAAAAATTAATATAAATGAACATAATGTTTCCATGAAAATGGTAAATTGAAATGACATTTTATGTGTAATTTAATAATTTTATTTAACATTTATGACTGTTTAATTTTATTTCATTGAAATTTAAATTATGATTGAATTTTCCCCCTAATTGTTTATATTAATATTTTATCTTTTAGGGTATGAAAATATTATGTATGGGGATATTAACACACTCAATTTTCAAGAATATTTTAAAACAAAATTCCATTCTTTTAATCCCATAAAATTCATATATTAATTTCAATTTTCACACTTATTTGTTTTTGAATCTTTTTGGGATTAAATTCAAAAATACACAAATTTTAAAATTTAATTATTTTAATTAATTTATGTATTTTTTCAATCAAAATTTATAAACTGATTTTTCTAGTATTGAAAAAATCTTTGGATAAATTTATTTATTTTATACCCAAATCTAAATCCATCATTTGATGTCCCAAAAGAAGCTCAAAAACCATGCCTCAAATTCGATCCACATATATGGATCATTTTTAATATTTTCTCATATATCCTAAATGGTTGGTCAAAGAAGCTAAAAATCGAACTATATAAAGAAAAAATCCCTAGAAGTAAATTTTATTACTTTGTAAACCCATTATTCTCTCATAATCAGTGTCATAATTGTAATGGAAACCGGATTTTTGAAATTATAAGATTCTTCTTATTGAGAATAAACTTTTAGAGTAAATAGAATGAAAAAAATTTGACATAAGGTGTATGAAGAAGAAATTTGGTTATCAAATTCTCAAGAAATTTATGAACAACTTTTAAGAAGAAATATTTCCAAAATTTAATATTAAATGGGTCTACCATGAGAAAAAATATGATAGAATGAATCTAGAGTTGATATTTAAAATAGATTTATAATATTTGGATTTTAATAACGAAGAATGGAACACCAAAGGACAATATAAGCATTATTTCACCCATGATAAATGAGAGTTCCTAACCACTAAGGGATAAAATGTAAAGGGGCATGGTATTACTCATTCTTTTCTCTTTTTTATTTTCTTTTTTTCCCTATTTTTTACAAATTAATGTATGAATATTTTATATTAAATTGATTCCCATTTATTCTTCCATACCATTTTCTATTCCAACCGTAGTCTCATTCACTATCTCCTTTGTCTTTACATAATGATCTATTTTCACTTTGAAGTTAAAATTGACTAACAAAAGGATTTTCTCTATGGGAGGTTTCATGGAGTTTTAAATTACTTTTCTTCAATTCAATATGTTTTAAATATATTTAGGGTATATGAGATAATATTTCACGAGTGCGACAGTCATCCACCATGAAATTAATTCCAATTCCATTCCTTATATTTAATTAATTATTTTTTTATCCCTTATATAAGGAAAACAAGTATTATGGTGAAGCTGGGGTTTTGTAAAGAGATAAAATGACATATGGTGGAGCTCGGTATTTTAGGAATTACATTCTTGGTTAAGGTGTTACCTTATATGAATATTGGAGGAGGTTAGGTTTGGTGTGTCGAAGGCATTCTGAAATCACACACTCTATAAATCAAAGGGAATTATTTTGTTAATGTCGTTTCATCAAACAAAATATCAAAATGAATTTTAACAAAATTCAATAATCAAAGACCCCTTCTGACCAACCATATAAATAAAAAACAAAAAATCAAATTAGAGTATGTGAATTAAAAGGTAGTTATTAAACTGACTATGATGCTCCTTAAGATAGATGACCTTACGTAGCCTTTGTGATTCATTAAAAATATTCATTTTCTTTTATCACGCCCTACAACAAGTGTGCATAAATCCACCAAAACTCTATTATTGGACCTTCAAATACATGATTCAATCTAGGACCAGTCATTATCTAAACATACATTCATTTCCTTTAAATAAGGCGGGTTACCCATTTAAAAGAGTGGTGTCCAAGAGTTACCACACAATGAAGGAGAGATCCCAAGGATCAAAGAACCACAATATAGAGATGTTTAGACCTTAGATATTATACATATGGTTACATTATATTCTTAGCTAGTTCATCATAATTTTTCTATAACTAGGTTTGTTTAGTCACATTTTAATGAGAATTACCATTATTTTTCACTCAAAAAGTTATATCTTCCAAGTTTCAATTTACTATCAAAAATATAATGTTAGACATCAACTGACATATATAAAACTAAGGTATACCCTTGAAAAATACTTTATCCCTTACTTTAGAAGTGATTTTTCCTATCCCATTTAAATTATAATGATAACAATTTAATAAAAAAATAAATAGGGCATCCAAATATAATAAGGAACCAATTTCGAATATCTACAAATGAAAAATTAGATACTAAGAACAATCTATAGGTAAAACTAAATATACACTTAAATTGAGTATTAGTGCATGGAAGGAACATCACTAGGTAAAAATGTATCTTTTCTGATAAATATACTTGTCAAATCAACCATTTTACATGTATAGACATATATAAATATAGGATTATGGATGACCCAAAGGATAAATAAACTACATTCTTATCTTTTAGAAATTTACCCAATATACATGAACTCCATTGTAGTTCTTTACAAATAAAAATATAATAGATAAGGGACAAGACATTGGTATTTAGAATATCCAAAGTGTTTTAATATGATAGAATTTTAAAATAAAACCTTACTTAATCCTTGAATTTGGATATGGGTAAATTTCACACTTCAAGAAGATTTTGAAACATGATTAACAAAGAGTATCAATGAATTCCCCTTTAAATTTTTGAATATTTCACCAAGGAACTATATTTTATAAGGGATTATTCTTAACCAATGTCACCTACCTCGGTGAATTCCTTTCAAATAACCAATGGAGGTGTACTAGATATTATGGCTCAATTTTACCTTTTCCAATTTTTATGTGAGGGTATCTTTTCCAAATCCATTTCTTCTACATCTCTACTTCTATGATTGTTCCATTTTTTTAATGTATAACTTATATGATCATGTACCCTATTGATAATGGGAATCCAATATCCCAATGATGTTATAACCCATGGGATTCCAATTACAACCATAGGTCCTAAAGTCATAGTCAGTCATGTATCCCTTTTAAAATAATTACATTTTATCTTTCATGCCCATGGAATGACTCTTAGGCCTAAATTCATGCATTCATGGTGACGTATTGAACTACACATATAAGAATCCATCGCAACATAATACTCTCACTATAACGACCCATACTTTACATACATGGTTATTACTTCAAAATTGAATCATATTTATTACAACATATAACAAAATCATGAAAGGACCGTATAGGTATAGTGTCTTCAGAAACTGGGAAACATAAAAAACAGGTTCATAAATCATCTACGTTGTCTCCCATTTATTTCATATTATCTAGAGTTCCTTTTTGGGACATCCTACATAATATCCTACTTCATGACCTAGGGAAAATAAAAAATACAAAAGGGTGAGCTCAAATGCTCAGTAAGGGTAAAGAAATGAAATATCAAACATATCATATTCATAAGAACATAACATTTTGAAAATCTTATCCTGTAAAAGAGATCATAACATTCGATAAATCATAGAAGTGAAATGCAATCCCAATAATCATAACTTAAAACATGAAACTTTGTGGCATACACACATAATCATATAGAATCATTTCTTATTAGTCAAGACTCATTGCCAAGACTATCTTAGTGGACAAAGTCCATTTCTGAACCGAGTTCACTCCTCATTTCAGTCCGGTTTCACTGAACCAGTTTAACCTACCGTTCCAGCCATGTCTATATCATGAGATATAAAATCTTTACCCAATGAATTGGAGGGAGATATAGGCCCCACCCATCTCATAATGATACCATTCTTATGTGTTCCACAAAATCATAAATCATACATCATTGCATAACCCATGTAATAAAAATGGGATTCTTAAACATCGTGACATCATAAAAAAATTCATTTAAGATAAAGGAATTAATTAAAATAATTCCATCACAAAATAATAAAATCAATGTAATAATAGGGATAGAAACAGAACCTTATATTATCTTAGATGGAAAATAATTTTGATAAAACACTTGAACTCCATTCTTGAGGAAAATATCCTTTCTACTTTAAAAACATTTTTTCCTTTCTTAACATGTCATACAATTTTAAACTAAAAGAAGTTGATTAAAAATAAACATGAAAAATTGTAAAGGAATTTTCTTGGAAATAATGTTTCAAAACTCCATTCATGCCGTATAAGTTTAAAAAAACATTCTTCTCGTACTTTTGTCAGAAAAATCAAAAAGTACCTCGTACGAAAAATGACAAAAGATTCATTTCATATCCTTTACTAAAAACTCACCAAAGGGTAAAATTGGATTTAGAAAATTGTTGGTGGATGGAAATAATATTACATATTTAGGAAACATGTATGTGGATGATAAAATACACCCCAGTAAATACCAAAGTATAAACAATCTCGGATAAAAATGAGATTGTGATATTTTCCCTTACCTTAGGTCCGATTTGATTTGTAAGTGTCCGAACCTCCTGTATAATGATTTAAATAATGTTATTGACTTATTACAGAATCATAATTATTGTTATGATATCATATATGGTCATATTCAGAGCTTATTGTTAGTAATATTTCATTACTACTTGTTATTCGGGTGTTTATTACTTTTTGTTCTTATGCGTGTTTTGTCGAATAAATTCTTATTCTTCTCTTTAGGTTATAGATACCTCATTTCCAGAATGGTATTAGTATACTATATATCATATTTATTCATTCAATTCATTTATATACTAATTATGCAATGAAGATCATGTTGAACGAATCACATCACATCATGGAGATGGTATTCCGTACGTACGCAGGACCGATGATATCATTCCCATGATCGTGGAATTGTATTGGAGTGTATGTATACTATTTCAGAATAAATAACAATTTACAATAGTCATATATAGTTATTTATTTGCACCATTATACCCTTCCAAGTAAGGTGGTGATGGAAAATAGATTACACCATGGCGTGGAGACGGTATTCCGTACGTACGCACGTGCGGTGATTTCATTTTCCGTAGGATGGATAGATAGTGAAATAGGGTTGTTTCATAATTATAATAACATATAAGTATATGAGTGATACTGATGTTATTAATTCATAGTGAAACATCTAAAGAATAATAAATGGAAGAAGAAATAAAGTTGAAAGAATTGGTAACAGACATTACCTCTTCCTTGAAGCGCCTCTTTGAGACCTCCTCTTAGGGCACTACAATTGGTATTTGAAGATGACCAGGACCTCTAGGATGTTTATAGGGAAGTGGGTAAGTGAAATGGTCAGGGATTGGCCGAGCTTGAAGGCTCAAATTTGTGTCAGGAGGAGAGGGAGGAGGTGCCCTTTTATAAGAGAGGAGTGGGGCACCTTTGGAAATATAAGAAATATTAGTTTATATTAAATCCCAACCCCACATACAAACTTCAAAAATTACTCATATCCAAATTTAATATGAGATAGGGTTGTAATATCATCAAACAATAAAATTTATACATGTTAGGAATTTATTTTAAACATTATCAACTTGATTTATCCTTATTTATCAATTTAATTTTATTTGTGGTAATAATATTCTAAATTTTAAATTATTATAAATAATTACATATGTGTTGTAAATTTTCCATAATTTGATACTTTATGACATTTTAGACCATATAAATTTTAATTTATAATTTTTAAATATTTATGTGATTTTTAAACAATTTTATAATATGTTATTTTTATAAAATAACAATAGTGTCAATTTTGACACTATTCATTTATTTGAATTTAAATAAAATATATACAGAAAATATGATCAAACTAGAAGCTTTAATAGATTATTAAAATGTCATATGTATCTATAAAATTAGTTGAGAACATTAAATAGTTCATATAATATTTCTTTTAATATTTTTAAAACCATTTATTTGATATTTTAATTAATAAAATAATTTCAACATCACTATTGTGTCATAATTAATGATAATTATTTAATCCCTAAAAATTCTAAAAAAATTCATATGATGTAGATAATTGTATCAGATTTCTGGAGACTATTCATTTTCGATGTTTCATTAAGTTTAACACTAATTTAAAATTATTATACTTATAAGATTTAAGAAAGTGACATGTTGTCACCATCTTTGGTTTTAATAATAATTAAATTATTTTCATGGACGAAAGTCCATTAAATGAATCTAATATGACCCTAAGATGATATGGGTCGACTTTTAGTCATCCAATAAGATTTTTTCAAGTGTTAGTGTAATTTTATAATCATATATTTACCCTTAATTACCTGATTTACCTTTAACTATGGTAAATAAAATTTACCGTAGTTACTATTCATGATGCCCAAAAATAAAAAGTAGCCTATTAACATAATTTGGACCCATTGATTCCAAATATGGGATCCATTTTTAAAAATTCAAAACATATAAGTTGCAGTAATTAATTTAAAATAAATCCCGTTGTTAAGAAAATGAGTTTTTGAAGTTAAAACATTGCCAAAGATTGAAATGTTTTGACCTATTAATTCATTGTGAAATTAATGATAATGACTTATATTATATTAAATGGTAAAAATATATTCTATTTTTACTTTAAAACCATTCAATATTATAATTTAACCATTTAAATTATCTCAATGAAAAAATTTGTTTTTAATTAAAAATTAGCATATTTTTACTATTCATCAAAATATGAAAGTTATCAGAAAAATATCAAAAATTTATCCAAAGTAAATTTTTATACCCTGATTCAAAAGAAGAGTTTTATTTTTTCAAATTAAACTTATAAAAATTTCAAAAACTAGATTTAATGTGGGTGCGCCATCAAAAGGCGGCAAAACTGCATTTTTTGAAAAATACTTATTTTACCCAAAAAATTTATTTTGTTCTCTTACCATGTTCTAGAAAATGTGTAAGATGAATAATAAAATCCAAAATGTAGTTAATACTATTCATAACATCTAGTTCATAATAATATATCGTTGTTTTGTGAAACCCGATATTGCGTACTACACACGCTATCGAGGAAGGTCGCGATTGCGTGTAATGCAAGCCAAGTCCGTATTGTGTGCTGTGAAAGATTCCTTTGGTGTTGCGTATAAAATAATACATAAAAAAAATATTTATCATAAAATCTCAGGGTGTTACACTCAATTTTTATAAATCCAACACATACTCTAATTAAGGAATATTTTAGTTGGGACACTTTTTTAGTAGAACACTCAATGTTTTAAACCTATCCATCACCAAGTGTTTTTGTCAAATATTTTTCATGTACAGGTACCAATCCCATTAAAGCCTATGTTCCATTATACTAGTGGACATCATTGTATGACCCAAAACTAAAACTAACATTTTTCTTTATCACATGACATAAAATTTTACAACATCAAGGTAACCATTTCATTATCTTAAAAGTCACATCATAGTGGTAATTAATAAATGAACATAAACAACACAGTATAACACCCTTCTTAAATATATTAAATTTTATTATATGCCAACTCATATGTATTTAAAATATAATAAATTTCAATTAAATATTTATTTCATTACCAGTCACTTGGACTAAAATTATGGCTTTGAAATATATGTCTCCATATTACCCCAACAATGATAAATATGAATACATGTATTGGTTCAATCCCAACATAGTTATAACAACCGCTTCTCAATTCCTTCCTATATGAAATTAAACTACAAAGTGCATTTTTATATGGATTAAAATTATTCGATAACCAACATTAACCATGATCATATGCATTGAGTTTGGTGAAATTTAATATTACATTATGATTTTATTAATGAATTAATTTCAATCATTTCACTTCATAAAAGGTAATTGATATTTTTAGTCGTAACTGTTTTATGAATATTCTCAAATTTATAGTAGTCCAAAACTAAACAAAAATCTCCTTTTTGTGTTGATTCCATATGACGTCCTCTCTATTTTGAAAATTATGTATATCCACACACACCAAAAAAATGGTTTGTGGGGGAAATTTTAAGAATATAAAAATAGAGAACAAAATGTTAAATTATTTACCAATGAAAAATATTTATGGACCAAGAATCATGATTTATAATGTTAAACTAATGGGTTATTTGTTTTTACAACCTCCTATAAAATCCAACTTGAAATATGTTCCTAATAGATGTTAATTGTCATGAGCCTAAAACTATCTTAGAGGTAATCCAATGGATATAAGACTCTTCATACTTCAATATTATTATGTAGAAGTTCCAAACACATATGATACTGGTACTTATACTATAACCACTGCATTTTCAAGGAACCAACATAATACCACACCTTATAAACACCTTCATCACCAAATTATTGACAAGCTACTGTAAGAGAACTTCAATGATGGTAAAATCCCAGTTTCGAAGGAATAAAAAGAAAATATATATGTTCCAAATCCCTTGAGGAAAGTTTCTTATAAATTACCACATGCTGGATAAGAAACATACACCATAACATATAACTAATTTTTGGATCCCCTATTTATACTAAGACAATTTTTTGATACCTTATTTTGAAGATGATAATGAAAATATTGCATATGTCCACCTAGTTAACCATGACTATGATAATTGAATTTCATCACCACCATCACAAGATACCAGCTTCCGAAGAAATTATCTAGGAGGAAAATTACTTTTCCATACTAATTCAATCACTAAATAGGATATATTATTTTATAAATTCAACCACTACTACTCAAATATTTTATTTATATTCCTTCCATTATAGTTACAAGCAAAATATTTCCCTAAAATTTAAATGATAACCCAAGTAGAGTGAAAGTTTATTTTGAGATAGAAACCCAAAGTAATTTTTGGATGGAATTATTAACCCTTTTGTTGATTATTTATCTTGAGTTAATAAAACTATCACTAAAAACTCCTCCCTATGATAATAAAGGTAGATACTACGAATCTCATACACATAGTGAAAATTACAATATAAATTTTAGAGGTGTTATCAATAATAACTTAACAAAAAATCGAGGAGTTACTCCCCATGGTACCAATCCTATATTTCCTCCATATGGTGAAACAAAAAACCAATATATACCACCCCATATACCAATGAATTATGAAATAAACATGGACTTCCTTTGTGAGGTACCCACCATGAAGGCCCTCCTAATAAAAATTGTTGATCTGGTATGGAGGTCTTCCCCATGGAAATAACAATATAGTAATCATTGATTTACTCCCAATAGTACCTATCGTAGAGGTCATACCCATATAAAAATAAAATCACAATGAATATCCTCCATGTAGAAATGAAGAACCCCCAATTAATAGATGTGCTCCTTGTGAAACCATTCACTGGATTAAGATTTGTGATGAAACAATGAAATATAAAGGAGTTAACCAAAATGACGATGAAGATTAAATCAAAAATAGAGTATCTTCATATGGTACATTTTGAATATCAGTTTAAAAATATTTTTAGAATTATCAATGTCTCCATTAATATTTTGAATTGGGTGTTCATTTATTCTTGAAACTTTATCTGAGATCGGGTCATTATCATATGAGTAAGAAGGGGAAATTATATACTTAGTATATCAGACTTATTAAAAATATAGAGTGAATTATAAAATTTAATTATTAACTAACTCTACCACCATTATTTTGGTTGTTTCACAATGTTTTATATATCTCACAATCAAATAAGTATCAAACCGACCTAATCATTGTGAATAGTTTGGACCATTCTAATTTCTTGCCTAATGTGACAGTTGTTCACACCCAATAAGACAAGATCTTGTGTGGTGGTTGTACATAATTGATATAGGTATAATTGAAACATGTTTTAGTTTAGAAAGATAATATAGAACATGAATATTTTATAACAGCCTAATAGACTTAGATTTCAAAAAAATCATGTAACTTTTAATTTTACAAGGATGAAAATCTAAATTTTTCAGTAGAATGAAACACCCTAGGATAGAGGTTTTTTTATTTTTTAATGTTATGTAATTTATTGGATTAGTTTTATAAATATATTAATGATTTATTTTTGTTATATAAGGTTCATAGTGGTCACATTGTTTGTGAACGGTAAATAAAAATAGTGTAGAACTCCCACGTAACGTTGTAGTTGTTAGGGGATTATGGGAAAAAAATTATTGAATCATGATTTGGATAAATATTTTTGTATCCATTCAGACTCTGGAATTTTTATACAATAATGATTTTAATTATATAATCATTGTTTTCCAAACCATTTGGCCCAACCATGAAACATTGGGTGTCATTTAGATACACTCATACAATTACAGAACAATTTAATAAACTATTTAGCCAAAATGTTGACATAAATATATGGATCTAAAATTTATATATTAAATCTTTTTTTCCTTTATAACACTCATTGTCCCTCATAGGTTAAGGATCCCAAAAATCTGTCATCCTTTAGTAGATTTTTGATGATTTACTTCCCTTCAAAAGATTATTTCATCGATTCTGGGACAATTGGATATAGATAATCAAATTTTGGATTTCATGTTTTATTTCCCTTGATGTTATTCTCTTTATATATTATTAGTAAAAATATAAAAATGATTCAATTCCCATATCTATGGTCTATGTTATGTTTTAATCATAATTTTGTAGGATCAATTTAACGGAAGTCGATGGAAGTCTAAATATGTGAGTTTACAAGACAATTTTTTATGACAAACTCATTAGAGTTAGGTATATTTTTTCCCACTCCACTATTTATTATAAATTTAATAATTTTGTTTTCAAAAATAACATTGTAAAGTATCTTTATTGAAAAACTGTTATTATATTTCTAGTTTATTGACTTAGAAACTATGGGATGTGGGTGATTCCTACATTGTATTTGAAAAAAATTCATAAATTTCATTTTTTTTAAAAATAAATTTTCTGGATTTTAGATCTAATAATAATATAGTAAGAGTGTTTTCATAATGAATTCTATGGGTTTTTTGGATTATAATTTTCCACCATGCTGATTTGAAGGCACTCTATATTTTATCACTATGTGATGACCTGGGTTTGGAGGGACATGTTCCTCTCATGAGTTTTGAATATTTAATGGAAAAATGGGGTTGTGAAAAAATTATTTGGTCACTTGAATCTACGTTTTTTCATTACATGGGTGGACACATTAGTTTGAGTTACATTCCTTACTCCTGGGTTTATATACTCACATGATCATTCCTGATACTCTCACAAGTATTTTTATATATATATATATATATATATAATATGATATAAAAGTTTCTTCTTCTAGTGTAGTGTTCATAAAGACATGTGGACTTCCAACTAGTTTTATACTTATATCATTTGTATTCACCTTTTTTCTAATAAAAATGTTTTTTATCACGATATAAGTAAGGGGTGATATTTTAATTTTTTAGTGGATTATCTAAATGGGAAAGTATTTTTTGGTATGAGGTTGTTCTTGGAGATGTTTATATAGTGGAGCTGGTTAGGGTATCACACAAGTACCATAGTGACTCTGTGTGTCATTGGTTTTGAAAATTTACTTGGAATATTTTTTGACTTCTATATCTCTAATTGTAGTCTAATTATGTTCTATTCAATTGGGGGGGGTGTTCCATTAGAAACCAGACTTATTCGCAGTTCCATGGTTGGCTGTCTATTAATGTTTGTGTCAGGTATGAGGGAAACTCATTCTTTTGTGATATGGTATATCCATGGTATATATTTACAGACTTTGGTCCTTGGGGGTGAACCTAAGTATCATATAATTTTGGTCATTCCCAAGTCAGTGCGCTAGGACTGAGATTCATCGACACAATATATTTCATTGTGAAATGTGTTGAGATTATATGGAAGAATTGTCTAATACTATAATTAGGTTATACAATAGTGAGAGATAATATTTAAATATTAAATCCATGTTGTAACCCAAGTAATATAAAACATGATATAAAATGGTAGATATAAGGGTTTCATGGATTGACTTATAGTATATATACAGACAATGCAATGAAAAGTAAACGCTGGAACAATTCAAATGAGAATTATTGAAAATTTTACAAGGTAAAAATTTCTCTTAATATATATATATATATATATATAAGACATATGATGATATTATAATTGTAATCATAACTCTGTATTATTCTGAAACATATCTATCACATATTACATTGTATATATGAGATATGAAATTTCTAACACATGAATTATGTTAGAAAAATATTAGGTAAATCCTAAAAAATGAATGAGAAGAAGTTAAAGTTATCCAATTTTAATTGAGAAAGTACAAGGACATATACCTGATGGAGAGGGAGGATCACTAGTTATAACTGGAAACCAACCAGTCTTACAATGGGTTTCTTGGATATAATATCATATATAGTCTAGAGAAATGAGAAGAATATGGTCTTTGAAGCTAGTGGTACCAATATCATGAAATATCATTTTTTTTGAGATTCTAATGTAGTAAAAAATGTTTTATAAAAATGTAATGATTTGTTATAGTTCATTGAATTTTACCTAGAGAGTAAAGTGTTATCATAACATAAATTATGATAAGATTATTCTATTGGTATTAGAAAACATTTCAAGCTTATGATACAAGAATGTCAGGATATACTAAAGGTTATAATCTCTTGTGGAGTTTTTTTCTCAGGGAGAATTAGTAGATAATATAGTAACCATTTATGAAAATGTGACAGGACCAGTGAATAATTAGATAACTCTATAGAATAATTATCTTTTCACGTGATATCTAACATGATGATTATTATAACTTTTATCTAGTGAAAGTTGGAGTGTTGTGAAATTTTGTTCATAATACCCAAGTTGTGCAGTACAATTTGATTACATTATCATGGTTATATATAGTTATTTGTGATTTTATCTTACCATAATGGTGTTATTACTTCATTACACACTATTTAAATGATAATTTACTTATATTATTTATCATATCATAGGGTTATAATAGTTTCCAGCTATAATTAGAACCATGAGATACTATAAAAATAATCTTAAATACATGTCATATAGTTGAGATACATAATACTAAAGAGAGACATATGATGTCTAAATATCAGGTACTGGGGTCCCATAATCATTAAAACATCATCTTGTGAATTTTATAATGGCGGTCTTAAATTTTGGGGTTCTAGGGGACTGACCCTCTAATTGAAAAAATGAATGTTTCAGGTGTCATTGGTTATACCTATTTATGATCATGTGTATTAGTATATTGATTATAGATCATTATCAATTTGTATTATTTGATAATTTACATTTATGAAAGAAAAAACAATGAAAATTATGTTTTTTGAATGATATTTGGTTGGGTTATTCCTAGGTGGTATTACATTTTTTGAATGATAAAGATATAATTTGTCAATTCTAGAAAGGAAGATATATATTGGGGTCAGTGGTCTTCGATTTTAGTACCCTTACAAAATGCACGACCATTTTTGTATAATGTAAGTCTATATGGAATGGTGATTTAAAAAATAAATAAATCATGCAAGGATGGCGAACAACATTGTACATCCTTCTTTTTGAGATTCAACAAGACAAAAAAATTATATAACAGAATGCATGTTCATAGGAAGTTTTCATTACTATGATTAAACATTATTTCCTTAGGTTTTATAATGTATTTATATAGATCGCTCATCATTTATGAGTATCACTCACTACTATCGTTATAAGGACATAGAGGGTCACACACAAAGTGTATTTTAATGTATATAAAATTCTAATGAATTGGATTTTAGAACGTGGTAGGCCCTAACCGAGGGACTAGTTAAAGCATGATTTTAGACATTCTATAAAAATAGATAAATTCGTAAATATTTTAGTGTAAAATAATAATTTTTGAATTTATTTATTCAGTGTATTCACAAGTTATTATGTGAATACAATGAAAAATATTTTACAAATGATTATTATTATAAAAGGTTTATTAAATATTTATAAGATAGTTGAGTCACATTAATGAATCATATTTTATCATGTAACATTATTTTAGATGTTTCAAGAATGTAATAAAATATTTATGAAATCAAAAACTTGTTCACTATGATATAAATACTATTTATTCCATACTGTAGAGGTTAAATATATTCATGGGACAATGTGAAAATTTTGAGACTACTAACCTACCAATATACTTCTGTAGAGGCCCAAATTTGATGATTTATGAACTAAGTGATGTTTTAGAACTCCTCTATCTACTTTCCCACATTAAATAGATAATAAGTGAAGATTCTTGAACCTCAATCCATGTTTCATTCCATGATTGAATGAACAGTGTTGTGGTGAGTGTCAATACATAGAATTTTTTTTCATTTCTTTTTCTAGAACCAATAAATTGACAATTAACAAACCACCGGGAATTTGATGCATGTGTGGATGATCTATTGTGTCCCAAACTTGTGTATTTCAACTGATGAACTCTAAATATGAGTGGAACATGCCTTCTTCTATAATTTGATTTTGGTAATGTTTTGATTTGTTTTTCAGGATTAATTTAATTTACATTAGATCCTTGAGTTTACAACCCAGAATAAAATCATCGACCACAATGTTATGAAATGTTATATATCGTTAAATTTTTTAATGACCCATGAATTTATACATTTTATATATTCTCAACATTAATAAAAAATACCATGAAGGACCATTAAGGTCTCATAATTTCTATATATTATTTTTTTATATTGTATGAAATATTTTTGAGACTAGGCACTTAGATAGTAGCAATTCAGAGGCTCGATGTGCCCGGAATAAATGTCTAAAATAAATTAAATAGAACGTGTGCATATTTTTCCTAAAAAAATGGAATGAAATCTAAACGAATAACCGAAGAAGAAATATTAGGGGATCATTTATTTTAGAATGTGGGTTTTACCCGATGCATGACATAACCTTGGTTGGCGTGGGTCGTTTGTAAAAAAGTCATCACGGGCACCAAAATGAATAAAATAATTAAAATTTTCTACTTTATTTCAAATTAATGACGATGTGACTAGTTAGTCTTTAAATGGACTATTATGGAGAAATATCATGGTCAATCACAAAACCTTTGAAATATTAGACATCCATTGGAATGTGTTGGATGATTCCTCTCAGGTGAATGGGAACAATATAGTGGAATCGATGATTGACGCACAATAGAATTGAAGGATATCACCAACAAACATGATGAAAATTCATTCTCAATTAGAAATAAATCTGAATCAAGGGGGGTTGGTTGTTTTTATTTGTTTTATCCCTTATTCTTGATTCCAATGATGAACATGAATCAATCGATGAATTGATTTACTCCAAAATCATGCATATTGTAGGATGGGTTTATTTTAGGTGTATTTTAGGGAGAATATCTTTATTATTGTTGATTATTATATTTTTTTCTAATATGAATAAATCTAGAAAAACATGAACATCGATCAAGGTTACTTCCTCTCATCTATTCTGCTGCATTTCTTCCCTAGTTCTTTATTGGTTGTGGGTGTTCTTTGTTTAGATTAGAACTCAATGTATCTCAATCAATTGATCGTTGCACAACCGTGTCTTGGAGAATAGATATGAAATCATAGATCTCGAATTAGCAAGACTTGGCAGTGGTGAGATGTTGGAAATGATGAAAAATTGTATGTTGGTTGATACCCTATTTAACATTCTTCAACGAACAAGGAAGGATGATGATTAGATTATTTTTTCGATGAGATTTTATGGAAAAACATATTTTTGATGATGGAGAGGATCAGAAAAGACAAAATATTAAATTTTTAGGCAAGGTAGTCATTAGATCATAGGATAGAGGATTAAATAAGATGTGAAGAACTGGATTTGGGATTATGGAAAATATCATGCTGCACAGTGTATAATCTAGATCTACATGCCCTATGGGACCCCCTAAGTGGCGGCTAGTGTTTAAGAGGAAATTAAGTATCACATGTCATGTGACACCTATCACATGATGTGTGGTCCCTCCCTAGATACTCAATAGTTTCCTATTAGGGAACACATACAGGTAGTGGATTACACGAGTTGGAGTACATTGTGTACTCCCCCACACAGACATGAGTTGGACCAAGAACTTGAGTTGATTCATGTACTGGTACACAGACACAGGTACATAGGCATCCTACATCCTAAGTTATACTTGACATACACAAATTGATGAAACATGTTGTTTACCAAGGAAGGACCCGAGGTCAAGGGACACATCGTGTGACCCATACTACATGTCATGTACTCTTCTATACATGGATTGAATGTCTTGTCCTATGTATCTTTGATAAGAATCATTAGGTTGAGTTCCCATTATCTATTCCCTAATGGTTAGTATGAAATTATCTCTTACTCCTTGTACTACGATCCCTTCAATAGGAAATATTAGATAGAGTCATTGGAATCCCTCCGAGAGGCCTGGAGTGAGATCCTCTAGTCATCTTCATGACCTAAGTGGAGTTCTTGTTATCGTCATGACAAACCTAACTTGGTTTTCAATCCTCTATTTAGAAGTTTAATCCATATTGAGTTTGTCAGTATCACCCAATGGTATTGGGAGTGATCCTCATCTGTATATCGTATTCTCTTTAAACCATTAGCATGTTCTTATAATGATGAGACCCAACGAGCATCACCTATCAGACATAAATCATCCATGTGATCAGACTTAGGAGTGTGTTATCCTCAATGAGCGCTTTGTTTAATCTTTGAGATGGAATCCCAGGCCGGTATACTATGGTTGTGACATACTTTTTACTATGTTTCTTTAATGATTATATCTAGATATTCTTGTTATATGTGCTATTTACATATACCTTTGTAGTGATGATGGTATTTCTTTTATTGTATCCTTTGTGGTTTTGGAGAGTCCTACATAGTATTGTTATACTCACCACTATAAAGGAATTTCAAACATGTTTTATTTATTGTGATGATAATAAACATTTTGATAGGGTCCTTGATGTACCATGAACAAATGTTTTTTAGTAAGACCAGACATACTGGGGTGTGTTCTTGTGATATTCTGATAGTAGACCCAGTTTTATTTCTTGTTGGAATTATGTTACAGACTTTTTTGGTGGGATTTTATTTGGACTTATTTTAAATAGGTTACTTCCTAATGTACTTTAGTTATAAGATTAGATGTATGCATGTTTGGTTCTTTCAGTTGTTTTCACATTTAACTATTTTATAGGCTTAGAGATGTGTGTGTGTGTGTAGAAGTACATAGGCTATAGCATCCCATGTTACTGATATGAATTCTCGGAAGTAGTCACCAGCCCCAAACCTATTAGAAGAAGTCTTGGGGATTTTCAAAACAATCCCCTATGGGATGGGTCATGACAATGTGGTCAGTACAACTTTAAGACTGGAGTTTATGAGAATTTTTTAGGTAAACAGTGTTAAGTGATTCAGGTTTGGCTTTTTGGAGAGGGAATCTAGTGTTGGTATGGCAGATGATGCATCCATGAACTAGGAATGTGATCACCTATTTTTGACATGTTACATGATAACATTCATTGCAGCGAAAACAATGGTACATGACTAATATAGGAATGAGGTGTGGTTTCCATTTCCTTCTTAAGTCATCTACCTACATATACTCATTTATTATGGTACATCTTGATTATTTTATGATTCCTCAATGATGTATAATAGCTAGGATGCAACCCTAGGATCATGAGGATGATCACCTTAGTTATGTGGTGTTGATGCAGGGAACAATTCCAGAGATGATACCTTTGGAGGTGCACCGACCATACCACCTGTAGATATGGATGTGAAACCTGCAGTACTAGCGGATGAGGTGTACAGGCTGAGTATGCATCAAGAGTTTCAATGAAAGAGACCCATTTGGTTTCGAGGTGATCCTGACCCATAGGCGGCTGAGGATTGGATTGATGCGATGAAATGAGTTTTCAATCTTGTTAGTACACCAGTAGATCAGATTATGGTTTGGGAAGCAACCCTTCTTAATGACCCAGTAGTCCGATGGTGGAGTTTGGTTACCCATTCATACGATGAGGCGACTCTACCAGGGTTAGATTTTGTGCATATCATCATATATGATTTATCACTAGCTACATTGAGGGATGTATGTACCTAGAAGCTTCTGCTGCTCTAGTTGGGAAACAAAACAATAGATGAATATTCACTGAGGTTTACCAACCTCTCAAGGTATCTGATAAAAATGGTTTGGGATCAGTTATTCAGGGATCAGAACATCTAGTGAGGTCTGCATAAAGACATCTGAGCCAGTGTTTTTCTACAATGAATTATTACCTATGCTTAGGTGCAAGAGTGATCTCAGACAGTTGAGTGTTTATTTGTATTTACCATAAAGCCACTTGTTTCTGGAAGTGGGAAATAAAGAGAAGAGACCACATCATTTGGAATACAACATCATCTTAGGGACCTGGACATATCTAATGTTTCAAGTGGAGGTACTAGGATAGAGGATCTGTGGTCCAGGGCTCACTGGGTGGATCCAGTCATCCCAGAGAGAGGTGGTGCTACTGATGTGATGGTAGTGGTCATATTACATGAGATTGTCTGACCCACCATACATCTGAAATAGTGATCGTAGACAGCCCACCAAGGATGTTTAAGGGGAAAGTGAAGGTATTTTCTATGGTTAGAGGATGTAGAAGAGTAGTTGGTAAAGTAGTAGGAGGTGGTCGAAACTTTGACTTGTAACCACCACAAACCCCATGTGGCACTTTCTAGGCTTTGGGAGATGGAGGATATGGGTGGAGATAGATGTCGTTAGTCAATGTTTATGAGCCAGATGCTCTATAAATGATTTGAGGTATGAAATATGACATTTGTACCTTTGATGCAGTAATAATAGACACTGGTTCTAGTTATTACTTACTTGAAACATTTTTTGTTTGAGACCTAGAGTTTCTGGATGAGCCCTTGGATTAACCCTTGCAATGGGAGAATCCTACTGTAGAGGCCTAAATGATCATGAAATTATGCTAAAAGGGTGACCTAACTATTGGAGGTGAGAGTTTCTGATGGAATATCTTGGTTGTAGCATTGAATCTTTATAAAGTCTTTCTTGATATAGACTAGTGATCTACAGTTAATTCCAAGATTAATTATTTTAGTGGAAGGATATGGTGTTTTCGCAACAATAGAACTAGGTTATCCATTATCAATGAAAGTGAAACCCAGGATGTAAAGGATAGACTCATCCATGGGAGGGTGAAGTTTATTACCCATCAATTGGCTAGCCTGGCCCTTAGTGCAATGAATGTTATGAGTTTCCAGTTTCTTGCAATGGTGGTGGAGTACGAGAACGACTTACCTGAGGATATTCGGGTTTTACATCCCCACAGAGAGGTATATTTATGTATTAATCTACACCTTGGTACAACACCAATATCTAATCCAGCATATCATATGGATACTGTAGAGCATCGAGAGATAAGGGATAAGTAGGAGTAATTATAGAAGAAGGGATTTGTTAGACATAGTGTTTCACCCATGGCTTCTTGAGTTTTGTTTTTTAAGAAGGAGGATCTGATATTAAGGTTTTTTGTGGACATACGATGCTTGTACTGGGTGTCTATGGAGAAAAATCATCCCTTAACAAGGATTAATGACCACGTTGATCAGTTTAGAGGGGCAGAATGGTTCTAGAAGGTTGAATTCTGGTCTAACTGTGACCAGTTGTGATTACGAGATGAGGATATAAAAAATATGACATTCAGATATCGCTACAGTCACTATAAGCACTTAGTTATTCCATTTGGTGTGAAAAAACCCAACCACTATTCATTTGAATCATGAAAAAGATCTTTTAGTATTTCTTATACTTGCTTGCAGTAGTCTTATTCAATGATATTCTTGTGTACTTTACCTTCAAGTAGGAGAATGTGAAACACTTTATAATAGTTCTGGATGTACTTTGAGAGAAATAAATGTATGGAAAAATCTTTAAGTGTTAGTTCTTGATTCAGCTGGTCCACTTTTTAGGACACATTATCTCAATAGATGGGGTGTAAGTGGACCCAAACAAGGCTGGGAAAGTGTTTTATTAGGATACATTGAATAAAATGACATACGAGAATAGATTACTTTGGTTGGATATCAGCACCTATGAAAACTATCACTTGAAAGGGGAATTTATTCATGTTGTTAGAGAAGTGTCAGCAGGCTTTCCAATAGTTGAGGAAAAACATGACGACCACTCCCATTAAGAAATTTCTAGATGAGGGTGTCATGTACATAGTATTCAATGATGCATTTTAAAATAGGATTTCATGTGTTCTGATGCATAGGCTGGCTGTGATTTCCTATGGTTCTTATAAATTGAGGGAACATGACCAGAACAACATGACCCAAAATATTGAGTCAGTAGAGGCAGTCTTCACACTAAATATGTGGCGACACTACCTGATGGGAGAGTGGTTTATCATCTATTATGATCACAAGAGAATCAAGTACATATTCTCATATAATTATATTAACATGAGATAGAGGCAATATATATAGTTCCTCTAGGACTATGACTTTGATATTTTCTATACTTCTGGGAAGGGGAACACGGTGGTAGATTCTCTCGATAGGATATCTTGTTCCCAATTACTGAATGAGGTGTCAGATCAGTTTCCCCCATTGTAGTTACCATTTTTTGATGGATGTGGACCATCTTAACTCTAGTTTATTTTTTCATCCCTATTCTTTTATAGTGAGCCAGGGAGGAAAAACCGAGAGATACCGACTATGCGACCATACATACTCAGATATCCACTAGACATTATCCTAATGAAATTTTTAAAAGTGAGGATAATATCGTTATTTTATGAGGACACACTATGGTAGTTGTGATTTTGCAGAGGGGTTTATTATAGAGTTTTATATATCTACTTTTGTGGTATATACAGGTTTGGAGAATATGTACCAAGACATATGATGATAGTTTTGGTGGCTACTAATGAGGAAATATGTTCTTGAATTTGTCTCTAGTTGCCTTATTTTTTGGAAAGTGATGGTTGAGTACCATGTTATAGTGTGTCAGGGTCGTGACCTTGATCCTATAGAATGTATGTGGGATGGGATATCCTTGGAATTTGTGATGGGATCACCATGCACATCTAGGAGACACGATTCCAAATGAGATATCATATAATTACCCACCTTGTTGTCCCACTTCTTAGAAATTCAAGGGCAGAGTTCAGTAGAGGTATTGTGATGCCTCTACATTCATGAGACTATCTGACTCCATGGATTTCCATAGACAGTCATTTATGATCATGAAGCTCACTTCACATAATAGGTGTTGTGGTAATTATAGGAGAACTTTTGGACTTAGTTGTTCTTGGGAATATCATTCCACACCCAAAATAATGTCTAGATAGAGTGAATCATTCATTTTATGGAGGAAATGATACAAGATTTCATGTTATACTTTGGCCATAGTTGGGAGGATCACCTTTCACTATTGGAATATGCGTATAAAAATAGAAGCCATTCCACCAACGGTGTGGAACAATTTTAGGGGTTTTTTATTGGGACGTTGTAGGTCACCACATTGCTGTAGGAAACTAGAAGATTCCGTAGTCATGTGACCATATTTCGTCTAAGATATACCTATGAAATTGTAGTTTATATAAGATAATATGATGAATTCACCGACTCATCATAAGTCTTATACTAACAGGCGATAGAGGCCTATGAAGTTCAAGGAAGGGGGCCATGTGTTAATTTTGGTTTTACCTCAACACGGATTATAAAGATTTGGTAGAGATGGTAAGATATATCCAAGATTCATTTTCCCTTTCTAGATACTATATAGATTTTGAGAGGTGGCATACCACTTAGCTCTACCTCTAGAGTTAGATCGGGTACACAAGTTCATCCACACATTGTAGTTATTTTGGTACATGCATGACTCATGGCATGTTATAGACTGGGGTGAGATGGACATCGAGAATTGATCAACCATTGTTATATACTCAGAAGGGATCGAGGATGGGAAATAGGGAATCCTTCATAGAAGATCGATTCCTTTAGCGTGTTTCCAATGGTAGCACATGAATCTCCAGGAGAGGACATGGGAGTAGGAGGCTCATATTCAAACTTAGTACCCATATCTTTTTTAGTATCCCTTGTTTTGGATTATCGGGGATGTAAATACCCAAGATGGTGAGAATGAAGTGACTCAAAATTTCAATGTATTAATTTAGGATATTTTATAGATTATTTTCAAAACTGGGTGCTGAGATGACAAGAAATTTCAAGGACTAGTGTGCCTGGATTAAATATTCAATATATATTAAACATATTAAATAGCATTCCTGTAAAATTTCCTTTAAAAAGTGGATTAAATTTTAACTCGGTGACTGAATCAAAAATTCATGTGAACCCTTGATTTCAAGATGATGGTTTTACCCTAGCTGTTAATCAAATGTGGTGGGAATGTGTTGTTTGTTGAAAAATAATCGCAGGTGCAGTAATGAATAAAATAATTAATATTAGTTATTTTATTTCAATTTCTTGATCCAACGATTAGTTAGTAATTAAATAAACAATTAGGTAGAAATCACCAAGTTAGCTGCATAACCCTAGAATCGTTGGAGAACAATTGGAAGGCATTGAAGGATTCATCTCAGGAGAACAACAACCCGATCATGGATTCAACAATAAACAAACTATATAATTGAAGGATCTCACCAATGGACACAACACAACTTCATTCTTCATTAGTGATCGATCCAAATGAAGGTTGGGAAGTTTTTTTAGATTTTATTTATTCCTCATTCTTGATTACTATGATGAATGCCAATCAATTGACTTGTAGATTGATTCATGGATCGTGTGCATGGATGGATGGGTTTATTTTTTGTTGAGTTTCAGGATAATATATTTGTGATTTTTGATTACTAGATTTACATTATAATGACAAATAATCAATATATACCCAAAAATCGATTGAGGTTTGTTCCTATTTTGTTTTGTGACTGTCTCTCCCGGTTCTTTGTTTGTCATGGGATTTCTTATATTGGGCTGACACATGATGTATCCCAATCAATTGATCATTGTACAATTGTTTCATGGCATAATGATAAGAAATTGTAGACCTAGAATTGGAACCACACAAAATTGGAGTAATGATGTATGTGGGGATGAATCGTAAGATAGTGGATTCCCGATTTCAGTTTCTTCAGAAATCTTCAGTGCATAACAAAAAATGATGATTGGATCTGTTTCCAAGAACATTTGATTGAAAATGTGTTGTTTTATGACGAAGAGGTTCAGACGAGATGGTATATTATATTTCATGACAAGGCAATCATTGGATCATATGCCAAGGGATTTGATGAGATGCACGAAAAAAGATCTGAGATTATGGAAAATCATGTGAAACACAGTGCATAATCAAGATTTACAAATTGTGTGGGTCCCCCTAAGTGGCAACAAGGGTTTTAGACGAACTTAAGTATCAAACGGTGTGTGACCCTACCAAAAAACATGTGGGATATCCAATGATACTCGAAATGTACCTTAGAGGGTACACAAACATGGGGTGGAGTACATAGGATGGATAATTCCATATACTCCCCCACACAGACATGGGTTAGAGAAAGTACATGGGTTAAGCTATGTAATGCTAAGCGAACATGTGTACACAGGATGAATCCATGTACCTTCACACATTTATAGTTCACATACTTCCCACATGTGGTATACTACTACACAAACATAGCTGGATGACTTGGGCCATTTACACATGCAGGACCTGGCTCAAGGGAAACATCATTTGACACCTACTACAAATCATGTACTCTATTAGAGATGGCTTCGATATCTTGTCCTATATATCTTAAACTTCATTTATTAGGATTTTTTCCCCTTATCCATTTCATGAGGGTTACTATGGTTTCATATTCTACTCCAAGTACTATGATCCCTTTAGTATGAATTCTTGGATAGAGTGTTTTGAATCCCTTTGAGAGGCCAGAGTGAGATCCTCTATTCATATTCATGCCCTAAGTGTAGTTCTTGGTAACATTATGAAAAAAATTATAAGGGCGTTAATCCTATAATTAGTAAGTTATTCCAGATTGTGTTTGTTGGTATCACACCACGCCCTAGGGAGTTATCCTCATCTCTGTATCGTATTCTCTTCAGACAATTAGTATATACTTCTAATGATGAGACATGATGAGAAGAGCCTCTCAATCGGACATCATCAGTGTGATCATACATAGGAGTGTATTTCCCCATATGAACACTTTGTATAATCTTAAAGATAGAATCATAGGCTGGTATAATATAGGTATGGATTACTTTTGAATGTGTGAATTTGTTGAGTATATTTTAATGTTCTTTTTATATGTGTTGTAGACATATACACGGGTAGAGATAATTGTTTTTCCTTTGTTTTGTGCCTTGAATTTTTTGGGTGTCCTACCATGTATTATTATACTCACCCCTACATGGGATTTTCTTGAACATGCCATGTAGTTTGTAGATTATTGACCTTTTGATTGTGTCTTTGATAGGCTAGGACCAGATGGTGCTTAGTGATGCTGGACAAACTGGGGTGTTTTCCTATGTTTTTATGACAACAGTCCCAGTTTTAGTTATGGTTAGACTAGTGTTATAGTATTTTCTGGTGGGATTTTATTGGGCCCAGATCACATTAATTTACTTATTTTTATACCATGTTTATGAGATTAAATTTATGAATTCATGGTTGTTTCATTAAATTTCATATATTAGTTATTTATACACTTAGAGATGTGTTCGTGTGTATAGGTACTTAGTCTAATGCCTCCCATGTAAGTGGTATGCCTTCTTGGTGATATTAACTAGACCCTAGAAAATTTGAATGTGGGCATATGGGGTCATGACATGAGACCCTCCAGTATAAGTTGTGACATGACCATTCATAGTGATCAATTTATCATATTGAAGATCCATAGATCTCCCCAAAAATGATTCATTGAAATGTCAATCTACAAATGTCCTTATGGAATACCATATTAAAGGATACATTGTAGATAATAATATTGAACACAAATAATAATGGATATACCACTACTATATTGTCAAAAAATTCTTATTGAAACCAAGGGACAATACTTCAATCCATGAAGATAATATGGGTGTTTTCTTAGTGGATCATACAAAATTATTCCTTTCACTATATCAAGGGATGTTTTTATAAATGATTAAATAATTCCATTAATTTTTTTTATCAATGTATAAGTTTTTAATGATGGAAAATGGACTATAAAATTAGTTAGAGTTTCTTTTAAAACCAATAATCTTCCCTTGGTTGTTAAATGGAATATTATAGTAAATTATGTCCTTTATTATACAATTTAGGGCCAATTAAGATGAATCAAATGGAATTTTACAATGTTCCATGAAGTTTTTTGACAATTATGATTAAATTTCTTTCATGAAATTAGATTTATGTTTAGATCTTGAAAATTACCTAATTGATTATTTAATAGCTGATATAAAAATTTTACTTACAGTATACAAAGGGGGACTATTAAAAAAAAATTAAGGGCCTATATGGTTGATGATAACATATGAATCCATGATATAAAGTGGATTTTATTAAAAAAATGAATTCTCTATATGTGTTTTAGAAATATAAATATATGCCTCCATGAGTTGAAAATATTAACATGGTGATATATACAATTTAAAACCCCTATCTAGATGTATCTATGTGGAAGTATGATGAGGATTCTCAAATCCAATCTTTGAAGTTATCTTGATAATTATCCATGTAAAATATGGCCATATTTTTCTTAAATGGATAACTGTTAACATGAGTATGTGTCCCTATAATTAATATTTCCATAAAAAAGATTATTGTTCTCTATTAGTTTTTGTAATATTTTAGGCACATGTGTTTGTAGGGGAGATGACCTTATCTTTCATTTAACTAAATAAGTAGGTAGGTTTAGTGATCATAGCTTATCTTTTTCTAGAACTAAATTTATTCCCTACAGTATTTGTTCAGTTTTTATATCTAAAATTCTTACCAAGAAAATGAAAGATTCATGAAAAGTGAGAGAAGAATTTAATTTAGTTTAGAATTACCTTAATGGGGTTTCTATATTACTCGTTTTTATTATATTTCTAAGAGTTTTATATTCTGGTAGTTTAGAATGAAATTATGCGTATAATTTTTTTGGATTTATAGAAAAGTTGAAATGGACATTTAATAATTAAAATTATTCCACTTTGTATGAGATCTTGATGTTTATGATCATAAAACTTATACCAAGTTGAGTTCATGAATTATATGTTTGAAAATTTTCGAACAAATTGAGTTCTTGAAGTTGATTGTCATTAATCTTAGACCAAAATATGATGGTGTTTATATTGTTGTGGCATATGGAATTTCCATGGGAAATTAAGAATTCTTAGTATATGGAAGATCACTCAACATTAATTAAACCAAACCCAATGTTAACAAGGAATGATTTGAGAATTATTTTGAATGAATAAAATGGAGAATGCATCTTGACATGAATCACAAAAAAAATTTCTAGACCCATAAATCTATAAAGTGTAGCTCAAATTTTGGTATGGTTAAGTATTGCTCCCAATAATATTTCTATCATTTTTATTCTGTTCTTAACATAGTCTAATAGATATGATTTCAGTATCACTAATAATGTTTTTAATATTACCTTTACATTTTCTCAATTTGAACAGTTTTCTATATTTTTAATTACTGGTCCAATATAAAATTAAAGCCTAATAATGTCTTTTATATTAATGTTATGTCTTAAGAATCATACATTTTGAATTTTAAGGGAAAGAGAACTCATAATATTCCATCCCCTGATATGGATGGAATAAAATATTCCCAACATTAATTGGTTATAAAAAATATTCCAATATATCATGGGGAATTAATTAAAATATATTATAAAATTGGATAAGAAAATTTAATTACTTTCTAAAAATTATTAAATAACATAGGACTAAAATGAATGAGTGTAAATATATTTTTTCAATGATATGTGGATAGAGGTTGTGATGGGAAGTTTTACTTGTCCCAGAATAAGATATTTAGACGTTACTATATATATATATAAGTAACTAGAATCAAGCTGGACAAATTTTTAGAATATGATGTCACCCTGGTATAGTTGTAGTGAGTTAAACTTGTTGTGGGTTAGTAGTGAAACAAATTCCATGGTTGAATGGGGAAGTGGACATTTTTATAAGGAAAACCTAATGTAAATGAGAAATTGTTACTTATACAATTCAGTAAAATGTGGGTGGATTTGAGTGGTAACATATGATTGGGATCATGATAGGAGATCAAGAAACCACTACATTTAGGAATAAGAATAAAACTACATGTTGTTCTTGAAATAAGCTTTGACAAGAGAAACCATATTTGAATGGACTATATATTGAATGTGATACTTCTATGTGGGAAATGGGATAAAATAAAATTATGGATTGTCCTATAATAGGGAATCAAGGTGTCACTATACTTCTCTAAGTAATATTTTTAAATACACACATAATTATGGGGGTTGAATTTGATATGAGAAAAATAGATTCAAAATTTATAGTTTGATGTTGGAAAAAGGGACACAATAAAACATGTAACTATTCCTCGAATTAAAAATAAATGTGAAACTATTTATCCTATGGTAATAGGAATAAATCTACGATTGGTTCTAAAAATACACTATGACATAGTAAACCTAACATGAATGCATAGAGGATCCAAATGTGAGACTGGGATATTGAAAAATTACATCGATTAAAACATAAATCAAGGCCTATAAAAGGAAACACAATAATCACAACATGTAACATAAATTTATGTCTCACTCTATAGAAATCAGATTTATTTATTAAGTGACCTTAGGGGAACCTTACCAAATGATAGTGAATATTGACTAGATGTATGGGTATAAGGTGGGGTCATGGGAATACTATACCTGCACATTATAGTAGAAGATAAATAATGTAAATAACTTATATCATGTCATTACAATATTCAAGATATTAAATTAATAAAACATTCCAAGCAAACAAAATAAATACACCATATTCTATAAAAAATTATCTATATAACTTTTCATGTGAGTCAAATATAAATCAAGAGATCCCCTTTGGGATGATAATATAAAATTAAACCCATAAGAAGAAAAATAAAACACTAATTTAGTCCCAAGTCTTAGTCTATTTTCATCTATGGACTTTTTATTAAATATCCAACTAAACCATTGACCACTGGTACTCTACCTTACTTGTTCCTATGATCATAAGTTTAGAAAGGGTACTAATGTGTCAGGGGATTCCAAGCATGTTTTGACTAAAACATAGTAGTCCACCACCACTAGTGTCCATAACATAACTAGTAAATCAATGTATGTATAATGTTATATGATCAAAATAATAAAATATAGTGTATAGTCATAATAAATTTATCACATTTGATCCTTAGGTTTTAAGGTGACACTCAAGGTAGGCCATATAATCCTTGGCTAGTGATGGACGTCTTTGAGAAAGTCACGTAACCACACTAATGGGTTAGATAAGCATATTCCCAAAATACCATCATATATTAATCAAGGGAGAAGTAACTTCCCTAGAATTAGACATTATATATCATCTGAAGGAATATAAAATACCATAGAATCACATATCATATCATCAAGTGGAATAACACCCTTCCTCAGATTCATATATCATATCATCTAGGAGAATAAAGATCCCCCCATGAAAGATGTATTATATCATCAGGGGAAATAATGCCTCTTGTTGGGGACATGTATCTTTTAATCAAGAGGAATGGTTCACCTCCCAAGTGATATAAATCATATCAATAGGTGGAATAACCACCCTCCTCAAAATCATTATATATTACCATCACATGGGTCAACCACTTTCCTGATATTGAATGAAATTTCTTAGGATCTAAAGCAAAAAAATCTATTCCAATTTATATAGTCTTACTATGATCCAACTTTTCTATACCTTATGCACCTATAATCTTATGAGTTGACATCAAACAGGGGAAAACACTATGGGATAATCCTTGACACAAAAGATTCTACACCCCACACGGGTTGCTTTATCTCATTACCAACTGAATGGTCAAAGCCCATTACTCTTGGAAATTACCTTTCTCAACATATCCATGATCACATACTATAATAATAGGACACACTAGAATTTATTTTCATAATAATCACAACCAAAATGACCGAACACCCGTCTCAATCGTAAGACATCTTAGGGTAGTCCTCCCACCAATCTTGAAATATAATTACTTCCCATGGTATCCCCACTCAGACACACACACACAAAAACATAAACACACACACACACACAAACACACACACACACACACACACTGGTATAAGATGTATTATCACCCCACAAAAATCTCCTAGGAAATATCATATGTGGTATCTTACAGTCTCACATTGCCAACCCATTTTCCCACTATTCCAATCCATAACTCTTCAAATACCCAGAGGGGAAAAAGGTAATGTATCTAATGAACCACTAGGCTTCCTGTACTCCCTTTACAACCCCAATAGGGTCTTGATATATTATAATTAAAATTTATATTTTGACTCACTGAAAACAGATTCAAAGTAATTAAACTAGTGTACAAGGGTCCATCAATGATGAAGGGACATATTTTCATTTCATTAGAGATTAAAGGGATCAATTCACTTATAAATTTGGTTTTATTTCACCCAAGTGGAGATAGTATATATCACATTCAAATAAAAAAATTCATAAATCTTTGGGAATTTTTTTAGGACAATCTACTTCATTCAGAGTTTTTCTTTTAATGAAATTCCAACCATTCATCCCTACGATCATCCCTGTCTGACCAACCATCACACACCAACATGAGTCCCTATTTCAAACACCCAAAACAAATAAATAATTTTAATAATTTATTTTCTATTATTATATTAAAATACCATTAATTTATTATAAAAATCTATAATTAGTTATTAAATTAAATCCAATATTGTTTTTAAAATTAATTCTCTTGAAATAATAAAATAAATACCCAAAAATGATCTCCTAGGGGTTATCCTTTAATTAAAGGAGTGAACACAATCTTTAACATCCACTCATATCTCTATCACACAAAAGCCACAATATTTCATTTCAACAATTGCAAAAATTTAATCCAAATCAATAAGAAAACCTAAATAAAAAAGATTTATGATCTACCCTAATCTTGGACACCATTCCTAGGGTACTCATCCTTCTAAGATTATTTTTCGAGAATATAAACAAGATCCCCATCATCTTAGCTTGATTATACCATGTTCTAGTAGATTAAACATTGAACCCTCTCCTGAGTCATGAAAAATCCGTATTAAAGAAAGAGGGGAGGAAACTAAGAAGGAATCAAGTGAGAATAAAAAAATTTATTCAATCTATCCCCCTGATCAAATAAAACTCAAATCCAATAAGAATCAATAAATATCCACTTTTGATTAATAGAAGGGAATGATTGGAAAACCTCACACGTCAAATATCATTTATGGAGACTTTAAAACCGGATTTTATTTCATTTAATTTTTTTCAAATATTTTATAAATAACATGTTAAAATATAAAATGTTAAATTTCACAAAAAAAATTTACTGTTATGTACATAAAATAATAAAATATTTACCCTTTTTCATGGGCCATGGTGAAATTATATATTATAGGGGTTACTTAAAATATTAAAATGTTCTTATGGGATGAATCCTGATGTATCCAGAGAATAATATTACTTACTAGTATATGTTTATTATGTTTTGTCCCTTTACTATAATAGACCCTTACACAAACATGAAACACATCTAGGATTTTCCAAATTTAACTTCCCAATACTGTGGAGCCTTACATATTCATAGAGTTTATTTTATACACCATCAAATGTTTCTTATACTCGTTTTTTTACCCTTGAATTAATTTTGAGATATAAAAGGAGAAATCAAAATGAATTTGAAATATGAGTTTTCCATTTCCCCTCACTCTTACAAAGTTTCTTTTAACTATGAAAAGAATAAGTTTACGTATAAAGGTATTAAATTTACATATCAACCAGTTATCATATTTAGAACAATATGTATAAAGGGTCACCCGCACGTAGATTTTTTTGAAGACATTGTGGGTTAATTTTACTTATGGGGTGCCTATACATAATTGTAACTATAATGACCTGATATTTAATTGAATTCCTAGACAATGGTATGTTGAGATACCACAACCCCAAGACCACCTACAGTAGGCTTGGGGCTAGTGAAAAGAGTCGAGAAGACATAATTTAAATAAGAGGTCGTATCATATATACTTATACACATGAACCCAAGTATCTCCACGCCAAAGTGAAAAAGAATAAAATAAATACTGTAACATGTAGAGAAAATATATCCATTAAATAACCTCTATAAAATACATCAGAGTATGATAGTAAAAACCAATGTGTTAAAAGGTGAAAAATACACACCAGAGATGAAATTAAGTCCCAATCGAAAAAATTAGAATAAAGGAAAACTGAGAGATCCCATATCATGATCTACATGTCTATCCACCACACACAGTCAATGCACCCATGTATCACTATGCTCCACAGGTGTCACTTCCAAACTATATATCATCTACATAACACACAAGAAGCATAAGAAAAAGACCATTGAGGAGTGATTATATACTCACCAATTAGAAAACCTTTAAATCCACATGTTTACCAATAAAAATATGAACCATAGTTCATCTCAACACTAACAAGATGAAAAAAAACACCATCACTGATATATTATAAAAAAGACACCCAAATAAGAGATAAATAGGATATATGTCTCCCAAGTCAATCCCAATATGATGGGTCTTCCTACATCTCCAAATATCCATCACCAATGCTCAACATGTCACATGTATTTCAGAGACAGCCATGTTGTGTACCCACACCACTCCACTACTCTATAGCTTGAGGGTGAAATATCTCTAATAGAGGACCCACATCTATGTATGTGAAGGGGGTGAACTAAATAGATTGAGAACTTTCCCCCTGGTGTGACAGTGGGGTACCACTTAGTGAATATAGAACCTTCTACTTTACGTTAAGGGGGAACTAGTTAGTATGTAGATAGATAGAAGACCCACACCATGGTCTTTCATGGGGTTCCACGCAGTGAACGGAGGACTCACGCCCTAGTATGAAAGGGCATGACACTCAGTAGGTAGAGGATCCACACCCTGGTCCATTAGGGGGTACAAATAAATAAACAATGAATCCACACCCTTGTGAATCATGCGGTGACACGTAGTAGATAGTGCTGAATATGGGGGGATTTTACCATGGTGTGAGACATGGGTTACCAACCCCAAAATTTCTCAAATGTTCCTTCTATGATTGTTTCCATAATCACATATCACCTGAAGAATCATTACACTTAAAAAGGCTCACCCCATATATCTATATAAACAATGAAGGATACTATCATGTTCTATATATAAAAAAAACTTAGGATTGGCTACTCACATGCTAAAATTCGAGTCTGACTAAAGGATATAATGGAGGAAGTAGTTACTAGAGGGAATATATGACATGTATGGGGGTAAAAACAATGTGTTACACTAACTCACATTCTAGATGAGTTATTACATGGATTTGGTTTGGAAATCTATGTCACAAAAGGTGTGTACAGTCAGTAAGTAACCTCACCGACTCTTTGTAAGATCTCAAACAACCTGATGAACCTTAGTGATACCTTTCCTCCCTGAACAAACCTATAAAACCCTATTCACGGGGATAATCTTAGGAAAACATGGTCTCCCTAATCTAACTCTAGTAGTCAATAATGTTGATATAGGTAAGATTTATATCTATTATGGGAAGTACTCATACACTTTTAGATCAGCTGAACCTTCCATTTTGTTGCCTAAACCATCTCTGGCACAATAATTGGTGCCTCACCAAACTCATTCTAGTACCAAGGTGACTTTTAGGGTCTATTGTACAAGGAATAATATGGTTCCATTCCAATATTAGAGTGACAAAAATTATTATAAGAAAACTATACTTATGTCAAGTGATTGTCCTACCTCTGGAATAAATATATCATGTAGACACTCATCATATCCTCCAACACCTTGATAGTCCGCATGGTCTACAAATCTATATGGGGGTGGAATTTCTTTCTCATAACCAACATGATCTTGAATTCCTCTTACATGACTCCCCATAATCGTGATGTCAATTCAGAATCATGGTTAGAGGAAATCATCGAGGGTAACCCATGAAACCGAATGATCTCCCACATGTACAACTACCCTGAACTCTCAACCAAACTCTGACCCCTCATCGTTAGGATGTGTTATAAATTCATGATTTGGTAAAAAAATAACCCAGATATAATCATGGAATCTCACTATCTATGGAATACCCATCCCCGATTCCATAGATCTTCCATCCCATTTCTAGTGATGAATCTCAAAAGGCTATGTCAAACCTGTTAGAACCTGGTGCTTAACCTTCACCTACAAACACCTGAAACACCAAGTGAAAATCTCAGATATTCTCTACCTCTTTCCATTATATTATAAATTCCACTAAATTTCTATGTACATATTTTCTACACTAGTATGAACAACCATGATATGAGTGTAAAACTCCCTCATCACCTCCTCACACAACGTGAATCAAACAATCATCCATCACTAGAAAAGGATCTAAAACTCCTATCCTTCTGAAAATACGTCTAGTGAATATCCTAAGGATATCTTGTTTCATAGGATCTCACAAAAATTTTCTCAAAAATGATTCTTTCTCAAACACTAAAAAATATTTTGGAGTCACCACTATCGATTGAAGAAAAATAGCCCCCTCTCCTCCATTTGGGTTAGCTGAATATAAGAAAAATACTCAATATTCTCCTCTTCCATGCATGAAAAATATTTCATGAAAAGTAAATATTCCCCCACATATCCCTTACCATTAGTGTAGATGGAATAAAATTCATTTTTCTATTGGAACTATAACCAATGCCTCTATCTCATATTATGTTTTCTCTGAGTGAAGATGTACTTGAGATCTTGGTGGTCTAAGTAAACAAAAAATACTCACCCACAAGATAGTTCCACTTCATATTTAGAGTGAATACTAAATCTACTAAATCTTGGATGCGAGTCATTTAGTTCTTATTATGGGGACTCAATTGAATTAACACAGATTACAATCAGTTCCTATCACTGCACTGGTCACCCTAAACCTCAAAAACTCAAAGGATTCCTGAAATTAGTAATTCTAGATAAATATATTCCCTTTCCATGTCAAGGTGGTCAGAGAGAATGTAGTATTGGAGACATTATCCATAAACCTACTCAAATAACTTTTCAATCCAAGGAAAATCCACACCTCTGTTACTCTCTTGGGTGGATCCCAATAAATAACTGCATCAATATTGACATGGTAAATAGATAATCTATGCTTAGAAAATACTCATAGATAAAAAACTGACACTTCAAGAGTTTACCATTAATATGTTTCTCCTTGAGTAAGTCTCAGAACAATATCCAATGCTCGGAATTATCCTCCCCTAATATAGATTAAATGAGTATTCCATCAGTGAATATAACTACAAATCAGTTCTAGTATAGATAGAAGATCTGGTTAATTAAATCCATAAACATTGTTGGGGAATTCATCATACCGAATGGTATAACCAGGAACTCATATAATATGTAGTGACATCTTAATGCCATATTTGATATCTAAACCTCACATATCCTCAACTCTCTCTAGCTGAACCTGATATCAATCTATGAGAACCACCTCACATATCTCAACTAATTGAAGAGGTCACCAATCATTGTAAATATGTAATTCTTATTTATTTCCACGTGGCTTAGGTGAAAATTATTAATAAAAATCCTCATGCTCCCCTCCAACTTTTTCATGAACAAAAATGAGGCTTCCCAGGGGGGCACATTCGGTATGGTGAATCCTTTTCTCGAGAGTCCATCAACTAAACCCTCATCTCCTAGAGCACAGTAAGGTACCTTTTATACCCCTCAGAAGATATCAATGTAGTCATAGGGGAAAATTCATTGAAATATTCTACCTTCTACCTTATTCGTAGTACTTATATATCTTTGGGGAAGAAATCCTTAAATACCTTCACTAACATGGGAATCCATATTCTACAATGTCTGAATGCACCGGGGGAAAAAAATTATAACTGATGGGTGATGGGGTATAACTTCTTTTTCATAGGGCCCACTCAATCATCCCTATGATCTCTCTTTCCCAAAAGGAAAATCTAATCTACTCTTTTAAAAGGAATATAACCCACCATTAATGACACTAAATCTAGGATCAAATATGAGAAAACGAGTTCATAAACATGATTACATCAAAAGGTTTTGTTGTTATTACCATTATTACCCATTAGAAACTATATATTCTTATTCCCAACTCACACTACTAATAGATATCTGATATCGATGAATCACACAATGTTAGAACCTCTAGTCGAAGATGTTGAGCTATGGTCTAAATGAGGATCTCTAGATCTTAGACTAGGTATATGATGATGAAGGAATGACTCAAACCTATATCTATAAATATGGGAGCATGAATGAAATAATCAAAGATCATACCTCATATCATCTCATGTTTAGCCTACTCAAAACCATAGATAGCTAAAAACTACACACAGGCCAGACCAGTGGCTTCCTAATCTTGGAATGTGATACCTAGTGGTGGTATTAGTGGGATTATCTCATAACATCATCCACCACAAATAGGTCATCCCTTCAGAGTTACACTACTTCTCCTCAAGTAATATTACCTTTGGGGCCACCTTAGGTATTTCTAAGAGATCCATGATCACGTTGCTCCCTCTATAATGGTTTTCCACTTGTTGAATACCTGGCCTCCTTTGTACATCATGGTTTTGAAATATAATTCCCTAAGACCACACGCATCAGAGAAAGAACATATGTCATCCCAAGGTTGATTGGTACCTTTTCATGACCCTTGGGATGCATGTCAACATGACTGATTCTGAAAATGAGAAGGCATCCTATGTTATGACCCAACTAATTGTTGATTATTTGATACTATAGAAGACCTAGCCCCTTGAAATCCACCCCTAGATCTTGACTCATGGAATATATCTAATAGGAATCTATTTGTCAATAGTGTCCAATCTAGCACTCTAATATATGTGGTAATTAAAAGGGGGGCTGCACTATCATGGATGTCTCTTTAGATACCCATATCAAAATTTCACACTCGAATGTAACATTCCCACATCATTTCAAAGGAGTATCAAATAATGTTGTTGAACCTCATGATATACTCATTAAATTTCATACTATCCTTCAAATTTTCCTAAATCTCCATGGTCCAAACTGAGCACTAGAACAATTGGGATTACTCCTTAAGGAACTATTGTAGGAAGTCAAACCAAGAGAGTGTCATCTCATCAAGAGTCTTTTCGAAAAGACTCTACCAGTTCCCTCCATATACTTGGAAAATAATGTATTCTAGAACAACCATATGATCCATAAGGGTCTATATGAGCTTGACAACTCATATCAAATAATCAATTCAACCCTCCACTTCATATTTATCTATATTTTCGTAGAACTTTAGCGTTCTATGAGGCTGGAACATAAATATTGTGGTAATATTGCACATATCATCAGCCTTACCTACTAATACTATCTACTATTTGATTGGTGGGGATTATACTTCTTTTTTCTTGGAGAGAACACAATTTGAGATGGATCCTTAACCAAGTCCACATCACTCAAAAGATCATCATCACGATCCTGTATCCATAACCTGGATGGTTGTCTCTATGGGTAATCCCAAAAGTGATCAAGAAATATTTCATTTAGGTGAGAATATATATATATGGTAACATGAATTAGGAAGGATAGTAAAGGGATTCAATAAAATATGATTCGTATATCATTGATCCCTATAATCGATCTCAATATACAATGTTAACAAGTAGTTAGTAAGATTTCTAGTTTATGGATACATCACTCGTATCCCCAACACTAGGTTATTTGGCCTGAAAGATGCACTTGACACACTTAGAATCTATGTAACTTATTCCCAACAAATTTATCAAGAGGGGAAAACTACCAAAACCATCCCAAGTCATGAATCCTCAGATACCACTCTATAACGAACCAATAAACTAGGTCTCACCTGGATAGTGGGAAGCTGAGCCACCACAACCCCAAGACCATCTCAAACAGGTTTGGGGATAGAGACAAGAAAAGAAAATACATAATATATAGGGGATGGTTTAGTCAATGTACTTTTATACATGGGCATAACAGTTTCCATACAATAATGAAAATAAATAAAATAATGATTTTAACGTCTAGAGAAAAACATGCATGCAATAACTCATAGGAAATATATTAGAGTATGAAAATAAAATCTTAAGTGTAAAAAGGGAAAAAATACATTCCCCTCAGTAAATGAATTCCCAAACTAACAAAAAAAGAATAAATTAAATTCAAGAGAGCTAAATTTTATATATCCAAGTCCAACCACCATATGCAGTTAATGCATGAAGATGTCACTATTCTCTATAGATGTCACCGTTGTGTTGTTAGTCATCTTCATTAGACATGACACATATAGGAAAATCCCATGAATGAGTGAGTATATATCTACCTATTAGGATACCCTAGAATACAAAATGGGAGATATTTAAGGAATAAAAATTTTCAGATCAACCCATAAAAAGAGGGAAATGTAACCCATCACACAAAAATTATCAAACAGAAACCCATATGATAATGAAAGGGAATCTCCATATCCATTTTAAAATATAAGATGATGAGTCTAACTGTATATCCAAAGGTCCATAATCTATAACTATCATCTAGAATGTCTATAAAAGTAGTCCATTTAGAGGACCCACACCTCCCCACTGCTCTACAAGTAATCGAGGTATAATTTCTAATAAAGGAACTAGACCTTAGTATGATAAGGGGTGGTACTTAATAGATTAAGGACCATCACCCATATAAGATAGTGGCATACCGATAAATGAATATAGTACTCATGAAATTTCATGAAATGGTGGGGGTGGGGTACCACTCATTAGATAGATAGATAGATAACCCACACATTGGTCTATCTTGGGGGTGTCACTCAGTGAATGGATGTCATGAACCCTACTATGATAGGGGGTGCCACTTGGTAGGTAGAGTACCCACACCTTGGTATATCGTGGGGGACCACTTAGTAATCAATGGAACCATTCCCTTGTATGTCGTGAGGGCACCCATTTGTAGATGTAAAAAAATATGAGGACTCACGTCCAGGTGAGATAAGGGGGTTGACAACCCAAATATCTCTTAGATAATCCTTCCTTGATCAATTCCATTGTGAATAATCTTTTGATGTAGTGTAATGCTATAAATGCCTCAAATTGTGTCTTAAAAGAGAATATTAAGGATACAGTTGCATTATAAATGAAAAAACACCCAACATGGGATACTCACGGGCCAAAATATTATCCCTCATGGAGGAGATATGATAGTAATAACTTTCTAGGGGGAATACATGAAATTGTTGGGGTTCCTCATGGTGTGTGACCCTGCCTCACTCCAAATCTGTGTTCTTCCCTAGATTGGTCTTGGAAATCCATGTTATACCAAATAGTATGTGTAGGCGGTACACAACAAGTATTTCCACCTTAGGTCCTAGGTGTGTAAACCTAGCACATGACTTGTCTGACCTATAACAACGACATGGTGTATCTACATGTAAAACACTATGTATGACCACCCAGGGTCATGAGGATGGTATAGTTAGCACATGACTTGGCAAACTAGGTATGGTCACATAGATTTTTGTCTCGGCCACATGATGTGTAATATTTATTATTCTCTAAACCTAATAATTCACTACATGCCTTTTCATATAACATCTATCATCTTTCACCCCTTAAATCATGTTAGGAGTACCAAATCTATGGTCTTCCATGCCAAACCCCTTACCAGTGAATAGATTCCGATCACCCTAACATCGTATGTCACTTTCCCATCACCGCTATAATTTTTCTATTTCCCCTATGGATCCTAGATCCATGGACGCAACACCCTCAACCCTTAGCTAATCCTGATCCATACACAAATCTCCAATATATTATTTTTTCATGAAACTGCCTAAAATTCATGGGTGGGATCACACTCGAACCTTCCCTAGTAATGTCAAACCATAACACCATTGACCAATGAATAAGAATGAGATGAATGTAGTGGGAGAGTACCATTATAAAAGATAATCCATATCTAAAAAAGAATTATTGGCCAATGATCACATAATAAAGGTATCTAGGGTGATAGTTGGTGAAATTGAAGAATTATATCTGATAAATATAACAAATAAATAGTAGTTCTCATTAAAAGAAAAAATAAATCACAGAACAAGGAAATAAGATAAGGATCCTTGCTCCATCATTGAATCAAAATGGAAGAAACCATAAATGGTAGCCCTTACCTTAATCTAGGATCAATCATTAGTGAAGAACATATTCTACTGCATTGAGGATGAGCCACTACATTCATTTCATCTTGATCCACTAAGATCTTATCTCCATCATCCTCATTTTACTCCTCCAAAATCATTCTATGGATGTGTTTCAAAATATGGGGATTTTTCATAATTGGATATTTATTGAGCTATTTTATTTAGTGAATTTTAAATAAAATAAAATAAATAATTTTTTTATTTTAATAAAAAATCTCACCAACAACCAATTCCCATAGAACACCTGATGTCAACCAACCTCAGGTCGCTACTAGGTAAACCTTGAGATTTAGAATCAATCACTGTATCAAATATTCATTTCAAGGTCCCACATTACAAGAAGACTAAAAACACTAAGAATATGTGTTCATGTGTTGATAATATATATTAAATTTATTAATATACTAATTTTGGTGTCTTAATAAACCCATATTCTATAGTAACTCCATAGATAAAACTATATATATACATTTAAATAGTCAAAGGTAAAATATATCAAAATTGGATTCACTATAGTATCTATTCATAGGGTACATTTAAGGCTTCGTTAAATTTTCTCTGACCACTCCCTCAGTGGGTCTAACGTATATAAGGGTAATTTTCTGGGACATAGCTAATTCTTCAAACCCTTGATACAGATAACCTATATATATTATGTTATTTATAGTGTTAATAGTGTTTTCAACACACCCTCAATTATATTCTTATGTGTGGATAAAAATACCCATACTCTTTGGACTTTTATAATTTGATAATGATTTTGAATCAATTAAAAATACCATAAAAATACTATAATCAATTTTAAATGATTCTTGGCTTATTTATCCCTGCTCTGTATGTACTAGAAGCTAAATAAATAAAATCACACCATTTGAAAACTCTTACAGTTCCAAAAATATTATTCATTGAATCTTTTGACACCCCCAATGCATTCACTATGATCCAACTTACATGAGAGAAATAAGGTTCATCCCAAATTAGTATGCCCAAACATATAGGCCTTTGAACACAACCACTCACATCCCCAAAAGTTTTTCAAATTCTTGGAATTCTATTTAGAGTCCCAATTACTAAAATATCCCTCACTCAATAACTAATTTCCAAATTTTTTCTTTTTTAGCAACCTATATTATTTTTGGTCGTTACACTTTGTAATTTAGGTTCATGGGAATCAATGCACAAAGATTTCTCAAAAATAAAACATCAAATGAGATATAAAACATGAATGGAAAATATATCGGAATTTTAGAGTGTGATGAAAAAAATATAGAGTAAATCCATTGAATATTCTTAGAATATATAATATTCAAATTAATAAATACTCCATTGGTCATAGGAATCAATCCACCCATAGTTCTGGAAAAGAAGAGTTTTCATCACAGGTTAGGTATACATAGAAATTGATAAAACAATTTATATACTGAAATGTCTTCTAATTTACTTAAAAAATGAATCATATATATGTCATATTTTTATACAAGGATGGTACTAATTTTATTATCATTGCCAGAGTACTCCCCCAAATAGTTTAGTGTTGTATATGTTGAACCATATTCTATGAAATTTAATTTCATGATTTGAGTACCATTATATAAATTTTAATGTCATGTTGAAATAAATATATTCTCTATAGTTTAAGGTTATATGAAAAGACCATATAGTATAAGGTTTTAGTACATCTTTCTAGGAATTTATTGTAGAGTTTAATATTTTATAAAAATTTCCATATTTCATATAGTTTATGGTTTTTCGATAAAGGTCATACACTATAAATTTTTGGGTCTTTCTATAAGGACCACTTTGTGTTTCTCAACATTATATGGGAAGGATTCTATGAAATATAGATTATGGTCATTAGATAAAGATATTATTTTATAAGGACCTAATGATTCAATATTAATAGTCATGTGTGATACTTTTATAGAGGACTATGGATTCATTTCATATTGATTTTGTGTGTTTTTGGTATAATTTTATCTATGATGAATTTCTCTATCTAAATCTAAATCCTACACTTCAAAAAAATTCTAGGATGGTATTCCCTAATAGTTGAGGGTACGGGAAATAATTTAAATAACTATTCAAAACAACCTCTACATTTTTCCTAATATATGGAATCTTAAATAATCATCCTCTAGGAAATATAAAAAATTTAATGGAATATACTCCATCCAAAAAGAATAAGGTCTTAATTTTTATATTCTTGAAATATCAAAGGCTTTCAGTCTTGAATACACCATGCATGTTATACTCAAGGTATACATCTCGATAAATAATTTTTATGAGTTTCCCTATATCCAACATGCCTTTATCCATTTATTTTGAATGAAATACTTTAATAATAATGAATCATGTATTATATGACCCAAAAATTGTCGATAAGTGAAATTTTTATCATGAATATTCAAATTAACTCCATAAAAAAACTTTATCCTTGGAATATTATATATGATAATAACCAAGAAAAAAAATCTAGTACCTAGGGACCATTTCATGAAATAATGAATAGAACTTGTTCTATTTTTATTCATTAAATTAACACCTACATTTGGCAAATATGAATTTTAATATTTGGTATAAATGAAAATTCGGAGAAAATTGAGTTTTATGAAGTGGTTCCACAAACTTATTAAATTCAATGGCAGATTTTGATTATATTGATGACTGGGACATCAATAAAGTTTCTCCTAGATTAGAGGTACCCAACTACTTTGGGGACTATATTGTGATAATCAATGTTTGGAAATGATTATAAAGAACCATGTAAAATGGATGGTGATATAAAATTTTCCCAATCATGGTGGTATGGTGCAGTTTGTTATAGTGGGACCCCTATGCCTGTGGTTTTCACTAGCATAGGTAATACGTTCATGGTAATAGATTTATATTCTAAGACCATAAAATATTATTTTATCATGCTAATTTAATAACACAAGTATCTACCATATATTTATATGTAATTATATTAATGTTATAACATATATCAATATCATCTCCCATCAAATTGGAAACAAAACCGTTGATCGGGTGTACAAAGGACTACCACCTCACAATCCAATATAATTCATTTTCTGTCACTAATTATAAAGGCGGAATATAATGAAATATTTAACACTTGTATATGATATTTAGGATAATATTAAATATTTTTTAATATAATATCACAAATAAATTATTGTTTTTCATTTTATTTAAAATATGAAAACATCACTTGTGTGTAAGGAAGACTACCACCTCACGAAGTGATGAGATTAATTTTTTATTAATCATTACACGAAAGGGAATAAGGATAAATTTAATGAATATATTTAATATAATTGGAATGATATCCATTATATGATATTAATTTATCCCACAATTTCGTACTCACTCACTCTTTAAGAGAATGATATCATCGCTCTTGCATATGTATGACATATCGTCTCCACAAAGCAATGCGATTCAATTTACATGCACAACATTCAAGAATGAGTCTAAAAATGTTTGAAATTAGTCAATATGATATTTATAACATTAATATCATTATGTAGATAATGTAACTATATAATATATGAAAGAAATATAAAATTTATGATAAATTAAGAATGAGTAAACAAGACAATTAACATTATAAACATTGAATGAAATTAAATATTTTAATAAAACATGTGGTAAAATGTTTTAAAGGGATCATATGTGATATTATAAGTATGAAAATGGTATTTTAATAAAATAATAACATGACTAAAACCACTATTTAAGATTTTAAAGTACATTAATTAAAAAAGAAGCGTGAGTTGAGATATTTTGTCTAAATTTCCATTTCATTGAGACATATTTGTTAATATGCACCAATTCACTTTTAACTAGTGCATGCAATTCCCATTTGATGTATTTAATAAGAATAAAATTTTCATTCATTAATATTATTGTTTCTTTTAAAGTATATTATTAATAGGGTCTAAATTTAAAAGCTAGCAAGGAGGTAAAAAATACTGTACATTTTCCCTTTCTGTTGTGATTTCTAAATGTCTCTTTAAACAATCACATTCTATTGACCTTTTTCATTGTTGATTACATTTCTTATAAATATCCATGTTTGGTTTTTATCATGGAAATTAATACTTTATATACCATATATGTTTTCTACATATGCTGTTTACTTTTAATGTTAATTGATTAATTGATGAAATATTGATACATCAATATCCTTTAATAAATACTGATATAAGATAATAAGTTATATTGATTCATGGATTAAATCAATTATATGATATATAATAAGTGGTTTAGATATGTAGTTATTGTTGGGGACTAGTTATAGATATCCCCTCGATGAATCTAAAGGTCTAATTAGACAAATTAGTTGGCCAAATTAGATGTGTTTTACCTAGTAGATTTAAACTATCTTAAGAAAGGTCATGATAGCAGGGGTATCAGGACTCCTGAGATTATTACATCTAATAATTAATAATTTATTTAATTTAAAATTAATTTATTATTATAAATGTTATTTTTTCTATTATATTTTTCCTCGATGCATTTCAATATCTATAAATTGATTAAATGGATTGTATTTTAAGTTATTTACCTTTACATATTGATGATTCCTTATCCAATTTTGAAAATAATGTTATTGATTATATGGAATGAATTTTATTTATTTAACTTCCAATTTTTATTATTATTTATTTATTCATGAAATAATCCATTGTATGTAACCCTTACTGGTAATTCAAACTCACCCTTATTTTGTTTCCTTTCCCCATGATGTGAAGAAGAATTCTTGGAATGAGTTTAAAGATTCCATATGTTTTCTATTACTATGATTTTTATTTTCTTTCCCTCTATACAACAGTTATCTTGTATATATATATATATATATCTTGAAAGCTATTAAACTGGCCGGTCCATCTAGAATTGACCCCTTGTATCTATTCCAATTTAATATAGTGGGCATTGGTTCTGGGATACTGGGTTTCAGGTCATTTTTGTTGATATTAGAGGAAGTTTAGTTAGACTTTTGGGAAATAGAATATGGAAAAAAAATATTAGGGAACATAAAACAATGATATAATTTGAGGAAAAGGATAGAAGAAAATCATAATTATTTGTTAAGGTAGATATTATGTGGGTTTTACTAGAATGCCTCTATGTCTATATATAAATACTAGATGTGGTTCTCACACAAATGTACATAGGGGTAATAAATCCAAAAAAGGTTTCCTTTGGATTGAACTAATCAAAACTTGTTGCATGACAATGGGCCTTACTATACACCTATTTTGACATCCGAATGGGATATGATATGGATAATTCATATTTTCTTTACAAACCATTATGAAGATATTCAAGAAAATGATATCCCAAAAGAATCCTAGTTTATGATTTATATATTTTCAATTCATAAATTTAAATTTTTTTATTTGTCATGCTATATTTATAATTATACAATATTATTTAAAATGCATAATTTTATGACCAAATACTTTGTATTCCACTATTTCAAAATGGAGCCTATAAGGATATATGGTATTAATACTAAGGGACAATATAGAGACTACCATACCGAGTAAGCTAATACAGATAGTATTAGTACTAGGAAGATCTGAACTATACTAAGGAATCATAATTAGGTTTAAAATATAACCCTCCTACAAAGAGAATCACATTGTATGATGGGATTTTCCAATGTTGAATCACTTCATAGTACATAATCTAATATCGTTTGGTTAGAATACTAATCATATGGTAGCTGAGAAATGGATTAGGTCCTTTTAGAAGATATTTATAGCCATGGGATGGAATGAAAATTAAAAGGTTACATTATAATTTATATTCTCAAAGGTGATTCTGATCAATGGTGGTCATTGATCCATTATTCTAGGGGGGAAGAAGAAATATAACTCATGGAATGTAAATATTTTAAAGATACATTATTTGATGACTATTTACCTAATGTGAAACTAAATAAAATGAAGATAATGTTCCTCAATAAAAGAAAAAGGAAGAAATTTTTTTTTTCAAAGTACGGGGCTACCTTTTCAGAATTATTGACGTATTATATGGATTATATACACAACAAAAAGTGCATGATTGAACATTTCATTGAAGGACAAATGCTAAGTCTCTGAAGGGTCCTGGTCTCTCAAACCTTTTCATCATATGATGAAATAGTCTTATGCACCATCAAAATGTATAAGGAATTTTGAAGATCCTATATTATAAAAGGAAATAAATAATATAAAAGATATAATGATCACCAAGATAAAGGAAATACTTCAAATAAGAACAAGTTAATAAAGAAATTTCCATCTTGTGATAACTAGAAAAGAATCATCCTAGAAAATGATTTAAGGTATGATATTATTTTATAAGTGTAGGGATAATGTTAATCAAGCTAAATAATGTATGGGGAAGAACGAAATCAATTATATACCGAGTATCAAATTTTGGGAAATGGGAAACTACACAAACTAATTCTCTAATCATTAATGGAATCTACTAATGAATAGGTAAAGGTGATAATGCCAAGCATATATAATCACCATAGCTGAGGTGCAAGTACCTAAGAATGTGGTGGATGGAATTTTAATTCTATCTTAATTTTTTTAATTTCATTATTTTATTAAAGATCTTAAAATTATTTTATATCAACCTTGTCTTGGAAGGAAATTAGATATTTCCCTATAAATTTAAGAAGGTAGTTGGCAGTGAAAACTCCCAGTGAAAAACCATGGTGTTTTGAACCAAATGAGGATTGATAGGGATATTAGGTTAATGAATATCATAAATAAGTTCATGAGAATTATTAAGGAAGGATAAACATCAATACTTTTTTAAAATTTTTGAAAAGACATTTTTATTTAAAATGATAATAATTTATCAACATGATCATGAGAAATTTTAGAAGAAAATTAATGCTCTCAATGATTAGAAATTAGCATACTTCATTTGTGAAGATGGTGTTTTGAAAATAGAAAATAATTTACATGTTGAATCTATACCTGAGTTAAGAACGGAATTTTTGGATGATTCTCATTTCTTGGACTTCTCTATAAACCATTGTAGAAAAAAAAATATGTAAATTTTTTTTAGGGAAATTTTTTTGATGGGATAAAAATAATTGGGAAATTGTGGAATATATGTCCAGATATTTGGTTTTTCAATAAGTAAAATCTATGAGAAAACATCATATAGGAGTAATTTAACATCTTCCAAATTCTTTGTGTGAATGGGATGATATTAATATAGAAATTTTCACAGGATGGCAAATGATACATAGATAGAATGAAAGAAATATGAGTTACTGTGGATCACCTAACCTAAATTTCAAATTTACTAACTATAAGGAAATATTTAACCCTTGATATACTCAAAAGGATATATATTAATGATGTTTTAACACTTCATGGATCACTAATTTTGATTTTATATATTCATGTTCCCCATTTACATCAACAATTGAGAAGAGTCTTTAGAAGGATCTTGATACTAAGTCTCTCTTGAGCACTTCCTACCATCATCAAACTCATGGATAGTCCAAAATGGCTATTCAAACAATGGAAGGAATTTTTAGATCATTTTCACTTTACTTTCAAGGTCTGTGTGATAATTATTTACTTGTGGAATATTTTTTTTAAAAAAAAGTTTCCATTCAAGAATTAAAATGGGTCTATATGAATCATTATATAGAAATATATTTCATACTCCAACTTTTTTGGATAATGTTTCAAAAATGAAACTTGTAGGTAAATAGATTTTTAGAGAGAAATTATAAAGTTAAAGGATATTGAAACCCAAATTAATGTAGCACAATGTAATAAAACTATTTGTGCCAATAATCATATAAATTAATTGGAATGTAAAGTCGGAGATCATGTTTTCTTGAGAGTATCTCCATGTAAGGGTGTCATATGGTTTTGAAAAAAATGGAAATTGAGCCCTAGGTGCATTAGACCCTTTGAGGTAATGAAAAGGACTGGACCATGTCTTATCACTTATAAATGCCCCCAAGTCCCTCAAAAGTACTTGATGTGATCCAATTATCATTTTTAAATAAGTACATACCAAACCCAACACATGTGACCACCTATGATGAAATATAAGAGGAACCAAATATATATTACTATGAAGAAATGATAAATATTGTTGATATTATAGGGATAGTATTGATGAAGTTGATGAATCTTCTAGTAAATTTAAATGTTTGAAATCACAAAATCGAGGAACAAATATGGGTACCAGAGGATAATATGAAGAAGAAATACCCTCCTCTATATAGATCGTAATTATAGAAACCATATTTTTCCTACATTAGTTTTACATCATTTCAATGATAAACCACATAAAAAAATTACACATATTAGATCCAAAGGTTTATTGTCTTGGGAAAACTAGGACCACACATAACATTTACAACATAATTATAAACATTTATTTAATTCATTATTATATAGATTCTTATTGGCTCTTGAATTATCCATATTAAAATTATTAACCTATGGATATACACTAAAAGGGGTCCCCTAAAATCCCAATAATAGGATAGATAAGAACCTAAAATAATATAAAATGGGGTGAGCATAACATCGTCATCATAAAAATCATGAGAGGCATCATTAGGTAAAGGTAAGGATTTTGGCAATGCATAAAAATGACACATCATGTCTTAGTGGGAAACTACCACAACTAGTTGTGAAAAAATATAGAATCTTGTTTACGAATCATTTCAATTTAACTCATGAGATCCATTACTTTATGCAATACATAGGAGCACTGTATAATTCCGAGCACACACATCACATCATAACATTTTGATTATCATACATGCCACATACAACAAATACCAATCATGAACATAAATTACCAAGGGAAAGGAATTGTTTTCATATCATAAGAACACATTCATAAGCATTGGTTTCCCAAAAGATAGAGAGAATAATATACTTGATAGAAGAACCAGTAAACTTGAGTGAAAAGTAAAAGGTCTTTTTTTGAAAGAAGATTTATTTTGGAAACATTGTGTCTGACATAAAATATAGTGTAAAACATGTATATCCAATAAATGTCAAGATAATTAAGAAAAAAATATTTTTAAGGAATAACCATACCGAAAATGTACTGAAAGAGGGAGAACCCAATGAAAGATGGTTGGGATCAAGAATTTCCCATTACCTTGTATCTGAACACTTTCTTCACTTTAATGTCCTATATAATTACATTATATTCATTAATTAGAAATTAAAAAACCTTTTATACATAAATATTTTTCATTATTGTTTCATTGAGTTCTTTTATAGGCCTTTAGATGATTTATATAGTTTAAATCCATTGTTCGGGAGTATCCATTTTCTTAGTCTTCATGAACAGTTCACTTATACACGTGAGTAGAAGTTTGTGTATAACATAGATAGACATATAGAACTCATATTACATGTTATTAATGATATTACAAGACTTAAAATGATATTTTAATGAATTTTGTTATATACTAGCTGGATTAATCATTAGTTAAAATTTAATTATGATTGTTTTAGGTTAATATGATCGGTTTTTAGATCACAACAAACATGTTTTGTTTTATCAATTAGTATTAGGAATAAATTTTTTTTTCCAGAACATAAAAGGGGTTATAATAGAGATATGACATCATTTTTTCAACAATTTAATTTTTTCATTTATTTAATTGAAGGAGTTGATGGAAAATAGAAGTAAATCTCCCATAATGTATGTAAATTAACACATCACAGGCAAATAATTCATTTTTATAAACAGAGAGAGAGAGATCAGATTATAGAAAAAAAATATTCCATGAATATGATATCATACCAGTATATCAATCATAATGGATTTATCATGACATTTGGACAATATTAGTTGAGTTTAATATAATAAAAGAAATTAAATTTGAAACGAAATAGAAATAAAAGGGAGTGAAATTACCTCTTGAATATATCTTCTTTGAGAGACTATTTAGGGAAGAGGTTTGGGTATTTTAAAAAGATGAAGGGATTTTAGAAGTGGGGAGATGATATAGGTAAGTGTTTTGGGAAGAATTTGGACATGGAAAGTATCTTGAGAGGTGATAAGAAATGAGGGTGTGAGCGGTGATATTTATAGTGGAGGGGAGAGGTGTTTTCAAAATATTATATTCATTAATTTATGATTTCTCTAGAAGACAAGAAATAGTGATGATTCCATGATTAAATATAGTAACATGAGCTGTTTAGTTCAGACCAATAGGGATTAAATTGACATTACATCATCAATGACTCTATAATTAATGTATCTACCTTATTTTGTAAATTATAGTATTTCACTATTCATTAAAAATTTAACTATTACAGAAAACTCTCAAAACATTTCCCTAACCATTTTTCAATGTGTATAATCAAAAAATTTACTCCATTTTCCAAAATAATTTTTTTAATATTTTTGATTTAATTTTTAATTAAAATCATAATTTACTTGAAAAATACAAATTTAAAAATTAAAACTACTTTTTAAAACATTGAAAAATTAATATAGATGTCGAAAAATTATATTATAATCATAATACATCAAAATATTAATTTTTGAACACATTTTATAAAAATAATTTTTCTTTTAAACTATAAAATTAATGTTAAAATTTTAATTAAATATTTATGACTTATAAAAATACCAACACTTTTATTATGGCTATATTCTCACTAATAATATGCCTAAATTTTATTTATACCATCATTGGATGTATTAAAATTATTTTGGACTATTTACTATTTATAAGGGTCATATTACTATGTATAAGGGTAGGTTACTCTTCACCAAAAATTGTGTTTTTCTATTGGGACTCTAAACATTATACCGACCGTAACCGTGTATGTAAGATTTTCGAAATTCAAAACACAGAAGTGGAATATTTATGTTTAAAGGTCAGATAATAGGTAGTTTAAGATTTATGTGGTATTGTGTGTCCTAATGTGATTTTATATGATTATGAAATTACTAAATGATTGGAGAAATTGCATTGATAAAAGATTGGGTCGTTACACTCTTCCCCTCTTTTGAAATTTCACCCTTGAAATTTCGTTTTACATAAATAGGTGAGGGTACTTCTCCTTCATTGTATCCTCTAGTTCCAAAGTGGATTCTTCATACTTATGGTTCTTCCACAACACTTTTAAAATAGGGTTGTCTTGTTGTGTAGAAACTTATCTATCTGGTCCAAAATCTTTACCAAATGCTCCTCATAATAGAGATCATATTATAGTTGTACCAACTCTATGATCTATAAATGTTTGGGACCTCGTATGTACTTCCTCAATAGTGATCCGTGAAACACATCATGAACATGAGCCATATTTTGTGATAGTGAAATCCTATAGGACACATATCATATGCTTTTGAGAATATCAAAGTGTACAATGTACCTTGTACTTAGCTTACCTTTATTTCCAAACCACATGACTCTCTTCCATGGTGATATTCGAAGGATCAATTATCTCCAGCATCGAACTTCAAGTCCCATCCACGTTTTTCAGAATAGCTGTTTTCCCAAATCTAAGAAGCTTTGATATGTTTCTAGATGACTTGAACCTTCTCTTTTGTCTCTTTCACAAGATCAGGTCAAAGTATATTTCTTTCTCCAACTTTATCCCAATAGGTTGGAGTTCTACATCGTTTTCCATATAGAGCATCATATGGAGCCATCTGAATACTCGAGTGGAAACCATTATTGTATTAGAACTCAACTAACTAGAGATAATGATCCCATGCACCATTGAATTCTAAAGAGTAGTATCTTATCATATATTTGATTCTCCAAATAGTTATTTTAGATTTTCCATCGATTTGGGTGTGATAGGCCATGCTGGAATTCAATTAATACTCAAATCATGTTGATGACTCTTCCAGAATTTAGATGTGAACATGGGATCCTAATCAGAGACAATAGAGAGTGGATCCCCATGTAGCCTCACCACTTCATTCACATACATTTTTGAATGTTTTTCAAGCGAGAGATCTTATAGAATAGAGATAAAGTGGACAGTCTTGTTGAGTTAGTCAACCACAACCCGTATCACATTATTTCCCTTGGGACTCTTTGGGAGACCCATGGCATAGTCCATAATGACATTCTCCTATTTCCACATGGGTATAGGGAATTTTTTCTTCATCCCTATGTACATTTGTTACTCTACATCAACATACTAACTTACCAAGAACATTGAGATATATTCCACAATCTCTTTCTTCATGTTATCCCAACAGAACTGTTTTCGAGGATCTCGATACATATTGGTTCTACCAACATGTATAGAGAATATTGAGATGTGTTCATTTTCAAATAGATTCTTATTTATCTTGGGTGAAGGGGGCACACAAAGTCGCATTCCAAACTAAATTACACCATCATCATCAAAATGGAACTCTTGCATCTTCCCTTCCTTTATTGCATTCACCTATTTTGTACATCTAAATCATCTATTTGTGCCTCCTTAATATTATAATGGATATATGGTTGGGAAATAATTTGGGAAAGGTTGGAAATATTCCCTTCCATTATGATTTCCAAATCCATCCTTTGAATATCCATTAAGATATGGTATTTCTCAATCTACATCATGGAAATATTAGCATGTTCTTTTCTGCTTAGAGAAGCAAATGCCTTGTTCACCTTGTTTGGATGGTAGTGAATAGAGAAAGCATAGTCCTTTATTAACTCTAACCATATCCGTTGACACATGTTGAGCTCCTTTTGTGTGAATATATACTTTAGACTCTTATGACCGGTATATATGTCACATTTCTCACCACTGAGGTAGTGAAACTAGATTTTCAAGTACCAAATCACAGATGATATCTCCAGATCATGCATCTGGTAGTTTTTCTTGTAGATTTTCAATTTTCGTGAGGCATAGGCTGTAAGATTATCATTTTTCACGAGTAGACAGCCCAAACCATTATTTTATGTATCACTGTATATCACAAAACATTCTCAATTTTTCAATAATGTGAGTACAAGTTCAGTGATCTGCCTTCTCTTTATGTCCTGAAAGCATTCCTCACATTCTTCTGTCTAGACATACTTTACCCCTTTCCTTGTTAACATAGTTATAGGGATTGAAAATCGTGAGAAATTTCTCACAATACTTCAGTAGTACACCACTAATCATTGAAAACTATAGATTTCTGTGACACTAAAGGGTCTAGGCCATTCCTCAATCGCCTTTGTTTTAGAAGGGTCCACATATATTACCTCACTTGTGATCCCAGGTCCAAAGAACATGACTTTCTTCATAAAAAATTCACAATTTATGAACATGGTGTACAAATTCCCTTTTCTCAATGTCGTCGATAAACATCATTGATGTTCTTCATCTTCCTCCTTCCTCTTGTAGTAGATGAGAATATCATCGATAAACACTACCAAAACATTGCTGAGGTAATGTATAAAGACTCTAGTCATTAAATCCATGATTACTAGAGGGGAATTAGTTAGTCCAAAGGGAATCAACAGAAACTCATAATGTCCATACCTAATACAGAAGTTAGTATTCTGAATATCTACCTTCTTCACCTTTAGCTAATGATATTCAGATCTAAGATCCTCCTTTGAGAAGTACTAAGCTCCTCATAGAAAATTGAACGAGTCATATATCCTTGGAAGGGGATACTTATTCTTTACGATGATCTTTTTGAGTTCCCAATAATTTATACAAACCCACATTGATTCATCCTTCTCATTCAAAAAGACAACTGGAGCACCCCAACGTGATGCAGTAGGGTTTATGAACCCTTTATTCAAATGTTATTGAAGATTCTTCTTTAACTCCTCCAGTTCAATAGAAGCCATCCAATAGGGACACTTTAAGATAAGAGGATCTCTGGGTATGAGTTCTATTAAGAGATCTACCTCACTATACAGGGGAATTCTGGGTAACTATTCAAGAAATACATCATTTTATTCCCTGAAGATGGGTGTTTCCACTAGGTTGACAATTTTCTTTGACTCAAGAATTTGAGCGAGGTATGAATCTTCATAGGGAATAAACACCCACACCATTAAAGGGTTTTTTCGAAATAGATTCATGATCTTCCTTTCATTTGTAGAGGAGCATGGAATGGATTGGATTATGAAAAGATATTTACATTTCCTGACAATTGATATGTGATCTATATAACGAGAGCTAATACATTCCCATTATAGCATCGAATTACACCAAGGGATGTATAATGAGATTCACTGGAAGAATAATCCCATGTACGCCAACAAGAGAAGTTTCTAATACTTGGGTTTTTGTGATTTTTCCACTTAGTGTTTTTAAAGAAATCAATACTTCAAGGTATTGAGGTCTTCAATTCAATAGTTATAGAAACCTTGAATGATATAAAAGAATATGTAGAACCCAAATCAAATAAGACTCTTTCTATTATTGAGTGAAATGTAAGTGTACCTTATATGAATTTATTTCCATGCTCAACTTCTACAATAGTGATGCCATAAGCCTTCCCTTGGTCCTTTGTATTTGTTAGATGATGGCATTAATTACCCTCCATAGATTGAGGTTTAGTTCATTGGCTTGTATGGTGCTCTTTATCCCTACAGTTGTAGCACTGAACCATGGGTGGTTCATTCCATTCAACCACCACATTCTACCACCTTCTCATGTATTTTCAACATTCAAGAGATTGGTGACCTTCTATACCACACATGAAATATTTCCCAGTCCCTTTGAGTCAATTAGCATGATGATACTTCCCACATTTTTTGCATATGGGCGGTTGACATTTCTTCCCTCCTTTATCGTTAGATCCTCTGGCATGAAACTCTACCTTTCATTTCATATCACCATATCCATGAGATCATTTTCCAAAATCAATATCTACTTTCAGATCACATAGAAAAACTTTTTCATAACTGTCAATGTCTCATATTGGAAGAGCCTTTCAAAGGTGTGGTTTTAACCCACTAAAAAATCTATAAATTATTCAATCATTGATTATAAAAAACCTAATTCATACCTTTTAAGCCTTTTGAAATTTGATTCATAGGTCCTGATAGATTCTCCATCCTTTTTCTTGTGTTATATGAATTATATCTCAATCATTTTTGGAAGAGTTCTTGGGAAATACTTGTTAAGAAACTTGATCTTAATGAATTCCCATTCCATCTCTTCAATTTAATCAGCTGGATTAGTGTCCATAATCAAATCCAACCACTAGTCGGCCTCTACATATAGACAATAAATGACCCGAATCACCTTCTATAACTCATACTAGTGCAGCACAAAAAATACCTTCTCAATGGAGTTGACCCACTGTTCCGCAACTAGTCGATTATAAGACCCACTAAACGTCCGCAGTCATTGCCACATAAAACACTCAATATCTAGTTTCTCCCTATTTGGTGAAGTGGGATGTTACAAATTATTCAGGTTATTTTTCATAACCTGAGGCAGATGGGTAAGCATCACCATGATGTTTTGAACTCCACATCCCAAAGCATTGGGGATGTCTTTTGAGAAATCGTTGCATTGGCCCCCGCATGAGTTGTTGTCCGGGTTTCTCCCTGTTCCCACCATTATCTAAAATATAAAATGATGGAATAAAACATAATTCAGTGAGTCAGGAATAAATTATTCATTTTTTTAATTTATACTAAAGTCATATCTTATGGGATCCCTATGTTTATCCAAGCATCTTGTGTGCATATTTTTACTTAGTCTCGTACTAGAGGTTTTCACTAGGGTTCAATAATCCTAATTGCCAAATTAACTAAACCATTTCCTTGATACCAAGTATAGAGACCCTTAGATTCTTACATGAGTTTTACATCATTTTAATGATAAAAAATATAAAAAAATTACACAAAGTGGATCCAAAGTTTTAGTGTATTTGGAAAACTAGGACCATACATAACATTTACAATATAAAGCATAAACATTTATTTATTTCAATCTTCTCTAGATTATGATTGGATCATGACTTGTCCATAGTAAAAGTATTAACCTAAGGCTATAATTAAAAAATTGGGTAATCATAAATCCCATAAAGGGGATAGATAAAAAAATGACACAAAATAACAAGGGGTGATCATAACATCATCATCATAAAATTCATGAGAGGGATCATTAGTTAAAGGTATGGATTGTGAAAATTCCTAAAAATGAAACAAAATTTCTTAGTTTCCAACTACCAAACATAGTTTTGAACAAATTTAGCATCATATTCATGCTTAATTTCACCTATTATCCTGATATTTCGAACTTTACCCAATGCACTAGAGCACTGTGTAATTCCGGGTGCATCCGTCTCATCATAACATTTTAATTATCTTGAATGACACATAGAAAATATATCAATCATGAACATAAATAACCCATGGAAAGGAAAAAATTTCATATAATAATAACACATTCATAAACTTTTGGTTCACAAAAGAAAGAGGGAATACCATTCTTGATATAAGAACCATCTACCTAGAGTGAGAAGTAAAAGATTTGTTTTTGAAAGAAGTGTTATTTTGGAAAATATTTTGTTTGACATAAACTCCATTGGAAAACACATATATCCTAGAAAAGGTAATATAATGATGAAAAAATTATTTTTGAGGAGTAAGAATACCGAAAATGGAGTGAAAGAGGGAGAACCCGAAGAAAGAAGATTGGGTTCGAGAATATCATCTTACCTTTTATTTGGATGCTTTCTTCACTTTAATGTCCCGTATAATGACATTATATTCATTATTTATAAATTAAATAACCATTTATACATGAATATGTTTAATTATGTTTTCATTATGTTCTTTTATAGGACATTATATGATTTTTAGTGTTTAAACCCATTGTTTGGGACTGATCTTTTTCATAGTTTTCATGAACAGTTCATTTGTACACATCAATGGAAGCTCGTGTAGAACATGGATAAACAAACAGAATTGATATTACATGTTTTTATTGATATTATATAATTTATAATGATCTTTAAATGAATTATTTTATATACCATGTGGAAGAATCATTAGTTAAAATTTAATGATGATTATTTTTTGGTTAATTTGGGCTGTTTTTTTATCATAATGAACATGTTTTGTTTTATCAATTAGTATTATGAATAAAAGTTGTTCCCAGACCATAAAAAGGGTTTAAAATAAATAAATATTAAAACTTTTTTTCAACCATTTAATGGTTTAATTGATAGTCTTGAAGGAGTTTAAGAAAAATTGAATTTCATCACCCATGATGTTACAAAATTAACACATCACTGATAGTGATTTAATTTTTATAGACAAAGAGAGAGTGGGAGGTGTATAAGGAATAATCTTCCATTAACCTAATATCATACTATATATAAATAACACTATAGTTTTCATGACAATTAGACAAGATAATTTTAATATAATATAAGAAATGAAATGAAATTTGAAAGGAAATTTAAAGAAAAGGGGGAGAAATTACCTCTTGAATATATCTTCTTTGAGAGCCACATTAGGGAAGAGGATGTAATATTTTTATTAGAACAAGGGATTCTAGATGTTGTGGATGGGCTATGGATGATATTTGGTTAAAATTTTGACAAATATTGTATCTTGAGAGGTGTGAAGAAATGAGGGTGTGGGGGGTGGTATTTATAGTGGAAGAGAGATGGGTTTTCATAATACTATATTCATTAATTTATTATTTCTACCACAAGACATGAAATAGTTATGATTCTGTGACTAAATATAGTAAAATGAGAATTTTATTTAGAATTAATTGGACTTACATAAGTATAACATCATCCATGACACTATAATTAATGTATTTATCTTATTTTATAAATTAAAATATTTCAATATTCATAAAAAATTCATGTATTTCTGAAATATACCCCAATTTAACCCTAATTTTTTTTGGATGTGTAGGATCCAAATATTCACTCCATTTTTAAAAATAATTTTATAGATATGTTTAATTTAATTTTTTATTAAAATCACAATTTTCGTGGAAAATACAAATTTTAAAATTAAAATCACGTTTCTGACACTTTAAAAAATTAATAAAGACATTATAAAATTTAATAATAATTTTAAGACATCAAAATATTAATTTATTGGAACATTTTCAAAAAATAAATATTCTTTTAATTTATTTTGTTAGTGATAAAATTAAAAATAAATATTTTTGATTTAAAAAAATACAAACACTTTTATTATGGTCATATTATCAATTATAAGATGCCAAAATGTGATTTATACATTAATGGGTGAGATTCCAATTATTTTGGAAGATTTAATTTTTATAAGGTTCATATTACTATTCAAAAGGGTAGGTTACTATTCACCAAAAACATTGCTTTTCATATATAACTCCAAAAATATTACTGATCGCAACCGTGTATGTCAATTTTTGAAAATTCAAACCACTAAAGATGAAACTTTATGTTTAAAGGTCACATAGTAGTTCATTAAATCATGATGTGGAATACTGTTTCCTAATGTGAATTTATATGAGTACGATATTACTACATGAAGGGTGAAATTGCATTGATAAATGTTTGGGTTGTTACAGTAATTACTGTGATACTTTAGGGGTGAAATTTCTGTTAGAGGGAAGAATGTAACATCCCTATAACTTATGATTTTTTATTTTAATTAAATTCAGTCTCTTCAATGTCTTGGAATGCACGTGACACTTCATTCAAACAAACATAATCAATTAAAATATTATTTAAACATGAACATTATAACATAGATCTGAATTTGGATTATATGAATAGTAATAAATAAATTATGAAAATTATATAGTCTATACAATTAAAAAAAATAATAGATACCTATTGATTAAAAATAAACTATTAATCATTTGTGAGAAAAATAAATGTTTTCTGAAAAAAACTAATTTTTTTAAGAAAACCATTTCATCACTTCTTGTACAATTAATATAAAATTAATATTTTGAAATTTTATAAATTTTATATGGTAAGATGAAATTTATTTTATAAATAATAACTTAAAAACTATATTAGGGTGATTTTTCAGAAAAGTTTTATTTTCTAACAAATTGGGAAAATACTAATTTTTATTTGAAAACAACCATTTTATTTAAATTATTTAAAAAGTTAAAATATATTTTATTTTTTTACAGTAAATATTTTTATATTTTATTATAATAAATATATATATTTTCATTGGAATCAATTTTATTTTAAAGTTTTCTATTAAAATATTATATATATATATATATGACAATTTTCTCTTTCGAAACCCACATTTTCATCGTGATTCATGTATAATTTTAAATTGTATTCTACCAATTATATGAATTTAATTTAGAAAAATGGATTCCATATAGTGAATCATAAAAATGTATATTATCTAATAAGGTTAACTTAATTTTTTATCATTATTAAGAGTAAAACATGTAAACATTAAGTACATAAGTTGAGGTAAAAAAGTGATTTACTAAGAGGTTAAAATAAGGTAATATGGGATAAAAATGATCTACCAGATTGTTCAAATACATTTTAATCTACATATTTAGACCTAATCAAACATAATATTATCTAATTACACATTTTTAGCCTTTTTATATTACAAAATGCAGGTGTAATTAATAATTTCCAAAAATTCCATGTGTGTCCTCCCCCGAAATATATAAAGCCGCCCCTATCTTCCTATATTCACACATAAAAATAAATTTGTTTTATAAAATACCAGAAAAAATAAAATAATTTATCCCATCAGAACATGATATATTCCTTCGTCTTATCAGAAACATTTTTTAGTAAGGGTTAAGGATGAAACCAAAAGAAGTTCTTGAAGAAGAGGCAACATTTTTAAATAGGTGTTTAATTTATTTCTTATTACACCTCCATAAAATATTATTTAATCACTATTATATAATAAAAAACCAACTCTTATATATAGATATGTTATTATGTTAATGTAATAACTTTCATACATCCCTTATTCTATCAAATTGGAAATGAAATCGTTGATCATGTGTAGAACAAACTACCACCACGTGAACATCTAGAATTTGTTTTCACGACCAACTTTAAAAGATATATATAATGATGAATTTATAAAATTTATATGATATTTATTATATTATTATAATTATATAATTATAATATCACATATTTCTTATTTTTTTCTATTTCATTTAAAATTCGATAACGTCACTCATGTGTATAGTGGACTACTGCCTCACGAGGCGATGTGATTAATGTTTCACTTATAGTTTAAATGGACGTTATTGAGGATAAAGTAATGAATTTATGTAATATATATGAAATTATATCAATCACGGAAGATTAATATATCACCAACTTCCTTACCCTTTCACTCTTTAAGAGAATGATATCGTCACTCGTGCATACGTACAACCTACCATCTCTATAAAGCATTGTGATTAATTTTCAATGTCTATACTTAAATAATGATTATAAAAATGTATATAATGAGTCAATATGATATTTATAAAATTATTATAATTCTATATTTTATTTAACTTATAATATATGTGAGGATCTGATCTGTCATGATAAAACACATAATATTAAACAAGACAATTAACACCCAAAACAATGTAAATAATGAATATTATTAAAAAAGGTGTCATAAAATTTTATATGGGGATATTATATGATTAAATAAATATGAATATGGTTCTGTTAAAATTTAATAAATTCATTATAACCATTATTGAAGAGGTTAAATTACACTCAACAAAAATGATGTGTGCGGTTAGGGAATTCGTCTCAATTTCCATTTAATTGAGACATATTTGTTAATGTGAACCTATTCAATATCATGTGGTGTATATACTACCAATTTGATATATTTAAATGTAATAATTATTTATTCATAGTTTTTAATGTTGTGTTTCATATTTATTCTTTAATGGGTTAAAAATTTAAAAGTTACCAAAGAGGTAAAAGTTATTGTACATTCTCACTTTCTTTTTTGATTGTTATATTTCTCTTAAAATAGTCACTTTATTGTGATATTTTCTCATTGAACATTTCATTTGAATTAAATATAAATGTTATTTGTATCATGGATATGATTATTTCTTAAACTGTATACCATTTGTACATAAGATGTTTACTTTTAATGTTATTTGATTGATTGGGGAAATATAGAAAAATTTATATCCTTTACATAATATGGATATTTAATGATAAGGCATACAGATTCATGAATTAAATCAATTATTCTATATATGAGGATTTATTGGGGCATACATTTATGTGTGTGTCTTGGTAATAGATTAAATGGAATGTGTGTTTAATTATTCACCTTTCTATATTTATTATTCATTATTGATTCCGGAAAGATTTTTTTATATGTAACCCTTACTAAGCATTAGATATTATCCTTATTTTGATTCAATTCCCCAGGATATGATAAATAATTCTTAGAATGACTTTTCAGATACAAAATATTTTCTATTATCATTCATTGTGTTTCATTTATCTATATAAAATGGGTATCATATATGAATTTAGCTCTATAAAACTGATAAAATGATCGGTCCTTTAGGATTTGACCCCTTGTATCTATGCCATTATATTAAAGTAAGCATTGGATCGAGGTTAATAGAGTCAAGGTTATTATAGGTATAATGGTCTATGTTCCCATGAGTGACTATATTTATGTGTATCCTACATTTCCAAGACCCCATCATCAACATATTAGTATTTATATATAATTATGAGGATAAAAGGAGAAGTATCTCATTATAATAAATGGAATAATAATAGTTGGGTTATAGAAACATTGGATAGGGTGGGAACTACAAATTGAGTCACCCATGATTCTAGAGATACCCATAGTGTCTAGGTTGATCAATTACCAATCAATTGATAAACCATTAGTGAAATTATCATGATTTTTTCCTATATATTTTTTATATATGTTTTATTATTTTATGAATTATTAGTTTATACTCAATCACATTAAATAACATGTGATCATGCATAGATAAAATAAACATGTGCACTAAATGTTTTCTATTTGAAGAATCATTATATTTTTTTTGAGATCAGATTGGAAAAAAATTTAAGTATAAAAATATTCCATTAATTGTGAACAACTGAAAACCACACAAATAAAATATCATGTCATTAATTTCATTCATCAGTTCAGTTTAAAAAAGCATAGTATGTGGTGCTCATGAGCTATAATTGTGGGTGTTTCCTTCTATTGGGGAGTCTTAAACAAATTGGTGGGTTTAATTAACTAAAATTGGAATTAAAAATAGGAATATCTAGATTGGTTGAATTATAGAGGCATGTGTTTATCAAATTATAGTTATGGATTCATAGGATTTTAGACTCCACTCAATGGAACAAGTATCTGGGTGTTAATATGGTTTTATAGAAAATAACATACCTTTAATATCTATGATAAGTGGAATAACCATAACATGGTCTATGAGAAGGTGTTTGGAAGGATATTTTTTACATGAATACTCATGTAACTGATTATTTTTAATCTTGTCATTTAGGGATACTAAGAGTTGATAAAATTATGGATACACTAGTATATAAATAGATTTTTAATTTCGAATAAATTGTGATCCAGATAAAATTATTATTATAGTACAACTTCACTATATATAAATGTAATGTAATAGAACATAAAAACCATGAAAGATTTTCAAAAAGGAACGTTTCCTAGATGAAACTAATTTTTAAAAGTAGTAAAATGAATTTCACCTATTATTAGATATGAAAGGAAATTGTATGTGTTGGATTCCCCACTACATATTGATTCATCCTAGGATGTGAGGGTGAAAAGGAAGCATGCAAGAGACTCATGGTTGATTCCTTTTATGATTACATCAAAATGGTATCACTAATATCCAGTGAGTGGTGAATGAATAATTATAACATGGATGGTTTTACCAAATTCTATAATCTCTGAATACTTTTTTGGGAGAATGTGAAGTATGAAATTAATGAGGATATATTTATACTAATCCATTGTAAATAGAATGACGAATAAATAACTTTCAATAATATTATTCTATTATCCTTGAAAATAAGTCAATATGATGATTTTTACAATTATAAAATGTAGATTATGGAGAAAATATTTAAATATCTCTTCATCAAGGTTCAACAAGTAGATACGAACTGAAATAAAGATAAATTTTTAGTTTTAATGGTGATAAAATTGAAAAATATGTTTGAAATCACCATGACTATTTAAAGACAATTGATATTTTAAAACATATTTCTAAAAAAAGTTAAATAGGGATCACATTGAACATGTAACTATATGTTTTGATATGACAAGCAAGGCCTGTAAAAGATAAACTATAACAAATTAACAATGGAGTAAGAAGATGCTTCAAATATATGTATATTCATCATTATATTTGATACTTTTATCAAAATTCATGGGAATTATATGTGATATTCATGTCACTCATTAGTATCCAAATACAGTTAAAATGTAATTTCAGAAACATTACATGATTTAAAGAGAACTATCCTAGTATATCAAGAAGGGTGATTCCTTAGTCAGAAAAGAGAATAACATGACATCTTTTACAAGTTGGTTCATTATAGTTGAAATTTTATTCTATAATGAGTATAATCAAATTTTGGTTCTCATGCATCCATGGAACACATCAAGACATTATTTTATTTTGGAATTAATTTTTTTTGTTTCTCATACTCAATTAATAGTTCTGAAATACATGAATCTTTGACAATAGATTATGAATATAAAATTTAAGACTCAATGATACATAGTTGTGGCAAGATAAAACATGTTCAAGTAAAACCAAAAAAAATTACCAAGAAATACCAAGAAGTTAGTTTATAATCTTCATGGAAATAAATATAAAGAAATAAACATTAATTATTATATGATATAATGATAAAGTAACCATATGTTTTAAAGGTGATAAAGCCAAAACAATTCTAGAACTAGTTCAACATGAAACATGTGAACTATTTTATATAGAAACTAGAGGTAAATTGTTTTTATTATTAATATTAATTTTTTAAACCGAAGTAATGTAAAAGTGAAGGAAGGAATATTCTTAGTGAGAAGTTTAGGGATGCATCTAGCTCGGGGTCCAAAATATATATTAACAAAAAATTCATTGATCATGAAAACTTTTAGTGTATTTATTCTTAAATTCGAATTAAATTATAAAATACCTTTTTTGTTTTTACATAAATACATGTGATATGTCTTACATGCATTAATTCATAATTAAAATGAAGTGTGGATTTACTCCAAACACATATTTTCTTGTACACATTATAATCACGATGTATGTACAAAAAGGATAAATTATAAGACATTTAAGTAATACAAAGTATTATAATATCTTGTAAGTATTTTTTTGAAAAATTAAACATTTAACCATAACCATATATAAACTATAAATAAATATGGATATCATATGAGTTGTAGATTCAAATAATGCAATTATGTATCAAAACATGTGTTTAGAAGCAAAGAGTTTTTTAAGACTATATCTACAAACAAACATTCATATATAAGAATAAAAAGTAAATCTTTTTAAATAAATAAAATCATATCTATTATATTATATAAACCTTGAAGATATAAAATATATAGTCAAATGATTGACTATATTTCTGTAAAGGGTGAACGTCTCTGTTTAAAATAGTCAGATCTTGAATGACTTGGATAAAGTTATGGAATGTCATGTAAAAGTAGTTTGTATAGAAATAAGTTCCACAAGATATTGTGGAATATGAATTATTTAAAGACACATAATGAACAAAAAATATAACACTACAGTGACATGGTTTAATGATCACTGAGTACAGTGATATATTATTCATTGAGAATAATAAATCTTTCTACTCTATGTAATTAATAAATATAAATAAGAAAAAATAATTGAAAGGTCAATATGAATTAAATGATGGATTCCATGTAGATAAATTCAGTTTTTTACTTTGGTAGTTTCTCTAATTTTTAAAAATCCAATAGTGGGTATTTAATAGAGTCTATACATTGGTGGTTCAATAATAGTACCAATAAGGCTTGATTGTTTGAACCAAATTATCTTTCATAAATCTATTAGAATTATACATACCATATCAATGTTTTGAGATCATTATATTAGAAATTATATGTCCAGACCACCTTTGTGGGATGAAATATTATGAAATATATATATACAATGTATATTGAAAGAGTTGTTGATATCTTATAATTACAATAAAGAATTAAATTTCTTGGGTTAAATTTGTAGATTAATTCAAGAATCTTTATCATAAAATTTTTTTTATAACAAATTTTTTTCATTTTTCTTTTTATAGTTAAATAGATAACCTTTAACACCCCTATTTTTAGGTATTCTACATTTTTAAGGTATTGAATTGATTATCTTGTTTGTGGAAGCACTGTAGGTGTTTCGGATGTTTTGGATTGCGTTTTGAGGTCACAAGATTAGGAGAAACATATATAAATCCTAGGTAACAAAAACATTGTGTTTCTAGAGTTTCGGAATGGGAAAGGATAAAATAGAATTGAAAAAAATATGTGGTAACCATGAACCTTCACAATATTTGAATAGTGATTATTTTCATTGTTTTTTCATGATTTTCCAAATTTTTTGGCCAAATAGTGTAGCCATGGGTGTCATGTAGAAACACTTTCATGGTTGGTGCATAGTTTGAAAAACCATGAAACCTAACTTTGGACACAATTAATGAGTTATGAAAATTAAATTTCTAACCCTATTTACTAACCCATATATTTCATAATTTATCTAAAGGTCTGGTATCTCATACATCTAGAATCCATTTGGAGATTTTGATGATTTCATACACTCTAGAGCTCGATTCAATCAAATATTAGTATGTTAGACCTAGAAAATTAGTTGTAAGAGTTCTGGTTCACTTTCTATTTATTTTTTTCTCATTATCTCTTATTAGTAACCCTTAAAAAGTAATCCATTCTTAGATATATAGGCTATGATGATTTTAAGAGGAATTTAATAGGATTCTATAAATAAAAGGTGATAAGAGTTTAAATCTATGAGTTTTTAGAATGATTATTCAAGATAAACCCATTAGTGTTTTGTGGGTTCTCACTCACACTATTTATGGTTAGAATATAATCAATTTTTTCGTCAAAATTAAATTTCCTATGTTTATATGAGTAAAAATAATGATGATATTTCTTATTTATTTACTTTTAAATAATTGTTAGTGGGTTATAGCCACAATGTGATTCAAAAAAAATATTAAATGGTAGTTTGTTTTAGAAGAAATGTGTTTGCGTGTGAGAACATGGCATAACATAGTTGATGTGTGTTTATGTTTTATAATAGGTCCTTGTTGGTTTGGACTTGGCAGCTCTAATGATTTGGGGGAACATTGGATTATACCTCAAAGTGATGACATGGTCCAGGAGGGATAAGTTTTTCTCAAATGTTTGGACTTTTCGGTGGACATATAAGATGGGGAATAAATTTATTATATAATTGAATATGTGTGTGTGTGTTCATGACATTGGTAGCCTCTTTAGCAAGATTTACTATTTATACTACCACATTTATATCCCACCTTATCATTCTTGATCCTCTCCAATGTTTTTTTATATATAAATTTTTATTATGAGAAAACCTGTTCCTTTTATTATGGTGTGTGTTTAAAGTCAGGGGGATTTTCTATTGGGTTATATAGTCATCCCCTATATATTCACCTTTTGTTAATATACATATTTTTTTCTTATGATATTTATAAGGGAAAGATATCCTATATTTCTAGGGGAGTAATATGATAATATTTTCATGTTTTGTGGCAATTGAAGCTTAGAGATAGTCATTTAGTGGATCTAGTTAGGTTTCCACATCAGTTCCTCAATGGCTCATTGTGTCATTGGTTTTTTAAATTTTGTGGACTATTATTTGTTTTTTTATCTCTAATTGTGGTCATATTATGTCATATTATATTAGTCAGTATTCTATCATGATTCATATTTATTCTTTGTGTTATTGTTTGTTGTATAATTCAAATGATGTCAAATATGAGACTAAAGCATCCCCCAACATATGGTATATACATGGAATTAATTTATTTCCTTTCGTTTCATTGGGGAAGAATCTATGTTTAGTGGGATTTAGACCCTACCCAAGTCAATGGATTAAGTTCAGGATATTATAAACAATATTAGTTTCGTAAGGTCAATCGGTTGGGAATGTTAGGCATGTGGATAATAGTTTTGTAGTCTTGAAATGTTGATTATAACAAGGTGTAGCTATCCTATTTATACTAAAATTCTGTGACCAAGGATTACGTGTATAAAAAGTGCTTTTTAATGCTTACAGATAAGATGCCATCTCATCATCATGGGTTAGGATGATTATATTTTAATATAGTGCATTAGTAAAATGGATTCCCATTTGGGCTTCATTATTCAAATGCTATTTTATATAATTCTTATTATGATTTGGTATATGTTAAAATATATTGGATTAAAGTATTTATTTGTCCCTGAAAAATGTTTTTCCTTTAACTATAGGGAAAATTTGTTAGTTAGGGGTCCTAAAAATCAACAAGAGGGAGTTACTGGTAATGTGGTATCACCTGAACCATAGGTGAATCTATCGGTTGGTAAAATAATTGTGGATGCATTAATTTTTTTTAAAATATAATTTGACTTAAAAGAACCACATGATAAGGATCCGTCAAAATCACTATATTGGTACTTCGGTGACTAATTTCTCCAGCGAGAGGAAGCTTTCCATTTCTTAGGAAAGAGAATGTTTAGATTCATGGGAACCCCAAAAAAATAATGTGAATCTTGTAGTTCATATTCTTAGGGACCTAACATGAAAATGGTTGTATCTAGTTGTCCAAAAAAAATTCTATCACGATGTAACATGGAATATATTTGATGGATTTTTTACCAAAAAATCATACTAATATACATTTTGTGTATTTCACATAATATATTTCTTTAATATGATGTAATGAAAGCTCTCAGTTATGGAATATGGATCCTAGATTACATAACATTCCCACTTTTCATATGAATTTCTGGATGAATAATTAACCAATGAATTCCTATTTGATTATGTCTTAAGACTAGATATTTTCATAATAGTGGTGATGTTGTTCATAGATAATTACAATGATATTTTAAAAATAGGAAAGGGGATGAAAAAGAAATTTGTAGGAATCTTATTAGAGGGAAGACCGTTTCCTTCCAAGACCTAGGTATAAACTCTTATGTTGGGAAAGAAGAGAGTGCTAATTAGAGGGAAGAAAAGCATAAAGAACCAAAATTTTAGATCTATATCCATTAATCTTTGATAAAGTAACTAACTAAGTTACTTAAAATGTTGATTTTTAGATAAAATTATGATGTAATAAATGAAACCCCCAACACTATGATAACTATTTTTGTATGGGATGAATCACAATTTGTTGTAAAAATACCCTAAATTAAATCACTGGGAACCTATCTAATTGGTTTGGGGGATCCCATCCACAACCAAAACGATATCATTAGAGAAGTTCTCACCATTTGAATTGAGTTAATTATAGTGATTAAGAAAACACCCTAATATATTAGAATGAACCATCAAAGTATGTAAATATGAATCATTTAGGGGGAGTTAGTCTATAACTTTTTGGAATTAAGAAGGTTATGAAAAATGAATAGGTAGGACCTTCGTTAGTGTGAGGTACCATTATCCTTGACACTAACTCAATAAATTTTTTGTCTGAACCTAGATTTTCAAAATTATTTTATTTCATCTATAGTGGTAAATAAACCGGGCTTAGCCCTAGAAATGATGCCTAATATTCTGAGCCTCAAGACAACCCTAGACTAATGTGAGTACAAAGGATTTAAAATTGTATCATGTTCCATCACCATTGAATTAATCCATATCTTATGGGAGTTCACTATTTTGGACATGGAAATATTAAATTTAATATTAGAGAAGGATTTATTGGTATCATTCTAGAATCATATTAATTTCTATGCTTGATGTGTGAATTTTAGATCTCTTTAATGTGTTGTTAAATTATTCAAAGGTAATGTAATTTGATGCTTCTTGAGGTGGAAATTTGGTGAAAATGGTTGGAATAATCATTTATCAGTTATAAATGATCACCTATCAGACTATTGATTCAACTGATCATATATTTTTTTTGGAATTATAGATCGATACCCAAATGTATTTAAGGATAATTTATCTAAAATAAAATTGGAGATATAAGTATTATATTTTGTTGACCTACTCTTAGGAATTAATTATATTTCATGATTGTCATATAGATTCAGACTAAAAGAACTATTAGAACTGAAGGTTCAACTAGAATAATTTTAAAACAAGGGATTTATAATACCAATAAAAAATATTCAGTCCTCTTTGAAATTATTTTTTTGAAATATAATTTAACACTTAAACTATGTTCTGATTACCTTAAGATGACTGAGTTTATGAATAAAAATAAATATTGTCTTCCTCACATTGTTAATTTATATTATTAATTTAATATATCCAAGTGGTTCTCCAAAACTGAGCTCTGATATGGGTACCACATACTCTATGTTAAGATATATTATGTTCCTAAAAAATAATTTTAAAGATATTATAAAAACAACAAAACTTGGTCAACCATTTTTTTTCTATTAATAAAATAAAATTATTCACGGAATTGAAGAATCAAATAATTCATAGATTATGAGATTCTTTTTTGTGGTATTTTAATGAATATTTTGGTGTACTCTCAAAAGGAATATGACCATGAAATGCACTTGGAGATTTTATTGGGTACATCATGGACCACTGATGATATGTGAAATTTTTGAAGTGTGACTTGATATAAAATTATGGCCATTATTTATTTTAAACCATCTAAGAAAGTCTTTGAGATACATATATTCCTATGGATATGAGGGTATTATCATTGAATCGTTTGTGATTTCTCACACCATTTTTCTCCCTTGACTTCAATTATATAAAAGGGTATTCCATTCTATTTGAGTATATATTTTCATAAATCTTTCTAGAAACTAATGTATTGACCTACTTTAGAACATATCCTTGTTTTTATAGAATAAGGGGAAGGATATTCACATTTTTGAAGTGGATAGATCAAAACTACGTAGTGTTCTCATGTTGGTAGATCGTGTCATAGATTTAAATTAACAAATGTTTTGGAAACCTAAAATTTAATACACATATAATGATATGGGATTATAAATGGTGGTATATTCTCTCAATACATTGATTTACTATAAATTTTTTAAAAATTTCATGGGATTCATGTATCAAGAAGTTTGTAAACTGATATTTTCACATCATAATTTGAATGTAAGACAACAATATTGGATGGTATATCTCAATATGTTTAACTTCAACATGGTTTATATACCATATAAAGAGAATTGGGTGGATGTTGATTTAATTAATTATTCATATGACCACGTGTTTAGAGAATCCTAGGACCAATGACAAATAATGTGGATAATTTACGACAAGCACTTTCAATATATTGAGAAATATTTGTTTCTATTTTGTTCCTCGTCACTTTTATTACTTACTTGGATGAACAATTCAAGGAGGATCAATGGCCTTACGCTACTTATCTAATGATTTTTCTGAACATAAATATCAGGGAGACCATTGAGGGGAAAACAAAAGATACATATTTTATGTTGTACTTAAGAGACCAGATTGAATTTCCCCTTTATTTAAAAGTTCAAATCCTTTTTCCTTATCACCAATTAAAGTGGGATATCTACATAGGTAATCAAAAAAAATTATCAAGTAATGAATAAACATTTATGTTTGATAGGTATGAAGAGTATGATGAATGAATTATAATGATATGTATCACATATCAAAAAAGAAGGATGAGAATCAATAAATTGTTCGATGGTTAAAATACTTACCCACACTCCAATAAAAATGGGAACACATGACAACAAAAATTTCCACATGTCTGCTGAGAAAAATTCAAAGGTATAAATATATTTTTATGATTTAAGACCGAATCACTAATTCAACATGCATCCTTACAATCCCTAATATTAATGTTGTAGATTAATTGGGAATGATCTATATCTCATAAGTAGTTAAATTATAAGGGGTACCAGTTTCTATTGACTCTAACTAAAACCATGTATTTACCTCATGATTTTGTTAGCCCTTGAAAAATTCTCCTAGATCCAATTTTACCATGAGCATTTTATACCATCCTTAAATGGATGGAACGTCAGTGCATACTATTAAAATATTGGAAAACATGCTAAGAGCCAATGATGGACTTTGTTGGTTCCTTAGAAGAAATTTTTTTAAAATAAGGTTTTTCTATAACAATAGTTATTAAGCCACTATATATGGATTTTAATGAGGCATATTATGGCCATCAATGTCACTAAACACACTGTTAAGAAGGGTGATGAATGTTGTTGTGGGCCCTCTCAAATGAAGTATGATTTTTTTTGTACTTGGGTGGAGTAGAGTGGTTGACCAAGGTCGTCTCAGAAAGGAGGAAGTAAATCAAACCAACATATTGAAGGTATTCTAAAAATAAAATAGAATAGAATAAAAACAATACTTGAAAGTATGAGGGATTTTTATCATTTATAAACCAGAATAAGTTTTCTAGAAAAAGATGGCATTTTTTGTTTTTAATTTTGAAATGAAGTTCGATTAAAAAGACGCAACAAGAAGATGTTTTCCTTAGAAAATATTTTAAAAATAGCAATTGTTCTAACTCTTCCTCTTCATTTACTTATTAATAATTATCATTAAAATTAATATCCACCTAATTATGATCTCATAATTTTTTAACCCTCGAACCCCACAGGAGTTAACATAAACCCAAAGATGAAATTAATTAAACCCTAATCTAGATTCATACCATGCAATAATAGCACACTACTTTGATTGATGTTATAAATCAAGTTTATGGTCAGTGGTAAATTAGGTTACATAACCATTCTTGAAAATTAGGTTGAATTTTGTTTAGGTATTATATTTTAACTCTACAATATTATCTCGCGGGGTCTGGTATTACCGATTAAGATTGCGCTCTCACAATTCACAAAATACTCAACCTTCCGTGCTTTTGTGATAATTATTAAATTGATTACACAGTTTCTACTAATTTAAAAACTAAATTTTTGGATCATATTATGTGAATTATAGTATCTCAATGATTCAAAATAAATATATGAAGAGGATAGATGATAGATCAATCACTTAGAAAACTACTCTTCTCTAGGCGGTGTGGTCATCGTAGAGACATTTTGCATGAGAAAAGGATTGAAAGGGTAGAACCAAATATCATATCCACTATCAATTTCAACCCTAATAGGATTATTAAATAAAAAAAATAAAAAAAGTGAGATTAATTGATGAAAAATTCATGATACAAGAACGAAAGAAAAGAAATACAAAGAGGTGGTGGGAGAGGAGAGCCTTTTTGGAAAAGATGTTTGCACAAGGCCTTACTTCTTCCAAGAGTTGTGAGTGGCTCCCAAGAGACACCCTTTAGACCAAAATATCACAATTCCTAGGACAGACCTCCCAAATAGTGAAAAAAACCTTTAAATAGAGTTGGAGAGGGCTAGGGTTTCAAAACATTTTTAAATGTGAAACGGAAATTCAGAATTTTTTTTGAATCCCAATTGAACGGCATAGTTGACCACCACACCACACTAATTATCTGGCCTTATAGAAGCATTATTTGTTCCTAATCATGTCCTAGATATTCTCTCCAAATTTGGGCCCAATCCAAGTCTGTTTGGAGAAGATACAACCTAATTTTTCGAGTAATGTCCAATCTGGATAGTTCAGTACAACTTTGTCTTCATTTCCCATTTACCCCACTCAAATGCATGATCCAACTCCCATGTCCTAAATATAATTCGTATACCATTAATACAGAAACCCATTTACAAAATTTTAAGTCAAAATAATTTATATAACAATATTTATGCCCGAAATACTACAGTGATGTTTAAAAGTGTAAAACTAAAATTTTATAAAATTTGAAAATGAATGATCTAATCCCAAATATTATATAATTGAGCATATTAAGAATAATGTTGGGAAATTATATCATTTATTATAAATAAAATATTCAATATAATAGTTTTTTATCAACTCCCCCACACTTACCCTTTTCCACTCCTATGCAAAACCTCATATCTTGTATTCGAGAAGATTGTCACAAGATATGAATATTCCTATTCCTCAATCCACAACGAAAATGAAGGAAAAGTAAGAATCCCAAAAAAAGTCAATATTAATAAATTTTAGAGTCATTGTCTCATAAATTGTGTCAAAAAAATTAAATGAGATTCATAACACTAATAACAGCGAAACAAGTCATGGGTTTACCATGCCACTAATTCTCTATCTGTGTGTGTGACAACCATTCAAAACTCATAAATCCACCCTTTATTTAGTATATTCAGGTTATGTAAACCAATTCCTCTTACTTGGTTTAATTTACCCAACCTATTCTATATTCCTTTGTAATTGAATTTTAATACCCACTCACTGAAGCATTCTCAAAAGTCAAACCTTATGTTCCTGACCTAGATATCCCCAATTGTTGTACATTTCATCACTCCCCTCATTTATTTTATTTATTTTGTTTTTTTATGTTGTACATGGACCAAATCTCACACTCAACTCTCAAACCATTTTTGATCTCCTCACGACACTAATTGTAATAGTTACAATAAGATCAAAGGCAAGGAAAATTCATTTTTGACCTGTCCAAGACGCAACCCATTTTTTTGAGGGTGTACAATATTACCATAACAGGTACACACGCTTAGGTCAATTTGGTACAGTAATGAAACTGACCAGAATTGAAATGAATGTATGGATAAACCAATTACTTATTACCTAACTTTACTATACTTTCTATTGAGTAGGAAAAATTTCACAAGTCATGGGTGAGTGAAAAAATTTGTGGAGAAATCATTGACACAATTTACCATGAACAAATATCACAAATAATGATGTCAAAATCTAAAAAGATTTATAACGAAAAAACCATTCATATGACTTCAATTTTTATAAAAATCAACTCTTGATGATGAATTCTTAATCATTCTGATCATTCTACCATTGAAATTTGAAAACATTCATTTTCTATATGTTCCACAAGATAATGTTAAATAGTATATATTTTTTTGATTTTTTGGGTTTTTTTGAAAATATTAACCAAAAACCTAATTAAAAATACACACAAAACAGAAAAATGAAAATCCTAAATATCTACCGCAAAATGTTGTCCCCTCCCCACACTTAAAATATTTCATTTTCCTCAATGTGATCCTATGAGACAATATGTGCTGATGAAAATAAAAATTTTATATAGGACAAAAATATAAAAGTGAAAGGGTTAGGAACATCTTGATATGCTCATGTGATAGTGGGGTCATGCAGTGTGATGAAATCCACTATATTAGTAGAAGGTCCCTCAATGTATTTCTTCAAGAGTTTCCCATTGAATGTAAAGATCCTTCGAGTGTCCTCTTGCATGATGTCCACTGCACCATAAGGAAAAATATTAGATACAATAAAGGACCCAACCATCTGGAACGCAACTTACCAGGCATCATCTTTAGTTGTGAACTTTAGAGAAGGACTTTTTCTCCAACATGAAAAACCCTTTATGGGATGATTAAATCATGAGATGCTTTTGACAATTATTTATAGAGACTTTAGTTTTCATATTAAGACAATCTAATCTCCTCAAACTCTTGAATTTGTAGCTTTCTTTGGATTCCATCTTGGGCCAAATCCATGTTGCATTTCTTTTTAGACCAATAATCAAGATGCTTAACATCTACAGGGAGATGACAGTCCTTCCCAAAGACAATCTGAAATGGGGAAATACCAATTGGAGTCTTGAATGTTTTCCTATAAGCCCACAATGAATCATCTAAGTGCTTACTCCAATTACTCCTATTTGGTTGCAAGATTTTATCAAAAATTTATTTCAACTCCTTATTTGAAACCTCAGCCAAGACATCTGTTTGGGGGTGGTATCGTGTTGATGTTTTGTATTTCAAACCATACTTTTGAAGGAGGGAAGCCAAATTATGATTGAAAAAGTGCATCCCTTTGTCACTAATGATGTCCATCGGTACTCCAAACCTGCAAATAATCGGTGCATTGACAAAGTACACTACAACATGACAATCATCATTCCTGGTGGCCTTAGACTCCACCCATTTTCTCACATAATCAACAGCAACCAAAATATACAAAAAACCAAATGTACTTGGAATGGAACCCATAAAATAAATTCCCCATACATAAAAAATCTCACAGAATAGTATGGGTTGTTGGGGAATCTTGTGTCTCCTTTAAATGTTCCCAGTGTGTGGCAATGAGAGCATGACTTGAAATACACATGAGAATCTTGGAATAAGCTAGGCCAATATAATCCAGAGTCTAAAACATTACTAGCTGTCCGTTGGGGTCCAAAGTGTCCACCAAAAAAAGTTTATGAAAGAATTGCAGAAGAGACTCAAAATCATGACCAGGAACACACCTCCTAATAATATGATCACCACATATGCACCAGTGGTATGGATCATCCCACACATAATACTGAGAATTAGTTTTTAATTTTTGGACTTGTTGTTTCTTTAAATTTGTTGGTATTTCAGATGCAACAAAGTGGTTCACTAAATCATTATACCAAGGATGTGTACCTAAGATGGGATAAAGATGTTCATCAAGGAAAGTGTCCCTCAGTGGTTCCTGTGCCAAGGTGTCAGCCTCTAGTGATTGAGTAATCCTAATGATGTGGCTTTCCACCAGGTTTTCTAACACATTCTTGTCCTTTATTTCAATATCAAATTCTTGAATAAGGAGCATCCATCAGATAAGTCTGGGCTTTGCATTTTTCTTCATCAAAAGGTACCTCAGTGCTATATGGTCAGAAAAAACAACTACTTTTGAGCCCAGTAAATATGAACGAAATTTATCTAAAGTAAATATGACAGTAAGAAACTCATTTTATGTGGTAATTTAGTTTTATTAGGCTGAATCCAATATCCTTGATGCATAGTAAATCACATATGAATGTCCCTCCACCCTCTGTGATAAGACAGCTCCAACTGCAATGTTGGATTCATCACACATAAGCTCAAAATTAATGTCCCATTGTGGGGGCTATATGATCATTAGAGTGGTCAGACACTTCTTCAGCTCATCAAATGCTACCCTGGATGAATCATCAAATAGAAAATCAGAATCCTTTTGAAGTAATCATGACAAAATAAGTTCAATATTTCTAAAATCTTTTATGAAGTGCCGATAAAACCTTCATGTCATAGGAAAGATCTAATATCACGCACAGGCAAGGGATATGCTAATGATTAAATGATATCTACCTTAGGTCTATCGACCTCTATCCCATGTTTTGACACTACATGCCCTAATAGAATGTCAGGCTCTTCTATGAAATGTCACTTTTCAAAGTTCAATACCATATTATTCTCAATATAATGATTCAACACCTTTCCAAAATGACTTAGACATTCATCAAATGATTATCTATATACTGTAAATTCATCCATAAATACCTCTATACAGGTCTCAAGAAAATCAGAAAAAATACTCACCATGCCTCTCTGGAAGGAACATGGGGCATTGAAAAGTCCAAATGGCATCCTCCTGTAGGAAAATGTGCCTAAGGGATAAAATAATGTAGTTTTATCATGATCTTCCAGAGGTATAAAAACATTAAAATATCTATAAAATCCATCCAAGATACTATAATGTGTCTTTCCAGCTAGTCTCTCGAGCATTTGATCAATAAATGGGAGGGGAAATAGTCTTTATGATTGGAATGATTTAGTTTTCTATAATCAATACACACATGCCAAATGTTTCTCACCATCATTGGAACTAACTAATATTTCTCATTTTTAACAACGGTAACACCACTTTTCTTAGGCCCAACCTAAATATGACATAACCATAGAGAATTTGAAATGGGATAAATTATACATGCCTTGATAAAAATTTCAACCTATTTTTTAGACAACATACATAAGGGTTGGATTGCGTCTCCTTTGTGGCTGCCTAACCGGTTTAGCCCCATCATCCAAAATAATCCTATGCATGAAAATGGAGGGGCTAATACCTGATATGTTATCCAAGGTCCACCTAATTTCCCTAATGTTATCCCTCAAATAATTCAAAAGTTTTTCTTCATGTTCAAAAGGAAGGTTATTAGCAATTATAACAGGTAATATCTCAACACTTAACAAGTATGAGTATTTGAGATTTCGTGGAAAAGGAATGAGTTCCAATGAAGAGAGGTGATGTATGGATGGTGAAATTGAAGGAACTGAAATATGTGCACAATGAAAATTATTATCAGAATATACATCATCACAATCAGAGAATAAAGCATAAAATTCATCAGCATACTCAACAACCATGTCATAATCAGAGTTCACATGATCAAAATCAGAATATGATTTCATTTCAAAATAAAATATAAGGGAGTCTTGTATATTAGAAACATATGTGGAAGTAATCATAGAAATTAAACTAGAACCAATACTCATAATCTCCCTAAGAATAGGAAAATCAAATTCCATGGGGTTTTAATTAGGTGGTTAAAAATATGAGATAACAAAAGCAGAATGGTACTCTGAGGGGTACTTCATGGATTCTATAACATTAAATATTACAACTTCATCTCGAAAATCCATGGAAAGTGTACCCTATTTTATATTTATGATAGTTTTTGTAGTTTTGAGGAAGGTCCTACATAAGATAATGGGATAATGAGAACTAACCTGATCGTCCTCCATTTTAAGCATGTAGAAATCTACCGGAAAGATCACATCTCTGAACTGAATAAGTACATCCTAAATGACTCCCATTGGATTTATTGTAGCTATATTTTCCAACTTCACCACTACTCTTGTCGGCCTCAACTCACCAACCTATAAAGAAGATAATAGAGAGTGAGGAATTTCATTTATGGAATCTCCTAAATCAATAAGAGCATCAGAAAAGTGAAACTACCCTATGGTGCCTGGGGTGGTGAATGTCCTCGGATCCTTCCACTTTGTTGGAATTGATTGAGTTGGTGTAATGAGTACAGAAACATTCCTTCCAAAATTGATCCCCTCATTTCCCTTGATCCCTATTCGATTGATACAAAGTTATTTTAGGAATTTTTTATACCTTAGGATTGTCTTGATGGCCTCAATAAGGGTGATGTTTATCTCCACATGCTTGAATGTGTCAAAATCTCTTTTTTGCATTGCCTCTTCAGCCATCTACTTGGTTTGCAAAACCCTGTTTTGAAAAAGAAAGAGGTTTAGGAGGAACATCATTAATCTTTTTCTTACGTTTATCATTATCCTTGAGTTTCTCATCCATCGGATTTGAAAGGGATTCACTGGAGTTGAGGTTAATCTTGGTGGAATGGTAGGTGGAGAAGCATCAGTTGTTTGCTTCCCGCTTCTCAATGTGAATGAACTAAAATTCCCCTTTGGATTTAGAGTAGGTTGGGATGGTAGATTTCGAGAATTATTACTCACAAATTCATGGAATGTTGTGGGAATCTGGCTCATTTGAGTTCTCAACTCACTTAGCTCTGAACATTGACTCTTCAACTCATTCTACTGATTAAGATTAATTTGTTTCAAGAGATCATCAGTATTAGAATCTACCTTTGTTGGGGGATTCCCGGGTTGTTTTCTTGTTGATTATTGAGATTCATATCTATTTTTGCGTTGTTGGAAACCCTTCTTGTATGGAAAAGGCTACTGGATGTTTTGTTGAAAGGGGGCCTTCGTTGTTGTCTATATACATACCTCATTTCTGATTGATCCTTCCACCCGTGGTTGCATGCTGGTGAAAAGGAATAAAGCTTTTTTTTGGGATATGGTTGTTGTTGTTGCTGATATGGTCTCCCAGGAAACACTACTACAAAATATTCTATTTCTTGTAGTTGGGGGAAACAGTTAGTTGGGTTTCTTGTCTTAGTGAAAATTCCAGTATGCCTAGAAGGAGGGGGTTAGGATGTCTTTTGAGCTAAATAAATATGTCTCACCATACTTGTCAATTATTCCAACATGGTATGTAATGACATGAAAATTTCAAGAAATTTTTTTTCTTAAATTCTTTGTAATTTTATGAGTCTGAAGTTTCTGAGAGCACCTAATTTCGAGGCTCTGTGTGCCCAGAATCAATTTCTGATGTTTTTTTTGGGTAAGTTCAGTAAACGTACGTGCGAGTTTTTCTATCTTTTAAAACGTTTCTCGGAATTGAAATCCTAGGACACCGATGAACTCACAACGCCGGTATTCGCTTAAGGGGACCTATACTACAGTTGCATTTGGTCGAGAGTAGAAGTTTTATCTTGGAGATTCATTATAAATTAAATTAAATTGTTGTGTACACAATTTTATTGTTATGGGATGGTTTTTCCTCCAAAGAGGAGTTGGAGGTGGGGACCACATCCCACATAACCTCCCATGGGAGGATAATGTGTGTGGGTCCCACACGAGCACCTAACTCCTCAACTCCCTTGAAACCCCCCATTTAACTCCTCTTAAACTCCTCATCTTCCCTTTATTAATTTGGGTAAACTCTCCATACCAACTGAACTAATTAATGTCCTCATTAAATAATTTTTTTTTGAATTCTTTTGAAAGGCATGGCAAGATTAAAATATTAGGGTGCCTAATATTTGATTTTGGTTGGAAATTATTCTGTTGGGGAGAACTCTGGGAGAATTAGGGAGAGCCTTCTTCCCGCAAAGAACATCTCCCTCTCCACGAAGAACGTGAAGAACCTTATTCTCCTTCTACCTTCCTCAACTGGGGAAAGAACATGAGGCGACGCCCATGAGGATCGCCCGTCACCCTTCCTTTTCCTCCCCATCAAGGGAGAAGACTCCGTCCGTGAATAACGTCGCCAAAAACGACGCTTCCTCCTCGGACGCACCCCGACCTCAATAAATCGACACCGTCGATGACGAACAAACCCAGAATTGAGGTAGGGGGTTTTGTATAATTTTATTTATGTTAATTATACTCTCATACTTTGGAGGATAATTGTTTGAGCATCTAACGCAGAGGGACAAAATAACGAACAAGTCCAGACCCTCCGCCATTTCGTTCTTGATGCGTGGTTTATTGGGCGACTGGTGAACAGAAGGAAAATGATGATTTCAGGTCGTCGCAGTGAAGGGCAGGACCCGAGGAGGCTGTAGGAACAGGCGTAAGGCAAAACGGGCCTCATGAACAACTCCAGTGGCCTGTGGAGAAGCGCGACGGTGCGGGTCACCAGCGCGGCGGCCGACCGCCTGGGGGCAGCAGCGCCCCTCGCGTTCCACCGGTGGAAGACCACCATGGCACCGGCCATGGTGGAGGTGGAGTGGAACCCGCGTATGCAGGTTCAGGGAGACATGGGCGGCACCAGTTGGCGCCACCATTACAAAAATGGGGGGCTGCACCCACCCGCATCGCGCTCGACCAGCTGGCTGAGCCGCGACCAGCCACCGAGACGAACCACCTGCCACGTGGGATAGGACGCCACGCGTGGGCTAGGCCTCAACCGCCGGGCCGGGCCTGTACCCGTGTCGGGTCAACCCAGTTCGGGCCGATCGAGGGTGGGTTGGGCCGGGTCAGACCGGACCCAGACCCCCCTCTTTGGACCCCTTTTGGTTTTTTCCCATATCTTGAGCTACGGACCTCCGATCGATGCACCGTCAGTTTCATATGATTCCTTGAATAGAGATGGTAGTTTCGGTATATCACACTAAATGTTTTAGCGAAGTCTGGGTACAACCAGGTTGGTTCTAACCCGAAACCATCCGGGACCTCTGATTGGAAACGCTTATAACATAAGGACGACATCCTATTGTCGTGTCATCTACTACGTTGGATTAATTTTGATGAGAAGGTACTTTTGGAATACTCCAATTGAGGTTTGGACACAATTTGAGTATGTTTGGGTTGGTTTTAGCCTAAAAAACAGTCGGGCCCCTGAAACAAAAAAATCCAATAACTCTCAGACCGGGCGTCCGATTGACACGTCGTCTATCACATTGGGTTTCTTTTGATGAGATGGAACTTCTGGATACATAAACTCAGGACTTCATGATAGTTGATGTATCTACCTTTGACTTAAGGAGCAGACCCTCCCGGAATCAAGAGTGGTGTGTGCAGGAACCCTAGAGCTAGCTGCGATGATTACCATACTGGAATCCTCTGTGGGTTCGACGATGATGGCTGCTGGACTGAATCCTTTGTGTTTTCAACAGCAACGAGACTGGACTGAATCCTATGTGGGTTTGACAGCAACGAGACTAGACTAAATCCTCTGTGGGTTTGACACCAACAAGACTGGACTAAATCCTATGTGGGTTCGAAAGCAACGAGACTGGACTGAATCCTCTATGGATTCGACAGCAATGACATACTACTATTTTATGTTTCTACGGGTATCTGTCGTTCGACAGTGAAAGATGATTCAGTGTCTACAACTAATCATCTCTTACTCTCTATAAGTTGTGTATACCTGGTGTGAGCTGAGTCTTGACATTAAATCATTATCCTCTATGTTTCTGACTTACTTTCCTATGTGTACTGGGTTATGCTTGGGCTCGAGAGTTAGATCCAAACAATGATTGATAACTTAGGTATATGTTTGGGCATATAACTAAGTAGAGTTGGTTGATACTTTTTGATCATGTCTTTATTCTGTGGTTTATCCTTAGTGAATTCTGGGAGACCTTCAGGGGTCTCGGGGTCCCTACTGAGTATCATATACTCACCCCTACACGGGTTATGCCTGCACTACATTGTGTTGGATGAAGACGACGGACAACACCGAATGAGGTAGAGAATTGTAGAGCTGGATGGTACTATGAGGTGGACCACTTGGCGGGATGTACTCGGAGCAGACAGACGGACTCGGGCTACTGAGGAGGCCATCTGTACCCACCCTTCAGGTCGGATTCTCAGAGGATGACTCATGAGTTGTTGTTTACCTTTCTACAGTTGTAAAAGATTTACAGTAGTTGTACTTTAATGTTGGGTTTGTATTTCCAGCCCCTTTCCTTTCAGCACTTACTTTTGTAAATAATTTTAACTAGTGCTTACTTTAGTTGTGTATTCTGTTGTGTTTGTTTACTTTTATAAAGGAAATGTCTTCCCAGTATAGGGATTTATGCCTTTGGTGCTAGTCGCCAGCCCTTGGCTTATAGAAGGCGGGTTTGGGGTAGTCACGACACAGGCCCTGAGGGCAGGTCATGACAAATAGGTATCAGAGGAGTCGGTTCTACCACATAACATAGGACTCTGATTATTCTTTTCTGTGAATCAATAGTGTCAAGAGTATTGAGTGTGGTTTTCAGACCAGGGAGTCAATTTTTGGTGCGGCGGACGACGTATCCACACACCAGGACCCTAACCTATGACTTCCGACATAGTTCTTGAAAACAATGATTGCGTCTATGTTTCCTTTGAAAAGTTTTCTTCGTGATTACTTTGTGTCAGCTCACCAAGTATAATTTTTTTTCATGGAGCACCTGTTTGTTTTCAGGATGTATTTACCTATTCAGTAAGCACGGGTTCCGAGTAGAGAGCGTGATGGTAGCCCACCGAGCAGTGAGGCCATGGTGCAGGGCCCCATCACAGCTAGGGCACCAGCGGTACCACTAACCACTGGGCTACCATTTCCACCAGCCCCAGCAGAAGGGGGTGCGCTCTTCTTGAGCGTGTTTCACGTGTTCCTGTGACAGAAGCCTCTAAGGTTTTGAGGCGAGACAGATTTTCAGACAGCCGAGTGCTAGCTGGAGGTTATAGCACAAGTTTTCCACACAGTTGGGACACCCACTAACTTGATGGTGTACCAAGCTGTTAGTCTCTTTCAGGGAGCAGCTGAGAGGTGGTGGAGCCTGATGCTCCAGTTTTACGATGAGGCGACTCTCACCTAGGGATACTTCGAGGGTATTTTCAGGGAAGAGTTTGTACCAGTGACTCTACACTCTGTGCGGGCTCCGGAGATACTTCTCTTTCCACAGGGCTTTCTGACCATAGCGTAGTATTCTGTAGCCAGCAGTAGAAAGATGATAGAGAAGTCCAAGCGGACTAGGCCAACCGGTGGGCGAACACAGGATACCGGTATAGTTGTGTGGGGCACACAAGTTAGGTCCATCCATACGAGGATCATGCAGTGCTATGCATGTGGCGAGTAGGGTCACATGGATCGAGACTTCCCGACCCGTCCTACAGATGAGCAGCAGGTAGTAGAGGGACCTTCCAGGAAGAGGCAGAGGTTTGACCGTGGAGTTCTTTTGGGAGCAGGTAGACATGGCAGAGGAGCTAGTCGAGCAGCAAGTGGATAGGATCGGGACTAGCTCTAGACATGGAGGCCTTTGTTTATGATGCTTCTAGCTTCATTGATGTCTTTGTTTGTGTATGATTTGTGTCTTTTTACTTTGAGCTGCAGTAATAAAAGACACTTGTCCTTGTGAAATTTTCTTCCCTATCCTTTTTATGTGGTTGATTCTGAGAGGTTCTGGTTAAAATCATTGACTTGACACTCACGATCGAGATTCCTACTGGAGGAGACCCAGTGACCACACACTGATGCCAAAAGTGTGACTCAACCCTTAGAGACGAGAGTAACAGTTGGATATCTTGGTAGTAGCATTTAGGCCTTACGACATCATTCATGGCATGATATAGCACTGTTCATGTAAGGATAGACTATATTAGGCAATGGGCGTGGTTCATCCAGGGGATGAGACCAGATTTCTCTTTTTGGAAAAGGAGAAATTTTAGCAGCTTTTGTAGGATGTAGGCGAAGAAGGGTGTAGACGAGTTCTTTTAAATTGGATAGTCTCACCCACAGTTCATTGGAAGAATGCTTTTCAGTCTACTCTGACCACAAGAGTCTCAGGTATATCTTCTCTCAAAAGGACCTGAACCTGAGATAGCGGTGATGACATGAATTCCTCCAGGACTATGACTTCAAGATAGTCTATACTCCTGGGAAGGAAAATGTTGTAGCAAATGCTCTCAGTAGGAGATTAGGCATTCAGCTACTAGAAGAGACGACAGAGTAGTTGGCTACGTTGAAAATATCCTTTGTGGATTGAGATAGAGTAACCTTTCTGTAGTCTCTCATAGTCACTCCTCCTCTTCTTCAGCGAATTAGGGAGGCACAACATGGGGATGCTGACTGCGAGACACGATGGGCTCAGATATCCTCAGGGCAGGCACCTGAAGGGTTTTCTGAAGGTGTGAAGCATGTCATCCTCTTCAGAAGACGTACCATGGTACCAGTTTCACTACAGGACGAGGTTTTGAGGGAGTTCCACACTTCCCCTCTAGTGTTACATCCAGGAGTGGTGAAGATGTATGAGGACCTCAGACAACAACACTGGTGGTCGGGTATGAAGAAGGAGGTAGCAGAGTTTGTTTCCCGATGCCTCACTTGTCAGCATGTGAAGGCAGAGCACCATGTTCCAACAGGCTTGGTTCAGCCCTTAGAGGTCCCAGAGTGGAAGTGGGACGAGATATCCATGGATTTCGTGACGGGACATCCACGTACATCCAAAGGAAATGACTCTATCTGGGTTATTATCGACCGACTCACCAAGTCGAACCACTTCCTACTGATCAGAGTAGGGATCAGTAGAGATCTTGGGATTCCTCTACTTACAGAAGATTGTACGGCTTCATGGTGTTCCATCGATGATCGTCTCTGATTGGGATGCTCGTTTCACTTACTGGCTATGGAAGGGGTTATAGGAGGCTTTTGGGACGCAACTTCGCTTGAGCACCACCTTCCATCCTCAGACGGATGGTAAAACTGAGAGGACTATTTAGACTCTCAAGTACATGATATGTGCATGTGTCCTCGACTTTGGTTGCATCTAGGAGGATCACTTACCCTTGGTGGAGTTTGCGTACAACAACATCTACCACTCCACCCTCAGGATGGACCTTACAAGGCACTGTATAGCCAACCTTGCAGATCACCCTTGTGCTGGACTAACCCTGGGGAGTCAGTACTTGTAGGACCAGAGATGGTGTTGGCTACGATAGAGAAGATGCAGATCATCCAGGAGTGGATGAAGACTGCATAGAGCAGACAGAAGTCCTATGCTGATAGGAGACGGAGACCACTGGAGTTCGAGGATGGCGACCACGTCTTCCTACGGGTCTCACCTCGATGAGGTCTACGGAGATTTGGTCGGGGAGGCAAGTTATCTCCATGGTTCATCATACCTTTCCATGTTCTCAGCAGAGTAGGGGGGTGGCTAATTGCCTGGCCCTTCCACCTCAGTTGCATCGGGTGCACAACATCTTCCATGAATCTCAACTGAGGAGATACATGCACGACCCATCCCACATCAGCGACCACGGGGAGCTGGACATCGATGACAGGATGACATTCACAGAGGTCATGGTGGAGATTGAGGATCGACAGGAGTGGGTCCTACGTGGATGTTTGATTCCTCTGGTGGGCATTCGCTGACAGCACGGGAACCTCCAGGAGAGCACATGGGAGCGGGAGGCTCAAATGTGTGCCCAGTACCCCCCCCATTTGTTTCCCTAGTGTGTGTTGTAGATATACGGGGATGTAAAGGCCTGAGGTGGGGGTAATTTAAAGACTCGAAAATTTCAAGGAAATTGTTTTCTTAAATTCTTTGGAATTTTACGAGTCCGCAGACTCTGATAACACCTGATTCCAAGGACCGGTGTGACCAGAATCAATTTCTGAAGTTTTGTTCGGGTACGTTCAGTAAACGTACGTGTGAGTTTTTCTATCTTTTAAACCGGTGCTCGGAATTGAAATCTGAGGACACCGATGAACTCGTAGTGCTGGTATTCTCTTAATGGAACCTTTACCACAGTTGTGTTTGGTCAAGAGTAGAATTTTTATTTTGGGGATTCATTCTAAATTAAATAAAATTGTTGTGTACACAATTTTATTGTTAAGGGGTGGTTTTTTCCTCCAAAGAGGATTTGGAGGTGGGGACCACATCCCACATAACCTCCCATGGGAGGATAATGTGTGTGGGGACCACACGAGAACCTAACCCCTCAAATCCCTTGAAATCCCCCATTTAACTCCTCTGAAACTCCTCATCTTCCCTTTATTAATTTGGGTAAACTCTCCATGCCAACTGAACTAATTGATGTCCTCATTAATTAATTTGTTTTTGAATTATTCTGAAGGGCATGGAAAGATTAAAATATTAGGTAGCCTAGTATTTTATTTTGGTTGGCAATTATTTTGTTGGGGAGAACTCTTGGGGAATTAGGGAGAGCCTTCTTCCCGCGAAGAACAACTCCCTCTCTATGTAGAACGTGAAGAAACTTCTTCTCATTATACCTTCTTCAACCGGGGCAAGAACGTGAGGCGACACCATTGAGGAATGCCCGTCACCCATCCTTTTCCTCTGCATCATGGTATAAGACGTTGTCCGTGATGAACGTCCCCAAAAACGACGCTTCCTCCTCAAACGCACCCCGACCACAACGAATCGACGCCGTCGATGACGAACAAACCGAGAATTGAGGTAGGGGGTTTTGTATAATTTTTTTATGTGAATTATACCCTCATACTTTGGTGGATAATTGTTTGAGCCTCTAACATGGAGGGCACAGACTAACGAACAAGTCTGGACACTCCGCCATTTCGTTCTTGATGCACGGTTTGTTGGCCGATGGGTGAACGGAAGGACAATGATGATTTGAGGCCGTCGCAGTGAAGGGAAGGTCCCGAGGAGGCCATAGGCACATGAAGAAGGAAAAACGGACCACCGGTATGACTCCGGTGGCCCACGGAGAAGTGTTACGGCACCGCGACGGCCGACACCGGCTGACCGCCAGGGGGCAGCGGCCCCTCTCGCGCGCCGCCGGTGGAAGACCGCCACAGAACCGGGCGTGGCGGCGGTAGAGCGGAACCCGCATCCTCGGGTTCCGGGAGACACAGGCGGTGCTAGTAGGAACTGCCATTTCAAAAATGGGGGCTCCCCCCCCCCCCCCGCATCGTGCTCAGCCAGCCGACCGAGCTGCGGCTGGCCACCGAGCAGGGATGCCTGCGCGCGGGCCGGGTCGCCTGCCGCGTGGGCCGGGCCGCCTGCCGTGCGGGCCAGACCGCCACGCACGGGACGGGCCTCAGCCTCCGGGCCGCGTCGCGCCTTACCGGGCTGGACCCAGACCCGGGTCAGGTCGACTCAGTTTGGGCCGACCTAGGGCGGGTTAGGCCATGTTGGACCGGACCCAGACCCCCTCTTCGGACCCCTTTTGGGTTTTTCACCCATATCTTGAGCTACAGACCTCCGATCGATCCACGATAATTTTCATAGTATTCCTTGGATCGAGATGGTCATTTTTCTTTATCACACTCAAGTATTTGGAGAAGTTTGGGTACGGCCGGGTTGGTTTGAACCAGAAACCAATCGGGCCCTCGGAGCAGAAATGCTTATAACTTAAGGACCAGACGTCCGATTGTCGTGTCATCCACTACATTGGATTCCTTTTGATGAGATGGTACTTTTGGAATACTCCACATGAGGTTTGGATGCAGTTGGAGTACGGTTGGGTTGGGTTTAGCTTAAAAACCAACCGGGATGCTGGAACGAAAAAATCAATAACTCTCATACCGGGCATCTGATTGACGCGCCGTCTGTCACGTTGGGTTTCTTTTGAGGAGACTGATCTTATGGATACATAAAATCAGGACTTATTAATAGTTTATGTATCAACCATTGAATTCAGGAGTGGAACCTCCCGTAATCGAGCGTGCTGTGTGTTGGAACCCTAGAGCTTGCTGTGACGACTACCATACTGGAATCCTCCGTGGGTTCAACAACGATGGATACTGGACTGAATCCTCCATGGGTTCGATAACAACAGTACTCTACTGAATCCTCCATGGGTTCGACACCAACGAGACTCGACTGAATCCTCCATGGGTTCGACAACAACGAGACAAGACTGAATCCTCTGTGGGTTCGACAACAACGACGTACTGCTATTTTTGGTTTCTGCGGGTATCTGCTGTTCAATAGTGAATGATGATTCAGTGGATAAAACTAATCATCTCTTACCCTCATTAAGTTGTGTATACCTGGTGTGAGATGAGTCTTGACATTCAATCATTATCATCGATGTGATTGAATTACTTTCTTGTGTGGACTGGTTTGTGCTTGGGATCGAGAGTTGGAGCCGAACTATGATTGATAACTTAGGTATATGTATGGTAATATACCTAAGTATATTTGGTTGATACTTTTTGGTCATGTATTTCTTATGTGGTTTATCCTTTGTGGATTCTAGGAGACCTTCGGGGGTCTCGGGGTCCCTACTGAGTATCGTATACTCACCCCAGCACGAGCTATGCCCGCACTACATTGTGTTGGATGTAGATGACGAACAACGTTGAACGAGGTAGAGACTTTTAGAGCTGGACGATACTTGGAGGTGGACCACTTGGAGAGACGTACTCGGAGTAGATGGATGGACCCGTGGTGCTGAGGAGGCCATCTGTACCCACCCATTAGGTGGGATTCCCGGAGGATGACTCAAGAGTTTTTGTTTACCTTTCTACAGTTGTACTAGATTTACAGTAGTTGTACTTTACTATTGGGCTTGTATTTCCGGCCCCTTTCCTTTCATCACTTACTTTTGTATACAGTTTTACTTAGTGCTTACTTTAGTTACGTACTCTATTATGTTTGTATACTTTTATAAAGGCAATGCCTTCCCAGTATAAGGATTTAGGCCTTTGGTGCTAGTCTCCAGCCCCTGGCCTATGGAAGGTGGGATTGGGGTAGTCACGACATGAGCCCTGAGGACGGGTCGTTACATGGTATCAATCAAATGACCTTCAAGAGATGATGGACATACCTGATGTACTCCTCTAACATGTGGTGCATCTCGATCACCAAATTGATGGGAGTATTGATCCATTTTTTCATTCAATACATGTATAGCTACTAGTGTCTTTTCCACCAATGCTTCTCAAGCCGTGACATCAACCATTCTCCTCTCCATAGGTTTGATTCCTTTATTTATGCATCTGATGATTATTTTCTCACTAATTTGGTGATGTGGGCAGCTTGGACACAACTTCTTGAATCGCTCCCAGTACTCATACAATGACTCCCCTTGTTCTTGCTTGATCCTTGGTATCTCCATAAAAATGGAAGTGGTCCTTGATGCTAGAAAAAGTCATTTCAATAAAAGGAATTTCAAATCATTCCACCAGGTTACATATTAAGTTTTTAAATAATACATCCATTCTTTTGCAGCTCCATCAAGTGGGAATGGAAATTATCTTAGCTTGATTTGATCTTCAAAAACATTTCATGGGTTATGGGTTGAGAAAACCACATTAAATTATTTAAGGTGTATATTGGGATCCTCATCAGAGAGTCCATGAAATTTAGGAATCAGGTGAATTAACCCAGATTTCAGTTCAATGTTTGATTCAAAATTTGGATATATAATGCAATTTGGTTAATAATAAATATTAGGTGCAACCAATTATCTTATTGTTATATAAAGTTAATTTCCATTATTTTCATGCATTAGTTATTGTTTTCGGTTTGATGTAGACGTTTTTCAAATTTCAAGGCTCTTAGAGTGGAGAAATTCTCCAACTGGTTGAATGTTGAAACTTCCTATAGACTTGGAATGTCTGATTCAAGCCAGAAGGCTATGTTCAATATCAGGGTCAAGATATAAAATATCCTTAGGAATATTTCATGTCATAAAAAATAAAAACAAGGAAAGTGGACCATAGTAAAATATAAATGAGAAGTTTGGGTTTATGGTCCAAAAAATAAGAAGAAAATAAAATAAGAAGAAAATACTCAGATTAGTTAAAGAAAAAAGAATGAGGAGAAGAAGGTAATAAAATGTACAATTAAATAAATGCCTCTAATTGGTTGAAGAAAATGAATTACCTTCCTTGAAAAAACTCTAATTTGATGAAATTTTTCATGGGTTATCTCAAAGGAAGTTTTATTTTTTGGGTACTTGGGTGCAGTAGAGTGACTGACTAAGGTCCTCTCTCAAAAGAGGAAGTAAATTAAGAAAACTTATTAAAGGTATTCTAAAAATAAAATAAAAGATAAAAAAACTAATTTAAAGTATGAAGGTTGTTTATAATTTAAAAAACTATAAAAAAAAATTCTGGAAGAAGATTTCATTTTTTAGTTTCTAATTTTGAAATGAAGTTTGATTAAAAAGAGGCAACAAGAAGATGGTTTTCTTTGAAAATCATTTAAAAAGAGTAGTTGATCTAACTCTACCTATTTATTTACATATTAATAATTATAATTTAAATTAATATCCACTAAATTATTATCCTCTAATTTGTTAATCCTTAAACCCTACATGAGTTAACTTAACCACAAAGATGATATTACTTAAACCCTAGGCTAGCTTCGGAACACACAATCTTAGAACCCTACTTTGATTGATGTTCTAAATATATCTTATGATCAGTGGTAAATTTGGGAACATATACATTCTGGATAGTTAGCATGAATTGTTTTTAGGTATTATATTTTAACTCTATAAATTTATCTTATGTGGTCTGGTATTACCGATTAAGATCACTCTCTCACAATTCACACAATACTCGACCTTGCGTGTTGTTGTGTTAATTGTTTAATTTCTTTCCTAGATTCTTCTAATTTAAAACTGCAATTCATGGATCATATTAATTGAATTATCGTATCTCAATGAGTTAAAATAATTAAATGGATAGGGTATAAGATATATTGATCACTAAGAAAACTACTCTTCCATGGGCAGTGTGGTCATCGTGGAGCAATTTTGCATGAGCAAATGATTGAAAGGGTAGAACCCAATAACGTTTCGACTCTTGATTCCAACCCAAATAGGATTATTAAAGAAGATTAAAAGGGAAAAATAAATAAGATTAATTGATGAAAAATTCAAGATACAAGCATGAAATCAAATAAATACAAAGAGGACGTGGGAGAGGAGAGATTTTTTGGAAGACATGTTTGCACAAGGAAATACTTCTTCCAAGAGTTTTGAGGGGATCTCAAGAGACACCCTTTCAGAAAAACCTTCTCAATTCCTCTAACATCCCTCCCAAAGAGTGATAACATCCTTTAAATAGACTGGGGGGGGGTGAGGGTTTCAAAACATTATTAAACGTGAAAGGTAAATTCGGGAAAAACATTAATCCCATTTTCACCACATAGTTGTCCTCCAAAACGTGCTAATTATCTATCCTTATATAAGGATGATTTGTTCATAATCATGTCCTTGAGCTTCTCTCCACATTTTGACCCAATCCAAGTCCGGATGAAGATGTTATATCCCAAATGGTGATGTGATGTTCAATCTGGATAGTTCGGTCCAACTTTGTCTTCATGGCCCATTTATCCACCCAAATTCATGATCCAACTCCCATGTCCTAAATAGAATTTGTATACCATTATTTCAGATAAAACATTTAATTTTTTTTTAATTCAAAATAATTTACAGACCAATATTTATTTCCAGAATACTATAGTGATGTTTAAAAGGGAAAAACTAGAATTTTCATCAAATTTCCAAATGAATGATCTAATCCCAAATATTATATAATTAAACATATTTAGTATAATGAGAGGAAATTATAGCATTTATTACCAATAAAATATTCAATAAAATTGTGTTTTATCAAAGGGACTATATGAAATTCACTAATTGGACCCATCATTTTATATAAAACTACTTGGAAAGTGAAAATGACTTGGAAAAGGATGAAAATATTCCTGAGCCATTAAAAATAACATAAGAACTAACATTTTCATACTTTTTATTCTTAATTGGATAGTTATGTATTCTTGAGAATTTCATTGCAGTTGTTGCATTATCATATTGGTAAGAATGGGAAATTTGATCCTTTGTATTTTGGACATTTTGAAATTATATAGTGCATTAGAAAGCTTACTTATTAGATAGAATTAATACCAAGATTTAGTTCTATTCACGGTGTTTTATATATCTCAAAATACAATAAATATCAAATCAAACCACATATTATGATTAGTTGGGTCCTTGTTACTTTAGAGTATGATGCGACCTTTTTTCACACACATTTTTTTATTTTGGATAGGGAAGACATGATCTTGTTTGGTTGATGTACATAATTAATATAAGTATTGTGGAAACATTTTTGTGTTCAGGAAGAGTCATGGGAATAATAATATATTACTTTAGAACAAACGATAGATCTTCTAAAAAATTCATATAACATCTAGTTTTCCAAGCATGGAAATACTAATTATGGGGAGAATGAAACACCAACAGTTTGAGGTATTTTTATTTTTTTATGTTATAGAATTGTTTGATTTAGTTTTAATAAGTCCTAGAAAAGTTTGGGACGATTTTGAAGGTTCTTTTAGGTCATAATGTTTTTGAATAGTTAATAAATTTTTTTCAGAACTCCCAGGTAACTACTGTGTAGTATTTAGGGGACTTGAGTCAGGTGAATTATTGAAGAATGAATTGGATAAACCTTCTGGCAGCCCTTGATCCACATGATTTTTTAGACATTAATGATTCTAATGATAAATTAATTCATTTATAAAAGGTGTGTCCCAACCATGAAACGTCAGGTGTCATCTGGTAACTCTCACTTGGTTGGAGCACAGTTGGATGAACCACCTAGAAAAAATGTTCAGGTAATTACACAGTTCTGAAAATTATATTATAACCCTACTATACTTAGTGAAACTCATTCTACCTCCCATGGTAATGGATATCAAATATAAAGAACCATTTATGGTATTTGGTGGATTTCTTTCCCACTAATGGCCAATTTCAATTATTCTTAGAGCATTGGACACAATGAAACAAATATTTGTGTTCAAGTTACCTTTCCATTAATTCTATTCTCATTGTCACTTAGGATGAAAAATGGGATAACGATTCTATTCTAAGTTATGTGGTCCATGTTATGGTTTAATGTGTATTTATATGATTAATTATATATAAGGTGAGGTAATTATGAATCTATAATTTTCAAAAATATTTATTTGAGAAAAACTTATTAAAGTTAGGTAGGTTTTTTTCCACTCCACACATTCTTATAACATGAGTATTTTGGTCTTATAACAAATTTCTTATGTTTATTGTTGGAAAACTTGTGATGACATTTTTTATTGACTTTGAATCTTTGGGTTGTGGGTGATACCTACAACTTATTTGAAATTCTTTTTAAAATTTATGTTTTTTCAAAATAATTTTTTTTCGATGATAGAACATGGAATAACATGGTTAGACTGTGTTAAAGATTCATCATAGTGTATTTATGGTTTATTCTTAGATACCTTTTTTATATGGAGGCACATAGGATTCAGTCACTAAGTGATGATTTGGGTTTTGAGGGATAAATTCCTTTGATAAGTTTTGACTATTTAGTAGGAATATGGGATGGGTAATAAAATATTTGGGCACTTGAATGTGAGTTTTTTCATTAAATGGGTGGTCTATTTGGTGTGATTTACTTTCATTGATCCTAGATGTATATCTCACATTCCCATTGTTGATATTATCCCTAGTTTTATCCTATATATATATCATGATCTAACTTGTTCATGTTCTAGTGGAGAGTGTGGTATGTCTTGTGGATTTCCTACATTGGTCTATACTCAGATCTTAAATATTTACCTTGATACATATATAGATGTTGTTTATAATGATATATGATAGGGGATATCTTTTACTTTTTTATTCAAGCATCTTAATGCTGCAGTCTTTTGTGATGAGAGGAATATCTTGGAGATGTTTAGGTAGTGGTGTTTGTTTGGGTACCACTCATATGCCTCAATGTCTCCTTATTTCACTGGTTTTACTAACTTACATTGTGAATTATTTAATTCTACATTTACAATCTTTGTCTTATTATGTTTTATTCAATTTTTTTCATTTCGATCATATTTTATATTTATTCATTGTATCTTGGATGGATGCCAATTGTAGTTTTTGTCATGTACGATGGTAAATAATCCCCCAATGATATGGTATACCATAAGTATATATTTATATCCTTCAGTGTCCGGGGGATGAGCCCATGATTAGTATAATTTGGGTCATTCCCAAGTCAATGGGTCTGGGTTGAGATTCTTCAATGAGATATATTTCCATGTAAAATAAGTTGAGAATATATGGAAAACATTTATTTGTCATATTACTAGTTAATACTATATTGAAAGAAACTATCTAAATATTTAATTAAATTACAAACTCAAGTTAAAGAAAACATGATGTACAATGGTAAGTATAATGGTTTATTAGATCAAGTTAAAGTACATATACTTATGAGGCATTAAAAAATACATGTTGGAAAAATTCGATGGAGAATTATTGCCAATGTCACATGCCCTAAAATTCACTAAGAAGATATATATAAGAAATATGATGATATTATAAAGGTGAGTAAAACTACATATAGGTTTGAAACATATCTATCTTTTGTTACATTCTATGTAAGATATATGATATTTCCAATACATGATCTATGATGGGAAAATGTTTGATAAATTCATAAAAACTTCATGAGAAGTAGTCATAGCTATCCAATTATACTTGAGAAATTACAAGGGATATGTACTTAATAGAGAGAGAGGAACACTAGTTATAAGTAGAAACAAAGTAGTCTTACCATGGACTATTTCTATCTAATATCATACATAGGCTATGAAAATGAGAGTAAAAATATCTTTGATTCTATCGGTTTCTATATATTGAAATACATTTTTCTTATAGATTATGATGTAGCTAATTACGTTTTATAAATCTAAAATGATTTTTTATAGTTCTAGGAATCATAACTAAAGAGTAAATTTTTCTCATGATATGTATAATAATAATAATATTCCATTGGTAGTAGGAATTATTTCAAGATTATGATATAGGAAAAATGGTTATACTTGTGAATATAACCTCTTATGGAGTTTTTATTAAGAAAAATACCTAGATAATAAAGTACCCATGTATAAAAATATTCTAAGACTAATTAAAAATTACACAGCTGTAAGAAGAATGAGGTTACTATTTTTGATGATGATGATAATGAATGCTTTATCTTTAAAGTAGAATCATCACCACCTGATTCGTATATAGATCCACCCCCAGTAGCTTAACTAAATTCAATTATTGGGGAGGAAGAGAATGAAATAACTGTGGGTGAGGAAAGGAATGTTAAAATAGAGGATATACCTATTGTGAAAGAATATGTTGATGTGTTTCCAGAAGATTTACCTGGACATCCTCCAGAAAGAGAAATTGAGTTTTCCATTGATTTAATTCTTGGTTCAAGGACCATATCGAAGACCCCTTATAGAATGGTCACTTTATAATTAGGGGAACTAAAGAGACAACTAGAGGAATTAAGTAATAAGGGATTTATTCGCCCAAGTTTTCTCCATGGGGATCCCCTATCCTTTTTGTTAAGAAGAAAGATGGATCTACGAGGTCGTGAAATGACTACAAGGAGATCAGTGCTATAACAATAATGAACAAGTATCCCCTACCACACATTGATGATTTATTCGACCAACTTCATGGAGATCAATACTTTTCAAAGATTTACCTTCGATATGGATATCATCAGTTGTGCATAAAGAAGGAATACATTCCGAAGACATCATTTCGAACCAAGTTCGGGCATTATGAGTTTACAATAATGCCTTTCGGATTGACTGATGGACCCTATATCTTCATGGATCTAATGAATAGAATTTTCAAGGAATATCTTGATGACTCTGTAGTGGTATTTATTGATGATATCTTGGTATACTCCAAAATCTATGAAGATCATGAAAATCACTTGAGGATTATCCTGAAGACTATTAGAAAAGATGTAATATATGGGAAGTTTAGCACGTGTGAATTCAGGATTCAAGAGATTTATTTTCTTAGCCATATTGTCTCTAAGGATATAATATCGTTTGATCCTTCAAAGACCAAGGCAATCCAAGAATGTCCAGCACCGATGAGTATAACAAAGGAATATAGTTTTATTGGTTTAGCAAGTTATTATCAGTGTTTTTTCAGAATTTTTCCCGATTGGCTAACCCATTAAAAAAGATCACAAAAAAGGGGTTAATTTTTTTTGGACAAAAGAGTGTGAAGAATGTTTTGAATAACTGAAGAGAGGATTATTCAATGATTCTATCTTGAATCTACCATCGGGGAATGATGGGTTTGTTATTTATAGTGATGCTTCAAAGAAAGGAATTGGTTGTTTCCTTATGCAGAATGATAGTGGTATTTCCCATGCATCACGATAGCTAAAAATTCATGAGAAAAACTATCCTACTCATGATATTGAGTTAGCAGCTATAATATTTGCTTTGATGATTTGGGGACACTATCTCTATGGTGAAAAATGTGAGATATATACTGATCATGAGAGTTTTAAGTATATTTTATCATAGAAAGAAATCAACATGAGGCAAATGAGGTGGCTTGAACTACTCAAGGATTATGACTCCACTATACACTACCACCCGGGGAAAGAAAATAAGGTGGAAAATGATTTGAGTAGAAATGATCATGGAGTTTTGAACAAGATGAGATTTGAAAAGGATATTATATACATGGATCTAGTAAAGATGTATATTGGAATCACCATGGAAGGTGAAACATCAAATCCTTTCAAATTGTTGCCAAACCATTTTCACTAGAATGGATAAAGAGTTCTTAGACTAGTGATGAAGAGTCTCAGAAAAATATTAAAGCTGTGAATGATGACAGATTGAGTTACTTTGTGTATGAAGATGGAATTTTGAAATTTGGGAAGAGACTATGTATTCATGATATACATGATCTAAAAAGGTAATTGTTGGATGATGCTCATAGTTACAATTTCTCTATACACCATGGTAGCACTACGATGTATAAATATTTGAAGGAACATTTTTTGTGGGACAACATAAAGTAGGAGATTTCTGATTTTGTGTCAAGATGTATGGTTTGTCAACAAGTGAAACCTAGAAGGCAATAGCCTGGAGGAATCATGCAACCTCTTCCTATACCTGAGTGTAAATGGGATAATATTATGATGGACTTTGTCATGGGACTACCAAATACTACTAGAAAGAACAATGCAATATGGGTCATTGTTGATCGTCTTACCAAGTCAGCACATTTTCATGCAATAAGAGAAGATTTACCACATGAACATCTAGCAAGACTATATATCAATGAAGTTTTAAGACTTCATGGAGTACCCTTATCGATTGTTTCTGATCGTGATCCCCATTTTACATCAAGATTATGGAAAATCTTCAGAATTCCCTGGATACTGAACTTCGTTTGAGCAGTTCCCACCACCCCCAAACTGATGGAAAATTAGAACAGACTGTTCAAACATTAGAAAACCTATTGAGATCCTCAAAACATGACTTTCAAGGTATGTGGGATCAATATTTACCTCTAGTATAATTTTCCTATAATAATAGATTCCATTCAAGTATTCATATGGCACCATATGAAGCGTTATACGGAAAGAGATGTCACTCACCAACCTGTTGGGATGATGTTAGTGAAAGAAAACTCGTAGGCCCAGAAATTGTGGAGGAAATGATAAAAAAGGTGAAGGTAATCCAAAAACACATCAAGGAAGCTCAAAGTAGACAAAAGATCTATGTAGATAACTGAAGGAAGGATTTGGAATTTCAGGTAGGAGATTAGGTTTTTTTAAGGTATCTTCATGGAAGGGTGTTATACATTTCTGTAAGAAGGGTAAATTGAGTCCCAGGTACATTGGATCTTTCAAAATTCTTAAACGAATTGGGGCTGTAGCTTACCATTTGGCAAGGCCGCCAAGTTTCTCCAAAGTTCATGATGTGCTCCATGTATCATTATTGATAAAATACATGCCTTCCCCAACGCATGTACTCACCTATGAGGAATTAGAACTAGAACCCAATCTATTTTATTGCGAAGATCATGTCAAGATTCTTGATACAAGCGAACAAGTTCTGAGAAGCCGGACGACTCCTCTAGTAAAAGTTCTATGGAGAAACCATAAGATGGAAGAGGCAACGTGGGAACCCGAGGAACTTTTGATGAAGAACCACCTGAGTCTTTTTATGTAGTAATAATCTAGAAATTTCAAGGAAGAAATTATTTGAAGGAGGGGAGTTTATAACACCCCAAGCATCCATGGTAAGCTTCTCTTTGAATAATACAGTAGCGTGTGTTGTACACAACTTCAAGTTCTAACACACCACAACCAATCACACTAGCCATTATGAATAGTAATACCCACTTTTTGAAATTTTATAAATTTTATCATTCAAAATGGACTTCATTTTTGGATTCTAAATATTGAAATTAGCTTAGGGTGAATTTTTTATATTTTTCTGAAAACATTCAATTTTTGATGAATAGTGAAAAACCCTAAGTTATAGTTCAAAATCAAATTTTTATAATTATTTATTTTATTTAAATTTATTTTATGTCAAAATAGATACATAGAACCTATATAAGTTCAATTTAATTCATTGGAGTCAGTTTATAATAATTTTAGATATATAAAAATTTTAATGAACTTTTTACCGTCTTTTACCCACTTCCTTGAGCATTTGCAAATTTACATAAAACGTAATTTTACCACTTCTGTGAGTTGAATTTCAAAAATCCAAGAGAAACAGTTGATATTAGTAAGTAAAATTTTGTCCAATATGATGAAATTTTTTTGGTGAATAGTAAATTTTTACTTTTATTTACCACGGTGAAAAGTAAATAGGGTAATTAAGGGTAAAAATTATATTATTATTACCCTAACACATGTCCTAATTCTATTGGATCAGTTTAATTCAACCAAAAAATACCTTAGGAATAAAATATGATCCTTTAGGTCCACTTGGATTTGATTAGGACATTTATTATTATTTAATTCAAAGAAGAGTTAAAAGTGTTAAATTCAAAGTATAATAACTAAACCATTTTTAATATAGAGTTACACATAATATAAATTCAACAATAAATATTCATTTTAAATATAAATATATTTCCTACATAATGGTACTTTATTTATATTTTTTAGACATTAAATAATTAAATCTATTTATGACACAATGATGATGCAATAATTACCGTATTAATAAAAGAATAAAATAATTGATATTATAAATATCCAAATAAATGTAATTTGAGACTTTTTATGAATTCCAATAATTTTATAGGTTAATATGACATATTATGGTTGGTTATATGAATTTATTTTGAATTAATAATGTTATTCTGAATTTAGTAAAAATAAAATTCCAGAAAGTGTCAAAATTGACATAAAAGAGTTTTTAAAACAAATATTATATTAATAATTGATTTTATATTTCTAAAAATCTAAGGTTCTTAAAAAATACTTATGTAATGGTTTTTGTATCATTAATGAACCACTTAGGGTTCTCTTGTAAGTATATAGTATGTTTATTAACCATATAATATAAAATTACAAGGAGACATGGTAAATGTAAAACTATTTAACTAAGAGTTAAATCTAAAAGATAAGGTTAATATAGTGACCCAAACCTATCTAAAACCTATTTGTTGAGTGGTTTTCGACCCATATACACCTTAGCCCATAAATAATTCATTTTGTATCCATTAGAAACCGAAAATTATTTTATTATAGAATACTATTTCTAGCTTTTCATAAGGTTCCCCTCACCCCTCTTATAAAAGGGAACTCCGCCTTCTCTCTAATTCACACCTTCAAAGCAATTATTATCAGCCAAAATATTCCCAAATACCCTCTCAACTGTCCTCCCTTCATCCTAGAGGCCTTCCTTTAGTCATAAATCCAACCTAAGAAGCCCTTTTGATCAAATCAAAAGGAAGAACCCGAAGAAGGGGTAAATATTGCATCACCTCTTTCAAGTTCCTTTCGTCTTCCACTTCCTATTTCTTTGTTATTTACATTATAAAATAATAACTCCAGTATATTCTATATAATTCTATGTTATTATAAATATGGTACAACCACATTCATTATTCTATCCATTCTTGGATTGACATGTCACCATACGTGCGTACGTACGACTTACCGTCTCCACATTGTAGTATAATTGTTATTCAATACATTATGATTTGGATGGGTATAATAATGATGTGCAATGGATGTAAATAATAAAAATAAAATTATAATAATTCTTTATATATGATATACCATCCAATTTTATATTATTTTAATATCAAAAGAATGATATTGTTGCTCGTGCGAACGTACGGATTTCCGTCTCCACGAACGTGATGAGATTAATTTCCCATCATTTCCATTCAATAATAATTTTCATTATATGATTTAAAATAATGTTTAACGACTTAATATAATTCTGAATATTAATAAGATAAATTCTATCCATAACAAACATTACTTATGTAACAAATAATATAAATGAAAACAAATCAGTTAACACCCGAAACAGCGATAATACTAAAATATTATTAAGAAATAAATTTTAAAAGATCATATATGATATCATATTAATGTATATGATTCTTTTATAATTTATTAAAAACTATTTCACCTTTATAAAGAAGGTTAAACTACCCTCAATCAAGGAAAATTACAAGGTAAGGGTTAATTTCACGATCTCTTTATTATCCGAGGTTTTTTTACATAAGTATCTACTGGGAAATCATTATCATCCACATCCACGTTTCTTAAAAATGTATTACAAAACATTTTTTCTATTTAATAGACTATGGGTTAAATTAATTTATACCCTTGTATTAATATTTACAAAATGGTATGAATTGAATCTTTCTTTCATTTTCCAAACATGTTACATTATGACTTTTTTCAGAAAAAATAATATAAGAATATTTTTTTAACGTATACAGTGGGTGCAGATATTTTCTGCAGTTATAACATCGTCAAAGCTTCCCTTACAATATTATAATAATATTTTCAAAATAAATGCCTTTTTTATAATTATGTGACTCTTAAATTATTTCAAAATAGAAAGAGATATTTCTCTAAAAAATGTTTTGATTTCATCTATGTCAACATCCTTTGATGGATTTTAAGCTTATTTGAAGTTGATTAATTATGGTAAAAAACATACCTATTGTATTGAAGGTTTTGTGATATGTATGAATGCGGATGTGTTATTTTTACACCATTCATTGTTTATGGATAAATTATTGACATTTCTTATACTAGTTTTAATACGAATGTTTATGTTATGTTTAAAGCTTTTCATATGAGGAATGCATTGGACTTAGTAAGTGATGGGTGGAGCCTGTTATAGGTCCTTGATGCATCGGTAGGTCTCATGAGACAAACTAGTGTATTGGAACAAGGCCTTGATAAAATATTATTTGTAGTCTTGTCACAAGGCCTTGACTATGTGGTTATGAAAGTCTGGCATTATGCATTCCATCATTATGAAAGTGGCTATTGATATTTCATGTGATTAAAGAACTAGTAGAATATCCATTTGAATAAGTAAATGGTATTATTTGAATTTTAACATTTCTATATTATTCTGAAGATCAAGTTTAAAAGGATTTTGTTTTAGTCTTATACATTACCTTAAATTTTTGTGCTTATTTATGAAGGTTTCTGATATATTGTTATCCTTACTGAGCATCTAAGCTCACCCCTTTTTATGTTTTATTTTTCCCAGGATGCGAAGAAGTATATTATGACTGAACTGTAGGGATAGTCTATGGGATATCAGTGTTGTCTATGTAAACCATGTTGTTGTAGTTTTCCATTTCATGATGTAATGTAAACCTTATGAATGTATCTAGTACTTCCAAGGCTACAAAACTAATCGATCTTCTGAGACTTGATCTTCTGTGATCATGCCAATGATACGTAATAATGCACCGACTTTGGGTAACTAGGTTCGGGGCATTACAAAAGCTCTATAAAAGTATGATCTTATCATTTTAGGGAAAATAGTTTGATTGTCATAATTTAGGGTCTAGTGAATGTGGGAGTGTGGTCAAATGGGGTGCCTAAGACCCAACTCTAGTAGTAATTTTCAATTACCACGTCAATGTCACTTGGAGTTATTGATGATTTTATCATAACATAACAATGTTATAACTTATTTATACATTATTCATGTGGAAATGTTTTAATATAGTTTACCATATCCTATGGTTATAATAGTTTCTAGCTATAATGATTACCTTGAGAAACTATGATAAAAATCTTAAACATATGTCCTTTATAATAGATAAATAATACTAATGAGATCCAGATGATTTCTAGATATCAGGTACTGGGCATTTATAATAAGTAAAACTTTTTCTCATGACATTTACAATCGGTGATGTTAAATAGTTGGGATCATCGAGACTGGCCCAATAATTATAAAAATCCATGTTTCAGGTTTCATTGGTTATCCCTATTTATGATATTGTTTATTAGTCTCTTGGATAAAGATAATTATTAATATATATTATTTGATCATATACATTGATGAAAAAAACACTACATTTATGTTGTTGTGATATAAGTTTTATAGGACACATCCTAGGTGGTATAACATTGATTGAATGAAAAAGATATAATTTTTCACTTTTGGAAAGGATTATATATATTGAGGCCAATTATATTGGATAGTAGTACCATTACTAAATCCATGTACATGGTAGAAGAAAGTAATTTTGTCTATAATAGTCATTTAATGAATTAATAAATCATGTATTGATTAGGAAATAGGTTGTACATCCTTCTTTATGACATATAACAAGATAAAGAGATTATATTACATAGTGAAAGATCATATGTGGTTATCGTTTATATGGATGAACCTCATTTACTTAGGGTCCAATATGTGCATCTAGATGGCACTATTGGTCTATGAGCATCACTTACTTCTATCGAGATAGGGTCTTAGAGGGTCACATAGAAAGTGTATTCAAAAGTCTATCCAAATCAAATTTATTAGATTTTTGGGAATGGTGGGCCACACCCCGAGGACTAGGTATGGTCCGAGTTTATATTTTCTACAAAATAAATAAATTAATAATTATTTGAGAATTGAATAATAATTTATGAAATTATTTACTCAGTGTATTCCCATGTCATTAATTGAATACATGTAAAAAATTTACAAATGAATATTATTATTCGTGGTTTGTTAAATATTTTTAGATATGCGAGTCAAGGTAATGAATCATTTTTTATCACATAATATTATTTTTGTTGTTGTAGGAAAGTGATAAAATATTTATGAAAATAACAACATGTTCACAAGGTTATATATTATATTTATCCTTAATTAGGTGGTTAAATATGTTAATGGGCCAAACTAAAATTTTGTATACTTTTAACCTCTAAATATAATAATATAGATTCCTAAATAAAATGGTCTATTCACTAAAATAAATTTAAGGTAACCTAAATTTACTCTCCCACATTACATTGAGAAGAAGTACAGATCGGATAACCTCGATCCAAATATCCTTCCAAGATCAGAAGAATGGGGATGTGTTGACCGTTGATACATAAATGGTTCTATACATTATCTTTGATAATAGCCATAAATCTACAATTAAAAGACAACCAAAATTTCGAATCATGTGTGGATGATCTTGAGAGTTCCAACCCTATTTTTTCAATTGATGATATATGAAGATGACTGAAGCATGCATTCTTTTAAAATTTGAATTAGGTAATTGTTTAATTTTTTATATGCTTAATTTAATTTTCAAGAGGTAATTGTGTTTCTTACATGGTAGAATCTCTAAAATGATGATGATAATTTTTTTTATCTATTGATAAAAAATTTAATTTCCCAAGAATTTATGCTTCTATTGAATTAAGATATTCAATAGAGAATACTAGGAAGATCCATTATCAGTGATGGATTCATTGAATATGAGCTGTGTAGTTCTCCTAAAAAATGATTATTTGATGTTTTCATCCATGAAGCTCATTTTAAAATCCCAAAATCAAGGTTTCTTTGGGTGTAATTATCATGAACACCATTGGTAATATCTATACAACTACTACACTATATGAAATTAGCAATTCAAATTTGGGGATGTTCCTTCAAGACCATGATATTGATGTTTGTGGTTACTTAGTGAATCATAGGAAATCATTCTTCTCAATATATGAAGGTATGTTTGTATAAATTATTAAATAAATTCATTAACAATTACTATGAAAGGATTAATTTTTCACAATTAAAAATGTACCATGTAGTTTGGTAGACATTATTTTAAAATAATGAAAATTACCTTAGTGGATTCATTAAAGATGATAGGTTATTGTGTCCTTAATTATTAAATTTAGTTTCAATTTAGATAAATTACGGGGGGTATTACTAAGTTTTATTAAAGTGTTTTCTAATGATGATAATTTGTTTCATGAAATTAGAGGGATTTTTGGGATTTGAGAATTCCTTGGTATGTTATTTACTAGCTTATAGGCAACTTTACTTTCACTATAAGAAGGGTATTTGTTCAAAAGAGTTGATGTATAATTATTTATTTCTGTGAAAGGGTTTGGTTGATGATAAGAATCAAAGATATAAATTGGATTTTATTTGAAAAATTAATTTTCTATGTGGGATAGAGAATCATAAATATATGCCATCATGCATTGAGAAGATTATCCTTGTCATATATACAACGTTAAAAAACAATGTGGATGTAACCATTAGAAATTACGATGAGGAGTCTTGTATCTAAACTTTTATGTTCTTTTGATAATTATTCAATTAAAATATATTTATATTTTTCTAATAGGATGTTTATTAACTTGATAGGTGTCCCTGAAAGGAATATTTCCAATAAAAAATATATTATTTTATATTTGTTTTTGGAGTCGTTTAGGCTCATGTGTTTGGATGGGAGTGGAAATTGTCAATTATTTAATTAAATATTTATGTAGTTTTGGTGAAATATGTTAACTTTTTATAAAAATAAATAATATTTTGTACATGATTTTCTCCTTTTTATTTTTTTCTTAAACTTTTACATAGACAATGAGAGATTCAAGAAAAGTGAGGAATGACTTGAATTTTGTTCAAAATTAACATTATGTGGTTTTAATATTACCAATTTTGAATAATTGTATATGTATTCTATATTAATATAGTATAAAATGAAGTTATACTTCTATTTTATATATTTATAGTTAATATTAAATGGAAAGTTAAACAATAAATTTATTTCCCATCGAAAGAGTTCTTGATTTTTAAGGTCACACAACTTATACCAAATTGAGTTTGTGAAATTTATGTTTTGAATCTTTTAAAAGAAGATAGTTCTTGATGTTTATGTTAATTTATCGTAGACTAAATTAGATTAATTTTTATTCTATTATGGAATGGAGTATTTCCTAAGGAAATAAATAAATCATTGGATATGGTAGATCACTCAACATTAATAAAACCAAAATCAAATTAGATAAGTAATGATTCAAGAATTTATGTGAATGTAAAATGGGGATAATGTATCCTGACATGAAGTAGCATAATGTTTTTATATCTATATACCTATCAAGGTAGCATGAATTTTGGTAGAGTTGCGTGTTTGTCCAAAAAATCATTTCTTCTCTTTTTATTTTTTTCTAACTTTTTCTAGGAGACAATAGTTTTTCTTAGTGAGAAAATTATTATCATTTTTTAAGATTCCATTTATAGGTTTTCAAAATAAATTTTTTAAATGTTTTTAATTTAGAATCTAATTAGAAATTAAAAGAGAATAATGCCATGTATTTTAATGTTATGTGACAAGAATCATACATTGGAAATTTTAATGGAAATAGAACTCTTAATATACCATCCCATGATTTGGAAGGTAAAAATAGTCCTAACATTAATTGGAAAGAATAATGATTCCTAGATATAAAACAGAAATAAGTAAACAATATGGCACAATTGGATAAGAAAATGTAAGTATGTTCTATAATGGATTAAATACGATAGACATATCCTGAATGAGTTGAAATATTGAGATGGAATGATATGTGAAGGGGGGTGATGATGGGAATTAATACTTTTACAATAACAAGATAATCACACATTGCTAAATATATATAAGTAAAAATAATCAATCTATATTCTTGTTTTTGAATAATAATAAACCATAGTGTAGAAGTAGTGAATTAAAATCCCTGTGATTTGTTAGTGAATCAAATACCATGGTTGAATGGAGAAGTAAAAATTACGCTAATTAAAACCCAATGTAAATGAAAAATTGTGATATAAACTTCATAGTAAAACATGGGTGTAATAGAGTTGTAACATATGATTGGGATCTTGATATGAGATCAAAAAACCACTACCAATATAAACAAGAATAATGCCACATGTTTTTCTTGAAATAAATATTGACAAGAGAAACCTTATTTGAATGGTATGTATATTGAATTTTAGACTAATATATGAGAAAATGGAATGGAATAATGTTTTTTTTACCTATAATATAGGATTTAGGTTTTTCTGTAATATTTTAAGTAATATAATTTCATCCATTAAAAGTTATGGAAGTATGATTTAATATGAGAAACCATATGTGAATAGATAAGAAATTTAAATTTTGTACGTTTTTATAGGATAATGGGATAATGTAAAACATAAAACTATACCACGAATTAGAAATCAACGTGACACTATTTATCCTATGGTAATGGGAATCAAGACACATCTGGTTCTAGAAATACACACTATCATGGGAAACCTAATAGGTATCCATAAAGGATTTAAAAGTTAGATTGTGATGCCAAAAAATGACATGGAGTGAAAAATTCAAATATTCCTATAAATGGAAACACAGGCATCAAAACATGTAATATATATTCTAGACTAACTCTATTGGAATCATATCAGTTCTTTGGGTGGCCCCAAGTGCACATACCTTTATGAGAGTGGCTATTGACCACAAGTAGGGGTTAAGGGTGTTTTTATGGGGAGACTATACCATCATACTATAGTAGAGAATAACTAATAGAAATAACATGAATATTTTCATTATAATATTCAAGAGATTAAATTAATGACACATTCCTAGAAAATAAAATAAATAATACACCATATGTTATAACAAATAAACTATCCAACATGTCACATGAGATAGATATGCATAAAAAGGCCCCCCATGGGAAGATAATATACAATTAAACCCATAAAAAGATAAATAAAACACTAACTTGTTCCCAAGTAATGGACCATTATTATCTATTGACCTTTTCATAGATATCCAGCTAAACCATTCACCATTGGGCCTCCTCCTTACCCACTTTTGTGATCACGAGGTTTGATTGGGCCACAATGTTTTTGGGTTTCATGATAAGTGTGGGAATAAAACTTAGTAAGACACAAAAAAGATTTTCAATTATATAACTAGTAAACATAATACATATATAATTTGATATTCCCAAAATAATCCAATAGAATGTAGAGTCACAATAAATTAACCAATTTTGATCCTTAGTTTCCAAAGTGACACTCTAGGTTAATGATATCATCTTATATTAGTGATATATGTCTCTGATAAAGTAACATAACCATACTAAAAGGTTTATATATGTATCTTCATTAAATACCATCATATATTATTTAGGGGAGTGGTGTCTTCCCCATAATCTCACATCATATATCATTTGGGGGAATATCACCAACCCTTGATTCACATATCTTATCATCAAGGGGAATAAAACCCATCCTTGGAAAAATAAATCATATCATCTAGGATAATAAAGTTACCACTTTGAAAGATATATTATATAATTAGGGAAAATAGTGACACTTACTAGAAACATATATCTTTAAATAAATTTGAATGGTTTACCTCCTAGGAGACCTATATCATATCACCAGGGGGAATAACCACACTCCTTAAAATCATTATATATTGTCGTCACATGGGTCGATCACTAGCCCTATCCCAAATAAAATTACATAGGATCTCAAGAACAATAATGATTTATTTTTATGTATTTATACTAGGCAATATCCTTTCTATTCCATGTATATAAATACTTATATTAGTAAATATTAAACTACGATAACCTATATGGACCCATTGATCACACAAAGGTCTTGACACCCCACATGGGTTCCTTCACCTCATTCCTAACTTAATGATCAAAGCTCATTGGTCATGGGAATCAACTTTCTCAACAAATCCATGGTCCCATTGTAGAATAATCGGCCACACTAGAATTTATTTGAAAACTAATCACAAATGAATGATCTAACACCGATTTCACTCCCAAGCCATGCTAGGTCAGTCCTCCCACCAAACATGAACAAAATTCCTTAACATGGTATCCCCACTTGGACACAAACACACACACACACAAACCCACACACACATAGGAGGAGGAGGTGTACTCACCCCACACACATCCCTTATCTAAGATATTTTGAGGTTTCTTATGGTCTAACATCATTGACCCCTAGGCATACTATTCCAATCAAATACTTCCCACCAACCTAGAGGAACTTAAGGATACATTTCTCAAGGAACACTATTATTAATTTATTTTATTTTCAACATGTATATGATCTTGATATCTTATAAGAAATATTTATAATTCTTCCCTCAACCATCATATGAAAAGGCATTAAATTTGTTTCCAAGGGTCTATCATGACCTAAGATACTTCTTTTAATTTCACAGAAGTTTAAATGAAATTAATCATTTATAAATTTGGTTGATCACACTTATGTGGTGAGGCCACATATCAAATAAACATATCAAATGAACATTTCAAAATTCAGTATCCTTAGGGAAATTTTTTTGTTCCATATACTTGATTTGGAGTTATTCTATATAAGTAATCCTAACCACTTTTGCATGATATAATCCACAATCGACATACCATCACTCACCAGCTTGAGGAACTATTTCAAACCACCACAATAAAAAATTAATTTTTACTCTTTTTAATCAATTATTAATGTATCACCCCGACCCTAGTTACCCAGAGTCGGTGCATTATTACATAACATTGGCATGATCACAAGAAAGATCAAATCTCGAAAGACCGATTGGTTTAGTAGCCTTGGAAACACTAGATATATTCACAAAGTTTTACATTACATCATAAAGTGAAAAACTACTACAACAACATATTGTCTCCATTGTCCACACTATTAACCCCTCATAATATCCCTGAAGGTCATTCATAATTTACTTATTCACTTCCTTGGAAAAATAAAACATAAAAAAGGGGTGAGCTCAAATGCCCAGTAAGGATAACAATATAGCGGAAAATTTCATAAATAAGAATAAACATTTATGGCAATGTATAAATAAAACAAAAGCCTTTCAAACATGAACTTTCAACATAGTATGGAATAAATAAAATGAAATAATGCCATTTACTTATTCACATGGATATTATACTAATCGAATAATCACATGCAAAACCAATAACCACTTTCATAATGATGGAATGCATAATTCCAGACTATCATAACCACATAGCCAAGGCCTCGTGCCAAGACTACAAATAAGATTTTGTCAAGGCCTTGTGCCAAGACACTAGTTTGTCTCATGAGACCTACCGATGCATCGAGGATCTATAGGGGGCTCCACCTGTCACATATTAAGTCCAATGAATTCCCATATGAAAAGGTTTAGACATAACATAAACATTCGTATTAAAACTAGCATACGAAATGTCAATACATTTACCATAAACCATGAATGGTATAAAAATAGCACATCCACAGTCAAACATATCACAAAACCTTCAATACAATATAAAAGTTTTGTATCATAATAAATCAACTTCAAATAAGCATAAAATCTATCAAAGGATGTTGACATAGATGAAATCAAAACAATTTGAGAGAAATATCTCTTTTTTTTAAATAATTTAAAAGTCACACATTTATAAAGGAAGTAATAAAAAAGAGATTTTTGAATCAAAGTGTCCCATACCACTTTGAAACTTTTGAAAGGAATTAACATTTTAAAAACATTCATTTCCATATAAATAAATCCTTAAAAACCATTTTTAAGACATGGACATTAATTAAAAAGATTTAGAAAGATAAATCATTAAAACATTTAAAATTCCGATTTTGATAAAGAGTACCCTTCCGAAATTCTTAAAATATTCATTTTGAAATCATTTAAAAGGCACATAATTATAAAATAAAACATTTACATTGAAAATATCCTTGTAATCTTGTAAGGGAAGCTTTGACAATTTTATAACGGCGGTAAATAGCCGCACCCGCCGTATAAGTTAAAAAAAATTCTTACCTTAATTTTGTCGAAAAGGTTAAAAAGAACCTTGTGTGGAAAACGAAGGAAATATTCTTTTATAAACCTCTTATAAAAATTCATACAAGTGTATAAATTACTTTAACATATATTCTAGTAAATAGTAAAAATGTTTTGAAATTCATTTTTAAGAAACATGGATGTGGATGATAAAGAGATCCCAGTAGATTATTACGTATAAACAATCTTGGATAGTGAAGAGATTGAGAAATAAACTATTCCCTTCCACTTTTACTTGGATGGGGTAGGTTAACCTCCTGTATAATGGTGAAATAATTTTTATTAAATTATTAAATAGTCATATACATTAATATGATATCATATATGATCTTTTAACATTGCTTTGTTAATAATATCTTAGAATTATCGTCTTTTCGGGTGTTAACTTACTCATTTTCTTTTATATGTTTTGTTACATAAGCCATGTTTGTAATGTATAGGTTTTATATTATTCATATCCAGAATGATATCAAGTCCTTAGATACTATTATTAATAATCAAATGAGAATTATACTTGAATGGATACGATGGAGAATGAATCTCATTGCGTTCGTGGAGACGGTAGTCCGTACGTACGCACGAGCGATAATATCATTCTTTTGATATTAAAATAATATATAATTGGATGGTATATAATATATACAGAATCCTTATCATGTTATATTTTTTATTTACATGAGTTACACATCATTATTATACCCATCCAAATAATAATTTATTGAATAACAATTACACCACGACGTGGAGACGGTAATCCGTACGTACGCACGTATGGTGACATGTTATTCAAAGGATGGATAGAATAGTGAATATGATTGTACCATATTTATAATAACATCACAGTATATATATGATACTGGAGTTATTATTTTATAATGGTAACAACAACGGAAGAAGAAGTGGAAGAAGAAAGGAACTTGAAAAAGGGTGGTGAAATCATTACCTCTTCTTCGGGTTCTTTTTTTTGATTTGATCAAAAGGGCTCCGTAGGTTGGATTTCTGATAACACTAAGGCCTATAGGTTGTAGTGAGGGAAGTTGGGAGAGTATTTGGGCAGATTTTGGCTGAACCAAAAGGTTTTGAAGGTGTGAAGACATGAGAATGAGGAGTACCCTTTTATAAGAGGGGTGAGGGGCACCTTTGGAAAATCTAGAAATATTAATTTATAATAAATTAATATTCGGTTTATAATGTCTCAAAAGTTTATTATTAAAAGGTTAAGGTGGGGATGGGTCTAAAACAACTTAACCAATAGAAGTTAGACAGGTTTGTGTACTTATATTAACCTTATATTTAAGTATTAACTCTAAGTTAATTAGTTTCACTTTTACAATGTCTCTTTGTATTTTTATATTACATGGTTAATAAACTTACCATATACATCCAAGCGACACCCAAGTGGTCCATTAATGATGAACCTATCATGATATAGGTCTCTTGGCTGAACATTATATTTTTAGAAATTTAATATCAATTAATAATATAATATTTGTTTTAAAAACTCTTTTATGTTAGTTTTGACACTATTCAATAGCTGATTTTTGTGAAACTCATAAAAGAATGATTACTTCGAAAAAATTTAATTAAATGGTTACTAACATGTCATATTAACTTCTAAAATTAGTGTAATTCATAAAAAGTCTCAAATTATATTTATTTGGGTATTTATAATATTAATTATTTTAAATTTTCATTATTATGGGAATTACTGTATCATCATTGTGTCATAACTAAATTAAATTATTTAATGTTTAAAAATTATAAATAAAATATCATTATGTAGGAAATATGTTTATCTTTATAATGAATATTTATAGTCGAAAATAAAACATATATAACCCTATGTAAAAATTGTTTTTCTAAAAGATATATCCTTGTGTCATTTTTGTATTAATTTTAACATAATTAAAATAAAGTGTCCCTATCACCTACAAGTGGCTCCATGGGGTCCCAAAATCAACCCAAAGATTACTATGGTCGAACATGTATCAACCAATAAGGTTAGGACACGTTTTAGGGTGATTTAGTATTATTATAACATTATTTTTTAAACCCTTATTTACCGGATTTACCCTTAATCATGGTAAATAAAATATTTACCGCAGTAATTATTCAATATGTCAAAAAATAAAAGTTACCTATTTACAAAATTTGAACATCATGATTCCAAATATGGAATCCATTTTTCCAAATTCAAAACACATAAGTGGAAGAAATTAATTTAAAATTAATTCACGTTGTTAAAACAAAAAGCGTGTTTTTAAGATATAATAACTATCAAAAGATTGATACTTGTTTCTGTTCGGTTTAATTGTGAAATTATGTCCAATGACAAACATTGTATTAAATTGTAAAAATATATTCTAAATATACTTTAAAACTACTCAAATTAATAATTTATCACTATTAATTATTTTGATTAAAAAAGTTTTTTTTAATTAAAATTTAGTAATTTTCACTATTCATCAAAATATGAAAGTTATCTAAAAAGTACCAAAATTTCACCTTAGGCTAAATTCGATACTCCAAATCCAAAAATGAAGTCCATTTTGAAATATAAAATATATATAATTTCAAAAAGTAGGTATTACTATTCATAACGGCTAGTTTGATTGGTTGTAGTGTGTGTTAGAACTCGAAGTTGCGTACAACACACGCTACTCTATTATTCAAAGGAAAGCGTACCGTGGAAGCTTGTGATGTTTCATTTTAAATTTTTGATGTCCCCATTTAGTCAAAAAGTTTAAAATATTGTATTTAAAAAGGGTTCACTATTAAAAGTTGGTAAAAGTGCAATACTGAAAATGAATTTGTTCTTACATTATGTCTAAGATACTCATAATATGGATTCTAAAATTATAGGGATTATATAAAGTTTAAAATTTAGTTAATACTATTAATAACCACTTTTGAACATCTTGTTTGGTAAGTCATGGTGTGCTTGAACTCGGTGTTGCGTGTAGTGCATGTTATTGAATTATTTTGAAGAAATAACACACTATGAAATCTTGGGGTGTTACATTCTCCCCTCTTCAATAAATTGCGTCCTCACAATTTGAAATTGTTCTTCGAAAATAAAATGTTTAAAATAGAAAATATCTTTGTGGGAAAACCCACATCGGAAAATGAATTAATGAGGCCTCTATTTAAAATAAAGAGTGGAAAGTATGAAGATTACCGAAAATAACACATACTAGGGTTCCATATTGGAAAATATGGATATGGAAGAGAAATATAACCATAAATTATCTGATGGAGAGTGGTAGAGAACATGGATATGAAAAGGCCAACAATACCAAAGCCATAAATTAGTGATGATTTAAGGTACTATCTAGGACAACATTTTTGTTCTAAGTTCCTTTTCTTAATGTTGAGGAATTTATTTATGAGATTGGCTAAGATCGTAAGGAGATATACTTACTTTATAATTAGATTTTTATCAATTAATAAATTTCTACCACAAACATATCTTTCAATCTAAAAGATAATAGAACGTAAAAATATATTCTATTTATCCTATTCGTATAGGGTTAAAAACTAATTTATAATTCATCTACCAGATCTTTTTAAAAAAACAACATTATTTAATCTCGGACATCACGTGAGTTAGTGGTAGGTGATACACCCTTTTCGCCCTTCGGTTGTGGGTTCAAGTCTTGTGGCCTTTCCGGACGCGATGGGTTGCCGCCCAACCTCCGGGTTGTCCTTTTATGGCAATCCAAAATAATCCAAACTAGAACTATCCAAAATACTTTAGTCCAAAATTTATAAGGAAGGTAAACACAATAAAGATCCTTTTTTCCGCGTAATAACATGTGAACACATTCATCATGTATTCTTTTAAAACACTGCAACATCCTGAATTACCATAAAAACTTATTGATTACATTCATGATCCCTCATTCCTTAAAGAACAATAGATACACTCCTTCAATCCAAAAATGTTTTAAACCCCAAAAATGATGGAATATACAAATCATTAATCAGTTTCAAGGTAGTTAAGAATATCCAATATAATTTATCAAAATCAATCATGTATTATTCCAAAATCACTACCTCGGTATCAGAACTATATTATCGTTTATCATTCTCTCAACCATATATTTTCCAAAAATTTATCCTGCTATTGAGTCACTTTTCTTTGTTCCACACAATCTCAAGTCCTTAATGAAATAGTACTGCAGTACAATCCTTATATACTCCATAATTATTATAACAAGTACATTGTTGATACAACACTCAAATGACATAATCAACACAAGCACTCTAATCATTCCTCTTTATCTGTGGTAGTATCATAACTTGATTATAATCCAATAGCATCATTTATGGCATAGTCTGATGACTAGGACATAGGTTCGCATAGTGTCCAAACTCTTTTCAAATGAAGCATTGTACATTTGAAACCATTTTCTTACCCTTGCAGTCACGTACTTTGTGCCCTTTTCCTCCACACTTATAAAAAACTCCCATTCCTTTCAGGAAAGTTCCAGGGTGTTTCTTTCCACAGTTATCACATATGGGAAAATTATTCTTTTCTCTCTTTCCTTTATCCATCTTTCTCTCTTCCATACTTTTCTTCTCTTGCTTCCCTTTAAAGCCATAAGACTCAGTAAACTCTTTACTTATCTTATCAACACATGATATTATTTCTTCATATGCTGATAATACATGTGAAACTATTTATCTTATAAATTTTGTCTTAAGACCATGAAATATATGATCCTTCTTTCTCTTTGTATCATGTGAATTTCTAGAGTTCTCATTCCTTCTACTGGGCGCCATTTCTAGAAAATGGAATAAACTAGATCAGTTTATGAATCAAAATACATAATCCCATACCTATAAAACACTTAACATAAATTGAACTATTTATGGATATAATCCATAATCATAAGAATGTTTTCTTTGAGGAATTATATACTCATAAACAATTCATAATGATTTGTAGAGAAAATGAGAGTTATACTAAGCATATCCCCCAGGAGTGTCGTAACCAAGAGTGCAGAAAGGCCCGTTGTCGTGCACCAGTTCCCGTTCGAGTCTAGCTCAAAGCGATGTTTTCGGGTTTTACACCTAGGTACATCTGTGCCAGAGCCGCCTTTACCTGCTCGTATCCAGACAGGGATGTATTGCTCGGAAAACTCACAAAATCTCTACAATACCAAAATTCTAGGATGTTCTTCTATACTAATCCTCAAAGTTCATGTTAGGTCTACGTGATCTAATCAGAGTTTATCTAAATCTATCTTCCAAGGTTTGTAATAAACTTCATCTGATACCAACTGTAACACCCCGACCCTAGTTACCCAGAGTCGGTGCATTATTACATAACATTGGCATGATCACAAGAAAGATCAAATCTCGAAAGACCGATTGGTTTAGTAGCCTTGGAAACACTAGATATATTCATAAAGTTCTACATTACATCATAAAGTGAAAAAATACTACAAAAACATATTGTCTCCATAGTCCACACTATTAACCCCTCATAATATCCCTTTAGGTCATTCATAATTTACTTCTTCACTTCCTGGGAAAAATAAAACATAAAAATGGGTGAGCTCAAATGCCCAGTAAGGATAACAATATAGTGGAAACTTTCATAAATAAGAATAAACATTTAAGGCAATGTATAAATAAAACAAAAGCCTTTCAAACTTGAAATTTCAACATAGTATGGCATAAATAAAATGAAATAATTCCATTTACTTATTCAAATGGATATTCTACTAATTGAATAATCACATGAAAAACCAATAACCACTTTCATAATGATGGAATGCATAATGTCAGACTATCATAACCACATATCCAAGGCCTCGTGCCAAGACTACAAATAAGATTTTGTCAAGGCCTTGTGCCAAGACACTAGTTTGTCTCATGAGACCTACCGATGCATCGAGGAGCTATAGCGGGCTCCACCCATCACATATTAAGTCCAATGCATTCCCATATGAAAGGTATTAAACATAACATAAACATTCGTATTAAAACTAGCATACGAAATGTCAATACTTTTACCATAAACCATGAATGGTATAAAAATAGCACATCCACAGTCAAACATATCACAAAACCTTCAATACAATATAGATGTTTTGTATCATAATAAATCAATTTCAAATAAGCGTAAAATCCATCAAAGGATGTTGACATAGATGAAATCAAAACTATTTGAGAGAAATATCTCTTTTTTTAAATCATTTAAAAGTCACACATTTATAAAGGATGTAATTAAAAAGAGATTTTTGAATCAAAGTGTCCCATACCACTTTGAAACTTTTTTTAAAGGAATTAACATTTTAAAAACATTCATGTCCATATAAATGAATCATTAAAACCCATTTTAAAGACATGGACATTAATTAAAAATATTTAGAAAGATAAATCTTTAAAATATTTAAAATTCTGATTTTGATAAAGAGTGCCCTTCCGAAATTCTTAAAATATTCATTTTGAAATCATTTAAAAGTCACATAATTATAAAATAAAACATTTACTTTGAAAATATCCTTGTAAGATTGTAACGGAAGCTTTGACAATTTTATAATGGCGGTAAATAGCCGCACCCACCGTATAAGTTAAAGAAAATTCTTACCATAATTTTGTCGAAAAGGTTAAAAATAACCTTGTTTGGAAAACGACGGAAAGATTCCTTTATAACCCACTTATAAAAATTCAAACAAGGGTATAAATGACTTTAACCCATATTCTAGTAAATTTTAAAAATGTTTTGAAGTTCATTTTTAAGAAACATGGATGTGGATGATAAAGAGATCCCAGTATATTATTACGTATAAACAATCTCGGATAATGAAGAGATTGAGAAATAAACTCTTACCTTGCACTTTTACTTGGATGGGGTAGGTTAACCTCCTGTATAATGGTTAAATAATTGTTATTAAATTATTAAATAATCATATACATTTATATGATATCATATATGATCTTTTAACATTGCTTTGTTAATAATATCTTAGAATTATCGTCGTTCCGGGTGTTAACTTACTCATTTTCTTTTATATGTTTTGTTACGTAAGCCATGTTTTTAATGGATAGGTTGTATATTATTAATATCCAGAATGATATCAAGACCTTAGATACTATTATTAATAATCAAATGAGAATTATACTTGAATGGATACGATGGAGAATGAATCTCATCGCGTTCGTGGAGACTGTTGTCTGTACGTACGCATGAGCGATAATATCATTCTTTTGATATTAAAATAATATATAATTGGATGGTATATAATATATACCGAATCCTTATCATGTTATATTTGTTATTTACATGAGTTACACATCATTATTATACCCATCCAAATAATAATTTACTGAATAACAATTACACCACGACGTGGAGACGATAAGTCGTACGTACGCACGTATGGTGACATGTTATTCAAAGGATGGATAGAATAGTGAATATGGTTGTACCATATTTATAATAACATCACAGTATATATATGATACTGGAGTTATTATTTTAGAATGGTAACAACAACGGAAGCAGAAGTGGAAGAAGAAAGGAACTTGAAAAAGGGTGGTGAAATCATTACCTCTTCTTCGGGTTCTTCCTTTTGATTTGATCAAAAGGGCTCCATAGGTTGGCTTTCTGATAACAATAAGGCCTATAGGGTGTAGTGAGGGAAGTTGGGAGAGTATTTTGGCAGAGTTTGGCCGAACCAAAAGGCTTTGAAGGTGTGAAGAAATGAGAATGAGGAGTGCCCTTTTATAAGAGGGGTGAGGGGCACCTTTGGAAAATCTAGAAATATTCATTTATAATAAATTCATATTCGGTTTATAATGGCTCCAAAGTTGATTATTCAAAGTTTAAGGTGGGGATGGGTCGAAAAAAACTCAACCAATAGAATTTAGACAGGTTTGGTTACTTATATTAACCTTATCATTAAGTATTAACTCAAAGTTAATTAGTTTCACTTTTACAATGTCTCTTTGTATTTTTATATTATATGGTTAATAAACTTACCATATACATCCATGAGATCCCCAAGTGGTCCATTAATGATGAAACTATCATGATATAAGTCTCTTTGCTGAACATTAGATTTTTAGGAATTTAATATCAATTAATAATATAATATTTGTTTTAAAAACTCTTTTATGTCAATTTTGACACTATTCTATAGGCGATTTTTGTGAAACTCATAACAGAATGATTACTTCGAAAACATTTAATTAAATGGTTCCTAACTTGTCATATTAACTTAAAAAATTAGTTTAATTCATAAAAAGTCTCAAATTATATTTATTTGGGTATTTATAATATCAATTATTTTAAATTTTCACTATTATGGGAATTACGGCATCATCATTGTGTCATAACTAAATTAAATTATTTAACGTTTAAAAATTATAAATAAACTATTGTTATATAGGAAATATTTTTACCCTTCTAATGAATATTTATAGTCGAAAATCCATCATATATAACCCTATGTAAAAATTGTTTTGCTAAAAGATATATGCTTGTGTCATTTTTGTATTCATTTTAACTTAATTAAAATAAAGTGTCTCTATCACCTACAAATGGCTCCATGGGGTCCCAAAATCGACCCAAAGATGCCTATGGTCGAACATATATCAACCAATAAGGTTTGGACCCATTTTAGGGTGATTTATTATTATTATAATATTATTTTTTAAACCCTTATTTACCGGATTTACCCTTAACCATGGTAAATAAAATATTTACCGCAGTAATTAATCAAAATGTCTAAAAATAAAAGTTACCTATTTACACAATTTGAACATCCTGATTCAAAATATGGAATCCATTTTTCCAAATTCAAAACATAGAAGTTTCAGAAATTAATTTAAAATTAATTCCCGTTGTTAAAACAAAAAGCGTTTTTTAAGATATAATAACTATCAAAAGATTGATACTTGTTTATGTTCGGTTTAATTGTGAAATTATGTCCAATGACCAACATTGTATTAAATGTAAAAATATATTCTAAATATACTTTAAAACCACTCAAATTCATAATTTATCACTATTAATTATTTTGATTAAAAAAGTTGTTTTTAATTAAAATTTAATAATTTTCACTATTCATCAAAATATGAAAGTTATCCGAAAAGTACCAAAATTTCACCTTAGGCTAAATTCGATACTCAGAATCCAAAAATGAAGTCCATTTTGAAATATAAAATATATATAATTTCAAAAAGTAGGTATTACTATTCATAACGGCTAGTTTGATTGGTTGTAGTGTGTGTTAGAACTCGAAGTTGCGTACAACACACGCTACTCTATTATTCAAAGGAAAGCGTACCGTGGAAGTTTGGGATGTTTCATTTTAAATTTTTGATGTCCCCATTTAGTCAAAAAGTTTAAAATGTTGTATTTAAAAAGGGTTCACTATTAAAAGTTGGTAAAAGTGCAATACTGAAAATTAATTTGTTCTTACATTATGTCTAAGAAACTCATAATATGGATTCTAAAATTATAGGGATTATATAAAGTTTAAAATTTAGTTAATACTATTCATAACCTCTTTTGAACATCTTGTTTGGTAAGTCATGGTGTGCTTGAACTCGGTGTTGTGTGTAGTGCAAGTTATTGAATTATTTTGAAGAAATAACACACTATGAAATCTTTGGGTGTTACAATTAAGTTAAAATACCATAAATTAATTATATAAATATAAAATTAATTATAAAATTAAATACAATAGTAATTTCATAGTTAATTCTTTTGAAATAGTAAAACCATTATTCAATAATGATCTTATAGGGATTAATCATTATGTAATGGGGTGAACATAAACCCTGACATCCAGATGTATCTCTACCAAACAAAATTTCAAATATCTAATTTTAACAATTCCATCAATTTCATCCAAATCAATATAAAAACTTAAATACACAAGGGTGGTGATATAAATTAAATAATTCAAACAAAACCCACTGTATCCATCATTCTAGGATCCTCTTTAGAGATTCCAAACAAGATCCCCATAAATATGGATTGATTCTACTAGGTCATATTGGAGTATAAATTGAACCCTCTCCCGAGTCACAAAAAATTATAAGCAATGACATAATATTTAGTGATTCACCATTATGCATGGACCCCGGACACGCTTACATATTACACGGGTCCCCCAAAACAGTTAATATTTATGATGGGATGTATTTTTATGTATCATGAGAATAATCTTACTTACTAGGATATGGTATATAAGTATTATCCATTTACTGAAAAGACCCTTACAAAACTAAAGAAAACTTCTAGGATTGGCCATTTTTTACATTCCAACATCAATGACCTTTGCCTATTATGATAGATATTTTATGAATTATTAAATTTGGCTTATAATTATATCCTTTACCATAGAATTACATTTGCATATAAAAGGTGACATCAAAATGAATCTTACTTATGAATACAAAATTTCACCCCCAATATTTATAGATTTACTTTTACATATGAAAATCATTCCTTTATGTATCACCACTTTATCATATTCATAAAATTATATAGATCGGGTAACCCGTACATAGATTTTTCAGAAATGATAGGGGTTAATTTTACATGTGGAGTACTTATACATAATTATAACTTTTACCACCCAACCTAAAAGGGCCCTCCTGGTGGGTGGTATGATGACATTCCACAACCCTAATGCCACCTAAAATAGGATAGGGGGTATTAAACTGATATGATAAGGCCTAATATAAATAGGAATCCTTATATTTCCTACCTATAAACACACAAAAAACTATCACCACACAATAGTGTATATGAATAAAATAAAGGTTATGAAATCTTGAGAAAAACAATGCACAAAATAATCTAAATAAAATGCATTAGATAATGAAAGTAAAACCAAAATGTAAAAATGGGGAAAATAAATGCCCAAAAAGAATGAATTCCTAAAATAATGACAACTATAATAGAGGAAAACTAACTATTCTAGGGTCCTAATCTCCATGTCTTACCATGTACAAGGTCAATCCACCGAGGTATCACAATGCTTTACTGATGTCACCTTTAAATTTTCAGTCAACTGCATATGACACAACATGTGTAAAAAAATCCCATGTATGGGTGAATATATAAAAATTCATTAGGATGCCCTCAAATCCATAATGGGAGAAATAGAATGATACAACAAAGTTTGTCTCACCATATAAAAGGGGGGAAACAAACCTCATTATTAATATATTTTCAAAAAAAAACACAGACGAGTGTTAAATGAGATATCCATCTCCACATCCCTACAAAAAATGACGAGTATTATTGCAACATCAATGTTCCACCTCCAATTCTCATCATATCATGTATCTATATGAGATATCCATGTAGAGGACCCACACCTCTCCACTAATCCACAACTAGAGGGGTAAAAATATGGAATAGATAACTCATGCCTTTGTATGATATGGGGGTACACACAATCGATCAAGGACATGTTTCCTCATGTGAAAGAGTGGTACCACTCAGTGAATAGAGCACCCATGATCTTGAAATGTAGGTGGAATTTTCCACTCATTAGATAGATAGATATAATACCCATGGATTATTTTCTTTGGGAGATTCCACTCCACGAACAGAGGACCCACAGCCTAGTATGATTGGTGGTTCCACTTGATATGTAGAGGATCCACACATAGGACCATTGGTGGTATCACTCCCTAAATATTATAAAACCACCCCAATGCATCAGGGGTTCCACATAGAAGAAAGACATGGCTGTGAAGGACTCATTCACTGGTGCGATAGTAGGGTTTCCAACCCCAACATCTCTCAAATGTTCCAACACTAATTACTACAATTCTCCAGAATTTGTTAAAGAATTTTCAAAATTTTAATGCCTCACATTGTATATTGACATCCACTAAGAAAGGGATTGTCAAATTATACATCAAAAAATTCAGGATAGGCTACTCACATGCCATAATTCAAGTCCTGATGAAGGAAATACTGGGGGAAGAAGTTTCTAGAGGGAATAAATGGAATGTATAGGGGTCCACATGGCATGTGACCCCACATCACTGCATGTTCATGTTCTTACTTGAACAAGGCTTGTTAAGACATGTCACGCCACACAATGTGTATAGTTGTTACATGACAAGTCCTTCTACCTGTGTTCCTGGGCATATACACCTGACACATGGCTCAGTTGACCAAGTACAACCACACGACATGTCTGTGTGACACTCAACGTGTATGACCACCTAGGGTCCCATGGTGTGAATAGTTGGAATATTGATTGGATACTTAGGTAGGTCCCCATAGAGTGTGATCCCGTCCCCAAAAATGTGATCCTTAACTTCCTAAAAATCTATCTTAATCAGTTGGGGGAATAAATGGAATGTGTTCCTAGAATACACACCATATTGTGGATATTTTAATATAATCCTATGAAATATCTACATGATTTACAACAATACCCCCTTCATCATTTCTACCATAAATAACATTTTTGTCCTAGATCTGGGGTCCTTCAATCCCATTACATCACTGGTGGTCATATTTTTTCCACTTGTTCCAGGAACACCTCCTTCCCATCACCATTGAAATATTCTCATTATCGCTTTTGATCCCTGATCCATGGTTGCACAATTTGAAACATATAGCATTTATAAAACCATTATGAAATTTCCAACCCATTCATCATTAGTGAACCATCATTGATCCATGGGTTTGGTTGTGCTCATACCCACCCTCACAAGGTTGAACCATACCCTTGCGGGAAATTGATGAAGAACGTGATGAGTGAATGGGGAGAAACATATAAGAAATTTGAATCCATCATTGGCCAAGCATTCGGGCCAATGATCACATTATAATGGAATCCATGGTGATATCTGGTGAAATTAAACAATTCTATAGGATAATTATAACAAATAAATTGGTTCTCCTGTAATGAAAATATAAATCATAAATCAAAGAAAAAATATAAGGATCCATTCTAAATATTTTAATTAAAGGGTTAAAACTACATATTATTATCCCTACCTCAATTTTAGATTGATCATTAGTGAAGAACATGCATTTCAAAGATGAGGATGACCCACTGTACTCACTTTTTCTCAATTCACCTTGATCAGATAACTAATCATCTTTTTATATGATCTTCAAATGAATAATTCTCATTTTCTTCCTCTCAAATCAACCCAAGGTTATGAGGATAACCATAGATTTTTTTTATAAATGGGTATCTATAAGGGATTCTGAATTATTTCATTTAAAATATAAAAAATATTTAAATTATATATTTTAATTAAACATGCCCACTAATGGCCTCATTCCTTGGAATAACTGATGAAAACTAAACACAGGTCACACATAGGGTAAAACCCTCAATAAAGAATAAACAATGGTCTTAGATTTTACATCCAGGCGATGAATAATGGGGAGTAAAAATTACTAAAATGATGGGTAGTTGTGTGGATAAAATATATTAATATTTTCCATATATTTATTTCAAGGTCTTGAGACACCCCAAAACCACTCCGACTCCATGGATAAAGCTAGATATATACATTTACATATTAATATGAAAAATCTTTTAAAACCGTAGTCTCTACATTCTTACATCCATAAATTATTTTTTCATTAAAATGCATCACATGGACACTGAGGTGGGGTTAATGAGTCCAAATATAACTATCTATTTCCTTGGATATCTCTTACGCACTCTCATGCTTCCACAATACATAGACCAAGGGAATGGGCTATCCATATAAGATCCACTCCTACTAATCCTTGATCACCATCAAGGGCTATGAGAATGTGGAACCACCCTCAATGTCCATCTAACCCAAGTCAATCACATTTGTAGGTTTATTTAGATATCTCCATAGTTGTGACTGATGGAGGAAAACATGTACCCAGTCAAACTATAGGGCTAAGGCTAGGTGGTAAACAACCCCATCAAACCTTCTTAAGACCTAAAAGGACATACTGACCCCTATGGATAACTATCTTACCCATACTAATCTCCAAAAGAATCATCATGGGGATATTTTTAAGAAAACATGGTCTCCCTAATAAAAATATAAGGGCCTATGATTTCAATTTGTGTATGATTTCTGTCTACTATGGGTTATCATCATACACATTCAGATCACTTGATCCTTCTCTATCACCTTCTGGACCATCTCTAGACAATGTAGAGGTTCCTTGACAAACATAGTCCCACAGAATTAGGACCTACAGTTTCTATCATCGAATACCTCTAATGGTTCCATGATAATAGTTGAGTGATAAAAAAAATTACAAGAAAAATATTCCAAAGTAAAGTGATACTACCACCTCCATTCAAAATCTAACACATAAAAGCTCATTATATCCTCCAATTTCTAGATAGTAGAATTGGTCTTCCAAAATATCCAGGGGTGGAATTCCATGATTACCCACAAATAGTTCCTAAATTCATCTTTTAAGACTCCACACATCTATGATGTGAATCAGTAAAAATGGTTTAAGAACATAATCAGGGGTGACCCATGAGGCCAACTGATTTCTTATATGTAAAACCTATCTGGAATCTCCCCCAAAATCAACTCCTTCATGGAAAATAAGTTTACTGACTTTATGAGCCTGTCAAGAATCATCCAGATTGTTAGAACCATGGCCTTTCACTGATAAAAACAAAGGCTAGTTTGTTATTTTTTTAGACCCACACTTGTTTGATAGGAGAGTTTTTAAGGAAAGTGATATTATAGTAAAATATGACTACAATATTGAAGGTGGTTTCATTTCCCAGTGTTGTCCAATTTTTTGGGCTCAATATATGTAGGAAGGAGAGGGCTCCATGGAAGGTTGATTTCTTGGACGTTCTCCCTTCAAATATGGTAAAGGAATGAGTTTCAGAAATAATGGGTTTCAGGATGTTAGAGATTCGTGATGATGGAGCATCGTGATAAATTATCATGATAGACACAATGAGATTATGGTAAATCATTATGACTATGATAATCTTTGATAATGAATAATGTATTGATGGTAAAGATATGTGAATGTGATAATGTTCACGAATGGTTTAATTTTATCTAGAGCTTCATGAATGAAGAAGATCCAAAAACCATAATTTGGAGGCTCACAAAAAATCCACTGGGAGATTAGAATATTCTCTAAAGGATGAGAATATAAATAGGTGGCTACACCAACATCATTTTTATAGAAATATAATTGGATAAATGGATGAATCACTATGATTTTGTGACGGTTGGGAGATTTGGTGAATATGGATTTTTTGTGAGCTTGAGAATCATGAAAAATTGGTTATGTATTGACTTCTTCCAATATGTAAGAGTTATAGAAGATTCATGAATAATGGTAGTTTTGTGATGAAATATTGTTCCATGAAGGCAGTGTGCTTCACAGTGTCTATTTTTCCTCAAATGTAGTGAGCTATGTGAATGTAGCTTGTTCCATAAAGGTTGTGATCTTTGAAAAGGATGGGTGATCCACAAAAATGTGTGGGTTTTTGAATGTTGGAAATACTTTGAAACATAAATGGGGTTTTCCAAAGGGTAGAATCTTCACAAATAGTATAGCTGAACATCTGGTTTAGGTGAATAGTTCTTTCAAGAGCATCAACCTGGGAAATATATGGAATCTAAGTATCATTATAGTAATGGAATAATACATAAATTTTAACTTCCAATAATCTAAAATGACCTTCAAATATTTAAATTAGGTATTAATTCACATGTACTAGTGTGCTTGGGGAGTTGATAGAAGTGTTCCAGTGGAGGTAGTCTGCTATCCATAAAATCATTTAAAGATAGTGTTCTGGGCAGAGAGTGACTCATGTTTGAAATTTTCTTTTCTCCATCTAATAAAGAAAAATGGATTTTGGAAATAGCAACACATTTTCATTGTATTCTCCTTAGACTAGACCTTAGTGTTGAACCAAGTAAAATAGTCGTGTTGTCTCTATCTATGTTAATATTTAACTATAAAAAATTCCATTAGATATTTTTAAAAAGTTCCTTCCTAGGTGAGAATAAGATCTATGACTTTATAAGAAATTTGACACCAAGATTCGACCCTCCCCTCTTAGGGTGTTCAAATGTCCTGCACAAATAAAAGCATGGCCTCTCAATATCCCTGGAATCCCCTTCAAAAATTCCATGGATATTCCAAACCATTTCCACTCTATAATCTAAAGATGCTATGTTAGATTGGCCAGAACCTGGTTATCATCCTTCACATACTGACATGTGAGGCACGGAAAGAAAACATGTTTATACTTCACCTCATTCCAGCCCACAAAAACTACCCCTAATTGTCCTTATAAATTATTGAAACACTAGTACGTACATCCATGTGGTAAGTGTGAAACTCTTCATGAACTCATAATATAATTTAACTAGAACCATAATATATCCTTGGAAAAGGATGACGTGCTCCAATCCTTCATAAAACCCTTATGGTGAATATTACAAGGATATTTGGTCATGAAAAACCTCAGAGTCAATGTCTCCAAATTGAGTCCTTTTCACACACTAAAGAATATGTGCAGTCACCACCATTGGTTGAAGAAAAATTAAACCCCTCTCCTCCACTAAGGTAATCTACAAATAAGACACCTGAAAAATAACTTCCTCCAATAAGCGAGAAAAGTAATTCTTTTTAGGGGCATCTTCCAATAGTTTAACCTTCACAAGAGTATATAAAATCTCAATTTCATAGTCCTACATGATCGTTGGATCCAAGTTATCAAAGGGGATATAATTCTATATAATTTTTAATTTACCATACTATAGTACCCTTCCATGAAATGGAAAATCCACACCTCTATTATGCTCTGGGGTGGATCCCAAGAAAGAACTACATTAATATTCCCTAGTTTGATAGAAAATCCATTCATAGAAAATACTTTCCCCAGATTGTGATCCAAAAATATCCAATAATTATGCTTAAAGAGTTTATCATAAATATAGTTCTACTAAAGTAAGTTTAGGACCAATCAAAAATAGTCTACATGATCCTCATATAACAAAATTTAAATGAGTATATCATCAATGAAGACAACAGTAAATCAGTAAAATTATTGCTGGAAGATCTCTTTCATCAGATCCATAAACACTATGGGGGTGTTCATCACACTAAAAGGCATCACCAAGAACTCATAGAGTATGTTGGGACTTGTTAATGTCATATTATTAATAACTTTCTCACGAGCTCTCAACAATTGGTAGATAGATTTGAGATTAATCTTAGAGAACCATCTCACGTCTCTCAATAGACTGAAGAGGTCATCAATATTTGAAAAGATGTAATTTTTCTTTATGTTTACCTGGCTTAAGAAATGATAATCAATACAAATCCTCAAGATCTTGTTAGCCTTTTTCATGAAAAAAACCAGGGATGACTATGGGGACACACTAGGTCAGATAAATCTGTTCCCTGGAAGTTCCACCATCTACACCCTAATCTCTTGGATCTGATCAAAGTCCATTTGATCTGCATAATAGGAAATTAGTGTATTAACAGGGTGGGATTCAATGAAAATGTTCATCTTGTGCCTCCATGGTAGTTTTGATACCACTTCGGGTAATTTATCCACAAAATTCCTCCACTACTAAAGGAATATAGATACCAATATGTCCTAATAAACCAAGGGAAAAAACCCTCCAAATTATTGGTGATGGGATTTATCCTCCTTATTATAAGTCCCACTCACCCAACAATGAGATCTCTCTTACAAAGATATAATAATATCATCTAATCTATTCAAAGGAATCTAATCCAACAATGATGATAGTCAATTTGGGATCAAAATTTGGAAAAATAATTTATAATGAATAAGAAATCATAAGGATTAATTATGATGACTAGTTTTTTCCATGAGAAAATTTCCCCACTAAGCTCTAACTCACACTTCCAACATATAAGAGATATATAAGAATCACAACAATTCCGATATTCTAGCATAATTTATTAGGATATAGTCAAAATATGGATATGCAGCACTCACAAAATATATATGAAGATGAATAAATGAATCAAAAATATTTCTATCGACATTGGATCAAAATTATAATAAACACAGAATATACCTTAGATCATCTCATATATAGCTTAATCATATACCTATATAGCTTGAAACTACTTGTGGCTAGGCCCACCAACTCCCTAATCCTAGAATGGGCCACCTTATAGTGGTTTAGGTAAGAGTATCTCATAGTTTCATCCCCAAGAAATATATCCTCACATTAGAGTTACACCAGCTTCTCTGCTAGAACATGATCCTTGGTGTAACAACCCGAGATTTTATGAGAATTATTATTTCTAATTTCTTTAATGTATTCTAATGTACGCTACACCAAGATTATCTTTCTCTATACGCAACACCGTATTATCTTGTAGTATACGCAACACTAATCTTGGATCGTGTTACACACAATTTCACGTTTGTTTGATAGTAGTTATTCTATGCAAAATTGAGTATATATATATATATATATATTCAATGTATAAATGAAATATGGTTGTATTTTGTTATACGCAACAAAAAATGAGTCTTGCACTACACGCAACCCTGACTTGGCTTGCATTACACGCAATCGCGACCTTCCTCGATAGCGTGTGTTGTACACAATACCGGGTTTCAATAAACAATGATATATTGTTATAATATTATTATGGACTAGCCGTTATAAATAGTATTAACTACATTTTGAATTTTATAACATTATTATTCATCTTACACATTTTCTAGAACATGATATAAGAACAAAATAGATTTTTCGGGTAAAATAAGTATTTTTCAAACAATGCAGTTTTGCCGCCTTTTGATAGCGCACCCACATTAAATCTAGTTTTTGACATGTTTATAAGTTTAATATTACATAATAAAATTATTTTTTTGGAATCATGAAATAAAAATTTACTTTGGATAAATTTTTCATATTATTCTGGTAACTTTCATATTTTGATGAATAGTAAAAACACACTATATTTTAATTAAAAACAACATTTTTCATCGCAATAATTTATATGGTTAAATTATAATATTTAATGGTTTTAAATTATAAAGAGAATATATTTTTACCATTTAATATAATTTATTTCGTTAACATTAATTTTACATTGAATTCATAGGTAAAAACATTTCAATCTTTAGCAATGTTTTAACTTTTAAAACACGTTTTCTTAACAATGGGATTGATTTTAAATTAATTTCTGAAAATTTTGTGTTTTGAATTTAGAATAATTGATTCCATATTTGGAATCAGTGGGTCCAAATTATGTTAATAAGCTACTTTTTATTTTTGGGCATTATGAATAGTAACTACAACAAATTTTATTTACCAAAGTAAAAGGTAAATCGGGTAATTAAGGATAAATATAATATTATAAAATTACCCTAAAAATTGTCTTAATATAATTGGATGCTTATATTTTGTCCTAAGGCATATTTGGGTCGAAATGGAATCCATTGGAACCCACATGGAGGTGATTAAGACTTTTAGTTTATTTTATTTTATGGAAAGGGAAATATGTCTCACTCAACTTTAATAATTAATGTATTTTTAATATATGTTTATAAAGAATATAAATTCGGTTATAAATACTCATTTCAAAGATAAAATGATTTTCTTTATCATGGTAATTTATTTTTAATTTTTAAGAATTATTTATTTACCTTATTATCTTATACATTAATGATGCAGAAATTATTTATTTAGTGAAAAATCAATAATATAGTTTTTATTGAAATAGTAATACATATCAAAAAACCCCAAAATCTACAAAAAACTTATTAGTAGTTTATATATAAACCCTAATCATCCACTAGCCAAATTTTTGACCATTTGGATCCTTATTAAGGCGATTATGAAACTTATAATATTTTATTTTAAATGATTCCAAAGTTGTCACCTTCATAATTAAATAAAGATAACAATTTACATATTGTTATTTTAAGATGCTAAATTCGAGTAAAATTATTATTATAAAATATTGGAAATTTATCTTCATCAAAGGATTTTATTTTTTATTTTTATGCAACAAATAAGTATATTAAAATATTATACAAAAATGTTGTACTAATTATTTTATTAAGACATATACCAAATAAATGGTTTTAAAAATATTAAAATAAATACTATATGAACTATTTAATGTTCTCCACGAATTTTATAGACAAATTTGACATTTTAGGAATCTATTAAATATTTTATTTTAAATATATCATCTGTGTACATTTTATTTAAATTCAAATAAATGAATAGTGTCAAAATTAACACTATTGTTATTTTATAAAAATAACATATTATTAAATTGTTTAAAAATCACAAAAATATTTAAAAATTATAAATTGAAATTTATATAGTCTAAAATGTCATAAAGTATCCAATTATGGAAAATTAACAACACACAAGTGATTATTTATAACCATTTAAAATTTAGAATTTTATTACCACAAATAAACATAAATAGATTAAATAAGGATAAATAAAAATGACAAGGTTTAAAATAAGATCAAAACATGTCTAAATTTGATTGGTTTATGATATTACAACCCTATATCATCTAATATTTGAATTGAGTCATTTTTGGAGGTTTTTATGTGGGGTTTGAATTTATATTAAACTAATATTTTTGAGGATTCCAAAGGTGCCCCTCTCCTCCCTTATAAAAGTGCACCTCCTCCCTCTCCTCCTCACACTACTTTGAGCATTAAAGATCGGAAAAACCCTACCAATTTATCTTCTACACTTCCCTAGAAACATCCTAGAGGTTCTGGTCTACTTCAAAGACCAATCTTAGTGCCCTAAGAGGAGGTTTCAAAGAGGCGTATCGAAGAAGAGGTAATATCCGTTACCGATTCTTTCAAATTTATTTCTTCTTATACCTCCTCTTCTTTAGTTGTTTCATTATATTTTAATAACATCAGTATAAATAATATACTGATATGTTATTATACATATGAAATAACCACATTTCGCCTTATATTCATCCTAAGGAAAATGAAATCATCGTGCGTGCGTACGTACGGAATACCGTCTCCACGCCGTGGTGTAATCTATTTTTCCACCACCACCTTACTTGGATGGGTATAATGGTGTAAATAATAAATACATATTATTATTATAACATCATACTGATTCTATGATATTATATCATTCACTCAAATTAGATTCAATAAATATGGGAACGATATCATCGCTCGGGCGTTCGTACGGATTACCGTCTCCACAACGTGATGAGATTCATTTTCCATGTTAAAAATTGAAGGATGATTATAAAGTATATATAATAAGAATTAATCATGAAATATATTACATAATAATGCTACTGGATTTATATATATATATATATATGTATTTCATATACTTAATTCCATTCAATTCAATAAGGAAACGAAAACAGCGTTCACGCATACGTATGACCTACCATCTTCACGAACGGTCATTTCTTTCCATTTATCGATCGATTATATATATGTATATTCTGAATATATATTATATATAAATCATGTTTTATATTCTGTAATTAATTAATCATGATCTAAGTAATTGTATGAATAATTACATGTCAAAACCCGGACGACAAATGAAACGATTTTACCCAAAATGCTCTTTAACATGGAATTTACAAAGGAACGGGCGATATAAAGTCATAAGTGAACCATTTATGACATAATAACAATTAATATGATTCTATAATAAGTAAATGGGATTATCTAAATCATTATACAGGTGTTTTGGATATGTATGAAGCATATCGGATCTAAGGTAAGGGATATCTTATCCAATCTCGTTTTTATCCGAGATTGTTTATTCGTAAGTATTTACTGGGGTTATAGTTATTATCAATGTCCATATTTTCTCAAAATGTTTTCATAAAATGTTTAATTTTCTTCCATGTATTTTTAATGTCATTTTTACCCTTTTTACTTTTACCACATCGTATGGAAGGAATCTTTCTTTTGTTTACCATATGAGGTACTTTTTTGACTTTTCCGACAAAAGTACGAGAAGAATGTTTTTTTAACTTATATGGCATGAAATGATTTTTATGGTTTTATAAAGCCTTATTTTCATGAACCTTCATCCAAAATATTTTAGGACTATTTTCAACAAAATAATTTTCTTTTAAAATTGCATGACATTTTCGGAGAAGAAAATGATTTTGAAGAAGAAAGGGTATTTTACTGAAGAATTCATTTCATGTGTTTTATCAAAAATATTTTCCATTTAAAATGACATTATTTAATATGTCTTTGTTTCAAGTGTAATGTCTCCATTATTTACATGGTTTGATTTTTCTTATGATGAAATGATATCCATTTGTTTTATATATGGATTATGTTATGATGTCATGATGTTTAAGAATCCCATTCTATTACATGGGTTAGGTTATGATGTATGATTTATGATTTTGTGGCATACGAAATAATGATTTCATTATGAGATGGGTGGGAACTATATCTACCTCCAATTAATTGGGTAAAGATTTATATCTCATGAGATAGACATGGCTGGAATGGTAATTTAATCTGGTTCAGTAATACAGGACTGGAACGAGGAGTGAACTCGATTCAGAAAGGGACTTTGTCCACTAAGATGGTCTTGGCAGCAATGCCTTGGCTAATATGGAAATCATATCATCTGCTTAATGTTTTTCCACAAATACATGTTTTATTCCCATGCTATTTTATCATGATTGATGTCCCATTATGATCCATGCCTTATGTACTTCCATGTTTTATGTCATTGCTCAAGATTTTGATGTTTAAATATTATGTTCATCTTTTGAAGTTCAAATGTATGTGGTATATTTTATTTTATCCATGCTTACCCTTACTGATCATTTGATCTCACCCTTTATATGTTTTCTTTTCCCCAGGATTTAAAGAAAGGTTTTAGGTAATAAAACCAAAAGGGGAAGATCTTTATGGGAGATGTTGATGATCTTTCACCATGATTCGAAGATTACATTCCGAGTTTCCAAAAACACTAAACTATTACGATCCTTTTGTGTCTGTTTTTATTATGTGTTAAGTATTCCAAAAAAATCAATGGAATGTCCATGTACGTCGAGCTTCGAGCCTCTACAATTGGGGCCACCCTGGTCACGCCTAGGAGATCCTGAATCATGATGCTGACTTTGTCATGGATTTCTATTCAATTCCTACTTAAAATACCTAATACATTAGGGTCAGAAACTCACATTCCAATTGAAAAACCCCATAAAAATTATAGTATATCTTCTCTATAGGTTGGCATGATCCTCTTTGGGAACCCTATGCTGCATGTCCATGTGACTGGGTCTTGCAATGAGAAGGTATCCTACAAAGAGACAATGCTTATTGGTACATATTTGCTTCTCCAGATGAATCATCCCAATTCTTGAAACTACTAGATATATCTTCATAAAGTCCCTCTAATTTTAATATCTCTATTAGCAGAGACTTCCCTCAAACTTGTGGATCAGTGGGAATACACAAGGGTACTTCATATGCATGAATTTCTCAATAGAGACTCTTCACAAACATCCTCACCTAGAAGTAACCATCCAACATCATGTCCAATGAGCATCATGTATTGTTAGTGAGCCTTAAAACATACTCAAACTTGTCATACTACCCCACTATAGCTCTCAAAAATATTGCAATAAAGTTCTGCAGAAGGAATTTTTTTATAAAACTAACGAAAAACCTATTAGAAGTTAGACCATAAAAGAGTCATTTCAGCTTGATTCTACGTGAATAGACTACACTAACACCCTGATCCTACATGTAATTGATTAGATGCTAGCACAACAGTATTACTACTCAGGATATACATGAGCAGGAAGACATAGATCACTTACTCAATCCAATCCTTCATTACCTAGGGTTCTGGGTCACTGTGGAAGCTTATGGATCTCTGATTCTAGAACTATCAGAGCACGCTAATACTACACATGTCATCATCTTGAACTACTGATACTATATAGTAGTTTAAAATTAGGTTATATACTCCATTTTTTCCTTAAGGTAAAACCTAATAATAAGGACTCTGAATCGAGGCATCATCACTCAATAGATCATCATCGTGGTCCTTTATTAGAAACAAAATTGGATATCCGCACAGAGGCATCCCGAAAGTGATCATGACATACTATTGTTATATGAGAATATATATATATATATGGGGATATAGATAAAGAAATATATAAAAAGGAATCAATCCTATTGATATGCCTTAATGATATCATAGTATGGTAGTAAAAACCACATCATGAAAATAAAAAAATTTATTTACTATAATCAAAGTCCCAAACTAAGAAAAAATAGAATAAAGGAAAACTAGGAGATCATAGTTTCTTCTCCCCATGTCCAACAACCATACATATTTATTCCATTTGGGTATCACTGTTCTCCACCGATGTCCCCAGAAAACTGTCAATCATCATCATATTTCATGAAACATGTAGCAGTTTCCCATGTCGGGGTGAGTATACACATACTTAGTATGACACACCAAAATCCAAAAATAGATAAGTATATTGATACCTAAAATTGAACCTAAACCAATTCAATAGGGAAGAAAAAATCATTATGTATATATGATCAAAAAGTATCCCAGATGAGAGAGAAAGGGGATGTATATCTCTAAAGACAATCCCTTGATGATGAGTCTTCCTATAACTCTACAGGTTCATCACTAAGGCCTGAAATCTCACCTATCTATTCAAGATCTCATTTTGGAGGACCCGACCCTTGACACTTCTCCATAGCATGATGAGGTAAAATATCAAATTGAGGACCCACACCTTAGTAAGATACGGGATTCCACTCAATAGAATGGGGACCCACACACTATCATGATAGTGGGGTCCACACATAGACTCATACCATTGAATGATCAGGTGGGTGGGGGTATGATACAACTTTTTAGGTAGGTAGATCAAGGAATATTACCCCGGTTCGTCAGGGCGGTGTCACTCAGTGAGAAGGGCTCCTAAGCCCTAGTATGATAGGGGGTGAAACAATGTAGGTAGAGGAAACACACCCTAATCATTTGGGGGTTACCACTCAATAAATAGAGGACCCAATCCCCAATGCGTCGGGGAGTTGGGGGTCCACTTAGAAGATATATAGGAATATGGGGATCCATGTCATCATTCCACAAGGGTATTTCCAACCCCAAAATTTCTCAGATTATACTAACATTATCATTTTCATCATGGATCACATCCTGAAGAAGAATCATGCAATAAATGATTCGTATGGTGTCTCAAAATCCACTATAAGTGCTACCATATCATTAAACATGGATGAAAATTATGATAGGATACTCACAGGTAAAAATATATGTCTTAGTAAAGGAGATACATGAGGTAAGAATTTCTATAGGGAATACATGTTGTTTTTGGGGGTCCTAATGACAAGTGACCCCACCTCATTGCCTCTTCACATTATTACCTATATATGGATTGTAAATCCATTCCATGCCGCATGGTTTGTGTATATTTTTTACAACATATTTGTCCACCTGAGGACTTAGGCATGTCCAACTTTCACATGGTTCGATCATCCTTGCACAACCACACAATGTGTCTTCATAGTAAATTGTGTGTATGACCCCATAGAGTCTTGGTGAATGTACAATAAGCACCTGACAAGGCTACTCGGGCAGGGTCACCTAGTTTGTGGGCCCGACCACAAACATGTGATCCGTATCACCAATAAATCCCTATCCACCGCTGATGGGGTACTACATGATGTGTGTTCCTGAACATCACCTTATGTAGTAGGTGTTTTTATAGAAACCTGTGAAATCTACATGTGATTCAACAGAACATCCATGTCACAGTTTCCACCAAAAATCTTGTCAAGGGTCCTAGATCTTGGGTCTTCTATGCCAGATTCGTCACTGTTGGCTGGATTTTGGCCACCTAAACCCTAAACGCCTACATCCCATAACCATCAAAAAAACTTTACTGCAACTCTAGTTCATGGATCCATATATTTCACAAAAACACCCCATGCTCATCCTTATCATCCCGTAAATATCAAATCAATTCATCATTTGTGAAACCACCATGAATTTCAGTGTTCGATCTCACTAGAATCCACCATATAAATATCGAACCAAAACCCAATGGGTCACCGACAAAAAATGTGATGAATGAAGTTTGAAAAATAGAAAAAAATGGAATCCATTATTGACCAAGTATTATTGACCAACTATCACATAATTAGGGTATGTGGGGTTATAACATGGGAAGTGGATGAATTATATGAGATGAATATAACCAATAAATTGTAGGGGACATGCAAAAACAATAAACCATTGATCCTGGAACACAGCTAAGGATCTAAGCCCAATAATTTAATAAAAATTGAGCAAAAAATAAATGGAAATATAAAACTTGATCTCAAATAAATAATTGGTTAATAACACATTCTCCAGTGATGAGGATGACTTTCATCAATCACTTTCTCTCAGTCCACCTTGATCCTATCACCCATTATCCGTATTTTTCTTCTCTCAAATTCTTCTAGGTTTATGTGGATAGCCCTTGAGATATATAAAAAACGTTTTTTAGAGAGGTTTTTGATTTAGTTCATTTAAAATAATAAAAATAAAAAAATTATATAGTTTACATTAAAACACCCACCAACAACCACTCTCCTTAGAACATCCTTTGACAACTAACCTTTAGACATACCAATGGTAAAACCCACATTCTAGAATCAATCATGGCCTCAAATTTTCATTTCATGGTTTCAAAGAATGGCAATAAAATCACTAAAATGATATTCTTATGTTTCAAAAAAAATATTAATATTTATAATATACTAATTCTAGGTCCCATGACACCAAAAAAACACATTAACTCCAAGGATACATCTAGATCAAGATATATATATATATATATATATATATATATATTCCCAGTCAAAGTGAAAATTTACTAGAATTTGATTCATTACAGTAAATCCTCATATATAACATTTAGAACATATATAAATTTACTTCAACCACACTCTGAAAGAGTTTTACATATACCTATTGGATTTTCTAGGAATTTTCTAGTTTTTTTAAAACATCATATGGTTAACATTTGTATATATGGTTATTTATAGTTGTAACTGAATTTTCCAAACACCCTAAAAAACATTCTTAATAATGGATAAACATACCCATAATATCTTGACATTTATAATTTTTTAAAGCACTAAAACTATTTAAAATACCCAAAAATATGAAAAAATAAATTTTAAATGATTCTTATCCCCCATAGACCTTCTATGAATGTATCGGAAGCTAAAAGAATAGCATCACACTAGTTACAAAATAGTCCAATTCTCAAAACATTATTATCACTAAATATTAATGCCCCTAACATGACCATAGTGTCCAATATGGGTGGGAGACATAAGGTTTGACCCAACATAATATTCCCAATCTCCTAGGCCTCTGAACACATCCAAACACAACCCCTAAAAATTTTCAAACTCTAGTAATTTCATTTAGGCCTCTGAACACATCCAAACACAACCCCTAAAAATTTTCAAACTCTAGTAATTTCATTTAGAATCTCAATTTATAAAATATCCCTTTCTATAAGAAAAATATTCAAATTTTCCATGTTTTATTAATAACCAGGATTAATAAGGGTCCTTACACTATGTTTAATTTTATTATAATAATCTATGCACATATATCTATCAAAATACAATATAAAATGGTAAATCCAATATGAATGGACAAGATATTGATGTTTTAGTGTGTTATTTGGGAAAAAAGATAGAGTAAAACCTACAACTATAAATTGAATAGGAAATCCAAACATTAAATTATAACCATTGTTTATAGGAATCGATAAACACATGTTTCTAGAAAAGTTAATTTTTTATCATAGGTTAAGTGAATATCAAAATTGATAAAAAGAAATATTGATACTGATTGTGGACAATACCAAATAGTTTAGGGTTATACAGGATAGACCATATTCTATGAAATTTATGTTATTGATATGAGGAACATTATATAAATTTTAATATCATTGTAAAATAAATATATTCTATATAGTTTATGGTTATATTACAAGGGCCATATACAATATAGTTTTGGTTCATGTTCCCAAGACCTCTCTATGGAACATAATTTTATAAGTGAATTGTAATATGTCATGTAGTTTAAGGTCTTGAAAAAATTAGATACACTAAAGTGTTAGGAATTACTATAAGGACCATTGTATATAGCTTAAAAATATATGGGAAGGCTTATTTGAAATAAATTTTATGGTACTATGATGAGAACCCAATTCCATGCAATTTATGGTCATATGATAAGGAGGAGATGTTTCAATATGAATGGTCAAATGTGATACTTTTATAGAGTAATATAGAGATATTTCATATATAGTTTAGGTTTTTTAGGAATCTTTATATCTATTTTGACTTTTTCTATCTACTTAAAATAATATAAACTAAGATAAACCATTCTTGGATTGTATTCCCCAAAATTTGATGGAAAGGGAAATAATTTAAATAACTATTCAAAACTGCCTCATCTTGCTTCCATATCGATAGAAAACTAAAAAATTATTCTCTAGGGATTATATAAAATAAATTAGAATATACTCCATAAAAAATAAATATATCCTAATTTTTATATCATTTAAATATTTATGGCTTGGATTCTTATATACACCTTTCATGTTTTACTTAAAGTATACATCTGGATAAAGATGTGGAATGAGTATACCTGTCTCTAGCATGAAATTATCCATATTCTTTTGAATCCAATCATTGAATATGAATGAATATTAGATTTTATACTCTAAAAATTGGTGTTAAGGAAACTATTTAGCATGAATATTCAAGATCACTCCATGATGACTGTCAATCATTTAAGGATTATGTATGTAAATCACCACGGAAAAAGTGAAGTATCTAGGAACCTTCTCAAAAAATAAAGAATATACAGAGTTCCATTTTTATTTATTAAATTAGAAACTAAACATACCAAATATGACTTTTAATCTTTGTTTAAATTGAACATGTGGATAAAATTGATATCTCAAAAATGGTTCCTAAAATATAATCAATTGAAGTGGATAGGTTGATTATATTAATGATTGGGAGATCAGTAAAGTTTCTCTTATATTGGAGGATGCCAACTATTATGGGGACTATATAGTTATAATATGGATTGTATAATTAATATAAAAAATATATTGTGAGAGTTATATAAAATTGTTCCAAACATAGTTGGATAGTATACTTTTGTACATGTTGAACCCTGATACCAACAATTTTTTCTATAAAATGGAGGACATCCCTAGTAATAGTTTCACATTCCACAACCATAAAATCATATTTAATCATGATAATAAAATAAGAACATTTTTTACCACATACTGTGATGTAATTATGTTAATTTCATAAATTATATCCATCTCATCTTCCAACAAATGGGAAACAAAACCGTCGATCATGTGTACGATAGACTAATTCCTTATAAACCGATATAAGTCATTTTCTATGACCACATTTCAAGGATTTATATAATGATATATTTACCCCATGAATATGATATTTACTATATTTTTTTACATATGGAATTATAATATAACATTTAACTTCTTACTTTTAATTCCATTTAAAATATGATAACATCGCTCGTGTGTACGGTGGACCGTCATCTCGCATAGCAATTTGATTAGTTTTTCAATTTATCTTTACATAAAATGTAAAATGGATAAATTTAATGAATATATATGATATATATGATATGATATAAATTATGTAAGATTAATATATAACACAATTCCTTACCCTTTCATTTGTTAAGGAATGATATCGTCACACATGTATACGTACGACCTACCATCTCCATGAACCAATTCAATTAATTCTCCATTTCAAACCATAAATAATGATTCAAAAAACTTATATAATGATTAAATATGACCTTTATAACATTAATATCATTATTTATGGAATTTAATTATATTATATGTGTAATAAATGAATCTTTCATGACAAAACATGCATGAGAAAATAAGGCAATTAACACCTAAAACAATTTAAATATTGAAATATTATCAAAAAACATGTGGTAAAAAATTATAAGGGGATTATATATTATATTATAAATTGGAATATGGGTCTATTATAAACTAATAATATTCTTAAAACCGTTATACACGATGTTAAATAACATTCATAAAAAACGAAGCGTGAGTTTGAAAATTTCATCCCAATTTCCATTTCATTGAGAAATTTTTTTTAATATGAACATATTCACTTTTATCTATTTTATATTGTAACCCTTTATGTATTTAGCATGAATAACTATTTATTCATTATGATTAATATTTTGTTTCATGTTTATTCTCAAGGGTTTAAAAGTTAAATGTAACGAAAGAAGTAAAAATTATTGTACATTATTACTTTCTTTTTTGATTGTTAATATTCTCTTAAAATATATATTTCTTTTGAAATTTTTCCATTCTAAGTTAAATTTATATTAAATATACATATTTTTTGTATCAGGGATATGATTATTTCCTAACCCCAATACCAATTGTACATATAGTTTTAACTTTGAATATTATTTGATTAACAGGGGAATTACGATACATCTATATCCTTTATACCACAAAAATATTTGATTATAATTCATATTGATTCATGAATCCAATGAATTAATAAATATATGAATTCTTATTTGGAAATTTATTTATGATTTGGTCCTGGTTATAGATAGCCTCTTAATGGATTAATCGGTTTCATGAGAGAAATCAGTTGGCCAAATCAAATGTGTTTTACCTAGTAATTTTAAACCATCAGAAGAATTATCTTTCCTATAGAGGTATAATGATGCATGAGATCATTAAATCTTATAATTAAAATTTTCATTCATTTATTTTTTAGTGATTATTATTGTCTACCAGATTTTCTCTATGATATTTTCTCTCACTTATTTCATTACCATTTGATTGACTAAATGGAATGTATTGTCAGTTATTTACCATGTGATAATAGTTATACCTTATCCAATTATGATAGAAAAGTTATTGATTAAATATTTGTTTTGTTATTTTCCTTTATTTATTGATTATGATTTATTGATTCGTGAAAGAATCCTATTTATTTACACCTTACCAAGTATTTGAGCTCATCATTATTTTTTTCCATTCCTTATGATATAAAGAAGAATTATTGGAATGAGTTAAACGATTCCAAAGTTTTTCAATTACCACAATTTTGATTTTATTTATCCTTATAAAATGGATATTAGGTATGTATCTTCATCTATAAACTTTCTAAACTGTTCATCTTTTCAGGAAATGAATCTTTGTATTTATGCAAGTATAAAAAATAAGAATGGGCTCTAGGTTACTGGAGTTTGGATTATTAGAGTTGGTATTAGAGGAAGTTTAGTAGAAACCATGAGAAGTATATTAATGAGAAAAAAAATTAGGGAACATAATCCAATGTTATAATTTGAGGATATGGATAGAAGAACATCCTCATGTTTTTTATATGGGAGATATTTTGTGGTTTTCCTTAGAAATCGCTACCTATTTAGACACTACATGTGGATGTGGTTCTAGAATAGATATAATTAGGGGTAATAACTCCATAAAGGGAGCATTGGGATTGACCCAATCATCACACAGGGCATAAAAATAGCATTACTATGAACCTAATTTTACACTATTATGAAATATTCTTACAGTAATTCACATTTTATTTTTAAAAAATTATGAATAATTTGAAAATAAAGATATAATAAATGATACCAAGTTTTTTATTTATAGATTATCAATTCCTAGATTATAATTTATTTTAAGTTTTACATTATATTAATATTTTTCATTATGGTTTAAAATTCAAATTTTTTTGCGCTAATCTATTATATTCCACTATATAGAAATTTACCTTAGAACAAATAAGGGTATCAACACTCATGGAAAAAATTGATATTTCCCATTCATGAAAGACAATATAGCTAGTATTGTAACAAAATAGGATATGACTATATTAGGGAATCTTTATCAGGTTACGAAGAATAACCTTTCTAAGATAGAGAAACATGTTTCACAAAAAATGTTTCCTATGTTGAATCGCTTCATCTGACTGAATCCCCCGTCATTTGGTGGGACTACAAATCCAATGATAGTTGAGAAAAATATTATGTCTCCTGAGAATATATTTATAGCATTGGGATGAAGTGAAATGGAAAAGGGTAAAATACAATGTATTTTTTGAAAGATGATTCTAATCAATAGTGGTTGTTATTTTAGAATACTAAGAAGGATGAAGAAATATAATTCATGTAAAGGGAAGCTATTAAGGATCCATTATTTGAGGAATATTTCCCTCATGAGAAACAAAATGAAATTAATATTATGTTATTCTACATAATTAAAAAGTAATATAATGGTTTCTTGAAAATGGGGATAAATTCATAAGGTTGTTTAGGTATTCTATGGATTAAATATACAATAAAAATTCACGATTTACCATTTTATTAAAAGGGATAATACAAGTCTATGAATGGTATTGGTCTCTTAATATTTTTAATCAGAAAATGATATATTTTTCTGAAACATCAGAATTGAGAGTGATATACCACGAACATGCATGATCAAGGGAAATCAATAAAATAAGAGGTCAGATGAGAACTAAGATATGGGAATTCATGAAAGAAGATAAAGATAATTAACATATTTCCATATTGCAAGAATTTTGGAAAGAATCACCATGTTAAACACTTGGAGGGCTTGGGAGTTTCTAATATGTGTGGATATAAGGTTCATTATGCTAAAGAATTCAAGGGAATGAATGAAAACCCTTTTATTCAATGTTTTAACTATAATATGATGAGACACTCTGAAAATAAATTCATCAAGAATCAATGGAATCTACCATATAGGAGGATAAGGTGAGAAGGTAAATATTATTTTTTCACTACAACTAAGGTGGAAGTACCCATTTTTTTGGTGGAAGGTACATTAATACTATATTCAAATTTTTCTATAGATTTATTTGATTCTAGATCCCTGTACTCTTTTATATCTTCCATGTTTTCTTAAAAAATTAGATATTTTATTAGCATTTTAATATGGGATTATTTAGTCAAAACTCATAGTGGATGTATCATTGTAATAAAGGTGTGTCATGATTTCCCCATTACGAATCATAAACATGCTTTAATTGAAAAAATTAATATCATGCCTATGGTTTATTTCAATATAATTCAGGGTAAGGAATAAATTTTAAAAAATTATAAAAAAATTTATTATACAAAGACATAAATTATGATTTTTAATGAAGATGTATAATTCCTTATATTTAGAGTTGATAAATAATCATCTGAGACATGTATATATCTACCGACAATAGCTATGGTGAATGAGATTCTTGGGGACGGAGAGGTGACACAATCTGTTGATGAAGAATTAAAAATTCAAATTGATGATGTACATATTATAAAGGAATATATTGACATATTTATTAAGGAATTTTCATGACATCACCTATATCAGGATGTTCAGTTTTCCATTTATTTTTCCATTATTCAAGACCAATATCTAATACTATAGATAAAATAGCCACTATAGAATAAGTTGAGATGAAAAAATAGAGGATCTATGTGATAAGGGATTTATTCTCCTTAATTTTTTACCATTTTGATCCCATATTCTCTTTATTAAGTACAATGATTGATCTATGAGGTTTTTCATTGATTATAGAGAAATAAATTATATTAAAATTATGAAAATGTATCATCTACCATTCATTGATTATTTATTTGATCAAGTTCATAGAGCCTAATAGTTTTTAAATATTTACCTTGATTTTGGGTTTAATTAATTGTGAGAGAAGATGTACGTCATTACAAATATAGATTTTGGAATAAGGAATAAAAATTATAATTTTGAAGTAGTACCATTTGGATTGACTTAAAAACCCTCTGTTTTTATGAATCATATGAATCGTTTCTTCAAGGAATATCTTGGTTATATTTTTTGTATAAAATTACTATTTATTGGTGTATTATGAAAGCTATGAGGACCTTAAAAATAAAATTTTTATTATTTCTGTGACTCTTATATAGAATGTGTTATATGATTAATTTAGTATCAGTAAATTTTGATTAAATAATTTTCTTTTATTAGCCATATTGTTTCTATGGGTGGAATCATAGTTAATCCTACACAGACAAGGGTACTAAGAGAATGAACTACACCAACAAATAGAATTGATGCATGCAATTTCATTGGTGTAGCATGTTACTGTCAATTATTTATTAAGAGTTTTACCCATTGAATGACCTATTAATATATTATAAATAAAAGGGTTAATTTTTTTTGGATAAATGAATGTGAATAATGTTTTTATTAACTAAAGAGGAGATTTTTAATTGTTTCGATTTTGAATCAACCATCTGGAAATGATTCGTTTGTGATATATAGTGATGAATCTAATAATGGACATAGTTTTGTCCAAATGAATATTAATAAAGATATTGAATATGTATTAATGAAATTGAATACTCATGAATATAGTTATGTGAACCATTATTTTTTTGGAAGATAAAATATTTCATTTACTAATCTGGAGACATTATCTCTACAGTGAAAAATATGAGTTATATTTGGATCCTAAAATCCTAAAATACATCTTTAAATATATACAATTTAGTAAGATACAAATTATATGGATCGAGCTACTCAAGGATTATTATTTCTCAATACAATACCAAATAGGGAAAGTAAATAAGCTAGTGGATGCATTGAGTAAGAGTGATCATGGAGTTATGAACTAAATAAGGATTAAGAAGGATATAATGTTCGTCGATATTTTAAATATGGATTTGGAATTAATAATTAAAGGTTAAAATCATTCATTTTCAAATAATTAAAAAAAATATTTATTAGAAAAGATAAATAGTTGTCAATATGATGATAAGAGCTTTGAGAAGAAAATTAATGTTGTGAATGATGAGAAATTAGTAGGCTTCATTTTTAGAAACAATGTTGTGACATTTGGATAGATATTAAGTGTTCAATATATAATTTATATAAAATGAAATTTTTTGGATTATTCTCCTAGATCAAATATACCTATACATTCTTGTAGAACAAAGATGTATATGGATTTAAGGGAACATTTTTTGTTGGATAACATGAATCTAGAAATTGATGATTATGTGAATATATTTTTGGTTTATTAACAAGTGAAATATCTGAAAAAACATCCTTTATGAATCATAAAATATCTTCCTATTCATATGTTGATATGGGTTGACAATGATACATATTATTCTGTAGGAATACCAAATGAAACAAGAAATAATGATGAAACGTGAGTTATAATTTATTGTCTAATAAAATCTACACATTTAATAGCAATAAGAGTATATTAACTTCTTCGAAACATTTTAAGGCCCTTTATTAATGATGTTGTATGTCTTTAGGGAACACCTCTTTTTATTTTTTCTATTCATAATCCTCATTTACGTTTAAATTCCGGAAGAGTCTTTAGAAGGTTCTTGAATCAGAGCTTCATTTGAGAACATCCTACCATCCTAAAATTGATGTACATTCAAAAATTACTATTTAAAAATGGAATATATTTTTAGCTCATTCATAGATTAATTTCAAGTTATGTTGGAATAATATTTACATATGGTAGAGTATTCCTATAATAATAGTTTTTATTCATGTATTCATATGGCATCATATGAAGCATTATATTGAAAGAGATGCGATACTCCAACATGTTGGGATGATGTTTTTTAAGGAAAAATTTTATTACCAAGGCCTTTTGAAGATATAAAAAAGTTAAAGGATACTCTAGATCGGATTAAAGCATCTCAAAGAAAGAAAATCATTTATTCTGATAATTAGAAGAAGGATTGGAAGTCCAAATAGGATATCATATTTGAATGTATCTTCATTGAAGGTTGTCACATAGTTTAGTAAGAAACGAAGATTGATTATCACGTACATTAGGACCCTTTAAATATTTTAATGTTTTTGAACCATGAGTAACTATTTTGAGATTTCTCCACTTATCTCAAATGTGCATGATGTATTCTATATAATACTATTAATGAATTACAAGAAGAACCTAATGTTCATGCTCACCTTTGATGAAATAATTCTAGAAACTAATATATAATACTATGAAGAACCCATCTATATTATTAATACTAGAGGGAGGGTTTTTACGAATCTCATCGTTGTTTTGGTAAAGGTACTTTAGAGATATCAAAATATTAATGAATCAATGTGGGTACGAGAGGTTGTTTTGAAGAAGAACTGCCCTCATTAGTTTAGAAGGTAATAAATATGAAATTTAAAATAATTTTTTTAGAGGGATCAATGTAAAACTATAAACTTTTATGGTTTATTTCAATTAAATTAAATTAAATCCCTTATATATCATACAATACACAAATCACTGAGTTTAAATGGAAATACTCTATAAAAATATTATTTTAGCATGACCATGAACCAATCTGTTAAGTTAGAGGGTATGAAAAATACAATCTAAATTATGAAAATTATATTTTTTATACATTTATATAATAAATTAAATAGATATATATTTATTTGAAATAAAATATAAATATTCTGATAGAAAATAATATGTTTTAAAAAAACATGTTTTTAAAGAAAATAGTTCATAAGAAATTATGATAAAATTAATTTTTAAAAATTATAGTATATTTTTATGATAAAATTAAACTAAATTTAAAAGTTGTAAAATGATAATTATATTATGGTTGATTTTTTTTATTTTTATAAGAATTTACAATTTTTGATTAATAGTGAGAAATACTAATTTTTATTTGAAAATTGGTTGGTCATTTAAATTATTAAAAAAAAGAAAAATTACATTTAAAATTGGTTTTAAATTAATTCTTTTTGAATTATATTATTATCGATATTTTTTTTATTGGAATCAATTTCATATTGAATTTGGATATCAAGACCTTATTTATATATGGGTAGTTTCTCTTTGGAAACCCTCTTTTTTATTACTTCTTATGTTATAATTTTAAATTGAATTCTTCCACTTTATTGAATTTGATTTGAAAAACGTTGACTCCATATATTTATTCTTCATAATTTATTCTGTAAAATATGGTTAACTATATTTTTATACCATTATTAACTGTAAAGGAAGTGAAAATTAATCACCCCTTTTATGGTAATGAATGATTTACTGGGGGATAAACTAAGAATATAAGTTTTGAAAATGACCAATAAAATTATAATAAAACCTTTTATGGACATACTTAGAAATTATAATATATAATGGTCTATAATAACACATTTTAAGGTTTCTAATTTGATAAAAATATTTGATTAATTAATTATTTTCAAAAAATCTATACGTGTCCTCCCCCCACTTATAAAAGGACACCTCTTATCCTTCCCACATCACACATAAAAAGACATTTGGTTATTCCAATAAATACCAAAATCACTCAATTTGAACCCTAAAAACAACCAATATATGTTGTCCTGATCAAAAATCTATCCATGTAAGTATTCTGGTGCAAGGATGGGTATAACTATGGAGTGTACGACATTCTTCCACCTCATAAACCAACATAATTGTTTCCATCACCACGTATCGATGATGGATAAAATTATAGATTTAAAAAAATTATATGATATTTATGAAATTATTATACTTATATAATTATAATATCACATATAACTTCTTATATTCTATTCTTTTTAAAATATTATGATTTCCCTTTTGTGTATGGAGGAATACCACCTCAAAAATTGATGTCTTTCGTTTTTCACACTCTATAAGTGGAATTTAATAAGAATATATTTAATGAATTTTTTTCATATATAATAAATGATATAAATTCTAATAGATTAGTGTATCCCCAAATTCATTACACTTACACTCGTTATCGTAATGATGTCATCGCCCATGTGTACTTATAACCTACCATCTTCATGAGAATTTCTGTTCATTTTCCATGTATAACCTAAAAAAGTGATTATAAAAATGTATATAATGAGTCAATGTTATATTTATAACATTAATGTTAATATATATATATATATATATATTACATAACTATATAATATGTGTGATAACCAAAACATTCATAACAAAAATATTCAAGATAAAACAAGGCAATTAACAATCTAAAAAATGAAAAAAATGAAATATTTTTAACAAATAGGTTGTAAAATTTCAAATGGGGAAATTATGCTTTATTATAAATATTAATATTGTAATTTTATAAATTAATAACATTATTAAAACCATTTAAATGAGTCTAAATTGTGTTCAACTGAAACAAAGTGCAAGGTAAGGGATTTTATCTCAATTTCTATTTCATTAAGACATATTTACTAATACGAACTTATTCAATTTTATGTGATTTATATACTAAAACATTGATGTATTTAACATGATTAAAGTTTTAATCGTGTTTTTTAAAGCTTCTTTTGAAATTTTGTTATCATGGGGTTAAAATTTAAGAGTTACCAAAGAGGTTTAAATTATTGTATATTCTAACATTCATTTATCATCGTAAACATTATATTGAAAAAATAACATTATTGTGATATTTTTTCATTGGAAATTAAATTTCACTTAAATATACATATTATTTATACCATTGATGTTATTATTTTTTAATATTTATAATATTTTTACATACATTCTTTATATTGATTGTTATTTGTTTAACTAGGGAAATAAAGAAAAGTTCACATCCTTTACTTAATATAGATATTTAATGATAAAGAATTTTTATTTTTTAATTGAATTGATAATTGAATATATGATTAATGATTTTAACATGAATTTATGGGTAGTACATGGTTATAGATACCCCCTTGATGCATCAACATATCTCACGAGACTAATCAGTTGGAAAAATCAGGTGGGTTTTTACCTTGTGGCTTTCAAATATCATGAAACTTGAATTGATAGTAGAGGTATCATGATTATTGAGATCTTGATGAATAATAATTAATAATTTCATTAATTTAGAATTCAATTATTATTGATATCCCTAATATTTTCATTATAATATTATCTCTGGATGCATTTCATTCACAATTTATTGATTAAATGACATGTGTTTTCTTTTATTTACCTTGATATATTGATTACGATTTATCCAATTAGGATATTAATGTTATTGATTAATTGAGATTTTTATTTATTTATTTACCTTTATATATTGGTTATTATTTATTGATTCATGAAATTTTACATGGTATGTAAAACTTACTGACCTTTTTATCTCACCCTTTTTTTGTTTCCATTCCTCAATATATATAGATGATTTGTTTTAATGAGTTCAAGGATGCCAAATGTTTTAAATTACTATGATTTTTATTTTATTTACCTATGTAAAATGGGTATAACGTACCCATATGGCACTTCAAAATTACTATATTAATGGTCCTTTGGGATTTCAACCTATGTATCTGTGCTATTGTATTAAATTATGAATCATCTTCGGGTTAATAGAGTCGGGGTTGTTATATTTATAGTTTCATGTGTTCCCACGAGTGATTATATTTATATGTATCCCATATTCCAAACACCCCCTCAACAATGTGTGAGTATTTCTATATAATTATGAGGATGAAAGGAGATGATACCCATATAGAGAAATGGAAAATAACCTGTTTGGATGTGGAAACATTCAACAGGGTGGGAACTAATAAATAAGTGGTTCATGAATATTGAGTTACTCCTAAGGTCTACGTTGATCCATTACCACTCAATGGATAAACTATTTAGGAAATTATCGAGATCATGTCATACTTATTTATTTAGGTACGGTTTATTATTTTACAAATAATAATTTTATACTCGACATAACAAAACAAATATCCACATGTTAATGGGGCTGGGAAACCAAAAGCCTAACTTAAACCTCTATGATCAATGGCATAAACATAACATTGAACATGAAGAGAAGTTATAAAGGAAATTTTCTACTTGAATAATCAAGTGACTAATTTTTCTAAATCAATTATGTTAGGTACTTTAGTAGTTGATAAAATTATGGGAGACATTTAATGATTTAAATATCATCAATGTCCAATAAATGGTAAACAAAATAAAAGTACTACTATACTAAAGTTTCATTATAAAAAGTTGTAATTTAGTACCACAAAAAAATATAGTAAAATTTGGACAAAGAATATTCCCTAGAAAAATAATTTTTTTAAATTAGTATAGATATTTTCATATATTACTTAATATGAAAGAAAATTTCATGTGCTGGATTCCCCACAACTTGTTGATATATCCCAATAAGTGAGGTTGAAATGAAATCTATAAATATACTCATGTTTGATGAATTTTTTATATCTATCATAATTATATCAATAATATCTATTATTTCAGGAATGAAAAATGAGGACATGGTGGGTTTTACCGTATTGTATCATATTAAAAATGTATGTGGGGACAATGTAATGTTAAAAATTAATGAGGATATATTTACACTAAACCTATGTAAATTGAAAGATTAATCATGACCTTTGAGTAATCCAGTTATTTTATCCATATAGAATAGATACAAAAATTATCTTTAGGATTCTAAAATTATTATCATAGAGAAACTGTTCCAATATCATTTAGTAAAGGATCTCTCAGTATATAAGAACATAAATAATGTAAAATCTTTATTTATTATGGTGAAAAAAATATATAACGATGAAAAACCTATGACTCTTTCTAGGTCAATGATTATTTTACAAAATATTTCTAAAAAATAAGATATTAAGGGGGAACACATCGAACTTGTAACTATTTTTTCATATGAAAAGAAACATATATGGAATAAAAACCACAATAAAAAGATGTATATATAATAGCAGGCTTCAACAAGATGTACATTCCTCATTAAAAAAGATAATTTTGTTAAATTTATTTTTTGTTATATATTATACGTGTGTAAAACAATTGTACCAAAATATAGTAACTATGTATGTTTATAAACATTATAAGAAGTAAGGTGATTTTGATTAATATATTAAGAAATAAGGTTAATTAATTAATAACAATAATAACATGACTTCTTTTTTTCCATGTCAATTGATTATGGTAGAAATTTTATTTTTTAATGAGTTTAACCATATAATTTGTCTCATGTTTCTATTAGACACTTATTGTTGTTATTTCATTTTAAAATGAATAATTTTTTGAGGTTTATCATACTCAACTAACACATCATAAATACATGAATCCATGACAACAAACAATGAGTATAAATTGTAAGACTCAATGATACCTTGTTATTTCATGATAAAACATGTTCAAGTAAAACAAAAAAAGAAATTTCCAAGAAATACCATGAAATGTGTTCAGGAAATTCCAAATATAAAACATTATGTTATTATAAATGATTGATTATATGGTATAATTATGAATTCACATTAAGTTATAAAGGGGAAAAAACCATAAAGATTATACAACTTGTTCTGCAAGATACAAGTGAACTATTATATGTAGAAACTAGTTTTATGTTGTCTTTATTCATGATATTGAGAGATTGTAATATAGAAAAAATGAATATGCTTGGTAAGATGATATCTATTAAAATAAGCTATTTGTCTAAACAATATCTTAACTAAGAATTCATCAATCATGAAAATGTTGAGTGTATTTATTCCAAAAGTCATATTTTCTAATAAAAATTAGACCTATGATGTTATCCAAGGAAGGATATGTAATGAGTATTACATGAATTCATTTGTTATTAAATTATAGAGTATATTTATTCCTAAACACACATTTCCATATACACATTATAATCATTATGTGAGTTTAAGGATGATATATTATGATACATATAATTTAAAAAATGTTGTACATTATATTTTTCTTTGAAAAGATTAACAAATATTTTTTTTACCCATTACCATATTAAAACTATAAATAAATATGGGTATCATAGGAGTTATAGTTTGAAATAAATCAATTATATCTCAAGACTCATATTTATATGCCAAGAGATTTTTTAATCCCATGTCAATAAAAAACATTCATCTATAAAATCAAAAAAATTATTCTTTATAAATATATTAATGTTTATATATAATGTCACACAATTCCCAAAAATTGAAAATTTATAGTCAACTGGTATAATATATTTCTTAAAAGTGAGAAAAACTATTATTAAGATAGTTTGAGATATATTTACTTAGATAAAGGTATGGAATGATGTGTGCATGTATTTTGTACAGGAACAAGTTCCACAAGAGCTTATGGAAAAGGAGTTATCTAAAGACACATAATGTGTTGGAGAGATAAATCCAAATTGAGGGATTTTAATTATCACTGAGTATAGTGATATATTATTCAATGGGAATACTTAAATTTTATCCTATATGGATAAAGTAAATATAAATAATTCAAAATTAAAATTGAATATGAATTTAGTTGTTGATTTTATGTACCAAAATTTATTGTTGTATTTGGTAGTATCTATAATTATTGTAATAAAATTTGTGGTTATTCAAGAGAATCTATACATGGGGGGTTCAAGAAAGATACTAATAAGGATTGACTATTTGAACCATGTTATCATGCATAAATATATTAGAATTATACTTATGATATAAAAATTTTGTGATTAATATATAAGGAGTTTAATTTCAAGACCCCCTTTAATGGAAAAATCGTTATGAAAGATGTAATAAAATGTAACATGAACGTGTTGATAAAATCATTGAATTTAAAGAAAAAATTATATTTATAGAGAAAAATTTATAGATTAATGAAATAATCCTGATCATATAATATTTTTTTAAAGGAATTTTTTCTATTTTTTTATTAGTGGTTTGTGGGATGACTTGCAACATAAATTTCAGAGTTATTTTTTGATGTTATGGTATGGTTTGGGTTTTTTTGGTAAGAACTAGATTGTTTTGAGATGTTTTGAATGGTTTTTTGGAGGTCATATGATTTATAGAAACTATTATAACATAAAGGTAACCATACGAGAGTGTCTAGGGGAGTTTGGGAATGGTCATAGATAGAACATAATTTAGAAAACCCATGTTTCTATTTGAATCCTCAATAATATTTAGACAATGGTGATTTTCACAGTTGGTGCAAGATATTTGAAAAAGTGCAGCAAAGTAGTGCAACCCTAGGTGTCAGCCAGTAACACATACACAATTGGAACAGTGATTAATAAACTGTGTATCCTAACCATGGATGAAAATGAAGAGTCATGAAATATAGATATGTATCCCCCTTTACCACTGTAATTCTCATTATTTGTCTTATCGTGTGGAATGAAGGCCAATTTCATCAAACCTTGGTGTGTTAGTCCTTGGGAATCGAATGTAGGAGTTTTGGTTTTCATTCCCTTCATTTTCATCGACATATATCTTGAAAGTAACCCATTAAGAAGGATTTTATTCCTATATGTATAGGAAATGATTATATTTAAGAATAATTTCTTATGATATGTTAAATGAATGGTGACAGTAGTATAGATCCATGGGTTTTTTGAATTATTCATAGATACGATACCATTGAATGTAGGTGTTTTATATACAACTATAATATTGGTCAGAACCTAACGGATTTGGTTCTAAAAAATAAATATCATATGTTTCTAGATATAAAATCCATGATCAAATTTCTTATTTATTTACGATTAAATAATGGTTAGTGGGTGATACCCATAATGGGTTTCAAAAATTAATCAATTGATATTTTGATTCAATAGAAATCTGTTTGGGCTTGATATCTTTGAATAACCTGGGTTGTATCTATTCATGTTGTATAATGGGTCCTTTTTTGGTTTGGATTTCGATTTTATGATGATTTAGGGACACTGTGCATTTGACCACAAAGTGATGATGTGGTTCTGGTGGGATCAGTTTTTCTCACAAGTTGATACTATTCAGTGGACATATAGGATGGGGAAAAAATTTATTAGACCCTTGAATATGATATTGTTTTCATTAAACGGGTATCCTTATTTTAATGAGTTACTATCTCTACTCATGAATTTATATCTCACTGTATCATTCTTGATACTCTCTTAAATTTTGTTATATATAACCTTTTTTATGAGCTGACATGTTCTTGTTATTAATGTTTGTGAGGGAAGTCATTTGGATTTTCTACTCGGTTTTAGGCTCACCACCTCTATATGCACCTGTAGAGAGTATACTGATATTGCTTATAATGATATATCTAAGGGGAAGATCTCCTATTTCATAACATATAATCATGATACTGCAGTCGTGTTCAATGGGTAGTGGAGCTTAGAGATGGTAATGTAATAAATTTAGTCATGGTTATACACCAGTGCCTTAGTGGATCCTTGTTTTTTTGGTTTTGTAAAATTTTGTTGTATGTTATTTACAATTGTTACGCAGATTGTGGTTATATTATGTTCAATATGATTAGATGGTTTTCTATCATGCATCCTATTTAATCATTGTGTAAGAGTTAGTTGTATGTTGCAGTTTGTGTGGTTTATGAGGGTAAATCATCACCCAATATATTATATTCCCCTATAATTTTTACTTTACTTCGATATCTAGTGGATTGACCTTTGGTTAGTATTATTTCGGTCCTACCCAAGCCACTGAGCTTGGGTAAGGATATTACAAACAATAATATTTTATTATGGTCAATTAGGGAAGAATGGTAGGCGTGTAGATAATAGTTTTATAGAATAGAAATGTTGAGTACCTCAAGGTGTAGCTAAACTATTTGTAATTAAAATTATTTACCATGGTATTTTAGGTATTAAATGTGTTTTTAAATACTTCCAAGCATGTTTTCAACTCATTCAAATGGGTTTGTCCAACATGAGTTTAATGTCATAAATTAGTAAAAATACTTCCCAATAGGGATTCATTATTCAAATGTTATTTTACATTTTCATGTTATTTTTTGGTATATTGTAAAAGATATGGGATTAATGTATTCAGTTGGGACTAAATATTTTTTTCAATTACCATAGGAAAAGGTCGTCCACTAGCAGACCTGTAAATTAACAAGAGGGTATTGCTCAAAATGTCGTTTCACCTAAACCATAGTTGAATATAAAGCTTAGTAGAATCTTTTTGTAATATTTAAAAGTTGTAAAAAATATACATCAATATGTGTAACCACATCACATTGATCGGTCCTAATAATTACAATGTAAAGACCTATAATCTTTTGGCTTAACTCATGTCCTGAGAAAGAATAATCCAAGAATGGCCTAATTAAGTGAATGATTAATTTCATGGGAACCCAAAATGAAATTAATGTGAAGCATATAATGTATATTCATGGGGTTCTAACATAATAGTTGTAGCATCTAGTTTTCCCAGAAAATTTATATCATAACCTTATAATGAAATATATTTGGAGGATTATTTTACAAATAATTATAGCTATATAAATTCTCATTATTGTGAATAATATATTTCTTTGACATGAAGTTTCAAAACCACTAATTTATGTAATATGGATCCTAATTAACATACCCTTTATAGTTTTCTCCATAATTGGAGGCAAATAAATCAATCAAGGCTAGCATTCTCGAGTAATATCTATTATAATGTATCCTTTTATGAGTGGCGATGATCTTCATTTCTAATTGCACAAAAATGTTTAAAAAACCAACATGGAGGAGATAGAAATTTATGGGAATCTTAGTGGAGGAAATACATTTTTCCTCTCAGTCATAGGTAGTGATTCATATGACAGGGAAAAGAAATGTTAGTTCTAAATCATGGGCATCAAAGATTCAAAGAACCATTCCATTAGTTCATTTTCCATTCATCTACAATTTAGTAACCATCCATATTTCTTCTAAATTAGTTTTTTCTAGATAAAATTAAATGGGAATAAATGAGACAACCTCCACACTATAATTACTATTTTAAGAAGGGTTGTATCATGAATTATTTTAAAAATAATATGAATTAAATTGGTGGAAACAATTCTAATATTCAATTTGATTATTATGCTAAACCCGAAGGACCTCATCAAGGTAGTTCTCACAATTAAAATTGAGGTAATTGTAGTTATTATAAAAACACCCTAACAAATCAGGAAGTACCACCTAAGCATAAACATATGAATCATTCATGTGGAGTGGATTAGAATCTTTTTTTAATTGAGTAGGTTATGAAAAATGAAGAGGTTGTCCCATCATATGTGTAAGGAAACATTATCCTTGACTCTAACTTAATGCATGTTTTTTGACACTATTGATTCAAATTAATTAATTTATTCTCAGGTGGTAATGAAACTAAGATTACTGAGGGAAATGATGCCTTGTGTTATAACCATCAAGAAACCTCTTATATAATTGGAGTATCGAGGGATTAAATGGGTATAATGATCCATCACCATTGAATATGTCCAGTTTTTGTGGGAGTTCACTATTTTAACCTGGAAACATTCAATTTAATTTTGAATATGGATTGTATGGTAGAATTCATGGTTCCTATTAACTTATATGATTATTGTGTGACCTTTTCATATCATCAAGGGTTTGTTAAATTATTCATAGTCGAGTGGTATGGTAATTCCATCAAGTGTCAGATTTTATTGGAAATGGTTGGAATATTAATGTATCAATTGGAAATGATCACCTTAGGAACTATTGATGCTACAGATCTTAGAGATTCATTTGGTATTGTAGATTGATACCCTAATGTATTTCTAGTTAATTTATCAAAACTATAATTGGAAAGGGGTGTAGAGTAATATATTGACCTTTTAATAGGAATTATTCATATTTAAATTCATCATATAAAATAGAACCAATAGAAGTATGATAAGTAAAGGAATCACTAGAATAATTTTTAAACAAGGGCTTTATAATACCAAGTGAACCTTTTCAGTCCACTTTAGTCTTATTTATTAATAACTAGATGGTACAATTTTACATTTTTTCAATTATCATCATATGAATGATGTTTTGAATAATTATCAACATATTATTCCTTAAATTTCAAATTTATATGATCAATTTAATATATCCATGTTTCTATCCAAAATTATACTCTTATCATGGAGCCATATACTGTTAGTAAGGAAATAATATATTCCAAAAAATAGCCTTTTGAAGCTTTTATTAGTTCTATAAATCCTTGGTTAGCCCATTTTTTCTTTCTAGAACTTTAGAAGCATTCAATGAATTGATTAATCATATCATTCATAGATTCATAGATTCTTTTGTTGTGATATTTTAATGCAACATCTTACTATACTCTCATAAGAAATGTTACCATGAATTACACTTGGATATTTTACTGTGTAAATTATGAGACAACAGACAATATGTGAAATTATCAAATTGTCACTTCTGAAAAATATAAGGATTTTATTTCTTGTTAACAACCTAAGATTTTCATTGAGATACATATATATTCCTTAAACCAACATGGTATCATCATCACTTCATCTGTGATTTATCACAACTTTATTCTCCCATTACAAAATTGATAAGAAAGGGTATTCCATTCTATAAATGTTGTGATTTTCATAAATAATTATAGAAAATTAATTTTCTACACACTTAAGAACCTATCCTTATACATTCAGAATAAGTGGAGGTATATACTCTTTTTTCATGTGTTTGGATCTAGATTTAGTTGTGTTCTCATATAGAGAGATCAAGTCATATCTTAAAATTCATAATAATTGAGGAGAAACGAAATTAACTATACAAGAAATGATGTGGAATTATCCAATATGGTCTATCCTCTAAATACATGGATTCATTATATATTTTGTGAAAATTTCATTTTATTAACATATCAAAAAGTCTTGAAACACGCTTATTCTGACCATAACATGTAATAAAGGTATTGAAATTTGATAGGATATCTCGAGATTTTCAAGTACACCATGGTTTTATACCTACGAAAAAATGTATTATATGGATGATGAATTAATTCATAAGTTATATAACCAAGTGATCAGATGATAATAGTACCCATAAAAACATATTCCGATAATTTATGATATTCACTTGAAGTTTATTGAGAAAAATGATGTTGCTGTTTTTTTATTGGTCACTCTTTTTCCTAACTTGGTTGAAAAGTCATGTAGAATCAATAACATAAACCACATTCTCTTATTATTTGGTTTATCCTCAATATTAGGGAGACCATTTATCTAAGAAAAGAGGTAAAAATTCTATGTTTTACTTTTAATATCAAATTTTTTCTCCTTTTTATTTATAATAGAAACACCTATGTGATTATCACCATTCAATGTGGGCTATCCAACTTGGTACTGAGAAAATTTATTCGATAATGATGAAACATTTTTGGTGCCTATAAATGAAGATGAAGGTGTATGAGTATCTAATGGGATGTATAAATTATAGATAAGTGATGTATGAACATCAATAACCAGATGAAATGTTATAATTACTACCCATACTCACATTGAAATGGGAAGAAATTGTTGTAGACTTTATCATGATTAAACAATGAATGATTCAAAATAATGAATTCATTTTGATGACTATGGATCGAATCAAAAATTCATTACACATAATTCAATTCTAGAAGATTAATATAATAGATTAATGGTAAAGATAAATATATGAGAAATAGTGAAAGTTCTTGGGGGTACCAGTTTCTATTATCTATAAATCGGACCCTATATTAAACCACATGAATTTTTTCTCCTTGAAATCATCCCTTGGTTCCAATTTGAGAATGAGAATGGTATAAGATCCTTAGAAGAATGGTGAGTCAGAGTATAATATTGAAACATTAGAAGGAAGGATCAGATCTAGTGTGTTAAGTTTTAGTGGATCATGGGAAGCCCAATTGTATTTTATATAGTTTTCCTATAACAATTTTCATCAGACCACTATACATTCATATTTTTTTGAGGAAGTATATGGTCATCCTTGTCACTCTCCACTATATTGGGTAGACCCTGGAAAAACTTCATGGATTGGACCAAGCCTTTTACATGTGGATATTGAGAAAATATAAATGATAAGGAAGAGGATGTAAATATGCAAAAGCTATTAAAAATAATATAAAGATTATATTTTTCACCCTTTAATTTTTTAATTGGGAGGTCATGTATTGTTGAAAATTTATATAATGTTGGGGAATCATAATATGGGTAAGAACTAGAAATTATATCCTCATTATGTTAGACATGTCAAAATTATGGAGTGAATCAAAAAATATTCTTATTATATAGGTATATAAAAAAGATTCAGTTTTATTTATAATTTTTTATATATCTCAATGAAATAAGTATCAATATAAACTAAACTATGTGATTAGTTGGGACCATATTTCTTTGGATCCTTATGTGACATTTTTTCAAACCTTGATTTGTATTTAGGATAATCAAGATAAGATCTTATGTGGCGGATGTACATCATTGTTATAAGTATGTTGGAAACATGGTTGAGTTCTGGAAGGTACATGGGCCCAACAAAATTTTATGTTGGGAAAGTGCCTAAAGATGTTACAAAATACAAATAATTTCTAGTCTTTCGAGGATGGAAATTTTAATTATGGGGAGATTGAAATACCCTTAGATTGAATTATTTATATTTCTGTATGTTCTGGAATAGTTTGGGTTATCCATGTGGCCTCATGAATTTTTACATAGTGATGATTCTCAGGACATACACATAGTTTTCTAAACATTGTGTGACATTGGGTTTCATCTAGAAACACTCACACGGTTTGAGAATAGTTTGAAAAACCATTCTGTTAAAATTTTCACGTAGTTATGGTGTTCCAAAAATTATATTGTAACCTTGTTTTAATATTTGATGCTCATTATCCCACCCATAGTTATGGATCTCAATAATCTAGAATCCTTTAGGTGATTTTGTGGATTTTATTTCACCTAGTGTCCAATTTCATCAATTCTTGAAACATGGGACATTGAGAATCAAATGTTAGAGTGTCAGTTATGTTTACATTGGTGATATTCTCATTATGTGTTAGAAGAAATATTATAAAACTTATTCCATTCCAATATTTATGGGATATTTTAATATTAAACTATAATTTCATATGATAAATTGATATAAGGAGAGGTAAGTCTAAATCTATGGGTTTTTGAAACAATTATTTGATACAAATATATTGATGGTTATTATATTTTTTCCCACTCAAATATTTCAAAAAAGATGAATAATTTGGTTTTCAAAAATAAATTTCTTATATCTATAAATAGAAAAACATTGATAATATTTCTTTTTTATTGACTATGGAACTATTGGAAATGGGCGATTCCAGCAACATATGCAATTTTTTTTTAAAATTTCAATTTTTCCAATGAAATGATTTTGGATTTTAGAAGTTATAATAACATGGTTAGAGTGTGTTCATGATGCGTAGAAGGATCTTTTTGGGTTGTACTTTTCTACCATGTTGATTTTGCATGACTTTAGATTTATCCACTAAATTATTACTTGGTTTTTGAGGGACATGTTTCTATCATGAGTTTAGACATTTAGTGGACAAATCAAATGGGGAATACATTATTTGTGGACTTGAATGCATGTGTTTTCATTACAAAGGTGGCCACTTTGTTATGGGTTAAGCTCATTTCTCCTAGATTTATATCTCGCAAACTCTTTCTTGATAATATCTCTGGTTTTGTTTTATATATATTTTTATGATTTTCAAAATTATTCTCATTCTAGTGGATTGTGTGGGAAGTATTTTGGATTTACTAATGGGTTTTACACTCATTTCTTTAATATAAACCTTTATTTATATACATATGTTTTTTTAATTATATAGTAAAGGGGGAGATCATTAATTTTCTAGTGGTGAATCTCGATGCTGCCATATTTTTTGAAGGGATGTGGATATTGAATATTTTTATACAGTGGTGTGGGTTAGTGTGAAGCATCGGAACATTTGTGTAACTTTTTTTCATTAATTCCTATAACATGTAGAGTGTATTTTTGACTTCTATATCTCCAATTGTGGCCTTATTATGTTATATTGAATTGGTTGGATTTCCACTACACATCATATTTATTTATTGTTACTTCACTCGTTTCCTAATGTATCTTTTTTCATGTTTGAGTGAAAATAATCCTTCAATTATGTGGTATAACGTTAGTAAATATTTCTATCCTTTTATATTTATGAAACACACTAATGTTTTGTAGAATTTTTGTCATTTCCATGTTGACAGATCTAAGTATATAGGCTTCCACGAGATATATTATATTGTACAATATGATGAGATTACATGAAAAACATTTATTAATCCTATAATTTGCTATGAATATTTTGATATAAATGACCTACATATTAAAATCAAGTAGAAACCCCTATTCTCAAAAATATTATATAAAAAGGTAGATAAAAAGGATTCTTATATCAAGTCTATATATTTTTACTACTGAGGCATAGAACAATACAAGTTGGGATAATTCGAATGCTAATTGTTTTCAACACCACATGGCATATATTTTTATAAGAAGACATATATAAAAAATATGGGGATTATATAATGGTGGTAAAACTATATCTGCTTCTGAAAAAAAATCATTCACATATGTGGTGCTATGTATGAGAATTTATATTTACTATATATGCACTATGATATGAAAATATTAGATAAATCTAGAAAAGATGAATGAGAAGTACTTAGAGATATGAAATTATAGCTTAGAGTGTACATGGGATATACAATCGATGAAGAGGAAGGAAAAGTAGTTATAACTGGACACAAAGTATCCTTACTATTTATTATTTTAATCCAATATCATAGTTAGGCTATGTAAATGAGAAAAAAATATCATTGAAGCTAGTGGTTGGAATATATTAAAATACCATATTTGTTGTAGATTCTGAAGTAGATAATGATGTTGTATAAGTATGAAATGATTTTTTCCAGTTCTTGAAATAATAACTAGAGTGTAAATTTTTTTCATAATATAATTTATGATAAGACTATTCCATTATGAATATACAATATTTTTAGATTTTTATACATGAAAAAATGGATATACTCAAGGATATACATAGGGATATAATCACTTGAGGATTTTTGCTCAAGGATAAGGTATAGATAACAATGTAACTATGTAAGAAAACATGGATGTTTAATGACTAATAACATAACATTATAGAGGCATGATCTTATACTATGAGAACTAATAGGTTGATTATTAGAAAGATAGATCTTATGCAAGTGGGAGTGTTGTGAAACTAGGTTTCTACGACCAAATTTGAGTTGCACTTTTCGATTACCATTTCATGTGAACATAGAGTTATTGATGATTTTATCTAACCATAAATTTTTTATCAATTAGTAATAAAATAATTAAATGTTAATGTATTTAGATTTTTATTAATATCATAAGGTTATAGAAGAATCTGAAAACAATGAGAACCAAGAGATACTATGAAAAAAATATCAAACATATGTCCTAGAGTCTAGATACAAAATATTATTAAGAGATAGATGATGTCTGACTATCAGTTACTGGGGTCTCATAATCATTGAAACTTTTTCTCATAAAATTGAAAAATAGAAATATTAAGTTGTGGGTATCATGAGGACAGACCCACCAAAATGAACAATTCATGTTTCAAGATTCATTGGTTGTCCCAATTTATGATCATGTGTATTAGTCTCTTGAATTGTGATCACTATAAATCTGTATAATTTAATAATGTGATTTGATTCATAAAATAAAAAATGACATTTATTTTGTTATGAGGTAGCATGTGTTGGGTGGATCATAGTTGGTATGACATTGGTATAATGATCAGGATAAAATTTATCAGTTTTGGAAAGGAAAAGATAACTTGAGTCCAGTTGTCTTGGATGGTTGTACATTAACTAAATCCATGGACATGGTAGAATAATGTAGGTCTATATGGAATGAAAATTTAAATAAAAAATAATGAATGTAAGGATGGTGACAAAAGTTATACAAAATGCTTTATTATATATCATGACACAAATAGAATATATTCATTAGAGTGTGTTCATAGGAGGTTATCATTGCTATGGATAATCATTATGTACACAGGGTAGAAGTTTTGATTCTAGAAACCAATATTGTTTTAAGATTACTACTCACTAATATTTAGATAGGGTATAAGAGGGGAACACAGAAAGCATATTAAAAATTCTATCAAATTCTAATGAATTGGTGTTTAAGACATGGTGGGTCCCACTCTGGTGACCGTGTAAAGCCCAAGTTTATAAGATATCTAGAAATAAATAAATTGAACCTTTTTTCGTATAGAATAATAATTGATGTATTTATTTACTCATTTGTTTTCCAATTTAGTATGTTAAAATAAAAAAAAATTATTTTACAATGGAATATTATTATTCATGGTTTGTAAATAAATTATAAGCGAGTTGATTCATGTTAATGACTCAATTTTTATCATGTAACATTTTTTTAGATATTTAAAGAAAGTGGTAAAATTTTTATGGAATTAATAACATGTTATATTGGTTATATATTATATTTATTCCTTCCATAAAAATTTAAAAATATTTGGGGACCTATGTGAAAAGTTTGAGACTAACAACCTACCAATATAAGTCCATAGAGGCCCCAATTTGAGGGACTATTTACTAACTCAAATTCGAGAGCTCCTATTTCTAGTATCCTATATTCTATATAGAAAAGGTGAAGATATGAGAACCTCAATCTATGTTTTCAACTTATTTACATAATTTTGTTGTGGAAATCATTGATACATTGATGGTTTTATAAATTCTCAGTGCAAACACCCATATTGGCAATTAATAGACCACAAGACTTTTGGAACTTGTGTGGATGATCTATATGGAGTTGAATTGTTTATTCCAACTGATGATATTCAAATATGAGTTGAATATTCTATCTTCTACAATTTGAATTATATAATAATAATTTTTTTCCCTTGATTAATTTAGTTGACATGTGATCCTTGACTTTTTACTTGGTGTAGCCTCCCCAATGATGATGTTATGATGTTTTATCTACTTATAAATATTTTAATATCCCATGAATTTATGATGTAATTCATTCCCAATACAAAAATAAATACCAGGAAGGACCATTATTGTGGAAGGATTCATCACATAAGAGGTCTGTATATCTCCACTGAAATGTTTCTTTGCAATATCCATCCATGAAGTTGATTCTGGAATTCCATATACAAGGATACGTGGTATAAAATTCACATGAACCCCACTAGTAATGGCTAAAAAACTACTTCACTATCATAAAATAGCTACTGAATTCAGGGGATGTTCATCCAGGACTATGAAAATGATCTTGGTAGTCACCTAGTGGATAATAGGAAATTATTCCTTTAAATAAATAAAGGGATGTTTTTATAAATAATTCATCAAATACATTACCTATTTATTTTAAAGGATAATTTGTTGACCATGGAAAATGGACTGTAGAATTAGGTAGTAATTATTTTAAAACTATTATCATTTCATTAGTGGTTACATGGAAGTTTATAGTAATTATTTCCTCTATTATACAATGTTGGTTCAGATTCAATGAATCACTGGGCCTATTAAAAAGTTATATGAAAGGGTGGGATAATGATGATATAAAATGTTTCATCGTATTAGAGTGAATTTTTTTTATTCCCTTGAAAATGACTTGGGTGGTTATTTAATTAATTATAGGAAATTGTTTCCTTTCACTATATCATGTTTTTATTTTCAAAATAGTTTACAATAAAATTACTAATTTATATGAATAGTTATTGTTGATGGTAAATTAAGAATCAATTATATAAAGTGGTTTTTATGGGTAATTTAATGTTCTAGTTGGGTTAGAGTTCCCTAAATATATACCACCATGCATTGAGAATCTTATCATGGTGATATAAAAAAAATAAAACCTGATTGTGGATGTATCCATTAGGAATTATGATAAGGATTTATGAATCCAAATTTTTATGTTCTCTTGATAAATATCGAAGGAAAATATGGTTGCATTTTTTCTTAAATGAATTTTATTTACATTATAGGGTGTCCTTGGAAAAAATATTTCCAATAACAAAGTTGATTAATTTTATTTTTTTAGAATATTTTAAGATCATATTTTTTAAGGGAGAGGATCTTATATATCATTTTACTAATAATGTAGGTAGGTTTATTGAGTATAACTTATCTTTTTTCAGGCCCAAAATTTTTTCACTATAAGATTTTTTCCATTTTGTTTTATTCTCAAACTCTATGTTAGACCAAGAGAGATTCAAGAAAACTTAGAAATGAATTGATTTTTTTAGAATTAATTTTGTGTGTTTTCAATCTTACATGTTTTGAATCTATTTATATGCATTTTATAATGATTTAATTTTGATATAAATGACTCTTATTGTTTATGTATATGTAGAATATATGTAATGGAAATTTAATGATTTCATTTATTTTACTTTGACTGGTTTTTTTATGTTTAATGTCATCCAACATGTACCAAATTGAGTTCCAAAAATATAAGTTTGAATAATGTATAAAAAAACATAGTGATGTAAATATTGAATGATTCAAGAATTATTGTGAATAAAAAATGTGGAGGATGTATCTTGGCATTATGTGTTGGTCCCAAAAATCAGTGTATCTCTTTTATTTTGTTTTCTAACGTTTTATATGTGATAATAGTTATTCTTAGTCAAACATTTATCAACATTTTTTTATGAATCTATTAAAACGTTTCCAAATTGAAATGTGTTCTACATTTTTAATTACCCTTCTAATTGTGAATATAGAAGAAAAATGTTATTCATTTTAATGTTACGTGATGATAATCATACATTGTGAATTTGAAGGGAAATGTTACCCCAGATACTCTATCACCTGATGTGGAAGGTACCAAATAGACTAATTCTGAATTGGTTATAATAATGATTCCAAAGTTTCTTGGGTAAATAAGTAAATGTTATGTAAAAATTAGATTAAAAATTTGAATTACATTCAACAAAGGATGAAATAAGATCGACCTGGCGTGAATTTTAGGAAATATAGTGCCACAATTACATTTCGAGAGAGATTTAGTTTTGGAATATTAACGTGGAATCAAATAGGATATATACGAATTTCAATATATATAATAAACAAGAATAAAGATAGAAAAATTTAGAGAATAGGAATACTATCCACTATTGGTTTATTGAATTAAACTCGTTAGGGATTGCTAGTAAATGAAATACTACAGCTGAACATGGACTTGTACATTTTGACATGGAAAAACTAATGCAAATGATAAATTAGGATCTAAATTCCATAATAGAATGGGGGAATGACGTTTTAACATAAGATTATGGTCATGATATGAGATCTACGAATCATAACCTATTGGAATAAGAATCAATCCAAATGTTGTTCTTCAGAAAAACATTGAGAAGAGAAACCTAATGTGTTCATGAGGTCTTATTAGGTAATAAAGTTTCACGGTTTCCCAATCAAGGTGTGAATAAAACTAAGTGGGACACCAGAAATATTTCTTATAACATAACTAGTAAACACCAAGTATATAAAATATGATATTCTAAAAATAGTCAAATATAATGAGTAGGTTCAGTAAATTGATTAGTGTTGATCTTCATATTCTAATGTGACACTCAAGGCTAACTACATCTTATTTGGCTAATTCATGATTTCTCTACGAAATTCACATAACCATACTAAAGGATCATATAAGAATATGCCCAAAATACGATCATATATTATAAAGGGTTGTAGCACCACCCCCATAATCACACATCATATATCATTAACAAGAATATCAACCATCCTAGAATAAAATATCATTTCATCAGGAGGAATAAAAAGCCTCCTTGGAGACATATATCATATCATATATAAGAATAAATATCCTCCCATAAAAGATATATTATATCATCAGGGGAAATATTTACTATCACTATAACCATTTATCTTTTAATCATGGGGAATGTTTCACCTCCTCGGAGACATATATCATGTCATTGGGGGGGGGGATTATGCCCTCTATGAAATCAGTATATGATTCCATCTCAAGGGCCATCCAGTAGCCCGATATCAAATAAAATTATCTAGGATATCAAGAAGACAACCTATTAACATTTATATATTCAAATTTGTCTACATTAATTCTATCCCTTGTGTACAAATACTCATGTGAGTTAACTTCAAACTAGGGTAACAACTATTTTCCCACTATTCACAGCATGGTCTATAAACCACAGATTTGGTTCCTTTATATAATTCGCAACTCAAGGGTCAAATTTGTTCTCTCATGGGAATTACCATTCAAAATATAACCATGCTCACATCCTAGAATAATCATCCACCCTAGATTTTATATTCGCACCAATCAAAATTGAATGATCTGACACCAGTATCACACCCATGACATTTTAGGTCAGTCCTCCAATCGAACCTGAACATAATTCCTTCCCATGGTGTCCCCACTAGGGAACACACACACACACATACACACAAACACACACACTAGTGGAGGAGGAATACTCACCCTAAACACACATCACCTATCCAAGAGAGTCTAAGGTATTTTAAGGTCTCACATTTCCTACACCAATACCTATTATTCCATTCTAAAACACTTTTCTTAACCCGAGGTAACCGAGGGAACCTATCTCTAGGGTTTCTATTCTTCATTTATTCCATTTACTACCTATATAGGATATGAATATCTTATAACACAAATTTATTTTTTAACCCTTGACCATCATATGAAAAAAAATTAAACTAGTATCCTAGGCCATGTCATGGCCTAAGAAACATATTTTTATTACATGGGAGTTCAAAGGAAACAATTTATTAAAAAAAATTGGTTGATCACACACAAGTGGATAAACAACATATCACGTGAACATATTAGAAATCATAAAATTATTAGGATCTGTCTACTTAATTCAAGGATATTCCACTAAAGTAATCCAGAACATTCAGGCCAAATATCATCTGTGTCCGACCGAAAATCATTTACCAAATCGAGGGCTTATTTCAAAAAACCATAATAGATAATTAATTTGAAAAATTTATTATCTATTATTCTATTAAGATCCAATTAATTAATTGAAAAATTTATTTATTAATTTTACAGTGTTATCCAATATTAATTTATTAATTAATTCCATTAAATATATCAAAGCATTACTCATTGGTGGTCTCCTAGGGAATAATATTTTAGTAAAGGGGTGTGAAAACCAACTAAAAATCACCCAAATCGCTTTCACATAAATGATAAAATTTCTCATTTCAATGATTCCAACAATTCATCCAAATAAATGGAAAACCCTAAATAAATAAGAGTATTTATATAACATAATGAATGAACACAAAACATAGTGTATTAATCCTTCCAGAATTCTATTTATAGAATATAAAAAATATCACCATAATATCATATAGATTTTAGTATCTTCTAGGGAAGTTAAAATTGATCCCCCTCTTGAGTTAAAAAAAATCATCATAAAATAAAGATGGGGAGAAACTAATTAGGAATCATGATAGATTGAAAATTGTACTTCATGATACCACTCACATCAAATGAAAATTGAATGTAATAAATATCAATGAATATTCCCTTTTGAGTCAAATTAAGGATTAATAGGGAAACATATCAAGTTCATTATCCTTAAAGGATACTTAAAAATCCTTGTTTTATTTTATTTAATCATTATAATATTAATTTTGAAAAAATATAAAATTTTAAAAATATAAAATTTCAAAAACAATATTAATCTTATGTACACATAAGAGTAAATTATTTACCCTTACACATAGAATATAGTGACCATTACATATTACAAGTGTTCTCAAACACTTTAATGATTCAGATGGGATGGATCCCTATGTATCAAGAGAAGAATAATACAGACGTAGATATAGTATTGAAGTATTATCACTCCACTAAAGAAGGATATTACACAGAAAAGGAAGGCTTCCGTGATTTACTAAATTTAACAACCCAACTTCTATGACATGTTTTTATTAAAGGAGTTACTTTTATGAATGATAAAAATTTACTTATAATTATTTCCTTGACCATATAATTACATTGAAATGTAAAAGGTGTCATCAAAAAGAGTCTTACAAATGACTTATCCATTCCCTCCACCGCTTTATGGATCTACATTTACAAGTGAAAAGTATAAAATTACACATCAAGATATTACTTTTATATGTTACCCGTTTTTCATATTTTGAACCTTAATTAGATAGGGTTACCAACACATATTGTTTTTAAAAAACACAGGGGGAAAATTTTACATTTTGATTATAGATACATAATTGTAACTATAACTTTCTAAACTCTATAGGCCCACATGGCCTGTAGTACGCTGATTTTAATCAACCCCAATCCCACCTACAATAATCTAGGGGATCGAAACAAGTACCAAGAGAATTAATATAAATGGGAGGCCTTAGCATAAGAACTTTTATTGATGCACACAACTGCCTCCATGAAATTGTGTGGAGGAATAAAATAAATAAATTAATATCTACATAAAACCATGAAAGAAATAACCTCTAAGAAATATATATGTGTATGACTATAAAATCCAATGATAAAAAAGGTAAAAAATAAACGACTAATAGGAAATGAATTCCTAACATGAAAAAAACAGAAATAAAATAAAATGATAGATCCAAGACCCTGATATCCAAGTCCAACCACAATACATGGACAATGCACATAGGTATAACTATAATCCATTGATGTTATTGATGATCTAATTTTCATCTGTAAAAGACATGGCACGTTTGAGAAAACCCCTTGATGGGGTGCGTATACACACACCTAGTAGGTTACCCTAAAATTCTAAAAGGGAGAAATTAAACAATACAAAAAAGGTTAGTTTAAACCATAAAAAGAGGGAAACAAATATCATCATAGTAATATGATAAAAAACAAATTGACATGAGAGTGGAGTATGGGAGACCCATCCCCGGGTGTGACATGAGGTTTTTTACCCCATTATATCTTTGATGATTCTACCCAAAACCCTACCATTTTGACAATCAGCTAATGAAGACTCAAACTTATTATGTCTCATATCATATCTAAACAGCCTCTACAACAGATACAATCACACTCTAAAAACAGAAAAATTCAAGATAGACTACTCATGGGCCAAAATTTGAGTCTGGATGAAGGAGATATAGGAGGAAGAAGTTTGTAGATGGAATCCATGACATGTATGATGGTATGTACAACGTGTGACTCTACCTCACTACCTATAATTTTTATTCATTGGACATGGCATGGAAATTATTGTCACACCACATTGAATGTAAAAGTGGTACATGGAATGTAAATCCACCTAATGTCCTGGATGTGTGTACTGGGAACATGTCTCATCTGACGAAGTACAACCACACGATGTGTCCTCATGGAACACTTCATGTATGGACAACCATGATCTTGGGGTGTGTATAGTTGGAAAATTACATTGCTACTTGGGTATGGAAGCATAGAGTGTGGGACCATCTATATGGAATGTGATCCTTATCTTCCTGAAAACTCTATACACCATAGTTAGGGTACTACGGTGTGGGTGTTCTTGGACTAGATGTTGTATAGTATAGTTTTTCAATGAAACCTGGGAATGAAATAAACACTTCCACATTCCACCATTGTCACTATTTCAGAATGAAATCACACTTGGGGTCCTGGATATAGGGTCTCCCACTCCCAATCCATGCCTGATAGATAAATTCTATCCACTCGAACCCTGCTTGATACATTCACATTTTCAGGAGATCTTACCGTTGATTCAATGGATCTCAAATCCATGGAGTCCCCATCCTAAAGCAGCATATTTTCCCAATCCTTCCTTAAATTTCAAATCTATTCCTCATTTTTGAATCCATCATGAATCTAGGGGTTGGGTAAAAATATAACCTCCTCTAAAAATGTCGAATGGAAACCCCATGGACCAATGCTGAAGAACGCGATGAACGGAGGGGAAACAAATATGGTATATTTAAATCCAGCAGTGGTCATGTATTCATGGAAAATTATGATTTTTTTGTATACATGGTGATAGTAGGTGAAATTAAATAGTCATATGAGATAAATATAAAATATATATTTGGGGCTCGGGAAATTAATAGAGAAAACATAGATCATGGATAGAAAATAAACATCCACCCACAATTTTTTAATCAAAATGGTAGATAATAAAAATTAGGATCCATACCTTTATTTAGGATTGATCATTGGAGAATAACATATTCTATAACAATGAGGATGAATCATTGTAATAAATATATCTTGATCCACCTCGATTTTACTTAACATCATCCATCGAAATGATCCTCCAATGAAGAAAAATCTTTTTACTCCTCTCAAATCCACCAAAGTTATACTACTAACCCTTTACATTTTTTATAGTTGGGTATTTATAAATGATTTTGATTTAGGTTAATTAAAATTAATTAATTAAATAAATAACTTATTTAAATAAATTCTCCCTCCAATGGCCACTTTCCTCAAAAATTCCAAAACTGATATAACTCAGGTTATTTCTTGGGTAAACCCCATATTCCTGAATTAGTCGTAGTCTTAGATTTTCTATATGCAGTCCCAAAAAATTGGATAACCAAAAATTATGAAAGGATGTGAAATTTTATGAATAAAATAGGTCAAAATTTTCAATATATTAATTATGGGGTCCCGAGACACACAAAAACCACACAGACTCTGAGTGAAAACTCATATATATACAATTATATAATACCATTAAAAATAATTTCAAACTAGAGTCACTAAATTCTCCCATACCTCAAAGATTTTTTCCTTTTAAATTCATGTGATATATAATGAGGTGGGGGTACCGAGTTCACATATGAATCTTTTACTCCAATGAGCTATTCTGTATGCTTGAATGTTTCCACAATACATAAACCAAGGGAATGATCTATTCATGCATGATCCTCCCCAACCTCTCCTATGTATGCACTTGGTTCTCCATGAAGGTGGAACCATACTCGATACCCAGCCAACCCCAGTCAATCACATGCGTTGGGTGATGCTAGCAACTCTTCTATTGAAACACATGGAAGATGTCATGAACCTGATCTAAATGTGGGGGTATGGTGATGTAGTAGGAAATATCACCAACCATTTTTAAGATCTCTAATAACAATTTGAACCTTATGGATAGCTCACCTCACCAACAAAAACTCTAAAATCCATATAATGGGGAGACACTTATGAATACATGTCCTCCCTAATAGAACTAAAAGGGACTAATTTGATGATATTTTAAAGATTTAGGTCTACTGTGGGTTATTTCCATATTCTTATTGTTCACCTGAAACGTTTCTATCATCTCCTTAACCATTTATGGTCCAAAAAGTGTTTCCTCACCCAATTGGGCCCTAAATTCTTCTTATAAGATTATCTGAAACAGCTATGTGAATCGAGGATAATGGATAGAGATAATAATCATGGGTAAACCATGAAGCCAAATTATCTCCCACCTATACAAATTCCCCAAAATCTCCACTGAGATTTGGTCACTCCTAGAAATGAAGTGTGTCAGCTTTGTGAGTTAGTCAACAGTCATTGAGATAGAATCTTGTCCTCTCACTTTCCAAAAAACACCTACCAAAATGTAAATTGATATTCTGTCACATTTCTAGTTCAGATCTCAAGAGACTGTTTTAAACCTACCAGAACTTGGGGCTCATCCATCACCAAATAACATGTGTGTCAATGGGAGACTAAATAGACTATTCCCTACATCATTTCATCCTACCAAAACTAACAGAAAAGGTCCATGTAAATATTTGTAACACCATGACATAAAACTAAGGGGGAAGTGTGAAACTCTCTCATCACTTCCTCACACAATGTCAATGGAATATTCATCCATCCCTAGAAAATGATTATGTGCTCTTATCCTTAATAAAATCCATCAGGTAAATATGTTGAGGATATCTTCTCACTCGGAACCTCCCATTCGATGTTTTTGAACTAATCCTTTATGAAACACCAAAGAATCTATGGATACACCACCATTGTATATGGAAAAAATAAACTCCTCTCTTCTACCTAGGTCAGCTAAAAAGGATTCTAACTACTCAAAATACTCTTCTACTAAGCTCGAACATGAATTCCAACTAAGGGAATCTAAAATCACATGGACTTCCTAGAAGTATAGACTATATGAAAGGAATATTCATTGACGATCTCCTTCTAATGCATCCATATCATGTTAAGATATATCTGAGTTAATATGTATCTAAGACTCTATTTTTCTAATTAAATAAGATAACGCTCACCTAAGAATGGTACCATCACATATTTAGATCAAAGACCATGATTTCTAACTCTAGGTCATGATTCGTGTTGTTATAATTTTTTGGTCTCAACTACCTAGAAACCTATATGATTTTCCCATATCTACATCAACATGCCACCATTCCCATATCCGATGTAATGAAAAACAATATTTACTCCTTTCCCTCCTTTGATAGTATCAACACATGAGAACAGTTCGACCTCAACCTCAACTTCTCAAAGGCTCCTTGAAACTTCTCTATCTAGAGAAGAAGATTCCATTTCAAAGTCAGGGTGGTCAAGGGTGTTGTAATCATGGTGAATTCCTCCATTAACCTGCTATAGTACCAAACTAAGTCATGAAAAATACACATCTATTCTGGGATCTTGGGTGGCTCCCAAGAGGTCACTGAATCAATATTCACCATGTAGAAAAATAAGAAGTTCATTGAAAAGATATCCCCCCAAAGTGAACCTGAAAGATTGAAATTTGGATCACTGAGAGTTTACCATAAAGCTGGTGCCCCAAGAGTTTTTCTAAGAAAAATCACAAATGATTTGCATGATCTTCCTCTAGAATAGAGTGAATGACTTTTAATCAATGTAGAAAACCAAAAATTGGTCCATGTATGGTTGGAAGATCATGTTAATCAGATCCATAGACTCTATAGGGGAATTCATCACCTCAAAAGGTGTCAACTAAAACACATAGTGTCTCATGAAATATTAGAATCCCATCTTTATAATATTGGCCTCACGAACCCTCAACTCCTGGTAGCCTGATCTGAGATCGATCATTGATAATGAGAGCATGACTCCCAACTAATTGAATAGGTAATTAATCCTTTGAAATGGGTACTTTTTCATTATTGATACATGTTTTATGAAATGAAAATCAATAAAAATCCTCAATCTCTAGTCCACCATTTTCACAAACAAAACTAGAGATGCCCAAGGGGACACACTATATCTAATAAATCTATTCCCCCAAAGGTCCTATAAGTTCACCATCAACACTCAGATATCGATAAAGTCCATTTTATATTACTCAAGAGATAATGGTGTTGTCTTAGGATGTATGTAAATATAAAAAATTCAATATTCTTCATTGCAGAAGTCCCAAGACAATATCTGGGAATATTTCAACAATATCCTCTATTAGTGAAGTAATCCAAGTGAGATAATTTCCAACTAAATCAAGGTAAAAACTCACCAATTAATGGGTTATGGGGTGAAGACTCCTTCTCATAAGTCCCACTACTCAACCATGATATCTATCTTTCCCATAAAGGATATTCCCATCCAATATGTTCAATGGAATCTGAACAGTCTGTGATGTCATTCAATCTGGGATCGAACCATGAAAACTAGTCTATATCCAAGATTTTATCATTTTTTCATTGGGATTAAATTTTATTTTCTATGAGAAAATCCATCCACTGAGCACCAACTTGCAATTCAAATTGATAAACGATATCATAGAATCACACTGTGTTAGAAAATATAAAAAATTCTCGTGGGATAAGGTCACAACAGGGACATATAGCTCTCCCACTAGGTATATAAAGATGAAAGAAATAATTTGAACTATGTCTATGAATACTAGAAAAAGTGTAGAATAAATACATATCATACGTTAAATCTTCTCATGTGTAGTTTTGTCATAGACCTCGAGAGTTATCAACTACCCTCTACCCTGACCGCCAATCCCCTATTCCAAGCACAGGACACCTAGTGGTAGTTTTTATGGTAGTAGCTCATATAATGAAGAATATGGAATTTCATATTTATGGTAAAGAAGGGGGTTTTTATCCTTGCATTACTAGAGGTAAAACATTTTTAGAATTTCCCTGAACTAAGACCTCTTCACTCAACAGTTCGTCTTCATGATCATATATCGATAACCTAGCGGGTTATCCTTATGCGGGAATCCCAAAAGTGATCAAGACAACTAAGGTTAGATGAGAATATATATATATATATATGGAGATGAATTAAGAAGAAAAGTTAAAGGACTCAATCCTATATGATGGATGTACCATTGATCCCTACAACTAAATTATTGGTATATCTTGTTGATAATCAGATAGATAGAGTGTTTGTGTATCGATTCATCTGCACCACACCAACACTGGGTTCTTACACCCTAAATACACACATGAGACACTTAGACACTATTTTTATATGTCCCATAAAATTTCTCAAAACTAACCTACGAAATGAACACTTCTGATACCACTTTGTAATTACCCAACCTTATATGGACTTCCTCTATGGTGGAAAGATGATTATCTACAATCAGAAGCCCCCTACAATGGGATTGGAGGTGGAGATAAGACTCGATAAGGAATAATATAAATCAAAGTCCCTAGCCTAAGTACTTATAAGAATTCATAAAACCAAATCCATGAAACAATGAAGTGGGAAAAATATACACTATAAGATCCAGAGAAAAACCATGCATGAATTTAGCCCTAGAAAATACATCAGATTAAGACAAAAAATTGCGTAAAAAGAGAAAAAAAATTTATAGGAAAGGATTTACTGACCTAAAAACTACACGAATAAATGAATTTTTAGAGTCCAGTTCATGATCTCCCTGTCAAACCATCACATGTAGTTAATGCACCTATGTATCACAATTCTGTAATAATTTCACTACAAAAATACCCCTAGTTTACATAAAACATGAATGGTGTGGTAAAATATAATGTAAGGGGGAGTATATAGATACCAAGTTGGAACACCGAAAATAAAAAAGGGAAAAAATAGAAAGATGCATAAAATTTCATATCAACCAATAATAGGAGGGAAAAGAACCCCCCCCCCCCCCCACAAACATATATATATATATATGATAAAGAATCCCAGATCAACGATAATGTAGATCTCCATATCCACAGCTAATCCCATGAGGTTGTGTCTGCCTGTAGTTCCAAAGGTCCATCATTGATGCTTGACATCTGGCATGTCTTTCTTAGAAAGCCATGTGGTGGACCCGTACCTTTTCACTTCTCCATAGCTTGAGGGGGAATAATTTATAATATATTACACATGACATAGTATGATAAGGGAGTGACACACAATAGATTGTGGAACCAATCCATAATGAGATAGTAGGGAACCACCAAGTGAATAGTTGGGACTAGCACCCTAGCATGATAGGGTGGGTTGGGGGAGTACAATCAGTAGATAGATACATAGAATACATGTACCCAAGTCTTCCAGGGGGTGTCACTTAGTGGACGGAGGTCCCACATCCTAGTATAATAGGGGTTCAATTGGTACGTAGAGGACCTACACCCTTGTCCATCAAGGTGTACCACTCAGTAAATAGAGGACCCAATCCCTAGTCCATAAGGGGTACACTGGATAGATAGAGAGAAATATGAGGACCCATATCCTGCTGTCACAGGGGGTTTCCAACCATAACATCCCAAAAGATGACACTTCCTTAATCAATTTTGACCCAAATAATTTATTGAAGAATCATCTTGCCCTGATAGACTCAAATAATGTCACAAAATCCATTACAAAGTTTACCATTTCATTCTACATAAGAAACAACCAGGTTATGATACTCTCTAGAAAAAAATATGAGTATCAATAAAGGATATATAAGATGAATATTTTTTCAAAGGAAAAAATAATATTTATGGGGTTCCTCAAGGCATGCGTACCTCCATCACTTCCTAGTTGTGTTCTTCCCCAGACATGGATTGAAGATTCATGTGATGCTACATGGAGTTTTTAGGTGGTACACATTGTGTCTATCCACATGGGTTTCTAAGAGTGTACACCTGACACATATCTTATCCAACCTAGTTGATACATATGGTGTGTCTTCGAGGAAAGCAATGTGTTTGACCATCCAGGGTCCCCTGGCATCTTGAGTGGGAACATGTCCTAGCTACCCTGATAGTTCCACACAATATGTGGGCCTGAACCCATGGTATATAATCCTTATCATCCTAGAAACTATATCTTCTTTAATTGGTTGACTACACAATTTCTTTTCATAAACTAAATTCCATATATTTAGGTATTTCATATAATCCCATGAAATGTATATATGCTTAACCAGATCGCCACTTTCACTATTTCCACTGAAAATCACATAGGGGTCATATATCTTGGTCATTCTATTTCTGATCCATTGACATTGGATGTATACCAGCCACTCGAACCCCCAGATCTTCTTCCCACCACCACAACAATCCTTCAATTGCCTCTCTAGATCTCAGATCCCTGAAGGCTACACTAGAACCCCAAATATTTTCCTGGTCCATCGTAAAATCGCTAATTGGTTTAACTTTTGTGAAAATTTCATGAATATGGGTGTTTGATCATGCTCAAACCCACCCTACAAATGTTGAGCCATGAAACTATGTGAAAATAGAGAAAACATGATTAAAAAAGGATGATAAGTATATGGAAAATGTTATTCCATTATTAAAAAAGAATTATTGGCCAATGATTGCATAACTGGGGTATATTGTGTAAAAAAAATTGAAGTGAAAGAATTATATCTGATAAATACAACCAATAAATTATAGGGATCATGCGAAGAACAAATAAATCATAGTTCAATGAATGCAGATAAGGATCTATGTTCAATCATTTAATCAAAAGGGATGAAATTATAAATTATAAGCCCCACCTTGATGTAGTATTGATCGTTGGTGAACAACACATTCTAGAGAGATTAATATGATCTACTACATTCACCATCTCTCAATTCACCTAAATCCAATCATCCATCATCCTATTTTTACTCATCCTAAATCCTCCATATATTATATAGATAACCGTAGTTATTTAATATAATTTGGTATTTTTGGAGGTGTTTAATTTAGTCAACTTAAAATAAATCATCAATTCTTTATTTATTTTAATTAAAATACCCCGCCAAAGAGCGCTTACCTCAGAACATCTAATGTTGACCATCCTTAGGGAACATTTAGGGTAAATACTGCCTTGTAAAATCAATAAGGGTCTCATATTTTCCATTGGTGGTCTCGAACAAAGGGTAATGTGAAAACAATAAAAGATGTTAGTGTGTGTGAACAAATTATATTAATATTTTTAAAATATTAAATTCCCAGTTCCCAAGACACCCAAACACCACATTAACTCCAATGATATATATATATATATATATATATGAGGAAATAAATCAATATTGTATTTAGTATAATAACTATTCATATTGTACATTTAGGACATAGATAAATTCACTCCAACCATTATTTAGGTGACTCTTAGAGATACAGTGGATTTAATAATACTTATCTAGTTTTAAACCCTTAAAAGGCTTACCTTATATACATAAGTCTATTTAAATTGGGAACCTAATTTATCACACAACCTCAAAATGAACCATATTATTGGATAATAATACCCCTACTCTGCAAGCCTTTAAAATTTGAGAAATCTACAACAAGTCAAAAACCCCCAAAAATATCCAAAAATAAATTGTAAATGATTTTTAGACCATGTAGCTAACCACTAAATGTACTATAATCTAAAAAATACAATAAAAAAATTTCCAAACTCTTTGAATTCGTGGACCTTTATTTCAAAAGTTATTTAACATCCCTAACACCTCCATAGTGTCCTAGTGAACATGAGAGACATAAAGAATCAACCAGATCAGTACTCCCCTACTTCCAGGCCTCCCAACACATTAAATCACGTCCCCTAAATTTTTTTAAACACATGTAATTCCATTTTGTGTCCTAATTATTAAAAAACCCTCACACTAAAATAGATATTACAACTTCTAAGGGTTTTTCATAATCTTTATTTATGTGGGTCTTTAAAAAATGTATATTTTGATAATAAGAATCTATTTAGACATATTTCTGAAAATTCAATATTACATGAAAAATCCAGAATCAGTGGAAAATATATCGAAATGATAGAGTGTGATATGAAAAATAAAGATATACTAAAGCCTATGACTAGGCCCCGAATATGTAATACAGATATTAGTAGATACTTCATAGTCAAATGAAATAACACACACATGTTTTTAGAAAATTTGAATTTCTATCACATGTTAGGTAAATATAAAATTGATAAAAAAAATATTTGTACTTTAATGACCATAAACTCTATTAGAAAACGAATCTTATATAGAACATGTTTTTATACATGGAAGTTTATTTGTTATATTTCCATGGAATAATCATTTCCCCATATAGTTTGGGGTCATATGGGATAGAACATATTCTTTGTAATTTATGATCTTGATTTGAGGACCATTATATATATTTTAATATCATGTGGAAATAAAAATATTCTCTATGCATTAAGGTAATTTGAAAAGGACCATATACTATATTGTATTTGTTCATGTAGATAAAACCAATCCATGTAATTTAATGTTATATGATAAATTTAATATGTCATATAGTTTATGGTATTACGATAAAGGTGATGAACTATAATGCATATGGTATTGTTATAATGACAATTATTCATTCACTAAAATTATATAGGATGGTTTCTTTGAAATATAATTTATTTTCATGTGATGTGTAGGATCTTGACCTTAAGGGAGAAGTATTGTGCTCATTTTCAATTATTATTTTAATTTTTTTTGATTATTACTTGATTGGGGTTTACATTGAGGTTATTTCAGGTGAAATTTTAGAATTTTGAATGTCCAATGGGCTATGAACAGTTGGTCCATGGTTAAGGAAAAATATGTGGATTTCCTTAGGAAAACATACTCCCTATTTTGGTGAGACAGGTGGTGGCATATTATTGGTGCATGGTTTGGATAAATCTTGTAGCCACCCTCCCAACTCATACACACTGAAAGAATGGTGGTTTCTACAATTGGCACATGGTTTTCAAATTGTATGACACAAAGAAGGTACCATGTTACCCCAAATTAGATGAATACAGTTAAGTCAAACAGTTTGGTAAACAATGAGCCCTTCCAAGGAAACCATGCATGCATGAATTAGTTCCTCCAATTTTTTTAAAACACCCAAACCCCTAGTATTAACCCCTATTCACCCATAATTGTCCCAAAAAATATTCATACAATTTTCTAATCTTCCATGATGATTTCAAAGACCATAAAATATCATTCTCGACAAATACAATATGCAATTGAAGGACTGAATTCTCATTGGTATGTGATTTCTTTACTGACTGTTTCTCTCTACCTCCCACATATCTTTTCTAATGGATTGAAATGATTTTTCCTCTAATGTAGATTTTTTAGATCTAGGTTTTCATGAATCTGGATCCATTTAATTTCTATAATTATTTTTGGTCTTGTATCTTCCACACCATTCAAATCATGATCATTCAGCTTCAATTTTTGGGAATTTTGGATTGGCGAACGTCCATCAATGATCGTGAGGTAGGTTGTCTAATTTTCATTTCCCATAGTATTTACTATAAGAGAAATTATGTGATTGTGAAATTGTAATTTCAATTTTCATCAAGAACATATTCAATTTAATTAATTAATTGATTAATTAAATAATATGATTATGGAATTGATCAAATAATGTGAATATGGAATTGATGTAATATTATTATTATTATGAAATTATTGAATATCATTATTAAGAAATTAACTGATGAACAAGTTGATGAAATTTTTTGGTAAATTATATTTTGAAACAATTATCCACCATTGGTCTAGGATGGTAAAAAGAAAATGGTGGTTTTAAATTTTTTGATAAATGAAATTGTGAAATGGGTGAATAAGGAATTATGAAAATTGATGAAAAATAGTTCAAAATATGGGACCATGTGTTGATACATATGTGACTAATTTGTGTCATAGATAATACTGCTCCAAATACCCATGGGTGCCAGAATACTACTCTAGGGCCCCATAATTGTCATGTATACTAGTGATCACTATGTTTTGGGATAAAGATTACTACTCAAAAAACCCATAGAGAGCTAGACTGCTGCACTAAGAACCCATTTTTTTAATCTGAAATTGGAACGATTTATTTAATGGAAACCCATAATGTAATAAAATATGATATCCCTATGAAAAATGTTCAGAATATGGTGTGGGCCAAAGCTGATATTGATGGTTTAGGTTCCATCATGAACCCATGAAATTTAAGAGGTTAATTACAGAATAATTTAATGTAAAAAATATTTAATTGATTTATTTTATATTATTATTTATACAAATACCTTCACTTTTTTAGACTGAATATTGGTTTAGACATCATTGGTGGTGGCCTAATGAGTGGTACTCACACCACACTCGTACTACATGATCAGTACTAGAATAGTCTTCATGTTTGTTATATAGGATAAGGGAAATAACCCTATACTAGATGTCTAATTTGGGACAGATTAGGGGTGAGGGAACCAAAGATGATGTCAAGAACCTCTTGGGAGTTATCATTGTCTTTGTTTTTGGGTTTTCACTATCACATGACACATATATTGAATGAAGTATCTACTACTTTGGTTTGGATATTTTTTTTATATTCTAGTTCATCATGTGATAGTAGTCTATATTTCTTATGGTATTATTCTGGTTTTTAATTATTTTATTTTTGTTATTGATTATTTATTTCTGTTGTTATGTTGCATTGAAAAAGTGGGTAAAGTCTCCCCATCATATTTGTATATTAGACCATCTCTACTAGTTGGTATCCTCTGGCGTAAGGAGAGGAGCACCTGTGGTCATGTAACAAACTGGCCCGTGGCTCTGCTATGTCAAACCTATGTCAAGATGACACAAAGTGGTCTCAAATAGGGTATTATTTTATTTTATTTTATTTTTTATTACTACTTGGAAATGGTATATAGGATTCTAGAATGAATATGGACTTGGTGGAGACATCATTCATGAGAGTAGCTAACCTATGTATGGGGGTAAAATCTATGTACCCTGGGTGGGATTGTTGTTATTGATATTTTCTATTACGGTTGAATTATATTTCACCTTGGGTGAAGAACTTGGTGTGTGGTGTTATAATTTTTCGAAATTTTCTACGTAGCCTGATTTTTCATAAGAGGTTTGTTCATTTGAATCATTCTATAATTTTAGAAATTATTCTGACCTTGCATAATTTTATTCATAATAGGAAATGTATGTTTTTGGTATGTTTATTAAATTGAAGTGATTTTAATTACTTGTTTAATTTAAATGAAATTTTTTTAATACAAAACTAATAATTGAAAATTCCTATAATAATGGAAAATGTAATGGATAAAGGGATTTATAATAGAAATATTAATTATAAATGTGTTTTGATATGTTATTTATGATCTAGATGAGGGATGATTTAGGGTAGTGTTTGTGCCTTAGTATCGACCGTGCAGTAGGGTATTGGATATGAATTGTTATAAATTTTTGTGAATCCCACTTATTTAAATGTGATAATGTTGTGTAATGTGTCCTAGGATGTGTGTTTGTAACTATAGATATATGCCTCCATGATTATTCTTGTTGATAGGATGATATGTGTAAATAGATGTATATGTTCAACCATTAGTGGAAAAAGTGGATTTAACAGTTCCTGGGGAATGAGTCAGAGACTATTGTTATGATAGATTTTATAGATTTATGTTTTTTTATGGAAATAGGCACATGGAATGTTGTGTGAAATATGTTAGATATAACATGATATTTCTAATTGAAACTCCGTCCAAATTTAACTAGATAGGGTGGACCTAAGGCGGTTGAGTAATGAATTGAGTGTATGAAGATGATTCTTGTCCATTTGGAGACTCCTAATGAGAATATAGTCAAGATTGAAGGTAATATGGTTCATGGTCAACCAAAGCATTGGTGGTATATCTAGACATAGTATTGAATACTAGAGAACATGGTATGAAAAGAATTTTTAGAAAATTTGTTGGAGAACTCTTACCTTGGGACACTCAGGTGGGAGAGGGAAGAATGTTTTATAAGTTTGACATAGGGGATTATGTATGTGATTGACTATTCTAGTCACTTCACTAATTATATGCTATTTTTTCTAATATTTTTAGGGGATAAATCAACTTTAGTGACGAGTTTTTAGGATGGGATTAAATATGAGATTATATTCTAGTTTAATATATTTTGGATGAAAAAGGATTCTAAAGTGGTGAATCAGACTCATATTTTTTAAGGGAACCTGAAGGAGGCATCTAGTGGAATGTGGATGGTACCTACTAGATGACCATTAGGTAAATATTCCATGATCTGGTAGATTCACATTGAGAGAATCAATGCAGGGATATAGAAAACAATGTGGATAGAGAGAAGGATTAGTTACTTAGAATAGTTACAGTATATACTCACATCACTATGGAAAGTTGGGACACAATAATAGTTAGTGTCCCTAACCTCTTGTGGAGTGTTGATCTTCTGGTAGGGTGGGTCACTTGGAGAGATATAGTTGAAAACGCACCCCAATGGGTAGTGACATAGGATCCATGAAGAGTCAAAATGCTCTAAATGGATCTTCTACCATATACAAGTCTAAAAGTGTGATTTCTACTAGATATTATCATTGAGTTAGTGGATGAGGTACTTTGGGGAAAGTTATCCCATTTTAGATAAGTGTTCTATCTCATGAGACTGATACTATGACACAATGAAGAGGGATATGAAAATTATATGTAGTTCATCATACACTTGTGGGTAATGTGGCCATGCCATCAAAAATAAAGGCACTATTCTTGTATCATATACACATTCTTGTTCCTTATTTGATACATGAGCCTCAAACTATTTTATATTTTCCCAACTTGTGAATGGTTTTAGTCTTATGGTAGAGTTTGTTATTGGGATAAAGATGATAGAAACACCATTGGGATTATAGTAGAGAGACATCTATTTATGAAAGGTGTCATCTATTGAGATAGGGGAGTATCACTTTCATTAGTATCTCTACATACCACAAATTGCACACTATGACATGGTTTTGTGAGTGTACTGGTTATTAGTTTATCAAGATCACATTAATTGTTACTATAGGTGGGTGATGTTTAAGTATCCTAATGAAAATAGTTATGTTCATAATTAATGGTGGGATATTTTAATAGGACATGAATGGAAAATACATTATCCACTCTGGGAGATTACCGCCTAGGTTTAATGATATTTTTTAGATGATTACGGTGTGAAACATTACTCTTTTCCATGCATAGTGGACTAGTTCTAGGATTTGTTTCCTAAGGACTTATTAGTGATTCAACCTTAGAGAGATGTTGAGTTTACAATTGAGCTCATGCCTAAAGTTGAGCTAACATATATTCCAACTTATAGAGTGGAACCAAAAGATCATAAATTGATTGAGACACTGGTGGAAGAGATTATGGATATAGGGTTTATCCATCTATGGATGTTTACTTGGGGATCTACAAATTTGTTTTCTAGTAAGGTTGAAAGGATGTTTCACATATATGTTGATTTGGAGATGTTGAACAATATGATAGTGAGGAACCGATGTCCTCTTTCTTTTATCAATGATCACTCTGATGAGTTGAGAAGAGATTGTGTTTTCATTGGGATTGAATTAATATTGGGGTATCATAAGTTGATAGTTTGACCTTCTAATATACCATAGACAATGTTCAGAACCAGTTATGGCCTATATGAGTTCATTGTTATGATGTTCTAGATGAAGTATGATTTGACATTTTTCATGGCATTGATGAAAAAAATTCACTAATACATGGAACAATTCATGTTTGTTTTTTTGGGTGAAATTTTGTTGACTCCAAGAATCATGAAGATCATGACCGACATCTTAGCATCATCCTGAGTACACTGAGAGCGAATCGGGTATTTTCCATTCCATAAAAGTTTATGTTTTGGATTGACTGGGAAAATTTATTTGGTCACATCATATTAGACGAAGGTGTTTCAGTGGACCTAGAAAAGGTACATGCCATGGTTTCATTGGATCAACCAATTTTTTTTTTGGATATAGAATTATTTATGGGATTAGCATGTTATTGTCAATGTTTCAACTATGAATTTTTCACTTGGAAGAACCACTTTCCATATTTACCAAGAATTAAACTAAGTTTGAATGGTCTAGATCATCTGATAATGCTTTCCAGGATTAGAAAATGTGGTTTACTAATCAGCCAAATTTGATCCAACCTAATCTGAGTGAGATGTTTATAGTATTGTTTGATGCATTTGAGATAAGACATGGGGGAATTTTCTTGCAGGGGAAAGAAATTTTTCGTTTATAGTTTATGAAATTTGAGGCCACATGAACATAACCAACCTACACATGACCTCGAGTTAGATGTAGTAGTATATGACTTAAGGTGTAATTGTAATTTTATGTTTTTTAAAATATTTACTGTATAGACCAAACAAAAAAGAATAAATTATATATTTTCACAGTGGGATTTGAATATCCGGAACATTTATGGGTTGATTATGTCAAATATTTTTATTTTTACCTTGAATATATTCCTGGGAAGGGAAATGGTGTTCTTGATGCTTTGAATATGAAGAATCAGACTCAATTTGTTCAAGATTCTTCTTTGGAGTTGAGGATGATGATCATAATTACAGAGATGTGTATTTTGTCTTAGGAGGGATATGAGAATAGTACCCTTGTATTAGTATCTGTTGAGTCTGCACTTCTAATCCAGATTAGAGAGTCACCTTCCTATCAAACAATAGGTTAGGATTAAGTAAATAATAACTACGTTAATAATGATATTAATTAATTTTGATTAATAATAATCAAATTTTAAATATAATTACTAGTTATTAATAATTTTGGTAAAATAAATTAATAACTAATATTATTTTAAAATTTATCCATTATATAAAAGAATTTATAATAAACTAATAACATTAAAATATAAATATTTATTTATTTACTTCCTATTTATTTTAACTCTTATTTGTGTTTTATATTTCATAGGTTTAGGCAAGAGACATTATCCCTTCCAGCTATATTTAACTAACTCGCGGTAAGTTAGTTATGGGGGAAAAGATAGTGTGACATGTGATGCACCAAAAAAATACACATGTGTGGTCAAAGGATAAAAACCCCAAGTATGTCGGGGGAAAGGTGTGGTAATGTGAAGCAGATGAAAGTTGGTTTAATGGTAGAGCATGTAATAGTGTTTTGAGGATGCTCATTCATTCCATAAACACACCATTGGAGAGCTAAGACTCCCATGATAAGCTGGAGGTGAGCTAGAGGATTAGGAGCCCGAAGGAAGAGCATCAATTCCGCAGTTATTCTTCCCTTTGTCCTTAATTTTTGTACTATGTTCTTGGATGTTAATCACTACATTAATCAAGATGATCAAAGGACGAATTGTATTTTCTCAATAATTCAATTATGCAGGTTAATCTTCTAAACTTCTTCATTCACTTTAAAATTTTCAGAAGCATAATCAATCGCCCAGATTGATTAATGATTATCTATTTAGTTGTCTCACACATCAAATGTTTTCTAAATTCATAAATTCAAGATCAACCATAACGGTAGTTCTTGAAGACATTTATCGAAGCGTTAATGTATTTATCATTGGAAATTTATGGAGAGTTTATTTCCAAATTGATTCCTTTTCTAATTGTCAAGCAGTTCGACTGATTTTGGAGTGACGAAATCCTAAAACCAGTCTTCTGTGTGTTGAGTTTCCTGGTGGGGGAGATATTTCACCTTTTTCATGAGGTATGATTCAATAAATATGAGTTAACAAGTTATCATTTAAACCATTATTTTTGAATTACTGATCATTTCACCTGATCTTCTCCTTTGAACTTGTTGCTTTATTTTAGTATTTTGTTCCCTTATGATAGTTTTACTCTAGTTCTTAGTTCATTAATATACTAGTTTGTTATTTAGTTTCCTGTAAACATTTATATCATTACATATTGCTTAAATAATATTAAAAAAACTAAAAATTAATAAATATAAAAAATATTTACTCACTTCTCTACTGACAATAGTGGAGTTTATTTTGAATAAAACAATACATTTCTCACCTTCTTTCCCTTGGGTTTGTCCCTATAACACTGTGATATAGTTGGAATATTAAATGATATTTTGAGGGTTGTGATGACCTCCCACCTGATCAAAAAATTTCGATGTTTCTGGGGAAGGCACGTGCTGAGTGTATAGAGTTATAAAAATAAAAACAAAACACAATTTCAAAAAATAATCAAAAAAATATTATTTGAAAAAAACTGTGAACTAGAACCTATTGCTTTTGTTGAACATTAAAATTATGCATCAACTGTGAAACGTTGGGTGTCTAGTCTCACATGTTTTTTGTTTAAAAATGGAAGTTCATGAAAACTAGATTCAACTGGGGCCTCATTGTGTCCGTTGTGGCTATTTTGGGCACACTTCTTGGAAATGGGTCAATAACTAGAAACAAAAGGATGTTTCCATTGAATAAAATGAAAACATTGAATCTAATCCTGAATTCTTAGCTAATAATTAATTAATTGAAACTAAATTAGATTCTAGGGAGGATGTTTGAAATTTATGGTTTAATCAAACCCATGAAATTCAACCAAGAGATTCCCCAGAGCAAGATCAAAGAATTAATGGATTAGTAAACATGCTCTTCAAATTACAAAAAAGAGTTAAATAAGCAAAAGAATTTGAAGAAAATGAAAAATAAAAAGTTTATAAAATATTTGAAAATCAATTTGAAGAGGAAATTGATAGTGAAACTCAACAAAAATCTATTCTCTTAAAAAATTGGATTTTGTTGAATTAAATCGGGAAATAACCAACTCACTGAATCATGTGAATAACATTGAAAATCCCAAAAATAATTTTAGTGATGTTTTCATTGGAAAATTATGAAGATGAATGGAAATAGATTGAAAAATAATTCCCATTTCTATTTATAATTCCTACATTTGAGAAACATCATTATTTTAGAATTTTTGGGAATGAAGTCACTCGGGTAGAATAGATATTTGAGAAGTAAAATTTGAATGTTAAAACCTCTTCACCCAACTTTTCTGATATTGTGAACAATGAGTCTGAACAAAACACTGGGAACATTTTGGAATATAAAATTAATCTAGAAATCCTAGAATCTCAAATAATTGAACCTAAATTGATAAACACTCTTTTATGTTTTGAATATGTAAACCCCCTAAATTATGTAATGTTGTTGGATGAAGATGGTGAGGTAGTGAGTTTTGAATAAAAGCTGATTGATGATCTTTCATTTACATATTCATATAGAAATCACTCTTCTTAAACATTTTTTTAATAAAATGTAAAGTGGTTTTGTCATTTCTGGGGAAAACTATTCGAATTTGAACAATCTATAATTTCGATTCATTGATGCTGGACTGAACATTACTCCCCATAATTTGTACTTTTTGGAACACACTACATACCTTGTTTTTTAAAATGATTCTTTTGAACATTAATTAGTAGTTTATTTTGAACACACACTAGATCAAGGAAAAATGGATTCGTTTGAAGTAGTAGATGTTGAGTGTTCATTCACTGATGAGGAACTTCTAGAAGATATTTACAACATTGTTTGACCTGAACCTATTTATGATCAAATAAAATCCCTTCCATGTTTTCCACTTCCATCCTCAATTGAATTGGGTGTTGAATCTTCATGGGATGTTGATAGTAGTCTAGAGTTAGAATTGAACTTGAGTTCCAATGTACATGATTCTGTTTCTCACTCTATTGAATCCATTCTTGAACCTACTAATTAGAATTCACCCATAAGAACCTTTAAATTTCAGTTTGTTAATGTTGAAGTTGATAAATATAGAGATAAGGACAATGACACAACCTTTTAAGCACTTAATTAATTGATGTCCCTTCATAATAATGTCATTTGTGACAAATATGAATATAATATAGAAGTATAAAGCATTGTTCTCACAACTATTAAATGGTTTATTGGGTGTTTTTTCTGGCTATGAGAGTTTAGTTTCAGTTTTAATAAGTTTCAGTTCCCACAAATTTCATATCTTTGTTAAAAACTATTGGTCCTAGCACATGTGATGGTTCCTATTAAAAAGACCACATCAACGTAGTGAATACAGTTAATTGCTTAATGAGTCTAGATGGGGACTATAAACATAGCGATGTATGGGAGGCAACCCAAATTCTTCCTTTTATTTTCAATAAAACACAAAAAAAATTGTACTTAAATAAATTCTAACTAAAGACTTTATACACAGTACATCATGGGAGTCAACCCGTGCTCTTTCTTTATTTTCACTTTTTCACTATTTTTTGTTGAATAAAGTGCAGCTTTGCTGCCTTATGTTTATTAGGTCTCTACAGTAATTTATTGTCTCTTTCTTCTTGTCTTGTGTTTTTTGGATGCTGTTGCATCAATAAATGAGTGAAATTCACATGCTAGAGGTGTAAATGCATCATTGATTTAGGGGAGTTTCCTCCTATTATTTCTGCATTCATTTTCTACTGCCATTTATTTTAAAAAAATATTCTTTATATGAATCAACCTAAGATTTTATAGTGCGCTATATATTCAAAGTAATTCAATAACTTTCCCAACACGCAACACCGAGTTCAAGCACACCATGACTTACAAACTAGCCGTTGAGAAAGCGGTTATGAATAGTATTAACTGAATTTTGAATTTTATATACTCTATATAATTTAAGAAACCATATTATGGGTTTCTTGTACATAATATAAGAACAAATTCGTTTTTTCATATAAAATAAGTATTTTTCAAAAAATGAAATTTTACCACCTTATAATAGAGAACCCTTTTTAAAACCAATATTTTACACTTTTATATATTCAATATAATGAAATTAAATTTTTCTTCAGAAAAGAGACATAAAAATATATTTTGGATAAATTTTTGGCACTTTTCTGATAACTTCCATATTTTGATGAATTGTGAAAAATACTGAATTTAAATTGAAAACAACTTTTTTAATCGAAATAATTTATAGAGTTAACTTATTTATTTGAAGGGTTTGGAATTATATTTTTATTATATTTTTATCATTTAATACAATTTAGGTCATTATATGTAATTTGACATTTTAATTTGACATAAACACATGTTAATATTTTGATAGTTTTTACTTTTTAAAAACCCTCTTTTTGGTTTTGAAAAAGAAAACTAATTTTAAATTAATTAATGAAACTTCTATGTTTTTACATGGTAAAATAGAATTAATTTTTGAATTCGGAATATCAAAATAATCTTAGGGTGAATTTTTGGTATTTTTCAGAAAACATTCAATTTTTGATGAATAGTGAAAACACTGCGTTATTTTTTAAAACTAGATTTTTATTTAAAAAATTATTTATTTTATCTAAATTGATTTTATTTAAAAATAGATATATAATACCTATATAAGTTTAATGTAATACATTGGAAGCATTTTATAATAAAATTAGACGTATAAAACTTTATTGAACTTTTTAACGTCTTTTACCCATCTTCTAGGCACATTTGCAAATGTGCATAACACGTAATTTTACCCATTGTGTGAATTGAATTTCAAACATCTGAGAGACACAGTTAACATCAATAAGAAAAATGTGGTTCAATTGGATGAAAATAATTTTTGGTGAATAGTAACTTTTGACTTTTGTTTACCACGGTTAAAAGTAAATAGTGTAATTAAAGGTACAAATGATATTATAATAACCCTAACACATGTCCTAATTCTATTAGATTAGTGTATTTCGACAAAAAACAATCTTAGTAATATGATATGAATCTTTTGGTCCACTTGGATTAGATTAGGACATTTATTATTATTTTATTTAAAGAAGAGTTACAAGTGTAAAATCCAATGTTTAATAAATAAACCATTTTTTATATATTGTTATACATAAGATAAATTAAACTATAAAGATTCATTAGAAATATAAAAAAGATTACCTACATAATGGAATTTTATTTATAATTTTTAGAGATTATATAATTAAATTTATTTATGACACAATGATGATGCAGTAATTACTTTATCAATGAAATATTAAAATAATTGAGATTATAAATATAGAAATCAATGTTAATTGAAGATTTTTAGGCCATACAAGAATTTTATAGGTTAATATAACATTTTAGGGTTGATTAAATATTTTTTTTAAAGTGATAAAGTATATATGACTAAAAAAAACAAAGTACCAAATAGTTTCAAAATTGACATAAATGAGTTTTTTAAAACAAATACTATATTATTAATTGATATAATATTTCAAAAATTCTAAGGATCAGAAAAAATACTTAGATAACGTTAGATATTTCAATAATGAACCACTTGGGGTTCTCTTGACTTTTTATATTATGTTTATTAACTATTTATTGTAATAATACAAGAGGACATGGTAAAAGTTACACTACCACAAAACCGGGCATTCCCGGCGCCACCCTTTATCAGCCCTAATGAAAAAGCACTGATAAAGGGGGTACCTTTATCAGCGCTAAAAAAAGCATTGATAAACGTACCCCTTTATCTCTGCTTTTTTATTAGCGCTGATAAAGGTACCCCCTTTAACAACGCTTTTTTAGCGCTATTAAAGGGAACCCTTTTGTCAGCGCGTTTTTGGTAGCGCTCATAAAGGGGGTCTTTATCCCCACTTTTTTTTAAAGTGATGATAAAGGGTCTACATTAAAGAAATCATTAAAATATATATTAATATTTAAATATATTGATATAGTTATATTTATATAAATATAATATATATATTTAAATATAATTTTAAATATATTTTAGATAAGTGTAAATATACAGTTACAATTAATATATAAGATATTTAATGAAAATGGTTTATAAATAAATTGAAAAAATATTTTTAATTAATAAATTTATAATTATTATGGAGTAATAGTCATTTAATGACAATTTGAAGACTAAAAAAATAAAAAAAAAAAAGATCCAAAATATGTTGAAAATGAAACTCGAAATTCAAACGGCCATAACTTTTGATCCGGGTGTCCGTTTGAGCTCTACCACATATCAAATCGAAGATTGCGACGTGATCAACATATTTTTGACTAGGGAGACCCCCATATAGGTTTGTTTGAGGCTAAAAGAGGCTCATAAGGCCTCCAAAACTGAGTTTGTAATCCGGGTACCCAGATTTTTTAACATTTTGTGGATTTTCCGCCTCGTTTAAGGGGGTATTATTAACTTTTCTTTGGTGGGGATTGAATTTATTCCAAGGTATTACATTTATATTGATATTATATCGTTTAAATTTTATCTTTTTTTATAATTCACTGCTATTTATAATCAAATATATAACAATATATACATATTTTTTATATATTCACACATAAAAATTAATTTTTTAAATAAATAATTAAACATATTTACATATAAAATATATTATCTTCAACTAAATAATAACTAATATCCATTTTTTTCTAAAATACCAATATATAAATATTTATATACCTATATATTAATCTAACTATATATGTACATATATAATGTGTGTGTGTCTATTTGTGTGTGTCTATATATTAACAAACTGATATATATTATATATCTATATATATTCTAACATATGTATATGCATATATATATATAATTATACTTATAGAAACACACACACACATATGTGTGTGTGTGTGTGTTGTATATATGTATTAATTTATACACACACAAAACAAAACATATTTTATAATTGTATTGAAAAACTAATCTTATAAATATATATTAATATATGAATAAATATATGGATAAAATATATAACTAAATATATATACATGAATAGATATAACTTAATATTAATATAAGAATAAATATATAAATATATACATATTTACATATATAAATATAACTAACTATATATATTAATATACAAATAAATATATAAATATATAAATATAACTATATATGTATATATATATATTAATACAACTATATAAATTTATATTAATACATGAATAAATATAACTATATATATATATATAGATATATCACTAGTTGGAGAAAAAATCAAATTAGAGGAGTGGTAAAGGCTTAGTGCGCATGGGGGAGGTCTTGAGTTCAAAAACTGGTGGAGACAGGCAAGGGCGCGCGCATGCGTGAATTTGTTGGGGATATAGCACTGTTAAAGGGGTCTACAAAGTGCTAATAAAACGTGGTGCGTCGTGAATGGGGCTTTCAGGGGAGTGGGTGGGGTGGGTAGCTGATAAATGGGGGGGGGGGAAGCGCGGTTAAAATCCCCCTCCGATTTACAAATTTTTTAATTTTTTTTTATTTTTTTTTAATTTTTTAAAAAAATTTAACTTTTATCAGCGCTAAAAAAATGCACTGATAAAAGAGGTCTTTATCAGCACCTTATGGATAACTGATAAAGGGGACCCCCCCCCCCCCTTATCTTCTTTGGCATTAATAGTTCTTTTTTAGTGCTGTTAAAAGCCTTTTTTAGCGCTGATAAAAGCCGTATTTGTAATAGTGTTAATCTATTTAACTAAGAGTTAAATATAAAAGATATGGTTAATATGGTGACCTAAACTTGTCTTAAACCTATTGGTTGAGAGTATGTCGACCCATCCCCACCTTATATTCTAAATAAATCAATTTGGAGCCATTATAAATCGAAAATGAGTTTATAATAAAATAAAATTTCAAACATTTCCTAAAGTGACCCTCACCTCTTTTATAAAAGGGTACTTCTCCTTCTCTCAAAATCACAGAGCCTAATCCATTTGGATTAGAAAACCCCTTCCCAAATCTCCTCCCATATTACATCACTTCAACATAGAGGCCTTCCCTTGAGTAAAAATCCATCCTAATGATTCCATTTGTTCAAATCAAAAGTAAACACCCAAAGAAGAGGTAATTATTTGATCACCTCTTTCGAAATTCTTGTTTTCTTCTAGTTTCTATTTATATTTTATTTACATACCCAAATAAAAAATCCAGTACCTTATACATAATGTGATGTTATTATAAATATGGTACAACCATACTCAATATTATATACATCCTATTAATGATAATGTCACCATGCGTGCATACATACGGCTTACCGTATCCATGTCGTGGTGTAATTTTTTATTCAAGACTATGTTATTTGGATGGATATAATGATGATTAATATATATATAAATAATGAAAATAAAATTCTAATTTATCTTTAAAATTAATATCCCAGCTAATTCCACACATTTAATCATTAAATAAATGATATCACCGCTCGTGTGTACGTACGGCTTACCGTCTCCACGATGCGATGAGATTCACTTCCAGGTTCACCATTCAACAATGATTATAAAAATAAATATTATTAATAAATATGTAATATATGACATAATAATTCTACTGGATATATATATATCTATGTATGTATGTAATTACATATATCTTATTCACTTACTTTCGTTCAATAAGATATGAAAACAGAAACAGCGTTTATGCGTATGTACGGTCTACCGTCTCCATAAAAGGTGTTTTCTATTTCATATATCTCTATCTATTATAAATATTTATATTATAAATGTATGTTATATATAAATCATGTTATATATTCTGGATTATTTAAATAATTATCTAAATGATATGATCAAGAATAACAAGTTAAAACATGCACGATAAGGAAAGCGATTATTACACAAAATGTTGATTTAACATGGAAATCATTACTAAATGGGTAGTATAAAGTCATAAATGAGTCATTTATGTTATAATAAATATGAATATGGTTCTTCTATAATTTAATAACTTATTATGGTCATTGTATAAGAGATTAAACAAACCCTCAACCAAAGGATAGTGCAAGGTAAGGGTTAATTCCTCAATCTCATTATTATACAAGATTGTTTATGCATAAGTATTTTCTGGGACATATTTATTATCCATATCCATGTTTCACAAAAGAAATTCCAAAATTATTCTTTTCAGGTACTCTTTAACTAAAACATCTTTTTAAATGTTTTAAAAATTTATTCTTCAAAATCTTTCTCATTAATGTCCATGTTTTAAAAATGGTTTTATGGATTTATTTACATGGACATGATTTGTTTAAAATCTTAATTACTTTCAAAATTTTCAATGTGGTATGGGACACATTAATTCAAAAATCTATTTTAAATGACTTCCTTTATAAATGTGTGACTTTTAAATGATTTCACACAAAGTGATATTTCTATCAAAAGGTTTTACTGATCATTTTTAACTGTGTAATCATTCTTTACTAGATATTATTATTGATTAAGGATTATTTATTATAATACAATCTTCCATATTGTATCGAATGAGTTATGCTATTTTTGATGGTGGATGTACTATTTTATACCCTTCATGGTTTTTGTTTGAAGTATTATCATTTCGTATTCTAGTTTTAATACAAATGTTTATTTTACGTTTCAACATTTCCATATAAGGATTGCAGTATACTAAGTGATTGGTGGGGACCGATATAGCCACTTGATGCATCAGTAGGACTCATGAAACAATCTACTGTCTTGGCACTAGGCCTTCAGAAAAATTTTATTTGTATTCTTGGCCCAAGGCCTTGACTATGTGGTAATGATGTCCGGTGTTAGGCATTCCCATATAATGAAATTAATTATTACATGTGATTATTCATCTAGTAGAATATCCATGTGCATGTTTATATGGTAATGTCTGATTTATTTTCACCATATTATGTTCAAGTTTAGGTTTAAAAGGATGTTGTTTTTATTACAGATCTTGCCTTAAAAGTTTATATCTTCTTCTAAATTATTTACCCTTACTGAGCATCTGAGCTCACCCCTTTCTTATGTTTTATTTTCCCAGGATTCCAAGTGGTGTATTATGTTTGATATTTAGGGTCAAGAGAGGGGAAGAATTGTGTTTTCAATGGATTATTTATGTTTTTTTTATGTTTGAATGTGTAATGTAACATTTATTTATGTAATCTATTTTCCAAGACTACGAAATTGATCTTTCCTTCGAGAATTGATTCCATGAAATCATGCAAATGTATTGAAATAATGCACCGGCTATGGGCTTCTGGGTTTGGGGCGTTATAGTTGGTATTAGATAAAGTTTATTACAAACCTTGGAAACTAGATTTAGAAAAACACTGATTAGATAATATTACCCTAAGATAGACATTGATGATTAGTATAGAAGAACTTCCAATAATTTTGGTAATATAGAGATTTTGTGTATTTTACAAGAAATACATCCCTGTCTGGATAAGAGCAGGTAGAGGCAGCTTTAACACAAATGTCCTTGGGAGGGAAAACTTTAACATGAAATTTCGGGCTTGACCTGGGGTATCATTGTACATGATAATGTGCATTGCTTCACTCTTGGTTATGACACTCCTAAGAGGTATAATTAGGATAATTCACATTTTCTTTTCAAGCCATTATGAAGGATTTAGATGTAAATACATCCACAAAGAAAACATTTTTTTATGATTATAGACTATATGAATAATCTTTTAAATTTACATTTAGTATTTTACATGTTTGGAATAATGCATTGTGATTCATAAACTAACCTAGTGTATGCCATTGTTTAGAAATGGTGCCTTATAGAAGGAATGAGACCTCCAACAATACGCACGATCCAAAGAGTATGAAGGATCCTATCTTTCATGGTATTAAGCAATAATTTATAAGTAAAATAGTCTCACAGATATTCACATCATATGAAGAAATAGTATCATGTGTTAATAATATATGTAATGAATTCCTTGAGACTTATGGCCTTAAAAGAAGCAAGAGAGGTAAAGGATAGTAGAGAGAAAGATGGATAAAGGGAATAGGGGAAAGTAGGATTTTCCCATATGTGATAACTCTGGAAATAATCAACTTGGTAAATGCTTGAAGGGAATGGGAGTTTTTTATATATTTGGAGAAAAAGGACACCAAGTACGTGATTTCATGGGTAAGAAAAATGTTTCAAATATACAATGCTTCATTTACAAGGAGTTGAGAAACTACACGAATCAATGTCCAAATCATCAGAGTATGCCCCAAATGATACAATTAGATAATAATCAAGTTATGATACTATCAAAGATGAATAATAATGACTAGTGTTCTTATGTTGTTATTAAATTTTTTTTTCATTTTGAGTGTTGTATCAATGATGTTCTTGTTATATAAATTATGTAAATAAATAAGGATTTACTATAGTACTATTTCATTAAGGATTTTAGATTATATGTTTCTATGAAAAGTGATTCAATAGCAAGTTAAAATTACTGGAAAATATATGGTTGAATGAAATATAACCCTTAATATGGTTTTGATATAGAGGTAGTGATTTTGAAATAATATATGATTGATTTGGAAAAATTATATTTGACATTCTTGACTATGTTGAAACTAATTAATTGTTTGTTTATTCCATTATTTTTGGAGTTTTAAACATTTTTGGATATAAGGAGTATATCCATTATTCTATAAGGAATAAGGGAGAATTAATGTAATCAATATGGTTTTGTGGTAATTCAGGGTGTTACCATGTTTTAAAATAATAAATAATGAAGGTATTTAAATGTAATTATGCGGTAAAAAAGATTTTCATTGTGATTACCTTCCATATAAATTTTGGACTGTGAGTTTGGAAAAATGAATTTTGGATAAGTATAAAGGTTGGATTGGATTAAGGTTTTCAATGGATATTATTTTTAAGGATAAAGAATTTACTATGATTATTTTTGGATTGTTATAAAAAGGATAACATGGAGGTCAGGAAACAACCCATCACATCCGGCAAGGTCGTGATACTTGAACCCGAAACTGAAGGGTGACAAGGGTGCATCACCTACCACTAGCCTACGTGATGTCCTGGTTTTTATAATTTAGTTTTTATAAGTATCCTAACAAATGAATTATAAATTCATTATTTTTAAAACCCTATAATATTAGGATAAATAGAATATATTTGAATTCTATTATCATTTAGAGTGAAAGATGAGTTTGTGGTAGAAATTAGTTGAAGGTCAAGTATATTTTTTCCCTCTAATTCAATGAATAAATTTATTATTAAACTTTAGGGAAGGGATATTAAAACCAAAATTTTTTTATCCTAATATATATTGTTTTGTTGAACTGATGATATTTTAAATCATCATAGATTGATGGCTTTGAGGCCCTCAATTTTACCCTTGTTTGTGATTAATGACCTTAATAACTCCCTCTAAATATTTAATTTTTTCATCCAATTACATGTCTATAATTTCAAAAAAAAATTCTCCTAATCAATAACATAATTTGGTGGTGACTGTTTCATTTCCCTTTACCTCTTATTAAGATTTATTTTCATTAACCCAATTTTTGATATTTGTTTTCCACAAAGGTATTTTTCAATTTTTAACCTTTTCTTTTCAAAGAACAATTTATAATTACAAGGATGCAATTTTATGAAGGAGGGGAGAATGTAACACCCCAAGATTTCATAGTACGTTATCTCTTCAACGTAATTTAATAACATGCACTACACGCCACACCGAGTTTGAGCACACCACGACTTACCAAACTAGCAGTTAAAAAAGTAGTTATGAATATTATTCAATGAATTTTGAATTTTATATACTCCATATAATTTTAGAATCCAAATTATGTGTTTCCTAGACATAATAAAATAACAAATTCATTTTTTTTTAGATAAAAGAAGTATTTTTTCAAAAAAATGCAATTTTACCACCTTTTAATGGGGAACCCTTTTTAAAAACAATAGTTTACACTTTTATATATTAAGTTTAATGAAATTAATTTATTCTATTGAATAAGGACATAAAAAAATAGTTTGGATAATTTTTTGGTACTTTTCTGATAACATTCATATTTTGATGAATAGTGAAAAATGCTAAATTTAAATTGAAAAAAACTTTTTTAAACAAAATAATTTATAGTGGTATATTAGGAATTTTAAGGGTTTGTAAGTATAATTAGATTTTATTTTTATCATTTAACACAATTTAGGTCATTATAGGTAATTTTACATTTAAATTTGACATAAATACATTTCAATCATTTGAGAGTTTTTAGTTTTTAAAATCCGGCTTTTTGGTTTTGACAAAAGGAATTAATTTTAAATTAATTACTAAAACATCTATGTTTTGAATTTTTTAAATTATAAATCATTTTTGAATTCATAATATCAAAATTATCTTAGGGGGGAATTTTTGGTAATTTCATAAAAACATTTAATTTTTTATGAATAGTGAAAAACACTACGTTATTGTTTGAAACTAGATTTTAATTTAAATAAATATTTATTTTATTTAAATTTATTTAAAGTCAAAATAGATATATAATATCTATATATGTTCAATTTAATTCATTGATTCATTTTATAATAAAATTTGATGTATAAATTTTTATGTAACTTTTTAATGTCCTTTACCCAACTTTTAGGAACATTTAAAAATTTTCATAAAACATAATATTACCAATTCTGTGAATTGAATTTTAAAAACATTAGAGACACAATTAACATCAGTAAGTAAAATTCTGTTCAATAAGATGAAAATAATATTTTGTTAAATGTAACATTTGACTTTTATTTACAATAGTAAAAGTAAATAAAGTAATTAAAGGTAAAGATGATATTATAATTACCCAAAAACATTTCCTATTTCTATTGGATAAGTGTATTTTGACAAAAACCAACCTTAGGAATAAAATATTATCCTTTTGGTTTACTTGTATTAGAATAAGACAATTATAATTATTTTATTCAAAGAATAGTTAAAAGTGTTAAATTCAACGTTTAATAACTAAAAAATTTTTAATATAGGTTTATACAAATGATGAATTCAACTATAAATATTCATTAGAAATATAAAAATATTTCCTACCAAATGTTATTTTATTTATAATTTTTATATATAAAATAATTAAATTTATTTATGACATAATGATTATGTAGTAATTAATTTATCAATGAAAGATTAAAATAATTGATATTATAATTACAAAAATAAATGTAAATTGAGTCTTTTTTTTTGCCATACACAAATTTTATTGGTTAATATTATATTTTAGGGTTGATGAAATATATTTTTTTGAATTGATGAAGTTTTTATGACTTTAACAAAAAAAATACCAAATAGTGTAAAATTGACATAAATGAGTTTTTAAAAGAAATATTATATTATTAATTAATATAATATTTCTAAAAATCTACGGATAATCCAAAGTACTTATATAAGGTTATATATATCAATAATTAACCACTTGTGGTTATATTGATTTTTTATAGTATGTTAATTAACAATTTATTATAATAATACAAGAGGTCATGGTTAAAGTTAAACAATTTAACTAAGAGTTAAATCTAAAATATAGGGTTAGTATGGTAATCGAAACTTATCAAAAAACTAATGGTTGAGATTATTTCTTCCTATACCCACCATATCTTATAAATAAATCATTTTTGAGCCATTAAAAACCAAAAATTATTTTATAATAAAATAATATTTCATACATTTCCTAACATGACCCACACCTCTCTTATAAAAGGGTACTTCCCCTTATCTAAACATCACACCTCCAAAGCCATTTTTCTTGACCAACCCCTGCCAAAATATCCTATATACTTCCCTCACATCAACCTAGAGGCATTACCTTTATCATAAATACAACCTTATGAGCCCTTTTGTTCAAATCAAAAGGAAACACCGAAAAAAGAGGTCATTATTTTATCACCTCTTTCGAAGATATTTTCTTCTTCCACATTCTATTTATTTATTATTTCCATACCAAAATAATAACTCTAGTACCTTCAACATACTGTGATGTTATTATAAATATGGTATAACCATTCTCATTATTCTATCCATCCTATTAATGATAATGTCACCATGTGTGCGTATGTACGGCTTATTGTCTCCACTCCTCGGTGTAATTTGTTATTCAACACTATGTTATTTGGATTGATATGATGATGAGTAATATGTATATAAATAATGAAAATGAAATGATAATTTCTCTTTATAATTAATATCCCTTCCAATTCCACACCTTTTAATCATTAAATAAATGATATCGTCGCTCGTGTGTATGTACATCTTACCTTCTACACGACGTGATGTGATTCATTTGCAGGTTCACCATTCAACAATGATTATAAAAATATATATTATTAATTAGTATTTAATATATGACCTAATAATTATAATGGATATAGATGTGTGTGTGTGAGAGAGTGTTTGTGTGTGTGTGTGTGTGTCTGTATATGTATGTACTTACATCTATCTTAATCACTTACTTCCATTCAATACGATATGAAAACGAAAACAACATTTATCTGTACGTACGACTTACCATATCCATAAAAAATGTTTTCCATTTCATATATCCTTCTATTATACATATTTATATTTTAAATATTTATTATATATAAATCATGTTTTATATTCTGGAAGTATTTAAATCGGGATCTAAATGATACGATCAAGAATAACAAGATGAAACATGTATGATAAAGAAAGCGATTATTACCCGAAATGATAATTTAACATGGAAATAATTATTTAATGGGTAGTATAAATTCAAAAATAAATAATATATGAAATAATAAATATGAATATGGTTCTTTTATAATTTAATAACATACTATGGTCATTTACAGGAGGTTAAACGTACCCTCTACCAAAGGAATATGCAAGGTAAGTGTTAATTCCTCAATCTCATTATTATCCAAGATTGTTTATGTGTAATTATTAGCTGAGACATATTTATTATCCATGTCCATGTTTTATAAAATAAATTTCAAAATGATTCATTTAAGGTACTCTTTAACTAAAACATCATTTTAAATGTTTTAAATATTTATTCTTTTAAATCTTTCTTAGTAATGTCCATGTTTTCAAAATGGTTTTAAGGATTTATTTATATAGACATGATGGTTTTAAAATGTTAATTACTTTCAAATGTTTCAAAGTGGTATGGGACACTTTGATTCAAAAATCTATTTTAAATGACTTCCTTTATGAATGCGTTTCTTTTAAATGATTTCACAAAAAGGGATATTATTCTCAAAATGTTTTAATGATCATTTTTAACTGTGTAAACATTATTTACTTGATATTATTCTAGATTAATGTTGATTTATTATAATACAATATTCCACATTATATCTAATTATTTATGATATGTTTGACTGTGGATGTGTTATTTTTGTACCCTTCATGGTTTATTTTTCAAGTATTTACATTTCATATGCTAGTTTTAATACGAATGTTTATGTTATGTTTCAACATTTTCTTATGAGGAATGCAGTACACTTAGTAAGTGATGGGTGGGGCCCGCTATATCCTCCAAATGAATTGGTAGGTCTCATGAGACAAAATAGTGTCTTTGTACAAGGTCTTGACATAAATTTTATTTTTAGTCTTGGGAAGATGCCTTGACTATGTGGTAATGATGTTTGGTGTTAGGCATTCCATAATTGTGAGATTAATTATTACATGTGATTATTTAGCCAGTAGAATATCCATGTGCATGTTTATATGGTAATGTTTGATTAATTTTCTCCATATTATTTTAATGTTTATTTTTAAAAGGATATTGTGTTTATTAAAAATATTGCGTTAAAATTTTATAGCTTTCGATATATTATTTACCCTTAATGAGCATCTGAGCTCACCCCTTTCTTATGTTTTTCCCAAGATTCCAAGAGGTGTATTAATTTCGATATGTAAGGTTAATCTAAGAGAATAATGGCATTATCAAGAGATTATTTATGTTTTTTTTTATGTTTGAACGTGTAATGTGACATTCATTTATATAATCTATTTTCCAAGACTACTAAATTGATCGGTCCTTCCGAAATTAATTCCTTGTAATCATGCCAATGTATTAAAATAATTTACCAGCTCTTGATATCTAGGGTCAGGGAGTTACATTATATGTTACAGATTTTAAAAAATTATTCATGTATTAGAAAATCTGCTACATGCTTGCTTGAAAAATATATTGTATGTTTAAGTATACTAAAAGTTTTCTATTGCATGTCACTTTGTTTTAACAAAAATTATGTATGTACTTCACTGCTGATAACTGAATTTCATTGCTATTAAAATATTCTCACTACTTGAAACTAGGTGTGGGGGTACATGTCGGCTAAGAATTTTTTATTGAATCTACTTTAGGTTGGGGTGTTTTAGCATTCATTCTTATTCTCTATTGAACATCCAATTGAACTGAATCTATTAAAATGCTTACACCCAATCCACTTTGTACCCACAAGTTACATCGAATGTTTGAACTATAATAGAAACTCTGTTTCACTGAACTTAAATGATAATTCATGTAGTTGATCTAGAACCTACTGTTAAGTTATTCATTATGCCAAAAAATATTTTTATACTTCAAAGAGACCCTTTATAAATTCCATCAATCTATTAAATTGAAAATTTGTTTTGAACTTTAACTGTTAAATTTTTCTTCTCCCATTTATAAGTCAACATTGAAGAAAAATTTGGATTTTAAGTGTGGGGGAGGGGGTCAATTCTTGACTGTGATAAATATTGTTTGATGAATGGTTTGTCAATTCCCCCCGCATCATCAAAATTTTTTTTCAAACAAAGGTTGAACTTTTTGTAAAAAAAATGGTTAAATTTTATTCAAAATTCTTTCACAATTTTAGGTTGTACACTGTTTCTCAATTGGGTCTTGGCTAATGATGATACCTGGGTGGAAGTTTAGATTTGTTTTGATTATGAAATTATTGAGGTTGGGTTATTGTTGAGTGGTCTTTCTTAGTGGTTTTATGAGATCTTGTTTTATGAACTACTTCTGAAAGTGATTTGGGTAACCTTTTAATCGTGTCATGACCATAACCACTAGAACTGAAAGTTTGATCTTGATCCTAGGGGAAACACATTTTTATTATTTATTAAATTAATTATATTAATGAGACAATTTAAATGATTTTTTATTTAAATCTTTTGAAACTGGAGTTGTTTGGGCTTCTGGGATCCCACGGTGAGCCTATGAGACCCTAGATGTTGGATGTGATTCTATTTACTATAAGGCCTCTGTTCACCTTGAATAAGTGTGCATGCACATTTTTAACACAAGATACATGGCTTGGAAATGATAAAATATGGTCTTTAGGGTCAAAAACGAGTTCATTAAGGTGAGGGGAATGATGAACGTCGAATGGAGAAGGGGACAAATTGTTTATATGGGAATCATTTAGGTTGTATCAATTAGGTGATACAAATAAAATATTTATGAGGTTGGAGGACATCACATACCTCAAAATATCATTTTAAACTCCTACTCTAGCGTAGTGGTGCAGAGTCAAAACCAATGGAAGGCAGGTGAGAAATCTAAGGTTTTATTCAAAATAAACTCTATTGTTGTCAGTAGTAGAGAGAGTGAACATTGTTTATATTTATTAATTTTTAATTTTTTTACTATTATTTAAGAAATAAGTAAAGATAAAAATGTTGAAAAGAAAGTAAATCATTTACTCATATACTAATGAGCTAATAATTAGAGTAAAACTAATATAAGATAACAAAATACTAAAATAAAGTAACAAGGTCAAAGGACCAGATCATTTGTAATACTCAAGAATTCCAAACTACTGGTTTAAAGGATAAATTCTAAACTACTCTTTATTGAATCGTACCTACAGAAAAAGGTGAAATGTCTCCCTATCTAGGAAACTCAATATACAGATGACTAGATTAAGGAGTTCGCAAATCCAAAGTCAATCAAACTGCTTGATAGTTAGAAAAGGATAACATTTGTAAATGAAATCGTAGTAAATTTCCAAAGTTAAAGACATTAACACTTCAATAAATGAATTCAAGATCTACCTCTCCGGTTGATATAAACTTTATGAATTTAGAAGACATTTTACGTGTTTGAAAACTAAATAGATAATCATTATTCAACCATGTCAATTAATTATGATTCATAAAAATGTAAAGTGAATGAAGAAGTTTAATGATTAACTAGATGAATTGAATTATTGAGCTAAGAAAATTAAACCTTTGATCATCTTTATTATTGTAGTAATAAAAATCCAACAATAGAGTACAAAAATTAAGTACATAGGGAAGAAGAACTCCCTATGTGATGCTCTGCCTTCAGGCCCCTTAACCTCTAGCCTGTCTCTAGCTACTCTCAGGAGTCTTTCCTCTCCAATGGTGTGTTAGTGGAATGAATGAGCATCCTCAAAATATTATTTCTTTCTCTACCTTTAAACTCACTTTCATCTATTGCATGTCACCACAGGTTTCCACTAACATACATTGGTTCTTTAACCTCTGACCTGACATGTTAGTCTTTTTGGTGCATCGCACATCGCACTAAATTTTCCCTCGTAACTAACATCCCACGAGTTAGTTTAATGTAGGTGGATGGGCTAAAGTCTCCTGCCTGAACCTGCTCAATATAAAACATAAAGAACAGTTAAAATACATAGGAAGTAAATAAATAAATATTGATATTTTAATGTTTTTAGGTTATTTTAACTTCTTTAACATAATTGATAAATTTTTAAATAGATATTAGTTGTTAAGTTATTTTATAGGAATTATTAATAACTAGTAATTATATTTTATAATAAGATCATTATTAATTAAAATGAATTAATATAATTATTAACATAGTTATTATTTCCATATAAAAGTTGTGTTATAATAAATAATTAAATATTTAAGAATTATTATGTTTATTAAATTAGTTAATAATGAAATTAATAAATCATTATTAACATTTAAATTTAATTATTATTAATTTTAATGTTATTATTTTATTTAATTACTTATTTTTATTTTATATTATTATTAATGTTATTTATAAATATTATTATTTCGTATATTAAGTTTTTTTCTATTTTAAATTAATTATAATAGTTTATTTTAATTTATTTATGAAGTATTATAAGTATTTTAATTTTTATATATTTAATTTAATTAATTGGTTATTAATTTATTCTTTTATTATAATGATTATTTATTTGATTTTTATATTGTAACTATTATTATTTATTTTAATTTATTTGGTTTGTTTTTAAGGTTTTTTTAAAATATTTAATTTCACCCCCTCCTCTTCTCCACCACGCAACAGGGGAGGGGTAGGGTTTTAGCACTACCACCGGCCGCTGCGGTGGATTCTTCCACCCGGCAGCACCTCCCTTCTCTACATCTGGTGAATCGACTCCTCCTTGTTTATAATGGTGCACAAAAGGGGTCCTCAAATGCGGCGTGATGATGGTCGAAGGCTTAATCCCTTATATCTGCGGCACATAGCACTCTTCTTCCCGGTATAGCAGCAGATTTCTCTACAACGACCCCCGCTCTTCATCTCCCAACTCGCCTTGATAGTAGGTGGTGATGACATGGTTTCATCACATGACGACAATTTAGATCTGTGGTTGTGACAATAACAATCTAATATGTTCTTTGAATCGGTCTCCATGGAGTCCTTGTTTCATCTTATTTGCGAAATCAATCGGATTAGTGGAAATAACTTCGTTGATTTTTAGGAAACTTGGTGGGATATGAAACCAAGATACTAGATCGACATCATCTCCTTCAACCTTTTCATGCCAACTCCTCTGATCATTGGTCTCATCTTCCTCATGAACTCTTCCAACAAAGTGCCAATGACTTCTTCAATCTTGTGTGTTTTTATTGAAAAAGTACTCAGGTTTTGGTGAAGGCAGCCAATGACTTGCGGGTGAAGACAGGAGATGATTGTGAGTTGTGGGAATCGGTTGGAGTGATGTCATCGGTATGAAAAGGGGTTGTCGGTGAGTGCAGATGGAAGGAGGGAACTTTGTCAGTGTGAAATGAAATCGGCAGGGTGTGTGTGAGATACTGATGAAAGAATATGAATGGTAAGAGGGTGAGACAATGATGAAAGGCAAGGCGTTAGTGATGCGTCGATAGACCAATGGATAAAAGAGAGAACAATGAGTGAGGGTTGGAGGGGGGAAAGGATCGGTGAGTCAACGACTCACCCATAGAAGAATGGAAGGAGATGAGGCAATGGTTTGATAAAATGGTGAACTAATGGTGAGTGCATAAAATTTTAATGGGTCGGTGTGAGAAATTGGAAAGGGAATGAGTATTAGTGTATTCGTGACAAACCGATGAAAAAAAACGACTCGCCATTATTTAAATAAAATAATACACTAATAGTTAAAAATAAAAAATGACTCAATGTTAGTTAAAATAAAATAAGACACCCATAGGAGCATGAAAATGATAAAAAAAGAACTAATCGGTGAGTCGTGGGAAAAGGGATTAGTGAGTCGACGAGATTGGTGTCATAAAAAGAGGATCATGGCACCGATCAAAAGGAGAGACCGATACTGAAGTAAAGTGATCTATGAGTCGACTCACTGATAGAATAGATTTAACTGCAAATAATAAAAATTTAAAATTAAATAGATAATGAAATGAATAAAAATTCAACTAAACTTATCTTTAACAAAAATATAATAAAACAATTCATTAACATAAAAACTAAAATTGACATAATTATTAAATAAGAATTTAAATATTATGAATAATTAATTAAATATCTAAATAAATGAAAAACACATACAAAGAATTGTCCACGAACATGAAGTTAAAATAATTAAAATTAACTAAAGATTTTGAAAAACTATGTTAATTAATTAAATGAAAAAATGAAAGGTTCAAATTAAGAACACATTATTTTATTAAACATAAACATAAATTTTTACTTATCTAACAAATAAAATAATTATACTAGTTAATAAATAAAGTTAATTTATTTCAACAAATCTAATTTAATGGCAAATTTTTTAAATTAAAAACTAAATTATATTGAGGCAAATAAAAATGAACAATTCATTAAATAATTAGCATTTAAAAAAATTAAAATGTTAGGTCGATTAATATTATTAAACTAAAAAGTAAGTTGATATAATTAGAATAATTAAAATGTCTAAATTAACTATTTAAAAGACAAAAACCACATATTTAATTATAAAAATGATTTATCAATAGATTTAGTGATAAAAATAAAAAGGTTCCAGTATTTATTAAAAAAATTTAAAATAAATAATTAAATTGTTAAAAATTAAATAAAAGATGTGGAAAAACTATATAAAAATAGAGCCACATCAAGGATGAAATCAACCATGTCTGAAACCATGCTGTTGTACATATGATTATGAAATAGAAGATGATGTGTGAATTTCGTGCATCGAAGTGAGTGGTGCATCCTGGTCTGACTAAAATGTACCATTACCAATAAGGAATGTTTTGGTGGTTCATAATGAAAAAAGAGATTATAGTGTTCATGATTTGAAGCTACACCTATCAGTAGGTGAAGTCTGAGCATCAATGACCATATGGTTTACTACAATTATTTCCCATTATGAAATGGAAGTGGGACAACATTACCATGGAATTCATGGTGGGTTTTCTAAGGATGCCTACGATGAATGATTCTTTTTTTATGATTGTGAACCAATTGACTAAATTCACACATTTATTTCATATTCGAGAGACTTAATCAATGGATAAGTGGGGATAATTGTATGTTTGAGATATAGAACATATACATGGGGTACTATAGAGTATAGTTTCAGACTGTGGACTAAGATTCACTTCATAATTTTGTAAAGGGATATAGAAGGTTCTTAGAACATATATATTTACATGTATAAATTTTCACCCACATGTAGATGTATAGTCAGAATATACTATATTAATGTTGGAGGATATTATATGAGAATGTTTATTATATTTTTTGGATCTTGCGATATGAAAAAAAAACTTGTTGAGTTCCCCTATAGAAATAGTTACTAGATAACTATTCAAATGGAACCAAATGAGGCTATTTATAGTAGGACATCTAGATAAACTCTAATATAGGTGGAGGCGGTGAGCCATATATGTTGGGACTTAGTCTCTTGAAGAATATTTTAAAGAATATTTAGATGAATCAAAAATGTATGGCTACATATTAGAGTAGAAAAAATATGTACGATGAACGATGACACAGACCCCTGGAGTTTGCAGTAGATGATCGTGTGAACTTTTGGTTGTCACCTAGATTGGGTTTTCATAGGATTATTTGGTAGGACAAGTTGGTTCCCATTATTTTTAGAAATTTTAATATTGTGGAAAGAATCAGGCTAGAGGTATAATTATTGTCTCTTCCACATAGGTATTGTAACGACCTAACCTGTTTAAATAATAAATGTTTCATCAAAATGTGTGTTATATTATTTTGTACTCAATTCAACTATTTCCCCTTAATAATTAAGTGAGAATAATTTAAATGTGACATTTAAGATTCAACTTCTATATAACAATTAGTCAATTTTGAACATTGTCCAATATGACTGTTGGTAACAATTCTCTTAATAATAACTTAAATGTTATAATTAATATTATAAATAGAAATGATAATTTTTAATTAATACAGAATGAAAAGTGGATGTCCTCATCTAGTTGAGTCGTGTTGTACAAATCCCATTTATTGAATCATGGTAAGGAGGTAGTTTCAATAGGATTCACTCTTGACCAAGACAAAGTCAAGCCTTAACATGTTAAAGTTGAATGAAATCGCCTACGGGAAAACATCATGTTAGTGGAGATTACTACTTGGGCGACGTTATCCGAGATATCCCATGAATCTTTCATAATCACACACATAACCCTTAGGTATTATATAGGTGTTATAAGTGGTTTTGTTTTAAGGTATTAGTAACTTAAAGTTTAATACCTTTGTTTTAATAGAATTGTTATTTCATCACATCTGTTTTAAGAATACTTTTGTTTAAAGTTTGAGATGGAATTTAAAAATTTGATTTTTTGGGTAAAATTTATACTTTTCATAAAGATAAAAATTATTTTATTAAACTATGGATTCATTAATAATGTTTTTATAATTAAATATTGTTATAAAAACACTCTTTATTTAATTAGAAATGATAATTGTTTTTCAAGTGTCCAGAATTTTACTATGAGTTTTTTGTCTGCTATTATTTTTAATAAATCAATATTTTTATAGTTAAAATTTAAATTTATAATATTTATATATTTATTGTGATAAAATTAATGTCTTTATTGAATTCATAATGTCTATATTAGGTTGTGGTGATTTTATGATAATTTTATGACATGCTTTAGTATTTCATGAATAGTAAAAAATTAGTTTGTGTTTTTTAGGTATGTTTAATGACATCATAACTATGTAATAATGATGTAATTATTAATTAAAAATGATGGAAGATATTTATGTCTTAATTTAATTTAATATATCTCCCATGTGTACACTACCTTGGTAAAATACCATCGTCAAGCCCATGGTTTTTCAAATACCATTACTGAGGTTTCCTAAGAAATTAATAAAAAAAATATTTCAATTTTTCTATAAAATCCATCCATTTCTTCATTGAAATTCATTAAAAATTAAACCTTCACGAATATATGATAGTTTCATCTACTATGGAGTCATACCAAGGTGTCCTCATTCCCCAAATGTTCCGATCATTGGTTTTTAGGAGTCACTATTCAAGGTAAGGGAATTCTCAACTTCTCTTTTCCTTTCATGTTTCCTTTTTACATTGTATGTATTTCATATTTCCATACCATATTATTTTATAAATATAATCATATAACTTTTATGTGTTAATATTCATTTATGAATGGGATACCCTTTCATTATTCTTTTTAATGTTTTCTAAAACCACATTTCAAACCCATTATGATGCTGGATTTTCAACAGAAAATTTCACTCTTTTTATCAAGAAATTATTTTATTTTATTTTTTGAATACCCAAACTTATTTATTATATAGAGGTATTAAAAAATATTTTAAAATTATCTATTTAATTCTAGTATTAACATACAAGAAACCCACATTCCTTTTTTATGGGTTTAAAATGACAAAAGGATTTGTTTTTCAGAACTTTCTAAAAAAACGTGATTATGAAATGAACCATGTTTCTTTTATTCTGCACTGCTTATTTATGAGATGTTTTAGTAAAACCTATGTGGTTAAAATTAATTAAGAAATATTAAATGGGTGCCCTGACAGTGTTCCAATGCATTGTGTGAAGAATTTAATCTCTATAGATGACATGTTTTATGATACGAGGGTAATTTTTATGACACCTCAGTAACAAACCCTGGTGATATAATTGTTAATGACTCAATTAAATTTTGTATCCATATTTTCAAAGTTATTATTAATGTTTTTATTATTATTATATTCCTATTTCTCATTCTATTATGTATTTCATCAATTTATTACTTATATTCCTCAAGATCACAAGTAAACTATTTCCCTTTTCTACCCTTATTGGGCCATTTGCTAAGCCTTTCCCTTTATGTATGTCCCTAGGTTATGAAATGCAATAAATGTAGTTATGATGAACCTTTAAGAATCCTTTAAACTGGAATAGAAGAACTTTTTATGTTTTCATATATTATGTACCCAATTTTCTAGACACTATACTTCTAAAGAAACTCTATTTATAAAATGTAATGAAAATGCATGTATTAAAAAAGTGGGATGCCATATTTTGTATCAGAGGTTCATTTAGTTAATTTTAGAAATGAGAATCTAAAAAATTAAGTATTACCTCAGAGAAAAAATTTAATTATAGGGAAACCTCCTACTATTTTGGTGAAATATTAAGTATGTTGGATTTGAACAAATAAATACATATCTAGATACGAACAAGTCGATGTGGATCTATTACAGATGTATCTAGGCATAAAACAAAAAAAAACGCTTTGATCTAGAATCTAATGGGAACTGGTGCATAAAAATGGGCCTAGATTTACTTCTTAATTGACACTCCCGAGAGATATGTTTGGTTGATCACAAGATTTTTATGAACTGTTATGAAGGATTTATAGAAAATTCAATTTTTTTCAATGAATAAAAAATATATTCATGATGTTTTAACACATAAAATTATTTCAATGTTATAACATTATTAAAAGAAATATGTATGGAACTATGTTTCTATTAATTTAGAAAAGTGATATAAATTAGGCGAACTATGTAAATGGTGAGCAGAAAAGACCATGAGAAAATGACCCTCTTATGGAAGTTAGAATGTAAAACTTCCTGATAATGATGAATCAACTAACTCAATTTATATAAAATATCTTTAATCAAGCTGATAGGATGTTCTCACCATGAAGGTAACAAATTTTCATTTATTCCCTTATGTGTCATTGACCAACAATATTTAGTGGATCTACCAACACATTTATTTCAGAACAATGGATAAGCTCTATAGAATTTGTTTCATGTAATTTATTATTCAGAACAAGAGAATGTCACTATGGAAATGTACTGTTTAGAGGAAGAAGCTAATTAGTGGTGGGAACAGATTAAAAAATGAGGCCAAGAGGGGAGATTTAATTTTGGAGTGAGAATATTTTATGGGGAATATTATTTAATACTTATTTTCATTTTTTTTATGAGAGAAAAAATAGATATGGAATTCATTTAATTGAGGAAGAAGGAGAATGGATCAGTTGGTATTTATTAAATTAACTTCAAATGAATTTACTGTTATACCTATATTTTTTCATAGATCCTAATGGATAGGTTGAAAGATTCTTCAATGGAATAAGACCTCATCGATAAAATAATTTTTCCAATCAAGACTATGACAGTTGTGAGGAAATTGAATAAAGTGATATGAAGGTAAAGTTGTAGTTCGGTGAGATATAGTGGTATTACAAATAAAATGAGAAGAATAGATCTTAAAGACAAACCTGATGAGGAATATTGATCAAGGGAGAAGAGGGATGAAAGTGAATCTTTTCACCTGAAATAAACATGGGAAGAAGAATTTGGGGAATTTCATGATTAGGAGTGGGAAATGTTATATGTTTGGAAGATATGTCCATATCACTCAAAATTATCATAGTGAGGTGAAGCCTCAACTTCTCAACACAAATGAAAAAGGGATGATGGTGTAGTCCCTAATTGAAGTCCAGTTCTTTATGTGTGGATAGCTCTTGAACTTTTCAAATCACTGTCCAAATCCAAGGGAAGTGGAGGTGAATCGCCATCAACCTTAGTATAGGAGAAGGTAAAATGGTCTTGGTTTTCCTATCATAATTGATGAATTTGAAGCTCTAAATGATGTTTTGGCAGGTACTCTAGTTGTTCTCTCAAAGCTAACAAGTACATTTTTTATTTTGGTTCTATGTATTCCTTTGTTTCCTCTATGTTTTAAAATAATATAGAATCAATTATTGAACATCATGAAGTATAGATATTTTTCAAGACTATAGTGGGATTATCCAACAGTCATAATTGTATAGAAACTCTTGTATTTACATTAGAGATCGTTATCTTATCACAAAACTGGTATTAATTCATTTGATCGAATTCGAAAATTTACTAGGAATGGACTGACTATAAAAGAATAATACTAAGATAAAATATAGAAGTAATGAAGTCTCAGTAGCCAAGAATGGACAACCAATGATTCTTTTTGAATGAATGATATCTCAACTGGAGTTTTTTGTAGAATCACCACCCATTTCTTCTTTTATGGAAATTATCAGTGAAGATGAAGAAGGAAATGTAAGTGTAAGAATAGTTAATGTCCCCCTCATTTAGAAATAAATTTTCATATGTACTAAGGATTTACCTAGACATCCCCCAGAACTAGAGGTAGAGTTCTCCATTAAACTCATTCTTGGTTCCAAGCCAATATCAAAAACCCTATATAGAATGAAAAATGTGGAGCTGGAAGAATTAAAGAAGAAACTAGAACATCTTTTTGAGAAAGGGTTTATCCATCTGAGTGTTCCTCCTTGGGAGAAACTATTTTTTTGTTAATAAGACGGATTTATAAATATATTTATGCATTGATTATAGAGAACATAAAGAGGTCACAGTGAAGAACAAGTACCCTTTTCCAAGAATTGATGATTTATTTGACCAGCTTCATGGGGATCAAATCTTCTTTAAGATTGATCTTTGGTATGGTTATAAACAACAGATGGGGATGAAATTACATATTTCAAAGCCAAATTTCCGATCAAGATATCGGCATTACGATTTTTTGTTATACCCTTCGGATTGACTAATGCACCTACGTTTTTTATCCATTTGTTTAATAGAGTCTCTAAAGACTACCTTGAAAACATTGTGGTAGTTTTTATTGAAGATATTATGATAAATTATAAAAATTATCAAGGAGAATGAGGATCCTATAATGGTGATTATAAAAAATAAGAGGGAGGAGAAGTTATTTGGAATGTTCAAAAAGTTAGAGTTTTGGTTGTAGCAAGTTTCTTTCTTGGGGACATTGTAACTAGTGATGGAATCATAGTTGACCCAGAAAACACAAATGATGTGGGGGATTGGCCTCATCTTGAAATATTATCTAATATTCATAGTTTCCTTGGTTTATTATCACATTATATTAGGTTTGTGGAAAAAATTCCACAGGTTTCTAATCCTCTAACCACATTATCTTGAAATGGGGTTATGTTCATCTAGATAGAGGAGTGTGAGGAAAGTTTCCCAAAGCTAAAGATGATATTGGTTACTGCACAAGTGATAAAATTACCATCTATTAGATATGGATTCATTGAGATTAGTAAATCCTCACTAAAAGGTCTAGTGTGCATCCTCATGAAAAATGAAATGTTGGTTGATTAGGAATAATGATAGTTAATGGCTCATGAGCCGAATTATCCTACACATGATCTGGAGCTATATGCAGTGGTTTTTTGTTTCACTAAATATTTGGAGGTACTATCTTTATGGGGAGAAATGTGATGTATACACAGACCCCCAATGTTTGAAGTATATTTTCACGAAAATATAATTGCACATGATAAAAAGGATATGGTTGGAACTTTTTTAAAGCTATGATTTTTCAATTCATTATCACACTGGAAGATCAAACAATTTCATTTATGCATTATGTAGGAAGGACCCTATTGTTCTATTGTTGATGGGGATTCAAGGAGATCATTTGATCACAAACCTAGTAAAATTCAACATGGGAGTTGAAAGGGAAATGACATCATAAACATTATCCCAAATGATTTCTCAACCATAATTACTATTGTAGATGCCGAAAAGCACTCAAGGGATGAATAAGGTTTCAAAACGACAAAGAGAAGTCATATTTGGACCTATGGACCCCGTCCGCAGGGCCCGGAGGGGCAGCATGAAAAAATTATGCCCCATGTATAATATTCCGGGATTCCCAAAAGTTCTAAGGCATGGGAGTGAAATATTTTTCACCCCACCCCATGCGGCCGACATTTCATTTCGCCACCTACATCACACAATTATTTTGTGCCGACCTGGTTTCCCCACCCCAGGACGCCTATAAATAGAAGGCGACCCCTTCCACTTTGGGGCTGATTAATCTGAACTAGCTCTCATGCACGAAATTCACCTTTCGTGTGCACACAGATGGCCTTCAGGTACGATTCTTTTCACGCCAAGTCTCCCCGGGGTCCAACTTCGCGCGAGATCCCCATGCTTTAGACTGAATTCTAATCCATTTGGGGTCCTCCCCTTGTGTGCAATCCCTTCCACTTGTGTGTAGGCCGGCCAATTGCGTGCAACCCCTTCCATTGCACGCACCCAAGCCAATTGTGCGCAGTCCCTTCAAATTGTGCGCACTCATGTCATTGCGCACAGTCTCTCCCACTTACGCACATTTCAACCCCTTGCGTGCATTCCTTTAACTTGAATGCAAAAGCTCGACACCAATTACGTCCAAGCGTCACCAATTTCGTACCAGCCTGGTGTTTTTTCATGCAGGTATACTCATTTCACACCCATGACTCAAAGGTTGTACACAATTCCCTAGGACCCCTCACTTCGGTGTTCCCCGGGCGTACCTTTGTGTGAGTGCCTGATGCTCTTCTCATGGGTGCCATTCGCTGGTGTTCTTCACACCCTAGGCATCAACATCATGCACCGTCTTCCCGTACGACCTTCTAGTCTCGTAGGAAGTAACTTCAAAGTCCCTTGGACAATACTACATGTCATGTTGCTTTGCCTCATGCTTCTTCACATAAGCACGCTAACAGCTATTGCTTCTTCACATAGCCATGCTAACATAGACCCCTTGAAGTTTCTCTCCATGACACCCCCACCACGGTTTTCCCGATGCTTTCCCTCCCACAAGGACCAGACAATACCGGTTATATAAGTCTTAGGGGTTCGGAGAAAACCCACCTTGTCCGAGCTGCAGGACGTTAAACTACCAAGCACCAGCGTTCTCAACACATGATGTTAAACTATGACATCACCCCATTCCTCGCATGCAGGGTTCCCTCGCCTTGTACATTCTCCATGCCCACTCATCTCAACGAGGATGGGATCACCCCCACAGGGGATGATATCCTCCTTATCGAAGTGGTGTTTGTCCATGGGGAAAGGGAATCCAACATGCTGTAAGCCCCTAGATTTCCTTCCAGGAGGCAGCATCCCTGCTCCTCCATTCATCTTTGATCCTAGAGGCCAGTGAAGGGCGTGATAGGGAACATGGATCCTCTTTTATTCTATCCCAAATCCATCTCCCGCTGCATTTTATCACCTCGGGCCTCCTTCCTGGAGTACGTCCCAACACTTCTTGGGCTGGTCAATGTGTAATCCCCACTTCACATCCCACAGACACACATTTTTCGACGTGATTGTAACACCCGAGACTTTTATGTTATATAAATCATCAAAGGAATCTTTTTCTACACAACACTTGCTTGGCTTGCTTTACACGCAATCGCAACCTTCCTCGATAGCTTGCGTCGTACGCAATACCGAGTTTCACTAAACAACAATATGCTATTAAAACTAGTCGTTATGAATAGTAATAACCACTTTTTGAAATTTTATAAATTTTATTTTTCAAAATGGACTTCATTTTCGGACTCAGAATATCGAAATTAGCCTAGGGTGAAATTTTGGTATTTTTCTGAAAACTTTCAATTTTTGATGAATAGTGAAACCACTAAGTGGTAGGCTAAAAACCGAATTTTGCATAAAACTTAATTTTACCGCTTCTGTGAATGGAATTTCAAAAATCCGAGAGACACGGTTAATATCAAGGACTAAAATGTGGTTCAATGAGATGAAAATAATTTTTTTGGTGAATAGTAACTTTTTACTATTTTACCGCGGTTAATAGTAAATAGGGTAACTAAGGGTAAATATGATATTAATATTACCCTAACACATGTCCTAATTCTATTGGACAAGTGTAATTCGACCAAAAACAAACTTAGGAATAAAATATGACCATTTAGGCCCACTTGGATTAGATTAGGACATTTATTATTAATTTATTTAAAGAAGGGTTAAAATAGTTAAAATCAAAGTTTAATAAGTAAATCATTTTTAATATGGGGTTATACATAAGATAAATTAAATTTTAAATATTCATTAGAAAGCTAAAAAGATTTCCTACATGATGATATTTTATGTGTAATTTTTAGACATTAAATAATTTAATTTATTTATGACATAATGATGATGCAGTAATTATCTTATTAATGAAATATTGACATAATTGATGTTATAAACACCAAAATAAATATAATTTGAGACTTTTTATGAATTCCACTAATTTTCTAGGTTACTATGATATATTAGTATTGATTTAATCAACTTGGTTCGAACATATAATTCTGTTATGACTTTCAAACAAATCATATATCAAATAGTGTCAAAATTGACACAAAATAGTTTTTAAATCAAATATTATATTATTAATTGTTATTTTATTCCTAAAAATCTAAGGTTCGGCCAAATGACGTAGATACGGATATATATATTAATAATAAACAATTTGGGGTTCGTTTGGCATGTTATAGTAAGTGTATTAACCATATAGTGAAAGAAAACAAAAAGACATGGTAAAAGTTAAATTATTTAACTTAGAGTTAAATTTAATTGATAAGGTTAAAATAATATCCTAAACTTGTCTAAATTCTATTGGTTGATAGGATTTCGACCCATCCCCACTTTAGCTTCGAAATAAGACCCTTTGGAACCATTATAAACCGATTTTGACTTTAATATAAAATAATATTTTGAGATATTCCTAAGGTGCCCCTCTCCTCCCTTATAAAAGGGCACCTCCTCCCCATCCTCCTCACACCAATTTGAGCACTCAAGCTCGGCCAACCCCTGCCATTTTCTATTCTCCACTTCCCTAGAATAATCCTAGAGGTCCTGGTCTTCTCCAAAGACCAATCTTAGTTCCTTAAGTGGAGGATTCAAAAAGGCGTTCCAAAGAAGAGGTAATATCCATTACCGATCTTTTCAATTTCTTTCTTCTTCAACTTCTTCTTCTTTAGTTGTTTCATGATAAAGTAATAACATCAGTATTACTTACATACTGATATGTTATTATAAATATGAAACAACCCTAATTCACATTCTATCCATCCTACGGAAAAAATGAAATCACCGCGCGTGCGTACGTACGGAATACCGTCTCCACGCCGTGGTGTAATCTATTTTCCACCATCACCTTACAAGGATGGGTATAATGGTGTAATGAGTAACTATATATGATTATTATTAAGTAATATTGATACTGAAATAATATATATATAAACTCCAATACAATTCCACGATCATAGGAACGATATCATCACTCGTGCGTACGTACGGAATACCGTCTCCACGATGTGATGCGACTCGTTCTACATGATCTTCATTTCATAATGATTGTATAAATGAATTGAATGAATTAATATGGTATATACTACACTAATACCATTCTGGAAATGAATTATCTATAACCTAAATATAAGAATAAGAATTTATTCGACAAAACACGCATAAGAACAAAAAGTTATAAAGACCCGAGTAACAAGTAACAATGAAATATTACTAACAAGAAGCTAATAATATGACCATATATGATCTCATATCAATATGTATGATTCTGGAATAAGTCAATAACATTATTTAAACCATTATACAGGAGCTTCGGACACGTACAAAGCTAATCGGACCTAAGGTAAGGGAAATATCACAATCTCATTTTTATCCGAGATTGTTTATTCGTAAGTATTTACTGGGGTGTATTTTATCATCCACATCCATGTTCCCTCAATATGTAATATTGTTTCCATCCACTTGAAATAGTTTAAATCTAATTTTACCCTTAGGTGAGTTTTTAGTAAAGAATATGAAAGGAATCTTTTGTCGTTTTTCCGTACGAGGTACTTTTTGACTTTTCCGACAAAAGTACGAAGAATGTTTTTTTTAACTTATACGGCATGAATGGATTTTTAAAACATTACTTCAAAGAAGCTTCCTTTACAAGTTTTCAAGTTTATTTTTAATCAACTTCTTTTATTTTAAAGTTGTATGACATGTTATGAAAGGAAAAATGTTTTTGAAGAAGAAAGGATATTTTCCTCAAGAATTCAATTCAAGTGTTTTATCAAAATTATTTTCCATCTAAGATAATAAAGGGTTCTGTTTCTATCCATATTTTTACATTGGTTTGACTATGTTGTGATGGAATTATGTTTATGAATTCCTTTATCATATATGAATTGATTTATGATGTCATGATGTTTCAAGAATCCCATTTTTGTTACATGTGTTATGCGATGATGTATGATTATGTGGCACACATAAGAAAGGATTCATTATAAGATGGGTGGGACCTATATCTCCCTCCAATGCATTGGGTAAAGATTTTATATCTCATGAGATAGACATGGCTGGAACGGAAGGTTATTTCGGTTCAGTGATACAGGACTGAAACGAGGAGTGAACTCGGTTCAGAAAGGGACTTTGTCCACTAAGATAGTCTTGGCAATGAGTCATGACTAACAAGAAATGATCTCCATGATTATGTGTGCATGCCACAAAGTTTCAAGTTTTATGTTATGATTTTGGGGATCTCATTTTCACTTCTATGATTTATTCCATGTTAAGATATTATGATCTCTTTTGCAGGTTTTGATTTTCATAAAGATATGATATGATTTTTATTTCCTTTATTTGCCCTTGCTGAGCATTTGAGCTCACCCTTTTATGTTTTCTTTTTCCCAGGTCAGGAAGATGGATATTAAGTAGAATATGCTAAAAGGGACCCTAGATATGATGAAATAAATGGGAGACACTGTAGAAGATTTATGAACCAGTTGTTTATGTTTCCCAGTTTCTAAAGACACTATACCTATACGGTCCTTTGTGGTTTTGTCATATGTTGTAATAAGTGTGCTTCAATTTTGAAGTATTAACAATGTATGTAAAGTGTGGGTCGTTATAGTTGGTATCAGAGGAAAGGTATAGTCAACCTTTGGAAACTAGGATGTGAAAGCCTTAGTAAGAACCCTAAGAATAAGTCTAAGCATAGAACACAATCTTAGAAATGGCCATGAATAACCTAGGATAAGACCATAAGCATGAAAATTTTATTCTTGAATTATGTGGTTTCCTATTATAATTAGTGTTGCTCACACTATTCTTCTTGGTTTTAGTCAATGGCTGGAACCCGAAGGAACCGTGTTAATGCGGAATGCGATGGGCAATGCAATGATTGTCCCCCTGAGCAACCAAACGATATGGGAGCTGGAATGCAAAATCTTGTAGCCATGCTCACGCAACTTTCTCAAGCTATGAATCATGCAGGATTTCCAAACGAACAAAGGAGGGAGCAACATTCTGTTGAATCCTTCATGAGGCAGCGTCCACCATCTTTCAGCCGGTCTACTGATCCATTAGTTGCTGAACAATGGATTAGTACTACTGAAAAGATATTTTCAGTTCTTCAATGTTCTGAGCATGATAAAGTCATCCTAGCAGTGTATCGTTTGGAAGGAGATGCGGATCAATGGTGGAATCTTGTTAAGAATACGAGGCAAAGGGATGAAATTGAGTCTATGGAATGGGACGAGTTCAAGAACTTATTTTTCAATAAGTACTTCCCTCGTATTCTCCGAACAAAGATGGAGAAAGAGTTCCTTGAACTGAAGCAAAGGGATGATGAATCTGTTAGTACCTATGAAGCAAATTTTACAAGATTTGCAAGGTACGCTTCTGGTATTATTATCCAACCTGAGAGTAAGATCGATCGATTCTTTAGTGGCTTAAAACCAAGTCTTCGAAGGGCGTTAGCCATAAGGGACTTCAATAGCTACGAGGAAATCGTTCGATGTGCTCTCAAAGTCGAGATGGAGATTGGAGTAACCCATCAGTCACATGGGTTTGATAAGAAGAGGAAGATGGAATTCAAAGAAAAATCTAAAGAGCACACGGAAAAGAAGATGAACTTTCCCTTATGCTCAAAGTGTGGAAAGAAACATGGAGGGAGTTGTCTTAAAGGGACAAGTAAATGTTTTAAATGTGGAAAGGAAGGTCATCGGGCATTTGAATGCCGTGATAATGGGAAGAAGATGTCTAATGATGCAAACAAAGGAAGGGATACACAAAATGAACCTACTACACTTCAATGTTTCAAGTGCAAGGAGATGGGGCATTATGCCAATCAATGCCCAAATCCAAGGGTTGATGATGATGGTCGACGTCAACAAAATCTTAAGGCTAAAGACAAAGGAAAGTCACATGCAATTTCTATCAGCGATGTGGAGTACGATAACGATGTGGTGAAAGGTACACTTACCATCCATTCTAAAGTAGCAAATGTTTTATTTGATTCTGGATCCACCCACTCTTTTATTTCTGAAGACTTTTCTAAGGGTATCACCGTATTACCTCAACAATTAGATGTTGAGTTAGTCGTGACAACACCTAATGGCACATCAATCGCATCAAAAGTTTATAATTCTTCTCCGATCAAAGTTTGTGGGAAAGTGCTTCCTGCAAATCTTGTGATCCTTCCTTTAGTGGAATTTGATGTGATTCTTGGCATGGATTGGCTTTCTCTACATGGAGCTCATATCAATTGCCAAAGAAGGGAAGTCACATTTCATATTCCAGATCAATCTACGATCGTCTATCAATGCAAGGATGAACATAACCTTCCAGTGGAAATTTCTTCCATCTTATGGGTATTGATTCCACTAAATGAAGGTTATTTATCTCAAATGGTTGGTGAGAAACTCGCGATTAAGAATATGCCCATTGTACGGGAGTTTGATGATGTATTTCCGGAGGAATTGTCGGGTCTTCCACCAAATCGTGAAGTTGAGTTTTCAATAGAACTCGTACCGGGTGCTTTGCCTATTTCAAAGACACCTTATAGAATGGCCCCAATTGAGTTGCAGGAATTGAAGAAGCAACTCCAAGAGAATCTTGATAAGGGATTCATACGCCCTAGTGCGTCACCTTGGGGAGCACCTGTTCTATTTGTTAAGAAGAAAGATGGATCAATGAGACTCTGCATTGATTATCGAGAACTTAACAAGATCACTATCAAGAACAAATATCCCCTCCCACGCATTGATGACTTATTTGACCAACTACGCGGAGCTCAATACTTTTCCAAGATTGATCTTCGTTCAGGGTATCATCAATTAAGGGTCAAAAGGGAGGATATACCAAAGACGACTTTCCGTACAAGGTATGGACACTATGAATTTATAGTGATGCCATTTGGTCTTACTAATGCCCCTGCTATCTTCATGGATCTAATGAATAGAGTCTTTAGAGACTATCTTGATCAATTTGTGGTAGTCTTTATAGACGATATTCTTGTCTATTCAAAGAGCAAGGAAGAGCATGAAGATCACTTGAGAATTATATTGAAGACCCTGAGAAAAGAGAAGCTTTATGCCAAATTTACCAAGTGTGAATTTTGGCTTCAAAAAGTTGCATTTTTGGGTCATATAATCTCAAAAGAGGGGATATCTGTGGATCCAGCAAAAACAGAGGTTATCGAAAGATGGTCGAGACCAACCACAGTAACTGAGATCCGAAGTTTTCTTGGTTTGGCTGGATATTATCGACGTTTTGTAAAAGATTTTTCACGATTATCTAATCCACTCACCAAGTTGACTCGGAAAGGAGTTAAGTTTGTCTGGACAGAGGAATGTGAAGAGAATTTCAAGGAGTTGAAAAGAAGGTTATCCAGTGCACCTGTGCTCACACTGCCTTGTAGTGGAGAAAGGTTTGTGATCTACAGTGATGCATCCAAGAAGGGATTGGGGTGTGTTCTTATGCAAAATGATATGGTGATAGCTTATGCCTCACGACAGTTGAAAATACATGAGCAAAATTACCCAACACATGATTTGGAGTTGGCTGCGGTAATCTTTGCATTAAAGATTTGGAGGCATTACCTTTATGGTGAAAGGTGTGATATTTATACTGATCATAAAAGTTTAAAGTATATTTTCACACAAAAGGAGTTGAATATGCGTCAAAGAAGATGGTTGGAGCTGATTAAGGATTATGACTGCTCAATCCATTACCACCCTGGGAAAGCAAACAAGGTGGCAGATGCATTAAGTCGACAAGACCATGCTAGTTTATCCATGATGAGGATCAAAAAAGATCCAATATTTATGGATTTACAAAGGATGGATCTTGGAATTATAATGGAAGGGGAAAAATCTTATCTTTCTCAAATGAATGTTCAACCATCTATACATGTGAAGATTAAAGAGGCACAGAAAGAAGATGTCGAGTTACAAAAGAAGGTGAGAAATGTTCCTGAATTCAACCTTGATTGTGATGGGATAATAAAATTCAGGAATCGGGTTTGTGTTCCTCCCATCCCCGAATTAAAGAAAGAGCTGCTGGATGAGGCTCATAGTTCTTCATTCTCTATTCATCCTGGAAGCACGAAGATGTATAGGGACCTGAAAGAGTACTTCTGGTGGGATGGCATGAAAAGAGATGTTGTTGAATATGTCTCTCGATGCTTGGTTTGTCAACAAGTTAAAGCTGAGAGATAGAAGTCTAAGGGGATGTTACAACCATTACCCATACCCGAATGGAAATGGGAAAACATCACTATGGACTTTGTCACAGGACTTCCTAAAACATCCAAAGGCAATAATGCTATCTGGGTCATAGTTGATCGTCTTACAAAGTCTGCACACTTCATTGCTATTAGAGAGGATTTCTCTCTAGATCAGCATGCCAGGATATATGTAAAGGAAGTGGTAAGATTGCATGGAGTACCACTTTCTATTATATCTGATCGGGATCCGAGATTTACCTCGAAGTTCTGGCGAAGTCTTCAGCATACTCTGGATACAGAGTTGAGTTTCAGCACTGCTTATCATCCCCAAACAGACGGTCAGTCTGAGAGAACAATTCAAACCCTAGAAGATATGTTGAGAGCTTGCTCTATGGATTTCAAAGGAGGTTGGGATCAACACCTACCTTTGGTGGAATTTTCTTATAATAATAGCTTTCACTCCAGTATTCAAATGGCTCCTTATGAAGCTCTCTATGGAAAGAAATGCAGGACTCCAACTTGCTGGGATGAAGTTGGGGAAAGAAAGCTATTAGGACCTGATCTCGTTGATGAAATGGCAGAAAAGGTCAGATCTATTCAACAACACATAAGAGCAGCTCAGAGTCGACAGAAAAGTTATGCCGACAATCGAAGAAGAGACCTAGAGTTTGAAGTGGGTGATAAAGTGTTCTTACGAATATCTCCCTGGAAGAGGGTTATGAGATTTGGAAAGAAGGGGAAGTTGAGCCCTAGATATATCGGTCCTTTTGAAATACTGGATCGTGTTGGGAAGGTAGCTTACCGATTGGCGCTTCCACCGAATCTCTCTCAAGTTCACGATGTGTTCCATGTATCTCTCCTGAGAAAGTACATACCAGATCCTTCACATGTACTCAGCTCAGAAGTTGTACCGCTGGAGCAAGATCTTTCTTATGAAGAACAGCCGATAGAGATTCTGGATCGTAGCGAAAAAGTCCTACGAAACAAGACCACTCGCTTGGTGAATGTTTTATGGAGAAACCACCAACTTGAAGAAGCTACATGGGAGCTTGAGGATATGATGAGGGAGAAGTATCCTCATTTGTTTGTTGCAAAGTGACGAATTTCGAGGGCGAAATTCTTTTTAAGGGGGGTAGAATGTAACACCCGAGACTTTTATGTTATATAAATCATCAAAGGAATCTTTTTCTACACAACACTTGCTTGGCTTGCTTTACACGCAATCGCAACCTTCCTCGATAGCTTGCGTCGTACGCAATACCGAGTTTCACTAAACAACAATATGCTATTAAAACTAGTCGTTATGAATAGTAATAACCACTTTTTGAAATTTTATAAATTTTATTTTTCAAAATGGACTTCATTTTCGGACTCAGAATATCGAAATTAGCCTAGGGTGAAATTTTGGTATTTTTCTGAAAACTTTCAATTTTTGATGAATAGTGAAACCACTAAGTGGTAGGTTAAAAACTGAATTTTGCATAAAACTTAATTTTACCGCTTCTGTGAATGGAATTTCAAAAATCCGAGAGACACGGTTAATATCAAGGACTAAAATGTGGTTCAATGAGATGAAAATAATTTTTTTGGTGAATAGTAACTTTTTACTATTTTACCGCGGTTAATAGTAAATAGGGTAACTAAGGGTAAATATGATATTAATATTACCCTAACACATGTCCTAATTCTATTGGACAAGTGTAATTCGACCAAAAACAAACTTAGGAATAAAATATGACCATTTAGGCCCACTTGGATTAGATTAGGACATTTATTATTAATTTATTTAAAGAAGGGTTAAAATAGTTAAAATCAAAGTTTAATAAGTAAATCATTTTTAATATGGGGTTATACATAAGATAAATTAAATTGTAAATATTAATTAGAAAGCTAAAAATATTTCCTACATGATGATATTTTATTTGTAATTTTTAGACATTAAATAATTTAATTTATTTATGACATAATGATGATGCAGTAATTATCTTATTAATGAAATATTGACATAATTGATGTTATAAACACCAAAATAAATATAATTTGAGACTTTTTATGAATTCCACTAATTTTCTAGGTTACTATGATATATTAGTATTGATTTAATCAACTTGGTTCGAACATATAATTCTGTTATGACTTTCAAACAAATCATATATCAAATAGTGTCAAAATTGACACAAAATAGTTTTTAAATCAAATATTATATTATTAATTGTTATTTTATTCCTAAAAATCTAAGGTTCGGCCAAATGACTTAGATAAGGATATATATATTAATAATAAACAATTTGGGGTTCGTTTGGCATGTTATAGTAAGTGTATTAACCATATAGTGAAAGAAAACAAAAAGACATGGTAAAAGTTAAATTATTTAACTTAGAGTTAAATTTAATTGATAAGGTTAAAATAATATCCTAAACTTGTCTAAATTCTATTGGTTGATAGGATTTCGACCCATCCCCACTTTAGCTTCGAAATAAGACCCTTTGGAACCATTATAAACCGATTTTGACTTTAATATAAAATAATATTTTGAGATATTCCTAAGGTGCCCCTCTCCTCCCTTATAAAAGGGCACCTCCTCCCCCTCCTCCTCACACCAATTTGAGCACTCAAGCTCGGCCAACCCCTGCCATTTTCCATTCTCCACTTCCCTAGAATAATCCTAGAGGTCCTGGTCTTCTCCAAAGACCAATCTTAGTTCCTTAAGTGGAGGATTCAAAAAGGCGTTCCAAAGAAGAGGTAATATCCATTACCGATCTTTTCAATTTCTTTCTTCTTCAACTTCTTCTTCTTTAGTTGTTTCATGATAAAGTAATAACATCAGTATTACTTACATACTGATATGTTATTATAAATATGAAACAACCCTAATTCACCTTCTATCCATCCTACGGAAAAAATGAAATCACCGCGCGTGCGTACGTACGGAATACCGTCTCCACGCCGTGGTGTAATCTATTTTCCACCATCACCTTACAAGGATGGGTATAATGGTGTAATGAGTAACTATATATGATTATTATTAAGTAATATTGATACTGAAATAATATATATATAAACTCCAATACAATTCCACGATCATAGGAACGATATCATCACTCGTGCGTACGTACGGAATACCGTCTCCACGATGTGATGCGACTCGTTCTACATGATCTTCATTTCATAATGATTGTATAAATGAATTGAATGAATGAATATGGTATATACTACACTAATACCATTCTGGAAATGAATTATCTATAACCTAAATATAAGAATAAGAATTTATTCGACAAAACACGCATAAGAACAAAAAGTTATAAAGACCCGAGTAACAAGTAACAATGAAATATTACTAACAAGAAGCTAATAATATGACCATATATGATCTCATATCAATATGTATGATTCTGGAATAAGTCAATAACATTATTTAAACCATTATACAGGAGCTTCGGACATGTACAAAGCTAATCGGACCTAAGGTAAGGGAAATATCACAATCTCATTTTTATCCGAGATTGTTTATTCGTAAGTATTTACTGGGGTGTATTTTATCATCCACATCCATGTTCCCTCAATATGTAATATTGTTTCCATCCACTTGAAATAGTTTAAATCGAATTTTACCCTTAGGTGAGTTTTTAGTAAAGAATATGAAAGGAATCTTTTGTCGTTTTTCCGTACGAGGTACTTTTTGACTTTTCCGACAAAAGTACGAAGAATGTTTTTTTTAACTTATACGGCATGAATGGATTTTTAAAACATTACTTCAAAGAAGCTTCCTTTACAAGTTTTCAAGTTTATTTTTAATCAACTTCTTTTATTTTAAAGTTGTATGACATGTTATGAAAGGAAAAATGTTTTTGAAGAAGAAAGGATATTTTCCTCAAGAATTCAATTCAAGTGTTTTATCAAAATTATTTTCCATCTAAGATAATAAAGGGTTCTGTTTCTATCCATATTTTTACATTGGTTTGACTATGTTGTGATGGAATTATGTTTATGAATTCCTTTATCATATATGAATTGATTTATGATGTCATGATGTTTCAAGAATCCCATTTTTGTTACATGTGTTATGCGATGATGTATGATTATGTGGCACACATAAGAAAGGATTCATTATAAGATGGGCGGGACCTATATCTCCCTCCAATGCATTGGGTAAAGATTTTATATCTCATGAGATAGACATGGCTGGAACGGAAGGTTATTTCGGTTCAGTGATACAGGACTGAAACGAGGAGTGAACTCGGTTCAGAAAGGGACTTTGTCCACTAAGATAGTCTTGGCAATGAGTCATGACTAACAAGAAATGATCTCCATGATTATGTGTGCATGCCACAAAGTTTCAAGTTTTATGTTATGATTTTGGGGATCTCATTTTCACTTCTATGATTTATTCCATGTTAAGATATTATGATCTCTTTTACAGGTTTTGATTTTCATAAAGATATGATATGATTTTTATTTCCTTTATTTGCCCTTGCTGAGCATTTGAGCTCACCCTTTTATGTTTTCTTTTCCCCAGGTCAGGAAGATGGATATTAAGTAGAATATGCTAAAAGGGACCCTAGATATGATGAAATAAATGGGAGACACTGTAGAAGATTTATGAACCAGTTGTTTATGTTTCCCAGTTTCTAAAGACACTATATCTATACGGTCCTTTGTGGTTTTGTCATATGTTGTAATAAGTGTGCTTCAATTTTGAAGTATTAACAATGTATGTAAAGTGTGGGTCGTTATAGTGATCATCAGGTCTCTTCTATCTCTTGTTTCTCACACTGAGCATGACTCATGTTATCTTTGACTGAGCTCCAACCATGAAAAACACCTTGGGCCACCTCAGAGTGTAAGCCCCAATCCATCCCAAACTATGGGGACTTTGATCCATGTCAAGGCATGGTACATATAAAGCCTCCACAAGGTTCAAGCCCCAACACCTTGGGCTGCCTCAGAGTGTAAGACCCAATCCATTCCAAACTATGGGGACTTTGATCCATGTCAAGGCATGGTATGTAGGAAGCCTCCATGAGGTTCAAGCCCCAACACCTTGGGCCTCCTCAGAGTTTAAGCCCCAATCCATCCCGAACTACGAGGACTTTGATGCATGACAAGGAATAGTACATAGGAAGCCTCCATGAGGTTCAAGCCACAAACACCTTGGGCTGCCTCAGAGTGTTAGCCCTAATCCATCCCGAACTACAGAGACGTTGATCCATGTCATGGTATGGTACGTAGGAAGCCTTCACAAGGATTAAGCCCAAAACACCTTGGGTTGCGTCAGAGTGTAAGCCCCAATCCATCCCGAACTACGAAGACTTTGATCCATGTCAAGGCATGGTACGTAAGAATCCTACACAAGGTTCAAGCCCCAAAACCTTGGGCCGCATCAGAGTGTAATCCCCAATCCATCCTGAAATATGACGACTTAGATCCATGTCATGGAATGGTATGTAGGAAGCCTCCACGAGGTTCAAGCCCCAACACCTTGGGCCGCCTCAGAGTGTAAGCCACAATCCATCACGAACTACATGGACATTTATCCATGTCAAGGCATGGTACGTAGGAAGCCACCACGAGGTTCAAGCCCACCTACCGGTTGTTCCGACCCCCTTCACGTCGGTTCGCCCCCCGTCCTATATGACGTTAAACTGTATTCACCATCTGAACTACATGGTATTTGATTCCCTTCCATGGGTATATGTAGGAAGCGTCCACGAGGTTAAATCCCATCACTGATGTCTCATCCTAACCTCTCCCTCAAGCCTGTGTGTCTCGGGAAGCTCATTCCATAACCTGGAGGCTCCACTTCCTCTCGGTCCCATCCATGCATCCATCCTCATGGGTCGCCTCCTCAAGTGTACCATCATTTCATTGAACTAAGTGGTCTTTGACTCCCTTCCATGAGGATATGTAGGAAGTATCTTCGAGACTCAATCCCAAATCCATCATACATCAGGTTTCTTACCCGGGGCACCACATCCTGGTGAGATCATGTCATCCCATTCCCCAATCAGTTTGACAGTATTCAGGAATCCACCCATATGTTGGCCCCACTATTGGTGTTCCCTCCTGGGGGTTCCTCTATCTGGTCCACTCTAGTCAGTGTTTTAATCAGTCCATTCTGTCTCCACTAGACATTAACCTTACGACATAACCTATGTTAAACAAGGGAAACTGAGGAAAACCTCAGATACATGCCCATGGGATATGATTCCACGTGTTCGATGTGGGATGCCTCGGGCTTTCGTGCCCTCGAGAATCCCTATGATAAGGGAGAGAAGACAGACATACCTATCCCCCAGCATCCAGACATGCCAGTGATGACCAACGTGACAACTCTCTTAACTGAAGGTTACTACCCTTACGAGACCCCTTGGAATGTATTGACCGAAGCAGTGTAATTAACTGGTGTCCATGAAGATATGGCATTGGGAAGAGTTTCACGAACAATGTCTTATGTCTATAAGGGAGACCCAGACTAGGTGACGAGTTCTGAGGAGGAATCCACAGAAGGAAGAATCGGCATCCCATCATCCTGTTTCGATCAAGGAGAAGACATCCCTGAATAAGGAGCAGATGTTGCCTAGCTTTGGAAAGCGGGAATGCGGGGTAATAGCTGTGCGTCCTCTACGTGACGGATGCACACGCCCCAACGAAAGCGTCGGAAACTACTATGAAATATTATGAAACCTCAAATATATTATCCTCTTTTGTAGAATAATTTTGTTGCTCTGATAGATGGGAAGTTTCTTGAGTTTCATATATATCAATAAGGTTTACAGAAATTTCCTACAAGGATATGTGTTCCATATATTCAATAAATAAAGATGGAGCTAATAGATGAAGCAAATAGATCTATATTCTTTATACAACCTAGAATCACTACAATGATTAGGGATATTCATGAACATTATTGGTGGGATAACATGAAAATACAAATTTTTTAATTCACTACAAGTTTCCTGGTGTGTCAACAAGTGAAAGCAGAGCTTCAACTTCCTAAAAGGGTATTACAAGCACTACCCATACCAGAATGGAAGTGGGAGCCTATCAGTATGGATTTTGTCACTGGAATCCTAAAAAACCCAAAGGGAATAATGTGATATGCGTTATAGTGGACCGTCTCACCATGAATGACCATTTTATCTATATTCGGGAAGATTTCATTCTTGACCCACTCAATATGATATATGTAAAGGAAGTGGTATGTATTCATGGACTTTCACTTTATATCATATCTGATCATGATTCAGGTTTCGCATAAAAATTATGGAGAAGTCTTCAACATGATATCAGTACCGAATTAAATATTAGTATGTCTTATAACCATCAAATAGAATGCCAATTGAAAATGACTATTTGGACACTTGTGGAAATGTTTAGAACATGCTCAATGGAATTTAAATGTGGATGTGATATATATATCCCATTAGTTGAGTTCTTAAGAAACAACAACTTTCATTCAAGTATACAAATGGATCCCAATGAAGATCTATGTGGGAAGCGAAGTACAAAACCTACTTGTTGAGATAAAGCTGGGGAGGGGAAGCATCTTGGGTCTGATATTGTGCAAGATATGATAGAAAAATTCCATTCCATCCAACAACATATTATGGTTGTTCATGTTCAGAAAAGAATTTATGATGAGAACCATCGAATGGAATTGGAGTTTGATGTTGGGGACACGGTCTTCCTTGGAATTTCACCATGAAAGAGAGTCATGCAATTTGGGAAGAAAGGAAATTTTATCCTCTAGTACACTATCCCCTATGAAATCCTTAATCACATAGGAGTAGTGGCCTATCAGCTAGCACTTACATAAAATCTATCTCATATTCATGATGTTTTCCATGAATCCATATTGAGTACATACACACCTAACCCTTCACATTTACTGAATCCAAAGGTGGTACAACTGGAACACGGTCTCCCTTATGAGGATCATTCAATTGAGATCTTGGACTATAGAAACAAGGTTCTACGCAATAAGACTACCCACATAGTCTACATGTAAAGGGGGAACCACATGTATTAATAAGAAATGTAGGAACCAGATAAAACAATGAGGCATGTACCATCAACTTTTCTCAACTAAGATAAAGAGTTGATATTTCAAAGACAAAATTTCTTAAAGGGGGAAGAGTGTAACAACCCAAAATTTTTAAATGATAACTATTTCTTCAAAATGTGTGTTATATTATATTATACTCAATAAAACTTTATCTCATTAATAATGAAGTTAGGATAATTGAAATGTGACCTTTGGGTTTAAACCATTATATGATGTTTGGTCAATTATGACTTTTGGTCAATATAACCATTATAAATAATTCCCTTAATAATAATTTTTACATCATAATTAGTAATATAAATAGAAATGATTATGGTTAATTAATACACAAAGAAGATTCGATGGACTCATCCACTAAATTCATACCGTACAAAGCCCATTTCCTGGAGCTAGGGAAGGAGGTAGTGTCAACGTGATTCACTCTCCACCAAGCGCAAGCCGATCATAAATATTTTATGCTTGAATAAAATCACATATAGGAGAAGTTCATGTTTGTGGAGATCACCACTCGAGTGATTTTATCCAAGATTCCACAAGAGTATATCACCATCACACACCTTACCCTTAGGTTGTATTCGAATGTTATAAAGGGTTATGTGTCAAGGAATTATTCAGTTAAATTTTATTTCATTTATTAAAAAAATTGTAATTTCATCATTTCCTTTTTAAGAATCGTTTTCTTTGTAATTTGAGATAGATTTTGATAAATTAATTTTTCAGTTAAAAATTGTAGTTTCAAAAAAGATATAAATTATTATATTAAACTATGGTTTTATTAATAATAATTATTTTGTAGTAATAGTGTTATAAAAACACTTCTATTTAATCAAAATGATAAAATCATTTTTTTTGAGTGTCGAAAATATTACTATGTTTTTTTTGTTCACCATTAATCATAATAAATATTTATTTTTATTATTAAAAGTTAAATTTATCCTATTTAGAGATTTATTATGATAAAATAAATTTCATTTCTTATTACAAAATTTAGATACTTATTTAGGTTGAATTTATGAGAGTTTTATAAAATAATTTAGTCATTCGTGAATTGTAAAAATAATGTTTGAGCTTTGGGTAAGTTTAAGGAAATCATAGTTCTGTAATAGTGATTTAATGATCAATTTAAAATGTTGTCTGAACCTTTTTCTATGTAAATAATAGGTATCCCATGTGTCCAATACCATGGGAAAATAAAATAAAAAATCCCATGGTTATTCAAATACCAATATTGAGGTTTCCTTGGAAATTAATAAAAAACTCCCTCACATTTTCTATAAATACCCACCCATTTATTCGTTTACATTGATTAAAAATCCATCATCCTAAAATATCTGATAGTTTTACCCCCCAAGGACTCCTCCCAAGGTGTCCTCAATCCCCAAAAGTCTCATACTGTGAGTTTTAGTAGTCACTATTTTATGTAAGGGGACTCTCAACTCCTCTTTTCCTATCATGTTTCCTTTTTATATGGTATGTATTTAAATTTTCCATACCATATTATTCTGTAAATTTATCATATACCTTTACTATGTTAATAATTATTTATTAGTGGGAGACCATTATCCCCTATCTTTTTAATATTTTTTAAAACCATGTTTCATACCATTTATGCTTCCAGATTTTCTTCTCAAAGTTTCTCTCTTTTTATCAAGAAATTATGTTATTATATTTTGGAATACCCAAAACAATTTTTTCACTAGGGGTATTAAAATAGATGTAAAAATGATCTATTTAATTCTGGTATTAACATTCCTGAAACCCACATTCCTTTTCTATGGGTTTAAAATAAAAAAATGATAATGTCTTTAAGGATTTTCTAAAACACTATGATTTTGAGATGAAACCCAGTTCTTTTAATCTCAATAGGCTATTTATGAGATGTTTTATTAATATATATTTGGATCACACTAATTTATACATATTAAGTATGATCCTTAATAGTGCTTTAATGCATTGGGTAAAGAATTTAATATCTATATATAACAATTTTTACGATACCTTAGTGAATAACCTTGGAAATTTTTATGACCCCTCAGTGAAAAAAATGGTTATATTCTTATAAATGACTCAATTAAATTTTTTAGAGACATTTAAAATTTCATATTCATGTTCTAACTTCTATTATGTTCCTATTTCTCATGCATTCATGTATTTCATCAATTTATTACTGATATTCCTCAAGATCACAAGTAGATCGTTTACCTTGTTTACCCTTACTGGGCCTTCTTCTCAGCCTTTCCCTTGATGTATGTCTCCAGATTTTGAGATGAAAAATAATTACTTAGGATTAACCTTGAATAATTCTATCTAGTGGGACATAAGAATGTTTTATATTTTTAGGTGTTATGTAAATTATTTCAAATACACTAAAATTTTCAATATCCTCTATTTTTAAAATGTAATGAAATATTAGGTAATAAAATGGTGGGATTCCATAGGTATTATACTATGAACGGGTTTTTTCATGAGTCATAGCTTCATTGTTATCACCCCAAAAATCTGATGGTATTTATGTTGATGATGTAGAGTTTATGTCTGATGCGTCCATTGAAGATAATATGATATATGTTATGGATCATAGGGAGAATGTTTTGTGGGGAAATACTATGTTGATAGTTTGATTATTATGACAACAAAACCATGTTCTAGAGAAAAAATTTGTGAGGGAAGATGGTATACTAGCTTAGTGAACTGACCTTTTTACCTTGTAATCTTAGATATTCATGGGATTATATCTTGAGAATGAGTTATTATAAGGTGGAAAGATTGTAAGATCTTAACCTTGATGTAGATGTCTCATTCTCATTTTTAGGTACTAGTTTACATTTTTCACTTATTTATTAGTTTGGTTTTATAATGGGGTCATTTTGGGTAAAATTAGAGATGTTTCGAAGCCTAAGGGGATGTGTGAGTATGTGGCATAGTTAGGAAAAACCCTACGGCTTTACCCAAGAAACTGTATACCCTATTATGGTGAGACAGATGGTGGAACCCAATTGGTGCATGGTTTTTAAAAATTATGTTCCCACCATCCAAAATGTTTTACCCTGAAATGGTTTCACATTTCATGGTTGGGGAATGGCTTGATAAACCATGCACCCCTAGACAGAAAATAGTTAATGTGGGAAAATAATTCCTCATATATTTTTTAATAGTAACCCAGAGTTATAACCCCTATTCACCCCACATGATCCAAAACCTATTCAATCAATTTTTCAAGATCCTAGTTGGATTTAAAGTCTCCAAAAACCTTGTTCTTGATTAGTTGATGGTCTGATTAATCGATAAAATCCCCATTTATAAGTGATTTCTTCCCAATTTTTTTCTATCTATACTGTCCCTCTATTTTAATGAAGAGGAATGATTTTTCCTCTCATAGAGATGGTTTATATATAGGTTTTCATGGATCATGACTAGTTTAATATTGATATTAGGTTTTGGTCTATGATCTTCCATGGAATTGTGATCTTGATCATTTGTATTTTATTTTTAGAATTTTGGTTTAGAAAACATCCATTAGTAAACTTAATGTCGGTTGTATAATTATCAATTACCATAGCCTTGATTTTAATTACGTATATTTTGTTGTGAAATTTAAATTTCTACATTTGGAAAAAACATTTTATTTGAATAAATTGATTTATTAAATAATTAATGGGATTATGGAATTTTTTTAATGGCGTGATTATGAAATTGATGGAATAATGTGATTATGAAATTGGTGAATATCATAGTCAATAAATTTAGTTATAAGTGGGTTGATTAAATTGGTTTTGAAATTTAATTGTAAAATGGGTAGCCACCCTGGGGGTGTGCTAATAATGTGAAAATGGTGATTTCAATTTGTGTTTTATTAATAAATGAATATTTTAATTCGCTGAATAATAAATTATCATAATTGATGATATATTTTTAGGAATACGGAACCATGTGATGAGATATATTTTACCGAGTTGTGGGAAAGGGAGAGCTTCTCCAAATACCCATTGGGTTCCAAACTGCTTCTCTCGACCCCCAATATATTTATGTATATGTTTGATCATTGCGGTATGGGATAGGGACAACTCCTCCAAATATCCATGAGGTGCTAGACAATTGTTCTAGGCCCCCATTTTTTAATTTGGAATTTGAATGATTTATTTAATGGAAACATAGGATTTAATGAAATTTGATATCCTTTTAAGGATGGTTTTGACTCCAACATAGGATGAAGTTGGTAATGATGGTTCTTGTATCATTGTGAGATTGAGAAATTTATGTTCTTAATTAATTAATAATTTAATGTGAAAATATTTACTTGATTAATTTTATTTTATTATTTATAAAATTACACATACATTTATATACTATATATTGATTTAGAAATCATTAGTGGTGGGATAATGAGTTGTACTCACACCTTATTCAGGCTGCACGATCAGTATATAAATTGATTTCAAGTTTTCAGGATTGGATATGGTAACAACCATATGCTGGATGGGCACGTTTCGATGGAAAATGAATGAGGGAACCAAACATGCCTTTAAGGGCCACTTGTGAGTTTTTAGTGCCTTTATTTTTTATTTTTTATTGAAAATGGACAGATATAAAGGATAAATTATCTTCTGCATTGTTTTGGATATTTTTTTCTTGTTCTGGTTCATCACGTGATACTAGTCTATATTGGTTAAGGTATTATTCGGGTTATTAGTTATTATATGTTAGATATTGTTTATTTATTTCTACGATTGTGATACTTGGAAAAGGAGGGTATAGTATCCCCATGATATATATACATTAGAACCTCGTTACTAGTTAGTAACTTCTCATGTTTAGGGAGGCACACCCGAGTTCATGTTACCAACTGGCTTAGGGCACCGACATGTGGCCCTTAGCAGGATGTTACATGATTAGTACCTGATTACATGAAATTTATGTTAATATGATAACGACATGATGATTCAATATGAATGATCTGGAGCTATACTTTAATAGAAAATTATGTAGGGGTTTCATATTTTATTTTTTGCATTTTAGGTATATCTATATCTATGATGACATTATCCATCTACTTGTAACTAAAATAAATTAAGAGAAATCATTTTTGGAGTGTATTCCACAAAATTATGTTATTGGGGAATTAATTTAATTAACTAATCAAAACTAAATCCTCTGGTTTCCTGATATATGGAATCTTAAAAAATAATTATATAAGTAATAGATAAAATACATGGAAATTTACTCCATCCAAAAGGAATAGATCCATAGTTTTCTATCGATGAATAATTTAAGGATTTCATACTTATATACACCTTCCATGTTCAACTCAATGTATACATCTGGATAAAGATGTTGTATGAGTATACCTAACTCCAACATGAATTTATGAATATTATTTTGAATCCAATAATTGAATATGAATTACACTTAGATTATATGTCCTAATTTGTTTTTGTAATGGAAATTGTTAGCTTGAATCGTTATGATCACACAATCATGCCACTTGTACTTAAAATAATATAAACATTAATGACTAAGAAAAAATTAAAGTTCCTAGGGACCTTCTCTAGCATGAAATAATATAACCTATTCCATTTTTTTTAAAATAAACATCTATATTTCCCAAATATGTCTTTTATGATTTTTTTAAAATGAGAATGTGGATAAATATTGATATATATAGAAATTTTCCTAAAATGTAATCAATTTAAGGGGAGAGGTTAATTATATTGATGATTGGGACAATAATAAATTGTCCTCTATATTGGATGACACCCACATTCTTAGGGAATGTAGGCTGATCATCTTGGTTGGATAGTGACTAGTAAGAACTAAATTATAGGGTGAGTAATATAGTATTTTCTCAAAACTAGTGGAATGGTTTCAATTATTATAAATAGGACAATTATACATACAATTTTCTCAAGAATAGGGATGTATTTTCTAGAAACATATTGATAGTTTACTATGGGTTAACATCTAAGATGATCCCCAAATAGGTCATCATAAATTGTGGTGATGTTGTCTTGGTCCAACCATGTGGATGTAGTTTTTCCTCATTAGAAGAATTTTCACATTCTTTTAATGTTATTTATCATGTTATAGTGAGTCCTCAACCAAATAAACGTCTTAAATAAGATTTTTAAAGTTACTCGACATTAATTTTATTTTTATTTTTTTACTTTATCTCTAACTAGTTATATATATTCTTTAGTAGATATGGCCTAAATAGGATTGGGTGGCTTGTTGGTGGATGAAACTGTGAAATCATTTCCCTTGTAAATTACAATCGAAGAAATTTAAAATTGTAGTTTATGTGGGTGACCAAATGAATAGGCTTGACGTTGATGTTGATACTAACCCATCCTTATATATTTAATTATGGGTGATATTATCTAAATAATCCTATCCCTTCCCCGTCTCAATATGAAAATTATATTTGATAGTATCAATGGGGTCGATATATATGACACTCAGAGATACGATTCTCATGAAAATTATGTCCCCATATTCCATTGTGAGGTATGAGGCTTCATCATATTTTGTGTGACCATAAATGGTATAATTATAATCAACCATAATTTAGTATCAATGAAGGGACTTATGAATTTTAATTATTTGTGTAATTATTCTTTATCATTATGGTATATTGGTTATTGAAAAACAATATACCTTTTTTAAAATTATTTTTAATCAATTTACCATATTTACTATTAATATGGACTACGTATAAGAGTTCGATCATTAATTAACTATTTATCTATTCTAATATTTGTTAATAACAACCTTTTTTAAGGTGAAAAAATATTGATAAAAGTGTGATTGTGATTATTTAGTGATATGTGAGGTGATAATGTATGTAATAATTACCTCATCCACGTTATCTAGGGTTTCTCATTGACATTATGGAAATCATTTCTTCTCTTTACTAATATTAACCTCATATTATTATGAGAGCTGGATTTTTTTGTTTATTTGGAAAATAATAGCATAGGGATCCACAATATAATATATGAAATTTTATTTATGAGGTTTTTTATTATTTCTTATATTTATACTTTTAAAATCATTTTAACATTGTAGAGAATATTATAAATTGATCTATGTTATTGGCTTTTCTATTTTATTCAATAGAGACACTACGACTTCTTCAAACTATCCAAATGGTATTTATATATTTTAAATTTGGTATATTATTTCATATGGTAAAATAACATACTGATTTATGAAACCAATTTTGACAGTGGAATAATATACTTAATATAAGGTTTGTTCTAATATCTGAACTATTTGAATTTTTCCCAAAAGTTAAAATTAAGACATGATATATAATCTTCCTTAATGATCTTATGGGTAATATACTGAGATATGGTTCGTATCTAATACATAATATGTGTGTTACCATCTACTAATTCATTACAAAAGTTATTGGAGTCAACATAATCTACACTAGAGAGCTCATTGCGTGGTATTGAACACATTGGCTAATTTCTAGTCAATTTATCTTGTAGGGTCAATTAATTTGTGATATCTTGAACTTTTAAAAAAATTAAAGGTTCTAATAATGAGGCATATAATATCCAAAATCTCTATATGTTAACTGATAAATATATAGAACCACTATGTAAGTATAGGTTGTATCATAAATCAAGATATTATTTTTAGAGTATCTCCCAATAGGAGAGTGAAATTGGAATGACTACAACATGGGTATGACCTGCATAATACATTTCTATACCATTGTTGAAATTATACTATAATAGGTACTTTTTGTAAAAATTACATGATTGATACACTCTTCATTTTAATGAGGTCTAAATCTATGTTGGATTAATGTTTCATCATGGGGTGGATCTCTTGGGTGCTTGTCATATGGAGGACCTCCCTGGTTTCCAGGCTCCTCATTTCCATGAGGAATACCTTTGGATTGGTTTTACATTTTTTCATTGGGAGGACCTCTAAAATAGGTACCATGAGGATGGATTCTATAGTTTCTATATTCTCCAACCTAATTTGGAGTACCTAAATTCCATTTTGATGTTACATCATAATAAGGATCCCTATGGTGGATTATATAGGGAGGTCCCCCATAATCAATCCATTTTTTATTATCCTTGGGAGGGATTTTATTTTTATTCATGATTTCATTATTGGGAGGAACTCTATAGTGTGAATCATAGAGATAACCTCTATGGATTCTAGGATCTTTATTTCAATCAAGATCACAAAATAAAATACAAATGGTTTCATGCTTTTTATGTAGTCTTATAATACTCCTGAAAAGTCGATTGCAATGTGTTCAAATTTCGATAAATGTGTGGGTAAATATTATAACATTCCATCTTTTTATTTATGTTCTTAATTAATCTATTGATAAGTGGTACATAACATTAGATTCACCATTACCTCATTCATCATACCTAACAATAAATTTTGTTTCCTCATCAATGAATAAAATTTGAGAGTTCCTTGGTGGAGTGCCTACATTAAATAGTGATAAGCACAAATGATTTTCTTTTATAAAAGAGGAACCCTGATATGATCTCTAAAGTACAACATAAATTTTTTTTCCTTTGTTTATCCATAAATTCTCTAACTGATATTGACATTCAAAAAAATCATAAGAAAATTATTATAATGTTATTGTTCCTTTATGACTTGTTCAACCAAGCCAGGAATAAGGGTGGATATAAAAAAACTATAACAACATTTTTATCAATACATTACAAGTGTAGTTTAATAATTATCCCCATAATTTATCATGGGTCATTGGATTCTTTGACCAATTGGTTATATAAATTATTAAATAATGCAACATCCACTGAATTCCCCTTCCTGTGAACATAAACCAAGTTGAATTTTAACATCTAGAGATATACATCAAGTGTCGTTGTCTTAGGTTCAAGTTATGTTGTTAAGAATTCGTTTCAAGATTTTTTTATATGTTAATATAATTAAATTTTCAGAAAAGTTATAATGAATCAATGAGTTTAGATCATGGGCCACCATTACTAATTCTATATAATTTTTTGTATTGTTTATTTCAAGTATCCTTAAATTTTGTTATTTTTAATATATAACCTAATTTTTCTACAAGATAACAAAACCCAATATATATCCATACACATAAAAAAGAGTATAGTCTTCCCCTTATTCATGGAAGATAAGGATAGGTTATAAAGTGTCTCAAGACATAAGTTTCTAGAATGATTTTGGAAAATAACCACTCTAATAGAATCGAATATGCTTTATTATAAATGAATTCATGGCATAAGAAAGGTGTGAGAAATCATAGATGAAGGGTGATAATGCTCAGAAAATCCTTGTAATTTTTTTATCTCAAATACATTGATAGGTGTTTTCCATGAAATAACAGCGTTAATTTTATCTGAAATTACACTTTGATAATTTCATGTATATTTAGTGGTCTAATAATGTACTCAATAAAATCACAAAATTAATTTCATGGTCATGTATATTATTAGAGAAGACAATGATGTTTCTCTAAAATACAATAAAAAATAATTTAGGAATATATTAATGATATGATTCATCAATTACATGAAGACTTCTACTGTATTAGTAAGAAAAAATGGTGTGTCAATGTATTTAAAGTGGTTATAACAACTTGAAATAAGCTATTTTAGAAATATATTCTTTCCTTTCTCATATTATGTGGTACCCAGATCAGATATCAATTTTGGTGAACCACCTGGATACCTTATATTGATCATATAAATTATCAATGTGATAAATATGATATTAATTTTTAATCATAACATCATTCATCTTATTCTAGTCGACACTAATATGATGTTCACAATCTTATTTCTTAATGAATGAGATCGAAGCAACTGAAATAGCTATACTTGGTATTATAAAACCCTTGATTTAAAATTCTTCAAGTTGGACCTTAAGTTATCCAATATTTGTTGGTTCTATTTTATATAATAAAAGTCAAATGAGATTCATTCCTAGGAGTAGGTCAATGAAAATTATACCCCTCCTTCAAATTTTAGGTTAGATAAATTATCCATAAAGGCAATAGGGTATCGATCAACTATACCATATATATATATACATATTCTTAATTTCATAAATAGTCCCAAAGGTGATCATTTCAAAATGATGAATGATTATTACAACCATTACCACCAAATTCCATTCTCTGGATGCATTCACATCCCATTACCCATTGAAGAGCAGAACAAATACTTATAGATATTTAAAATTAACACATCAAGAATTGCAATTAATATTCTCCAAACATTTTACTAGCCAGTCAAGCTCCATGATTAACCTAGATATTTCCATGTCTAAAATAGTGAACTCCAATAAAAGATGGACTTATTCGATGGTAATGGGACATGATGAAAATTTAAATCCTCTGAACTCCCAATAGTCTAGAGGTGTCTACATGCTCATAAAATGAGGCATCATATCTATATGTAAGACAATTTTCCATACCAAATGATAATAAAAAAATTAATTTGAAGAACTTGTGTCAAAAAATAGGCTTTAAGGTAAATTCAAGAAGAATGGAACCCTTAACTGACAAGGCGCCTACCTCTTCATTTTCATTCCCTTTTAAATTCGAAAATATTTTTTATCTAATACCACAGAATTATTCATATGTAATTTTAGTGATGGTGGTTGATAAGATATTATGGTGCTCCTAGAATAACTACAATTACCTCAACACTGATGGTTAGAACTAATTTGATGAAATTGTTCTTGTTTAGCATGGGAATTCATCAACATATTCAAATGGTTTCCACTAATTGAACTCAGGGGATATGTACAATATCCCATGAGATGTACCTTTTAAAATATTTATTATATTGTTAAGGTGATTTCATTTATTCTTTCTTAATTTTATCCAAAACCCTAATTTTGAACTAACTTGGTTGGTTAATATGGTGTAGAGGAATAAAAATCAATCCAATTGAACGGTTATTTGATGATTTTTACCCTGATGGTATCACTCTCTTTTCATTGACCCATCATAAGAGTTCTGACCTATTTCATAGAGGAAAAAGAGCTTCCCTCCACTACAATTACCAAAAATGTCATTTTCCACTACCATGGATATTTTAAAAATGTATTTGTAGTTATTAATAAAGATCATATCCACTCTTAATAGAATATTCTATCACAAGACTTATTCGAACATTCTTGCCTTGATTGGTTCATTAGCCACCAATTCGTTAGGAAAGTGACAATGGTATAAAAATTAATATCCATATTCCATAACTGAAAGGTTTACTTACTCTATATTGATGAAATATATTATTCCCAACACTCAAAATGTACATGTGTATAATTTTTTATTAAAAAATCCTTTACGAATATTCCAAGTAATCTCATGATATACCTTTTATTGGAAAAATATATCCCATAATTGTTATTCTAGGTCCCCAAGAATATACATTTTTTAGGTTTACATTAATTTCTTTTGGGGTTTCAAATAATTTAAAAATTCTCCTTATTAGTTCATGTGTGGATTTCTCTTACTCAGGAGATGAGTCACCCCAAATGAAAATTAGTTTTTTACATAGTAATTCTTATTAGATATCGAAATGATATGGTTCATCAAGTATATTTATATTTCTGAAAACATGAAAATTTTATATAGTGATTCTACCAAGAAGATGATTATCTTATGGTTCAGGTGAAACCTCATTATTATCAATACCCTCTTTCTCATTTCAACGTCTCCTAACAGGTGGAATATATCAATAGTCAAAGAAAAAAATTATTCTTTAAGAATAGAAAACATTAATCACATTTACCATATATTTAATCATAACGTGAATTTTATAAACTATAATTTGAATGTTAAATCCCTCATGGGAATCACTTTCACTAATCCATGATATTGAACTCTAATTGTAAAAACCCATGATGACAAGAAGAAAACATTCCTAGATGTGTCTTAAAACAATTTTTATACCTATAATTCCTTGGTAATTTTATTTCAGTACGAATTGGATAGTTATACCTTGTTATTATAGTAATTTAAAATCAATACAACTCTTATCTACCCACCTACCATTCCCAACTAATGGACCAAATGAAACCAATATTGTTTTTAATATACTTACCCTAACTCATTGTCTTGGGTAGGACCAAAATTTCACTAGTTATAGTTTCATCCCTTAGAAACAAAAGGAATGAAATTAATTCCAATGGTATATCATATGTTTTGGTATGATTTACCCTCATACATGACACAACCCACAATAGAAAACCAAATATAACACAATTAATTAATATAATTTATGATATAAAAACAACTAATCGAATAAAACATAAAATGAACACAATCAGAATCACAAAAGTAAATTATATGCCACATAAGTTTACAAAACCAATCACACAAGGATTCGTTAAGGAATTGGTACGGAACACTGACTGAATCCACTACATGTCCAACTTTAAGCTCCACTTCCAACAAAACATGACAACAATATAATGATGATTGTCCATAAAAAATAGATCTTCCCCTCAAATATATCAAAATACATGACATCTGTATATGAAAAAAAAAGGTTCATATAGAGGGGGTGAGTGTAAAATCTAGTAAGGAATTCCCATGAATTCCCAAACATTTAATAACAAAATGATTAATTTATCCTATAATAAAAAAAATTATATATAAATAACTAGGGAGACTTTCAAGAAAGATAGGTTGAGATAAAAATGTTAGAGTACAAACAGAAACCCATTCCAAAGTGGATACTCATGTCATAAACACATGCACAAATTCAAGTAGTAAATCAATGTATTACACTCCTATATATCCACTTAATAGTCAAAACATTCAAGAAAAACACATCCATACATAACAGTATCATAACTTTGTGATACAATCCAAATATACCCAAAATTAGCATAGTGTCCAAGTCCAATCCAATAAACTCCTATTATAAAACATGAACACACACCTACTATTTTATGCTTATTTCTCCCACCCAATCAAATTTACCTGGAAGGAAACTACCATTTAATAATTTTTTGATATACATGCTGGGTATCACCCACTATCCATTGTTTCAAAGTAAATTAATAAGATCAATAATCAGGGGGTTTCCTGGATCAACACATGAAATTTATTTTCTAAACCCTAATCCATCATGTTGTAAAAAATGAGTAGAGTGGGATATAATCCACCTAACTACAATGGGTTTAAGTCAAACAATAATTCTGAAAACTCATAGATTCAGACTCTTCTCACCATTCATTTGACAAATAATAATAAATTACTCTTAAAATTTTCATTTCCCAATGAACTGGGCAGGGAATCATTCGTAAATGGTTTCTAAAAAGAGATAATTATAAGGACATGAAGGTGAAAGATGATTTCAACTCTTACATTTGATTGGTTCATTAGACACCACTTCTCTAGTCTCTACACACACAAAAATTAAATATTAACATAGATAACCATAAATATCCTCATAGAAATTTATATACATAGTGAACTAATAACAGTTCTTAGAGGAAAAATATTTTAAATAAAAAAAATTCTTATGAAAAACCAAATTCCATTAAACCTTCTATAAACATGTTTCCAAAAATTTTAATTCTCTTCTATGACTCGCGATCCATTTATGGATTTTATACCATGCTCACAGTTAACATGTATTGATGGGACTATAGTAAGGACCTATAAAATCATTAGGGAAATATATGGTCTCAATTAGTGAAAACAAAAACTAAAAACCCATTAAATTTCACTACTTCTCCTATGTAGACCTCTCCCAATTGATCAACTATATTAATCTTTCAGATTATAATTGTGTGTTATAAATTTTTGATTCAATCTATAATTATCCAAATAGATTCATGAATTTGAAGTATTCTTATAATACTCATGATAAATTTGACTGTAATGTCTTCTAATTTCGATACATGTATGGGTAAATATTATAACATTTCATCTTGTTATTTCTGTTCTTCATTCATCTGTTGATAAGTGGTACATAACATTAGATATCACCTTCTTCATCATACATAACAAAAAAAATAGTTTCTTCATCATTGAATGAAATTTTAGATTTCCTTGGTGAAGTGCCTACTTTGAATAGTGATAAGCACAAAGGATTTTCTTATATAAAGAAGGAAGAACCATGATATGATCTCTAAATTAGAACATAAATATTTTCCCTTTTTTCATCTATAAATTCTCTTCCTAATATTTACATTCAAAAAAATCACAATGAAATTATTATAATGTTATTGATCCTTTATGACTTGTTCAACCAAGTCAGGAATAAGAGTGGGTTGGATGAAAACTATAACAACATTTTTTTGAATACATTACAAGTGTAGTTTAGTAATTATCCCCATTAGTTATCATTGATCCTTGGATTGTCTAACCACTTGGTTATATAAATTATGATATAATGCATCATCCACAAAATTCCTCTTCCTAGGTATATAAACCAAGTTGAATTTTAACATCTAGAGATAAACCATCAAATTTAATTGTCTTAGGTTCAAGTTATGTTGTTAAAAATGTGTTTCATGATTTTCTGATGCATGAATATAATGAAATGTTCAAAATAGTTATAATGAATCAATGAGTTGATATCTTCTGCCACCATTTCTAATTCCATATAATTTTTTGAATAGTTTATTTCATGTATCCTTAAATTTTAGGATTTTTAATCTATGACATGATCTGTCTACAAGAGAACACAACCCAATATAGATCCATACACACAAAAGAGACTATAGTCCTCCCCTTTTTCATGGAATACAAGGATAGGTGATAAATTGTCTCAAGAAATAAGTTTCTAGACTGATTTTGGAAAATAAGCACTCACATATAATGAAACACCCTTTCTTATAAATGAAGTCATGGGACAAGAAAGGTGTGAGAAATCCTAGATGAAGGGGTGATAATGCCCAGAAAATCCTAGGAAGATTTGTATCTCGAGGATATTGTTAGGTGTTTTCGAAGAAATAACTACCTTAATTTTATCTAAAATTACACTTTGAGAATTTTAAATATAGTCAGTGGTCTAATAATATACTCTATAAAATCAAAAAATTAATTTCATGGTCATGTATTTTATGATATTACACAATGATGTAGCTCTAAAATACAATAAAAAAAGAATCTAGAAATATATGAATAATACAAATCATCAATTACTTGAAGACTTCTAGTGTATTAGTAAGACAAAAGGGTGTTTCAAATTATTTATTGTTGTTATAACAGCTTCAAATAAGCTATTTTAGAAATATATTCTTTCCTAACTCATTTTATGTGGTACCCATATCAAATATCAATTTTGGTGAACCACCTAGATACCTTAAATTGATCATATAAATTATCAATGTGATGAATACGATATTAATTCCTAATCATAACATCATTCATCTTATTATAGTCGACACTAATATGAAGTTTACCTTTCGGTTTCTTAACGAATGAGACCGATGTAACCCAAATAGCTGTACATGGTATTATAAATCCATTGATTTAAAAATTTTCAAGTTGGACCTTAAGTTATCCAAGATCTATTGGTTCCATTTTATATAATAGAAGTTAAATAAGATTCATTCCTAGGATTATGTCAATGGAAAATTATACTTCCCTTTAGTTTAGATAAATTATCCATAAAGACAATAGTGTATTGATCAACTATACCACATATATATATATATTATTAGTTGCATAAATATTCCCCTAGGTGATCATTTCAAAATGATGAATGATTATTCCAACCATTACCACCAAATTCCATTCTCTGGATGCATTCTCATCCCATTACCCATTGAATAGTAGAACAAATAATTCTAGATATTTAAAATTAACACATCAAGCATTACATTTGATATGATCCAAAACTTTTACTATACAATCAAGCTCTAAGATTAACCTGGATATTTCCATGTCTAGAATAGTGAACTCCAATAAAAAATGGACTTATTTGATAGTGATGGAACATTATAAAAATTTAAATCCCATGAACTCCAATTAGTCTAGAGGTGTCTTCTTGCTCATAACATGAGGCATTATTTCTATAAGTAAGCTTATTTTCCATAACAATTAATAATAAAAAACTTAATTTGATGAATTAGTGTAAAAAAATAGGCATTAAGGAAAATTCATGGGGAATGGTACCTCTAACGGACAAGGCACCAACCTCTTCATTTTTCATAGCCTTCTAAATTCTAAAATATTTTTGATCCAATACCACGGAATTATTCCTATGTAATTGTAGTGTTGGTGGTTGATAAGGTATTATGGTGCTCCTAGAATAACTACAATTACCTCAACACTTATGGTCAGAGCCACTCTAATGAAATTTTTCTTGTCTTGCATTAGAAGTCATTGACATATTCAAATGGTTTCCACTAAGTGAATTTACGGGATATGTACAATAACCCATGAGATGTACCTTTAAAAAATATTTATTATTTTACTTAGGTGATTTCATTTATCCCCTTTTATAAATATCAAAAAACCAAATTTTGAAATAACTTGGTTGGTTAATATGATGTAGAGGAACGGAAATCGATCCAATTGATTGGGTCTCTGATGTTTTTTTCCTTGGAGGTATCACTCTCTCTTCCTTCACCCATCATAAGATTTCCTACCTATATCATGGAGTAAAAATATAATCCCTCCACTACGATTACCAAAAATGTCATTTTCAACTACCATGGATATTTTCAACATATCTTTGTAATTATTAATGAAGAACATCTCCACTCTTAATTGAATATCCCATCACAGGACTGATTCCAACATGCATGTCTTGATTGGTTCAATATCCACCAATTCGGTAGAAAAGTTACAAGGGTATGTAAATTATTATCCATCTTCCATAAATAAAAGGTTTCCATACTTTAGATTGATGAAATATATTATTCCCAATACTCAAAAAGTATATATGTATAATTTTTTATTAAAAACTACTTCAAGAATATTCCATGTAACGTCATGATATACCTTTCCAAGGAAAAATATATCCCATTATTATTGTTATAGGTCCCCAAGAATATACATTTTTGAGCTTCACATTAATTTCTTTTGAGGTTCCAAATAACATAAACATTCCCTTCATTAGGTCATTTCAGGATTTATCTTGCTCTGGAGATGAGTCATCCCAAAAGATTAATGGGTTTTCCATAGTAATTCTTATAAGGTATCAACATGATTTCATTCATAAAGTATATTTTTCTTAACATTTAAAATATCTATAGTTATTCTACCAAGAATATGATTCTCCTATGGTTCAGGTGAAACCTCATTCTTAGCAACACCCTATTATTCATTTCAAGGTCTCTTAATTGGTGGCATTTATCAGTAGTCAAAGAAAAAACATTATTCTATCTGAAAAGATATCAATAATCAAATATCTTTTAACATATACCTAATCATAACATGAATGATAAAAAATATCATTCGAATGATAAATCCCTTGTGGGAAGTATTTTTTCTAATAGATGATATTTAACTCTAATAGGCCAAACCCATGAAGACAAGATGAAAACATTTTGTGATGTGTCTTAAAAACAATTATACCCATAATACATTGATACTTTTATTTCAGTACAAATATGATAGTTATGTATTGTTATACATATAATTTAAAATCTCTATAACTATGATCTACAGGCCTACCATTCCCAAATGATGGTCCAAATGAAACCAATGTTGTTTTTAATATATTGAACCTAACCCATTTTCTTGGGTAGGACCGAAAGACCCCTAGATATAGTTTCTTCTCCCTAGCATCCAAATTAATCAAATTAATTCCAATGGTATATAATATGTTGTGGTTTGATTTACCCTCATAAATGACACAACCCAAAATAGAAAACAAAATAAAACACAATGAATTAATATAATTTATGATATAAAATCAACTAATAGAATAGAACAAAATATGACCACAATCAGAATCAAAAATGTAAATTATACACCACATAAGTTTACAAAACATATCACAAAAGGATCCATTAAAAAATTGATATGGAACACTAACTAAATCCACTACATGGCCATGTTTAAGCTGTACTTCCTACAAAACATGTCTATTGTATTATGATGGTTGTCCATACAAATAGATCTTCCCCTAGCATATATCGAAATACATGTCATATGTATATGAAAAAAGGATCATATACATGGGGTGAGTGTAAAATCTAGTAAAAAATACCCATGACTTCTCAAACATTCAATAAGAACGTGGTTAATTTATCCCATAATAAAAAATTATATTTAAAAAACTAGAGATACTATCAAGAAAGATAGGTTGAGATATAAATTTTGGAGTACAAATAGAAACCCATTCCAAAGTGGATACCCATGTCAAAAACACCTAAACAAATTCAAGTGTTAAATCAATGTATTACAATGCTATATATCCACTTAATAGTCAAAAAATTCACGAAAATCCCATCCCTATATAACCATATCATCACTTTTTGATACAATCCAAAGATCCCCCAAATCGGTATAGTATCCAAGTCTAAACCAATAATCTCCCATTATAAAACATGAACACAAACCAACTATTTTATGCCTATTTCTCCCAACCAAACTAATTTATTTTGAAATAAACTACCATTTAATAATTTTATGATACCCATTCTGGGTATCACCAAATAATTATTGTTTCAAAGAAAATAAATAATAATGATAATCAAGGGTTTTCCCTAGATCAACACGAGAAATTTATTTTTTAAAACCAAATCCATCATGTTGTAAAAAAAAAGAGTAGAGTGGGATAGAATCCACCTAACTTCAATGGGTTTAACTCAAACAATAATTCTGAAAACTCATAGATTCAGACACTTCTCAATATTCATTTGAAAAATAATAATAAATTACTCTTAAAATAATCATTTCCCATTGAACTGGGTAGGGAATCCTATATAAATGGTTACTAAAAAGAGATAATTAGAAGGAAATGAAGCTAAAATATAATTGTAACTCCTACCTATGATTGGTTAATTAGCCACCAATTCTCTAGTCTCTACACAAAAAAATTATAGATTAACATGGATGACTATAATTATCCTCATATAAATAAATATACATAGTGACCTAATAACAGTGCTTATAGGAAAAAAAATTTATGTAAAAATGTTTTTCATATAAACAACCAAATTCCACCAAACCATTGATAAAGTGCGACATAACTTTTAATGTTGATAAGAACAAAGGATTTTATTTTATAAATATGCAGGAACCCTGATATGGTCGCTAAAGTGCGACATAACTTTTTTCCCCTCTATTCATCCATAAATTCACTACCTAATATTGACATTCAAAACAATCATAAGAAAATTATTATAATGTTTTTTTTATCCTTGAGGACTTGTTCAACCAAGATGAATTTTAACAACTAGAGATATACCATCAAATTTCATTATCATAGGTTCAAGTTAAGTTGTAAAAAATATGTTTCAAACTTTTATGATATGTGAATATAATGAAATGTTAAAAAAAGTAATAATGAATCAATGAGTTGAAATCATGGGCCCCCATTTCTAATTTCATATCATTTTTTTATTGTTCATTTGAACTATCCTTAAATTTTGTGATTTCAAATCTAGGACATGATCTCTGTCTATATGATAACACAACCCATTATAGATCCATACACATAAAAAAGAGTATAGTCCTCCCCTTGTTCATGGAAGATAAGGACAGGTGATAAAGTCTCTCAAGACATAAGTTTCTAGAATGATTTAGGAAAATAACCACTCTAATAAAATGGAATACTCTTTCTTAATAATGAAGTTGTGGGATAAAAAATGTGTGAGAAATAAAAGATGAAGGGGTGATAATGCCCTGAAAATCCTAGGATGATTTGTATCTCAAAGACATTTTTAGGTGTTTTCCAAGAAATAAAAACCTTAATTTTATCTGAAATTACACTTTGAGAATTTCAAATACAGTCAGTAGTCTAATAATGTACTCAATAAAATCACAAAATTAATTTCATGTTCATGTATCTTATGAGAGTACATAATGATATAGCTCCAAAATACAATAAAAAAGAATCTAGGAATATATGAATTATATGAATTATATGATTCATCAATTCCATGAAGACTTATAGTGTATTAGTTAGAAAAAAGGTGTGCCCAAATATTTACAGTGGTTATAATAGCTTCAATTAACCTATTTTAGAAATACATTCCTTCCAGACTCATATTATGTCGTACCTAGATCAGATATCAATTTTTGTGTACCACCTGGATACCTTAAATTGAACATATAAATTTCCAATGTAAATAATATGATATTAATTATTAATCATAACATCAATCATCTTATTATAGTCGACACTAATATGAAGTTTACCATCATATTTCTTAACTAATGAGACCAAAGCTACCCAAACAGCTATATTTGGAATTATAAATACCTTGATTCAAAATTAATCTAGTTGGACATTAAGTTATACCACATTTATTGGTTCCATTTTATATAATATAAGTGAAATAATATTCATTCCTAGGAGTATGTCAATAGAAAATTATACTTCCATTTACAATTTTAATTTAGATAAATTATCCGTAAATACATTAGGGTATTGATCAACTATACCATACATATATATATATATTCTTAGTTGCTTCAATAGTCCCCAAGGTGATCATTTCAAAATGATGAATAATTATTCCAACCATTACCACCAAATTCCTTTCTCTAGATGCATTCACATCCTTTTACCCATTGAATAATAGAACAATTCCTTTAGATATTTAAAATTAACACATCAAGAATTGAAATTGATATGCTCCAAAAAAATTTCTAGCTAATAAAGCTCCAAGATTAACCTAGATATTTACATATCTAAAATAGTGAACTCTAATAAGAAATGGACTGATACGATGATGATGAAACATGATACAAATTTAAATCCACAGAACTCCCATTAGTCTAGAGCTATATTCATGATCATAACATGAGGCATCATTTCCATATGTAAGCCTATTTTCCATACCAATTGATAATAAAAAAATTAATTTGAAGAACTAGTGTCAAAAAAATAGGCATTAAGGTAAAGTAAAAAAGAATGGTACCACTAACTAACAAGGTGCCAACCTCTTCATTTTTCATAGCCTTCTAAATTCGAAAATATTTTTGATCCAATCCCATGGAATTATTCATATGTAATTATAGTGATGGTGGTTGATAAGGTGTTACGGTGCTCCTAGAATAACTACAATTTCCTGAATGTTGATGGTCAGAACCACACTGATGAAAATTTTCTTGTTTATCATGAGAAGTAATCGAAATATTCAAATGGTTTTCACTATGTGAATTCATTGGATATGTACAATAACCCATGAGATGTACCTTTAAAAAATAGTGATGATATTACTATCATGATTTCATTTATTCCCTCTTAATTTTCTCTAAAAACAAACTTTTGAAGTAACTTGGTCAGTTAATATGGTGTAGAGCAATGGAAATAGACTTAATTGGTTAGTTATTTGATGCTTTTTACCCTGGAGGTATCACTCTTAGTTATTTCACCCATTATAAGAGTTCCTGCCTATTTCATAGAGGAAAAATACGTTCCCTCCACTACGATTACCAAAAATTTATTTTTCCTCTACTTTGGATATTTTCAACATGTCTTTGTAATTATTAATAAAGATCATCTCCACTCTTAATTGAATATCCTATTACAATATTTATTCAAACATGCATGTCTAGATTGGTTCATTTTCCCCTATTTCAGTAGAAAATTGAAAAGGGTATGTAAATTAGTATCCATACACCACAACCAAAAGGTTTCCTTACTTTAAATTGATGAAATATATTATTCCCAATACTCAAATGGTATATAGGTATAATTTTTTATTAAAAAATACTTCAATAATATTCCAAGTAACGTCATGATATACCTTTTCATGGAAAAATATATCCCATAATTGTTATTCTAGGTTCATAAGAATATACATTTTTGAGCTTCAAATTAATTTCTTTTGAGGTTCTGAATATCATAAAAATTCTCTTAATTAGGTCGTGTCAGGATTTCTATTTCTCAGGAGATGAGTCACCCCAAAATATTATAGGGGTTTTCCATATTAATTCTTATTAGATATCCACATGATTTGGTTATCAAGTATTTCTAAATTTTTGAAAACATGTACAACTTAAATAGTTATTCTACCAAGAAGATGATTCTCCTATGGCTCAAATGAAACTTTGTTCTTAGTAACACACTTTTGTTCATTTCAAGGTCTCCTAACTGGTGGTATTTAGTAATAGTCAACGCAAAAAACATTATTCTGGTAGAATAGAAAACATTAATCACATATATTTTACCATATACCTAATCATAACATGGGTGATACAAAATATCATTTGAATGATAAATCCCTTCCATGAAGTCTTTTTACTAATGCATTATATTGAACTCTAATTGGCCAAACCAATGATGATAAGATTAAAACATTCCTAAATGTGTCTTAAAACAATTTTTATTCCCATTATACTTTGGTAATTTTATTTTAGAATAAATATGATAGTTATACTTTGTTATACTCATAATTTCAAATCTCTACAACTCTTATCTACACACCCATCATTCCCAACTAATGGACCAAATGAAACCAATATTTTTTTAATATAATGACCTGAACCCATTGTCTTGGGTTGGAATAAAATACAAATAGATGTAGTTTATTCCCCATAGAAATCGAAGGAAAGAAATTTATTCGAATATTATATCATATTTTGTGGTATGATTTACCCTCATACATGACACATCCCACAATAGACAACTAAATATAACAAAATTAATTAATATAATGTATGATATAAAACCAAATAATCTAATGGAACATAATACGACTACAATCAGATTGGAAAAATTATATTATATTCCACATAGGTTTACAAAACCAATCACATAAGGATCTATTAAAAAATTGGCACAGAACACTGACTAAATCCACCGCATGGCCATCTTTAAGCTCCACTTCCTGCAAAACATGACTGCAGTATAATGATGATTGTCCATAAAAATTGATCTTCCCCTAAATTACCAAAATACATGACATCTATATATGAAAAAATGGTTCATATAGATGGGGTGACTCTAAAATAAAGTAATAAATACCCATGAATTTTCAAACGTTCAATAATAACATGATTAATTTATCCCATAATACAAAAATGTATTTAAAAACTAGGGAGACTATCAAGAAAGAGTGTGTGAGTTATAAATGTTGGAGTACCAACAGAAATCAATGACAAAGTGGATACCCATGTCATAAACACATGCACTAATTCAAGTGTTAAATAAATGTATTACACTAAAATATATCCACTTAATAGTCAAAACATTCAAGAAAAATCCATCCCTACATAACCATATCATCAGTTTTTGATACAATCTAAAAAACCCCCATATCAGTAAAGTATCCAAGTCTAAACCAATAATCTCCCATTATAAAACAAGAACACACACTAACTATTTTATGCCTATTTCGACCACCTAAACAAATTTATTTTGAAAGAAACTACCATTTAATTTTTTTTATACATATTCTGGGTATCACCCACTACTGGTTTTTTCAAAGTAAATAAATAAGAAATATCATCATGGGGTTTCCCTTGATCAACACAAGAAATTTATTTTCTAAAACCAAATCCACCATGTTGTAAAAAAAATCATAATGTGGGATATATTCCACCTAACAACAATGGGATTAACTCAAATAATCATTCTAAAAACTCATATATTCAGACTCTTCCAACCATTATTTAGACAAATAATAATAAATTACTCTTAAAATAATAATTTCCCATTGAACTGGATAGATAATCCGACTTAAATAGAAACTAAAAAGAGATAATTAGAAGGAAATGAAGGTAAAAGATAATTTTAACTCTTACATTTCACTCCCTAGGTATAACTCCCTATGATTTGATGAAATTGGCCCCCAGAGAGAAATTAATCCTCAAATTCTCCCAAAGGATGATAGAGGCATGAGAACCCTTATCATAAGATAAATTACGAGAACTAAAAGGGGAAATATGGTTAGATATATAATTTTAAAAACTCTTTAATTTCCTCCATTGTTACTCTATATAGATTTTCCAACCGTGCACAAACTGTGAGAGTGCTATTGGATGACACCTAGGGTTGCACTATTTGGCCACACAATTTATAAAGTCAAGCTCTAATTATGAAAACCAAAACTTTACAAATATTCATGAGGATGAATGGTTACCACACTTTTTTCCAAATTCTATTCCATCTTTTCCCATCCCCAAACTCACCCAAACACACTCATGTATTTTCCCATGAGATATACTGGTTTTTTCAAACCGTGTGACCTCCAAAAATTATCCAAAAACTAATAAAAAACTATTGGTTCCCAAAACAACCCAAAACATTTCATAACATAAAAAATTAAAATACTATGAAATTAAGGTGTAATTTTTACTCCATTTAACCATTAATATACACATATAATAAAATAAAAATATTATATTATCAATATTCATGCAATAATCAATAAATTGGTCCATAAAATTTAATTCCTTATTTGAATTATATAAGGTCACCAACTCATTAAAGTTACATTAAATAGATATCTTTTATAAGATTCCCCCCATCAAAGGTGGTCTTAACATCTAATGTAGAGTATAATGATCATAGAATGTTTTTATGATAAGTAGAATTATAATTGATTTATGCATGGTAACTTAGTAAAAATAGTCAAGACTTATTGGTACATTACTTTAAACACCCATTTATTGTTTTTCTTGAATACCCACAAATGGATTTTCAATAATTAAATAAACTACCAAAATACACAACTAAATTTTGGTACATTAAATCTACCATTGAATTCATATTCACTATACATTTTATGTAATATCAGATATAATAATTAAGATAATTACAATGATTCACTTTGTGTTTTTCCAGATTCAAGATTGTTATTTGAAATAGGATTAAATACACTTTTCATCTAAATAGATGTAGTGTGACATGGTTGGTTTATTTCAAACTATAAATCATATAATACCCATATTTCATTATAGATTTCATACAATTATGGATTAATGTATCATAATTTCAAATATTTTGTGAAAATATAATGGAAGAAATGGTCTGAATAATAAGTATCATAATTGACCCACCTTGTACCATTATAAGAAATATAATGTGTATAGTGATATGTGAGTTTAAGAATAAATCCAATTTATATTTTAATAATAAATTAATTCTTGTATGACCCATCACATATCCTTCATTTACTAACATCATAGGTATAATGTGTATTATGAAATGTGTGTTTTGGAATAAAACAACTCAACATTTTCATGATTAGTGAGTTCTTGGTTAACATAGTTTTTGGATCACTAGCCAGATGAATCCCTCGTCATATTACTAATCAAATTATTTTATCTACTATTACATTCCTTCAATTACTTAAAGGAATATAAAAAATAACACTAATATAACTATAGTTTCTACTTAAAAGATTTCACGTGTATCATATGGAACTAGTTATTGAATCATTGTGAATTTATGGCCTTCAAAACATAAGATTATGTTATCATGATACCCTATAATCTATCATGTCTAATACCTTATAGTTTTATCTCATGAATAGTACAAAAAACTTTCTTAGTATTTCATAGAAATTTTATTTTGGTTTTGCTTGACCAATTGTTATCATTCAACAACTAGGTGTCATTAAGTATTATATTTTATATTCATAATTTATTATAAATTATTCTATTATTTTTTAAGTATTAGTTGATTAGGAGAAACTATGTAAACTATTCATTCCAACGTGATATAGTGTCTTGATTTTCCTATTGTAAACACAAAATAAATTACATGGTTATACTCATTAAAAATTATATTTTGAACTAGAATATATCAACTTCAGAAAAAATTCACGTTATTTTCACTATTGATTAAGGAATCACCCTTCTTTTAATACTGTGAGAATTTACATTACTTCTTATATAGTTTCAAAACATACTAAGTTATTGTATTTAGATATAAATGTGTGACAAATATATTGTATTTAATACCCATGAATTTTTATATAAATAGAAAATTTAATGATGAATGTACATCTATTTGAGGCTTATTTTACATATAATTCAATTTGTTTCATTTTCTTTTCCAAATAAGTTTCTTATCACATGAAAAGAAATATTTCCATGTTTTATGTGATCCCTATTTAATTTTTTTTGAAATATATTTTAAAAGATCCATTGAAATCGAATTATTCAATGGGTTTTTGACATAATATTTCAAATTTCAACCATAATAACTAAAAAGGTAACTTTATTTAAGTTATTCAAGATTTGGAGAACCTTGAACAAAAGATATTGAACTATTTTATACATAATGTAAATTTTACAATCCAAAAACTAACTATAGTAACTAGTAGAAAAGGATAAAATAATGGTATTACTGAAATGTTGTGATTAGTCATTAAATTTACAAAGTTTTTCCATAAATATATCCTCATTAATTCCTTGCTTCACCTTCTCCTCAAATACATTTTTAAGATGATACAATTTGGAAAAAAACTATGTACCAATTTTTGTTTCAAAACTCACTATATTTTAATGACACAATTATGATATGAACATAAAATTCATCAACCATGAGTCTTTTTAAAGGTTTATTTTCTCCCTCACTTATTAGGGATGTATTAACAAGTAGTCAGGACATGAATAGAAACAATTTCCTTTCATATTTATTAATTTGTGAAAGTGTATATACTACTCTTCAATATTATAATCAGTTAGGGAATTTTATTTTCACAAAATTTATCATAGTGTTTATGTGGTATTATACTCTAGTTTTCTATAATGAAAAACTAGAAGATTAGTACTTTTTTCAGGATTACCATTTATTGGACATTAATAATGAATTAACATTTGAATGTCTCCCATAATTTTATCAAATCCATATACCAAAAACAAATAGGTTCAGAATACTTAGTCACATGGTTACTCTAGTACAAAATATCCTTCAAAACCTATCCTCACGGAAAATTTTATGGATGTGCCACCAATCCGAGTTTCAAAAAAGGATTTTGGATGGAAAAATACATTAACATATATCTCATTGATCTGTTGAGTGGAGTCCCAAATCTTATGAATCCCCAACATGTATTTTCTAAACACGTACCACTAAAATTGAACCAAGATAGTTTTAGCTATTTATTTTATTCTAATTTTATTTATATAAACCAAATAATTTTATAAGAAATCCCCAATATGAGGAATCACCCTCCCCTATGGATGATGATTACCTCATAAAAGGTTTGGGTCTATTGGTCTCAAGGGCCTTCGAGTCATCAACGGCTTTCGGGACACAGGGCCTTCAGGCCACAAAGACTATGGTGTAGCCTAGTTCACACAGAACAGGCACCAGAAGAGGATCAGAGCAGCATGAGTAGCAGCCACCAGATGCAGAGATAACTTGATTGAAAGAAAGAGAGGGTATGGCAGCCACCATCGGGACCAGGCACCGTGGAGCTTTGTACGGGGAAAATCAATCCGATCAACAATGAAAGTTGGGGAGCTAGGTGATCAAGGACGCAGTAGCTAGGGAGGGGCAGTTCAAGTGGGTTGGGCCTACGAGTCATGTATTGGGCATGGTTTTCCTCTGGGCATTCGGGTCAGGTATTGTGACTTAGTCAGGCCTTGTTCCTTGGGCCTACGGGTCACGTTCGGGTTCCCGTTCAACCCTTAAAAGGGGGATTATCCATAATAAAATAAAAAAGAAGGACTTCGGGCAATTCAGACTACATTCACAAAATTATAATCCATTCATAATTAAATAAATAGGACATGATCATGAGAATTTTACAAATTACTGATCTATCGAGTGGTAAGGGATTAACCTAGACACTAGGGGTAACCCCAAAGTCATGGATAACTCTATTTGCAATGTCATCCATATCAAATGATTCCACATCCCATCAATTAATTTTTCATGTCTTAACACATGTTGTATCTCCTTTTATCATAATAATTCTACATAAATGGTCAAAGTTTTACAAGGGGATATTGGGAATATGGGATACACATAAATATAATCATATATGGGAAAACATTACATTATACATGCAATGACCCAGACTCCATTATCCTAGAGCTAGAACATACTTTAATACATTAGCATAGATACAAGTGTAAAATTCTGAATGACATGTCAATTTAGTTGTTTTTGAGTTCCATATGAATAATTTATTCCCATTTTACAAAGGGAAATAAAAATATATAACAATGGAAAATATTTGGAATCTATGAACTCATTCAAATAATTATTCTTCATATCCAGGGGAAAGGAAACAAAATAGGGGCGAGCTCAAATGGTCACTATGGGTTATATACAGCAGCATAATTCATTAATCAATAAATCATAATAAATATAGAGAGGTAAATTTCTAAAAATAAATTTCTTTTAATCAATAACTTTACTATAATAATTTGATGAGGCATAATCAATATAGTAAGATAAAAAACTGAAAACACCTGGAATTTAATCAATAAACTGAAAATGAAATGCATCCAAATATAATATCATATAGTAAATATCGTGGATAATATAAAAAATTATTTTAAAAATAAAATAAAATATAAATTATTATACTTTATGATATTAGTTATCATGATACCTATATTTTCAAGACCTTTCTCATGTTAGTTTAAAAATACAGGTTAAAAATCAATATGATTTGGACAACTGATTTGTCTCATGAGACCGGCCAATGCATCAAGGGGATATCTATAACTAGGAACCACCCATAACTAATACAAAAGTCATTAAGCATCTATGAAAAAACGATTTAATTAATGATTCAATATGCCTTATCATAAAATATTTGTATTGATTAAAGGACATAGATTTTCAATACTCCCTCAGTTAATCAAATATCATTCAAAGTAAACACAATATGTGTAAATGGTAGAAATTTTAATAAATAATAATATCCATGATATAAAAAATATTAATATTTTATATAAATTTAATTTCCAATTAAAAAAATATCACAAGTGACTCTTTCTAATGAAAGTTTACAATAACAAAAGTACATGAGAATATACCATAATTTTTACATCTTTGGTAACTTTTATATTTTAAAAACCTGAAAATTAAAATATAATTAAAACATCAGTCAAAATGAATAAATTTTTATTCATTTTAAATACCTCAAATGGGACGTATATACACTACATAAAAGTGGAAAGGTTCATATTAACAAATATATCACAATGAAATGGAAATTGAGACGAAATCCATTACCCTATACTTTCTTTTGGTTGATCATTTTTTAAAATCCTTAATAATGGTTTCAAGAATGTTATTAGTTTATAACAAGACCATATACATATTTATAATATCATAAATGATCCCTATATTTCATTTTAAACCAATATTTTAATAATATTTCGTTATTTTCATAGTTTTGGGTGTTAATTTTCTTTTTTTTTCTCAGGAGTTTTTTTTCATTAAAGTTACGGTTCTTGCAAATATTATAGTATTTAATAATATATAGAATTATATTAATGTTATGAATATAATATTTACTCATTATATATATTTTATGAATCATTCATTAAGGATATACATGGAAAATAAATGAAAATTCATTATGAAGATGGTAAGTTGTATGTAGGCATGAGTGATGATATCATTCCCTTAATGAGTGAAAGGGTAAGGATGTGGGTGATATATTATTATTAAATAATTGATGTAATTTAATATATATTATATATATTCATTTAATATGTTCTTATTAGCTTCCATGTAAAGCACAAGTGATAAGAAAATCTCATCACTTCATGAGTTGATGGTCTACCGTACACACAAGCGACATTATCGTATTTTAAACAGAATAGAATGTATGAATTAATATGTGATATGATAATACATAAAATATAATAATATCATAAATATCATATAAATTCCTAAAATACATCATTATATCTATCCTAGAAAGGTGGCGATGGAAAATGAATTATATCTGTTCTCAAGGTGGTAGTCCTCCGTGCATGCGATCAACAATTTTGTTTCTCATTTGATAGATGTAGTGATGGATATAAGTAATTTTCTTATGATAATAACATATTAGTATATGGGAGAATTTTTTTATTATATTATCATGTTTAAATATGATTTTATGGGTGTGTTAAATGAAATAAAATGAAAATTCTGATTTATGAACGTTATCTCTTCTTCGGGGAACTTCTTTTGTTTTTCAGAAAAATCCTTACGAGATTGGATTTTGTATCAAACTAAGGTCTATAGGATATTTAGAGGGGTAATTGAATTTATTTTGGTTAGTCTTGGAAGATCCAAATTGCTTTGTAATTGTGAATAGGTGATTATAGCGCATGGCCTTTTATAAGTGGGGGAGAGGGAAAACTATAATATTTGTTAAGAATCATTTAGAACCACATGTTTTTAACATCACAAGCCTCCCGATTGGGACATTATAGGCACATACAGATGATAAGGTTGAAAAATGTCCAGAAAATGGGTGTTTAATGAGTTGATAGATCATTTTTAACCCTTGTCTTCTGAGATTAATACCCCCGATAAATCAGTTTTACCATAATCCTGGTAATTAATTTTTTATCCTTTAACTCCGCATACTGGTAAAAAATTAAGTAAAAAATATTAAATATTATAATTTATTTTGGATCTAGAAATGGAATCAATTTTTTGAAATTCATTTTATAGAAGTGGAAGAATCCAATTTAAAATTAGACTCATAGGTGTGATGAAAAAGCGTGTTTCCAAAGAGAAAACTCTCTTATAAATATAAAGTTTTAAAATAAAAATTAAATATTAAATTGATTATAATTAAAAAAATCATATTTATTATAATATAATTGATATTATTTTTCTTTTAAATCAATTTAAAATATGATTATTTTTCAAAATAATTTAAATGAAAAGGCAGGCTTCAAATAAAAAACAATTGTTTTCACTATTCATCAAAAAATGAATATTTTCAAAAAAAATTATTCCCCCTAATATAATTTTTATATGATTATTTTAAATATGAATTTAATATTATTAGATATATTTTATAAACTTTTCAATAAATTATCATAAGTTGATAAGAAGCTATGAAACTAATTTATTTAAAAAATAGTTTTTCAGAAATCATTTCTTTTTCTATCAAATGATTTTAATATTATTTTTAATAAATATATATCCATTTATTTTATGTTTTAAATTTATATATAAAATAATTTTTATAATTTAGTTATTACTATTTATACCCTCCAACTTAAAGGTTAGTTTATAATGGTTATTTTAAATATTATTTTAGAATATTATTTTGGTTAAACCTAGTGTTGTATAAATCCCAAGTTATCAAAGAGATTAAATTTAAATAAAATGAATTAAATCATAAAGTCTTGGGATGTTACATTCTACCAACTACATAAATATCATTCTCTAAATTTCATGGTCATTTCCTTCTAAAAATATTTGGGTTGTTCTTCTTTAAAATATTCTCTCGTACCCATGTTGCTTCATTTATTTTTTTTATTTCTCTAAAGTAACTTTACCAAGCAAGTCATCTGATTCCTCAAAACATTCACCCTAGTATCAGCAATCTGGATGGGTTATTCAAAGTAAGATATATCATGTTCCAATTATACTTCATCAGAGGTGATAATATTCTTTGGGTTTGGCATTTACTTCCTTAAAAATGATATATGGAACACATCATGTACTTTTTAGTGTCTTGGTGGAATTTCCAAGCGGTAAGTCAGGGCTCCAACCCCTTCCAGTGTTTAAAAGGGTTTGATGTATATAGGGATAAATTATTATTTCATACCGAAACTTATAACACCCTTCCAAGGAGATACTCTCAAGAAAACAAGATCACCCACTTGGAATTCCAAATCCTTTATCTAATTATAGAAATAACCCTTTTATATGATTTGAGATACTTTAAATTTATCCTGAATATCATTTACATTCATTTTAATCTCTTAAACAATATATGGTCCAATAAGATTCCTTTCTCCAAATTCATCTCAACATTTTGGAGTAAGAAATCTTTTTCCATATAATTCTTCATATAGAACCATTGGAGTACTTGAACGGAAACTATTTTTATAGGAAAATTATACCAATAGAAAAAATAATAATCCCACACACCTTGAAGTTCAAGTGACATAACCTAAACATTGAATCCATTGTTTGAATATTACATTTAGAATTTCCATTATTTTTAGGATGGTTGGTTGTTCTCAAATGAATCTCAGTATCAAGATCCTTCTAAAGTATCTTCCATAATTTCTTTATCAACAATGATCATGACTAGACACAATCAAAAGCAGTGTTATATTTAGACTTACAAAATCATTAATATAGATCCTTTGATGTGATCAAGAGTTAAATATTCTCTTATAGTGATTAAATATGAATATTTAGTTAGGTTATCAATGATAACTCATAATTCATCATTCTTTCATGGAGTCTTTTTTTTCATTCTGTTAAATTTTTTACGATTTAATGATCCTTGTATATTAAAAATATTTCATCATAGAGATAATGTCTCCACTTCTTCCCTGAAAATATTAAATCTATAAAACCCATATCATAGGTTATATATTTCTGTTCATGAGTATTCAATTTCCTTGATTTATATTCAATAACTTATATAATTTTTTACTAGGAAAAAACCAATCTACTTCGTCTATGCATGACTATATATCACAAACCCATCATTTATAAATGGTAGAGTAAAAATTAAATATTTGAAAAATATCCTATTAAGTTCATTAATAACATATTCACACTAATTTTTTGAAACAATCTTAATCCTTTTACACGAAATCTTGGTTAATGGGTAAGACAACTAGGAAAAATACTGAACAAATGGCATATAGAAACTACCAAACTAATGAAACTAAAGACCTAACTTATGTTCATTTGTGTAGGCCATTATCTTAATACCTTTGTCTTCGTAGGATGAATTGATATTACATATGCGGAGAAAATATGGCTATAAAAAGAAATTACAAGATCCAAAATCACACTTACTAAATATATCATATATATATTTCGTTATAAGAGTACCAGTAATTATCCACAAGTTATTTTCAAGGTCCTCATTAATTTTATAATACACAGAGATATTTTCAATAAATAATAAAAGAAATAGTCAAGATATTCCTTCAATACATTGTTCATTAGATCCAATAAAATAGATGGTCCATTATTGGATCCAAAATTCATTACTATAAACTTGTGACTTCCATACCTTGTTCAAAAAGATGTATTTAGATTGGATTCCATCATTAATCACAATTTATGATACAAAGAATAAAGATTAATCCTTGAAAAATATTTTCCATATTGTAGTTGATCGAATAAGTCATCAATTAGAGGTATTGGATACTTATTCAATATTATAATTGAATTAATCTACCAATAATCAATACATAACCTCATAAATCAATCTTTCTACATAAAAAATTATAGGGGCTCTCCATGGTGAAACACTAGGGAGAATAAATCCCTTGTCATGAAGATGCTATAGTTTCTTCTATATATATACTAATTACATGGATCCCAATATATAGAGAGTATTTTATATTGTTCTTGCATCAAGGATTAAATCAATAGAAATATCAACAAACTTCTCAAGGCGATGTCCAAGTAATTCATATGGAAATACATCAATGTATTCATATATAATAGATACATACAAAATTTAATGTTTACCTTATCCATCTAGAGATTGTGTCATCTATTATTCCCCAAGAATATCATTCATCAAATCTATTGGGGATATATCTAGACATTCCGTTGATGATGATTTCACTGCACTAAAGATATGGAATTATACATCTTCATCGTGAATCGAGATTTCCTTCTTCTTGAAATAAATATTTTCATCATGATTGTAAATCCAATCCATACCAAGGATTATATCTACAAAAACCATGGGTATGATAATAATATCAGTAAATAAATCATTTTTATGTTTCATAATTTGCACTACATGACACATCCATGTTGTAGTGAGACTTCCAATATGAGTTTTGACTGAAAACTTTATTCATAATGTTCTCAGAAAGATATCTAATTTTCATGGAAAACATGGAAGATCTAAAAGTCTGTAAGTATTAATAATAAAATAAATAATTATAAAAATTTCAAGATAGTATTAAATTACCTTTCACCACTTCATTGGTTACTTCCTCCTCATATGTAGTGATCGCATAATCTTGAACTTCTCCCGTTGGCCTCTTTTGTGGTAGATTTCATCAATTCATAGGGAATTTATGTAGTGTCACATATCCCTATATTTGAACCACATAATACCAATTTATTATTTATATCGCATTCATTATTTAGATGTATTACCCTTATATTCACACTTATAAAAACCCCCAAGCCCTTCAAGTATTTCCTATGACAATTCTTTCCATAGTTCTCACAAGGTTTAAATTTTGTCATTCCCAAATTCTTCTTTGATGAATTTCCATTTTTTTTTTCATTGCCATTCTACCACTTATATTATTTATTTCTATTGATCATGTAGGATAATGATAATTCCTTATCCATTTTGAAGTCACATAAAAATATTTCATTATATGATGAAAAAGATTGATAGAACACTTCCCTTTAGATACTTGGCTTGATCCCTTGAAAACAATAGTAAATATTGAACCCCATGTAACGTATCTAATCCATATAATAGTTGGATAACCTTATAAAGGTAGCCTCATACTCTATAAAACATTATTATTCTTTTTTTAAACTGTGGAAGGTTCCCTTCATTTTTTTTTGTTCATAAGGAAAATATTTTTGGATGAAAGTTTCCTTAAAAAAATTATTCCATGAATTCTATTTTATATTCCTCTTAGGTATTCTGGATCAATAACCACAACTAATCATCATCTCCTTTGAAAAAATAAAATTCAGTGTAACCATTTTCTTTTCATTCCATCCTCGGGCTATAAATATATTCTCAGTAGAATTAATCCATTACTCAGCTATCATTTAATTAGTAGTCCCACCAAATAATGGAGGATTCTATTAGTTGATGTCATCCAAAATAGGATAATCCCATTGAGGAATATGTTTCTATATTCATTCATGAATGTTTTTAATAACTTAATTAATATTACCTAATAAATACATGATCTTCTCAGTTTCAATACCATCTTTTTTGGCTTGCTCGGTAGGGAAGTATCTATACTGGCCAAGAGTATGGATAACCTACTTCCTTCTAGGCTCCGTTTCTTAACAATGTAATATACAGGATTGGCTTGTAATATTATGAATTTTAAATAATCATTTATAATTCTAAATATATCATTACACTTAACATAAATTATAATTTTTTGATTCTTAATCTCTAAATCATAAACATGGTTTCTTTGGTGATATCGTTATTTTGAAAAAATTAATATTGTATTATAAATAAAATGTTAATTATCCTAAGTATATCCCCCAGGAGTGTCATACTAGGTCTGTAGTAAGACCCATTATTAAACACCAAGTAATGATTAGATCAATCCCAATGCATCCTTTTTAGATTTATTACCCCTACATACATCTTTTCCAGAACCAGTTCCACCTATAGTATCCAGATAAGAGATTATTACTAGGGAAAACCACATAATCATATCATTACCAAAGTTTTAGGATGTTCTCCTATCATTGTCCTCAAATTATATCATATTTTTATGTTCCATAATCTATTTTTCCCTTAATATAGATCCCAATAATTCTAATAAACTTCTTATAATACGAACAATAATAACCCTGACTACATTAACCTAGATTCAATCCATAATTTTGTACAATGGAATAGATAATAGGGGTTATATCCCAAAGGGATGATCAATTTATCAGTTTTTGAGATCCATATATGAACATGATACCAATTTTATATAGGGAAATAAAATATAAACTATATTAAGGTGAAGCATTTGGAATCCTTGAACTCATTCCATAATTATTCTTCATATCTGAAGTAAAATAGACAAAATAAGGGTGATCTCAAATAATTAGAACGGTTTATATTCAAAGTAATCATTCATGAATCAATAAATAATAATTAATATGGAAATATATATAATTGAACGCACATATAATTTAATCAACAACATAAATATCATAATTTTATATGGAATAATCAGTATGGAAAGGTAAATAACAGAAAATGCATTCCCTTTAATCAATAAAAAGAGAATAGGATGCTTTCAGGGATAATAACATAGAAAAAGACTCATAGATAATAATAATAATTGAATTCTGAATGAATAAAATATGTAATTATTGGACATAATTATCTCAAGAATCATGGTACATATATTATCAATACCTTTCTAAAGATGGATTAAAACTACTAGGAAAACTCCCATATAATTTGGTTAACTAATTTGTCTCACGAGACATGTCAATCCATTGAGGGGTTATCTATAACTTAGCCCCACCTATAACTACATCTCCATATCATTACTCATATATCAAATAATTTATTTAATTCAAGAATCATTATTCCTTATAATCTAATATAATTATTGAGCAAAGGATGCAGATGTAACAATATTTCCCCAATTAATCAAATAACATACAAAGTTAACACTATATATAAGATTGGTATACGGTTTAAGAAATAATAATTTCCATGATTCCAAAATATGTATTTTTAAGTGAAATTTAATTTCTAATGAAAATATTTCACAACAAAATTATTATTTCAGGATAATGTTAACAATCACAAAAGAAATTGAGAATGCACGATAATTTTTACCTCTTTACTAACATTTAAATTTTATCCCATAAAAAAATAAACATGAAACAAAATATTAATCATCATTAATAAATATTTAGTCATTCTAAATAATATAAGGTTGATTTATATACAATTCATAAATGTGAATAGTGAAATATTAACAACTATTTCTCAATAAAATTGAGATTGAGATGAAATCTCTTACATCGCCCTTATTTCTGGTTGAATGTGATTTAACCACATATATAATGGTACTAATCATTTTATTATTTTATAAAAAATCATAATAAGATTTAAAATTTAATATTTGATCCGATTATAAGATTTTGACATCATTTTGTTATAAATATCTCATAATTTTCATTGTTTTGGGTGTTAATTGTTTTTTTATCATGTGTGTTTTATTATGAATGTTCTGGTTCGTGAACATATTATATAGTTACATCATATAAAGAATTATATTAATGTTATAAATATATTATTGTATCATTATATACATTCTTATAGTCATTCTTCCTGTTTGGACATGGAAAATGAATTTCATGGCTTCATGGAGACGGTAGGTTTTATGTACACACGAGTGGTGATATCAGTTCCTTAAATAGTCAGAGGTAAGGAAGTGGGAGAAATAAAAATATTATTTAATTTTTATAATGTCACTTATATCACATATTTTCATAAAATTAATCCTTATTACCTTCCATATAAAACGTAAGTGAAAAAAATCACATCGCTCCGTGAGAAGGTAGTCCACCATACCCATGAGTGGCGTTATCAAATTTTATATGGAATTAAAAGTGATAAGTTATATGTGATATTATAATTATATAATTATAATAATATCAAAAATATCATAAAATTTTTTTAATCCATTTTTATATTAATCTTTTAAAGGTGATGATGGAAAACAAATTATATCAGTTCACAAGACGGTAGTCCTCCGTACACACGATCGACGGTTTTGCTTCCCCTTTGATTTAGGGGGTGGATAAAAGTTCAAAAATGTACATAATAATATATAAATATATGGTATTTATTAGTTTTATTATATTTTCATAATTATCTAATATTCTAGAGAGGTGGAATAAGAAATAAAATGAAATCACGTTTTGAGGAAATTACCTCTTCTTCACGGAACGTCTTTTGGTTTTCACAAAAAGCCTTCACAGGTTAGATTTCTAATCATACAAAAGTCTCTATGATAATTATATTACATTAAAGAAGTTTTTTAGATAAGGACTATCTTAACTCAAATTTTTTTGGATGTGTCAATATGGGTGGAGAGGATGTTTCCTTTTATAAGTTGGGGAGAGGACACACATGGAATTTTTTAAAAGAATCAATTATACCCACATATTAATCTGAAAAAAGGCAAAAAATCAGTCATTAACAACCCTTACAGTTTATAAGATTCAAATATTTCAAAAAAATTGTGTGTTGGAAAAGTTTATAGGTCATTTTTATCCCATATCTTCTTAGTTTAACCCCTGGTGAATCTGTTTTTACCTTAATTGCTTAACTAATTTTTACTCCTTTTACTTTTCATAATAATGAAAAATTATTATAATATAAAAAATCAATATTTAATTAATTAAAATGAACTAAGTTGTATTTATTATAATATAATTGAAGTAATTTTAGTTTAGAAATAATTTATTATATAATTTAACTTCACAAATAATCTAAATGTAAATGTTGTTTTCAAATAAAAATCATTATTTTTCTGTATTCATCGAAAAATGAAACTTTTCATAACAATATAAAAAAATAAACCTAAGATAATTTTTATATGATGTTTTCAAAAATTAATTTTATTTTATCACATAAATTTTATAATTTTATCAAAAATTAATTTTATCATAAGTGAACAAATATGGATGAACACAATTTTTTTATGAAAATAATTTTTCAAAAACGATTTATTTTTCTATCAAATGATTCTTATTTTATTTATAATCAGTAGATATAAATTTAATTTAATTTATACATGTATAAACCTTATCATTTTCATAATTTAGTTAGTATTATTTATATACACTAACTTAGTGGCTAGGTTGTAATGGTCATGTTTAAATAATATTTTAATAGTGTATTTTGATTTAGACCTTGTGTTCTGTGCACCATAAGCTATCAAAAAGATTAATTTTATTTAAAAGGAAATAAATCATAAATTATTAGGTTATTAAAATACATATAATGTGAGGTGATAGATGACATAAAAAAAATTATTTATTAAATAATGATTAATTATATTAGCACGTGCAATAATTAAATAATTAAATAAAAATAACAGACATACATTAGTCAGTCTCAACCATGATCAATTATCATGAAGAAAACATATATAATAAAATTCAATTTTCATGTAATTCAACCTAAGGAAAAATATTTCTAATTAAGATAACTATAACTAAGACTAATTCATTACCTCTATGTCATAAGATTTGGAAAACTAATTTGTATAATTTTAAATATTTTAAATATTTTTTAGAATATTTTTTACATTTTTCAAGATTCTCATATTTTCAAAAACTTCCCTAGAGAGGTTTTAGTCCCTTAATTCGCCTATCCTAGATTGGGGTGGCCCTACTAGGATACCTTTTCCTGATAAATACACACCAAATGGGGTGTGGGTTTTAGGATGGTGACACATAGTGTGATGCCTTATTAGAAAATAGTTTTTATAAAATATGTGGTACCCACATAGGTAATAATAACTGGCCACCCCAATCAGTTGGTGGGATATTGAGACCCCCACAAAACATAATTATCTCCCATTTTATTATTTTATTTAATATAATTTTCTTCTCTTTTTCCAAAGGCTACACTCTACACTTTATGTTTATTTAATGAAGTACACATTGACAAAGAAATAATTCTACCATTAGATACTATTCAATTGAAAATATAAGTAACTATGGTACTTCACATCCAAGGGATACTATTTTCCAAAAGTAATATATTTTTTATATTATGAATAAGATTAAAAAAAATTATTCTTCAATTTTCGTATTGTCATAAATCAATTGACTGATCTGGGGATGATTATTTTCCAGTGGGATAGGAACTATGATGACACCTTCTACTAAAATTAATATAAATATAGTTTTTATTTAGCTTAATCAATCATAGGATTTCTATAATACCTCATATTGGTACCAAGAACATAGAAGAAGAAAAAACATAAGGGAAATTTAAATTTTAATCATATAATGAAAGTTGTAATTATAGTTACTATAAAATATTTTCATGATAAAGAACCTTAGGATATCATATAAATTAAATTAAACATAAAAAAATTGAATAGCAACCTCATTCAATTTTTATAATCATACGAGATTCACATATCATCAAAGATAATATATTTAATGAATCATGGCTGGATACTTATAGATCATCCAGACAGTCTCTAGAAATATATTGGTGGGTCAATCATCAATTATAATTTTTGAAGAAATAGAAAATCCTTTTGGGGTACCAAGGATTAGTATATCATTTTTCTTTCTATCCAAAAATTATATTTTGGATCGAGGAGCTCATAATTGCACTTCCTCTCTCCATGATGTTAGTGATTAGAGGGTGGAGCTCCCAAATTTGAGGGATCTAATAATCCCCTAAATTTGGTAATCTACAGAATTATATAGATTGGTTAATAATTTTAATATTTATACTTGGGCCAAAAAATATATTAAACCACCTAAATAAGAACTTAATAGAATTTATGACCAACAGAACATGTTGTTAACATCAAAAATAGTTTACCACATATGTGAAACATATAAAACAATATAAAATGGTAAGTTCCCAGTCATTAAGTAAAATCGATTCTCCTATAAATATTTAATGAACCCTAAATAATAATATACAATTGTAAAATATTTTTCCTTCTCTTAAATCAATAACATGAAAATAAACTAAGTAAATAAAATTAAAACATTATCATTCTAAACAAAAATGATTATCAATATCTTTATTTATGAGATCATTCAAACTCCAACATTTTTTAGTCCCGTTGGTGGGTCCCACCTAGTCTAAAACTCTAATTCATTATAATTAAGTAATATTGGGGAAATTATTTCCATGTGAACCTCTAGGGACTTATCTCGATATAAATTAATTTTACTAACAACCCCAGATAGTAACTAGCAAAACAAGAAGGACCCTAAGGAGATATGGTGTTTTCATGGAAATAAAAACCACTTATGATCATCCTCTATGTAATATAGTATATTTTTCAAGTGATATATCATAATGTAATATGGGAAACTTGGGTAACCATCCATACATTCTTTATTTATTATTTTAATGGCCACTCCAGATGGAATTACCTTATTCAAACATTGATATAGATTTTTTATAGTATTAATATCTTGGAATAATATACATAAGATATCTCCCTTTTTTATAATAGAATAATAATATTTTGATCATTAAATAAATATCATACCACAAATGTCGCTCTCGAATCAAGCTACTTAACCAAAACCTAAATTTCATGGTTTTCCTCTTACATCAATCTTTGCAATCAAATAATAGCCATTGAAAATGTTATCCAGTCAAGAAACTAATAAATATTCTTATAAAGAAACAAAAAATGACACATAAACCATATGGTGTTCCTATTAGTGGTTCCTTACACATGATTTCCTCTACTTAAAATCACTAAGCCGAAACTTCATGGGAAGAAATATCATTATTTATGATCCCCAGTTCCTCATATTCATAAATCATTTGTGTCCTACTAATTTATTTTTTCTAAACCATAGAAAATTTGTTTAAGGATACTATCATGGTATCCCAAGGTTCTTATTACAGTTGATAACTTCTATGAAATTTTCATATGATAAATATTCCAAGGAAATTAACACATATATAGAGTATGAAAAATTTATACCACTATTACGGTAAGATAAGATCATGAATAACTCACAATACACATATTAAGGTAATCAAAAGTAATTCATATGTTGGTTCTAAGTAACACAATTTCACAACACTTTTCCATGTTTTGTTCTTATTAGGTATAAACCATTAATTACCTATAGGATTTCATCAGAATTTTTTGTAAAGGTAAAACTTATTAAATAATTTAATCACCAAGTGGAATTAGTTTTGTTTCTTGAAGTGAAACTCCTATTGGAAAAAAATCAACCCTTGAAAAACTACCATCATGATATTTATTAGAACTATTTTCCTAGAATAAGAATTCACATAAAAGTCATAGATCCACTAAGAGTAAAATACCATAAAATAATAATAACGACCTCCAAAAAGTGATATTCGACTATAACGGTCTGTGAATATAAATTATTATCTTCGCACTACTAAACAGTATGGTCATACATAATGATTACACGTCGTTACATAGAATATTTATGTCATGGATGAAAACTAATTCCATTCATGAATGGTTTTCCTTTTCGAAAGTAAGGGTTCATGATCACTATAGTTCCTTTAAATAAATGACATCGTCTAATAACCATTGGGATCCATTAGGAAAATTTAACCTTTTTATTTTATTTTATGATAAAGTGATTCACATAATAATACCAAGATAAATTTTTATTGAAAAAAAACAATTTTGGATCATCAAACTATCAAATTGAAGTGTGAGAAATGAACTATGTACATGGATACATTTTCCCCCTATATAAAGTGTTTTGTGAGGAAAAATGGTTCCTATAAGACCATTAGAACCTTGTTCTTGGGTTTAAAAAACTTTTTAAATCAGCAATGGATAATGTAAATGTTATTCTCCTGGTATGAGGTTCTCACCACCACATCACAAAACATGGAATCATTTTTTAAGAATCGTTATCCCTCGATGTGTGAGAAACAATTCATGTTGAAACTTTAAGTGTTCTATTTGGGTTATTGAAAATATATATTTATATATAAGGTATTTACTTTTTTTGTATTTTTTTGGAAATACATGTTATGTTGTGCAACATCGTTTCCCCCTATATAAATAAAAAGTGGTCATTATTGGTTGATATTAGTGTAAAAAATTAAATAAGTTCCACAGTAAGATATAAAGAGATATTTATGAATGAAATAAACCAAACTGCAGCACCATAGGTTCGATAATATTATATATTTGGTATAGTGTCCTCTCTCCTAGGTTTTGGGTAAACATGTCATATGACCCCAAGCTATATCAAGAATAAGACTCCATAAGGTCTATACCTTCTCTATTTGGGGGAAAATGAATTTATATGATGATATCAATTGATTGTACCATAAATAGATGTTGATACACGTTTAGAAATACTACCGCATATAGGGTTTCCATTTCAAAAATTGAAAACCACGATTCATTAATAAAATTTTCACCATAGAATAGGTAGATTAAAATAAAAACTAATCCATTCATAGGTTAGGCCCATCTTATTATTCATCCAATATAGATGCAGTCAACCAAGTTCAAAGATAGACCCTTCCAAGGTAGCGAAGAGTTGTACATGATATAGTTACAAGATAGTGGTACAAGGCGACACTATATAGAAAATCATCATGTGGAATTACATGAAGAACTACTTTTTAAAACATCACTACAATATTTTAATGGTAGTATATATAATTTCTATGTATACAAATCAGTGGTCTATCCTGTGAAAGTTTGATTTAGGATAATGCTGATACAAGGTAAATCATATCCTAGGTTACCATGTTGCATAGTTTAAAACAAATAACTCTAGAGCAGTAGTTGTGACACACACCATAGTAGGATAGATTAAAATGACATGGGATTAAATTTTATTTTTAATTCCACAAGATCATTTATATTCTTGTGATAAGGAGTTTGTATCATACCATATAAGTTCATTAGTTTAATAAATCCACCCTAAAAAAGATATTTCACTTTGGAGGGTTAACATATATTAGAGATGAACAATAGATTCATTATGAATCTATAAAATACTAAACAATGGAACTACAGACCACACCAGAATATAATATTTTTCGAAGCAAATTTTTCCATGATCTAATGAAGGTATGGGGGATGTTTTTGGGAGAGATTTGTGGATCTAGTGAATTAAAAGAATCCATTACAATGTATATTCTACAACTCCGTAGTCTAAATATTTATACTCATACACTTACTTAAAAGTATGATCTTTTCCATATTAAATCCACAGAGAAGGATGACCATGTAATAGAATTAGAGACCATGTTTTGGTTAATTAGTTTCTTAAAAATTGTAGGATTCAAATTGGAAACATAAATATTGAGTTATAAATATATATTTTATGGATTAAATCTGAATTAATAGAAACAATGGCCACAATAAATGGTTAGTACACCTGGAAAGATCTATAAAATATAATAATAAAAAGTATTATTTTTACAAGTTTTATTAAGGGTTGTTTTCTTATAAAACTTCTTCAAGATTCTTCATCAGAGTATATAGAGTATAATTAAATATCTAAATCAAAACTGAAATCTATACACAATAATATATATAAATTTTTTGAAGAGTGGAGGAAGATAAATGTGTGACTATTTTTATCCCTTATTGATGATTTTACCAATGTAGTGATAAAAGAATAAAGGATAGAGAAATATGTTGAATATTTTTCAAAAGAAAAAGTGTATTTTTATAAGTCCATAAAAAAAGAAGTTATTTGTAAGATTTCACATGAAAAGAACATTCTACTAAGAGTGATGTTAACATCAGGCCTCTGAAGAAGAATGTAAAGGCAAAAGTAACCTATATTTCCATGGTGAAATGGTAATATGGTGATATTTTAATTTTTCTATAATACAACCTTAATTACATCATATAATTGTGATAAAAAAGAATAGATTATTGAAGGTGATACTTAATAAGCGATTATCTATCCAAAAACCATTTTAAGGGGATTGATTATGGGAAATAGTGACCTAAAACAAAGAAATTAGTGATTTTGGGGCATCATCAAATCATATATTAAATTTTCCTTGCTACTGATGAACCAATAAAATATCCTTATATCCTTGTGTATAAATTTTTAAATTTCTACAACATACAAACTAGTAAATTAGGTAAAACAAATATTGACAATATATAGTCAGGGATAGTTAAGTGAATTTGTAATCAAATAAACATTGAAACTAATATAAAAAAAGGTATATTATACAATTAAGAGGACATGATACATTGGGGAAGTGGGAGTTTATGTAAAATTGATAAAATTATATAATATTTAATACCCTGATTCACCACCCCCACCCTCTATCAGGGTATCCCTCACCTAAGATCCTTTATACATGAAAATTGGTATTAGATCACAGGTTTTATTTGTTTGGGATTAATTTTCTTAGTTTTTATTGTTTTTGTTTCTCAGGCTTCGTACATTATGTTTTAAATTTTGGATAAGGTAACAACAAAAGCGACTCATAATGGATTTTCATTATTTGATGGTGTTTGAACCATGGTAAACTAAACTATTGATTGATAGTGTTGATGATGTGTTAATTTAAAACCAATTTATGTATTAATAAAAAGACATTGAATAATAATGAATATGGTTTATATAAAATGGATGACATATTGAGAAATTAGTGATGTTTGTTCAATGAAATTATTTTACTGTGATTTCTAATTTTTTATAATGAATAATTAGGAATTTTAGAGAATTTATGAAAATATTTTGGGGAAATTTAAATTCATTCATGTATTACAGTCCACAAACCATGTAGAAGAGTTCGGGGTCCATGATATTTTTATTCATGAAGGCCACACATGATTGTGAGGTATGTAATTGGTTTTCCAGACCACATAGATAAGTTGTTGTTAAATACGAATGTATGGGGTATTTGGATGGGTTTTTTTCTAACCAAGAAGGAATTTCATGGTTTTAAAGGTTGTTTTATGATTAAAAAATAGATTTTTTTATCGATGGAAAAATGAAGTATGTGGTTCACTTGTGACTTCCACAAAGGATACTTCACCAAAGTGGTTCGTGTTTGTCACATCCTGAAGGGGGTTTAGGAAGAAGAAATTATGAATATTTTTATTATAATTTTAGTGATTAAAATTTTAAAAAAAATTATAAATAACTTAAAAATACATCCATTAAGAATGCATGATAAACTAAAGGGGAAATTAAGATAATGATCATAAAATTTCCAAACGAACATCTATTCGTAAAGGAATATTTTCATGAATAATTATAAGAATAAGTTCCTGAAGTGTTCTTCCATGAATTCAATATGTGAAAAAAAATGATTCTATAAATTATGTTTCTGAGGAAGTTTTATGAAGTATTTTTTTTTGTAAAGCAATTCTATGGGGATGGTATACCAAGGAGGAGCATGAAAAATTAGTCCAAGAAGGATGTAAAAATATCATGTGGGAGATCTTCCAAATTTATTTCACATTTTTAGTGGGTAACATGATTGGAAAGGTTTTTATGTGGTGAGTCAGGTATCATGTGGTTTCATCACATTAGGATTTTTCATGTAGGGATTTTCACCTGAACAAATATGTGGTTGCTTTTATATATTATGGTTTGATTTGGATTATAAAATATAATTTTTAATAATAAAAAATCAAAGAATACATTCTTAATGATATGGATGTTACCTTCAAGTTGATAATTTGAGGTTTAATTCATCCAAGATTGGGAACACTAAGGAGTTGATAAAAGTGATCTGTGGGTAAATTAGTTTTTTCCATGATTTTCTTGTAAGGGAAGTGCACCTCGCATGGAGTGATTATGGATAAAATATTTAAATCTTCAAAATACAATAAATCTTTGTGTATTTTTATATAGTGATCATGTCCTTGGAAATGTTTATTTGACTAGACATTTATAGTATACTAAGTAAAATTATTCTGTGTCTAATTTTATTTTTATTTTTTTTAGTTGAATGAACATTTCATTTAATAAGTTTTAAGGAGTTACTACCAATGTTGGGAAAAGAACCATTTTAATAGAAACAAATACTAACACCCTAATTCACCCTTACCCTCTAAAGGCATCCCATGGTACAACAAATGTTATCAAATCAGGGGTTTTAGGTGTTAAATATTTAAGATAGAGAATTCATGAAATACTAAAGGAATTAATCTATTTTATGGGATTAACTACCAAGATTGAAAGAATATAATTATTTCACATATTTAATCTATCAAACTATAAGTTATTTCATTTTTATTTCATGTTATTATATTATTTTACGTGACAGGACAATCCATGAGTGAAGCAGATAGTAAATGGTTTGATGTCAATACCAAAGCTCCAAATAATTTATCTATAGATTTGTCATATTATATCCATATTAAACTTATAAGTTGTACAAGTTCGATGACTTTGTGGGAGAAATTATCTAAGTATATTAATTTTATAGTAATGTAATGGATTCAAAGACACTTATCCTTCATAATATATTGAATTATTTATAAATTCTTCATGATGGGAATGTTGATGGCTTATTCAATTGGATCACAGAAGTGGTATGAGGTATTCAATGACATGGTTAAGAGATAAAGGATTTCAAAAATATTAAGAATATTTTTTGATGGTCTCCATAGCTATACAATTAAAAATAACTGGATCTAAAATAGAGTTCTTTTTCTAAGATCTCTCTATATAATCTATTGAGTAGTTTGGATACTTACGAACTGAATGTAATTCTAGAATGGGAATCAAGTCTTGAAAGTAAGGAGATGTGATTAAAATAAACAGATAATGAAGACATATCGAATTGAATAATTAGTGAATAGGATTTGGATAATGGACTTCTCTCATTTTTGGATAGAAAATTAAAGAGAGAAAATGGTATATTCGAAGGCATGATTCCCTTGGCCTATTTTTTGTAATAAAGTTGAGAATATTATAGTAAGGTTATCAATAAATGATAAATAATGTGAATAAAAATTTATATAAATTTAATGATGAATATTCTCTCTAACGAGACACTCTAAAACAAGGATTTCGTCATGATGGAAATTTAAAATAATGAAAATTGTGAGAAAAGATGAAAATTATAATGAAGACTATCTCGAGGGAGGTAAAATTTAATTTAAAAAGGATATAGAATAAGCCTTGATGGATACTACTGATAATGAAAAACATGAACTTGTAAAAGTCTGTGAACCTAAAGGGTAAATTGACTGCAAGGTGGAAATTGAGGGAGGTATCTAAGAGATCAATAATAAAAATATTAATAGACTTATAATATAATACTCTAAATATGTGGATCATGATGAATTAGATATTGACCTAAAATAATAAGGTTTAGAAAAATTATTTTTTTTCAGGTGAACTCATAAAAATTATTGAGATTCAAGGTAAAGATTAAAGAAAAATCTAAGGTGGCCAATGAACATAATGGAAACCTATATGGCAGAATAAAATGGTTTATTACCTTGAATAATTGGTTCTTTAATTGAGAGTGAAACTGAAATTAGTATTCATATAAACTGATTCAAAGAATAACCTATATTTTTGGGGGTTCATAGATGAATAATTTATAGAAAGGTTTAAGTGAGGCTCTAAAGGTGTTGATTACATTCTAAGTGAATAGAGTAAAATAATTATTGGTAAAACTTGGGTCAGTTTTTATATTGATACATCAAAACAAAAATGTTGAAAAATATAAACAATGGATATAAGAAGTTTTTTTATCATAGAATCTAACCTAAGTAATTAGAATTTCAAATAATGATCACTATGAACAATTGAAATCATTGAACCAAAACAATTATGATACTCAAATACAATTCAACATCAATAGTGATATAAAAAGTCTAGGGAAATGTGTAGGAATAATAATAAAACAATATACTCTTATAAAGTGTAAATTTTTTGGCTACTTTGGCCAAACAATGTCTAATTTTGAAGATGAAAGAAGATATTTCAATGAGGAATCTCTCCGAAGTTAATAAATTAGAATAAGGCCATATACTTCATCAAATATAAGAAATAATCTTTTTGTACATTTCTTTTATTATTTGTAGATTGTATAAAAAATTTCAATGGGTAAAGGGAAAGTATAAATAGTAACCGAAGAGATTGTAGAAAAATCGATATAGGTCTACCAAACAAAATACCTATTAAAAATAGGTACTCACCACTAGAAGAATATGATGATTATGATTTCACCATTTATACTGGGGTGAATTTGGGGAGTTTTTCTTATGAATCTACTATATCAGGTATCTTGTGGAAGAAAAAGAAGAATATTGAGAATATAAATCAGGATGAAATTACTCCCAACAAATGAACAAAAATTGAACCTGAATTCTTCATAGAGGGATTTCATCAAACATTAATATAAAAATAAATATCCTAAAAAATGTAAAATCTAGAGTTGATATAACATTTAATATTTTAAAATGTGGATCATTGAAGATCAATGAGAGTAGAAATGAGAAATATAAGGGGATGGGATCAAAAATACTATTGTTCACTTTAGGTATAGATTATGAAATTAACTTCTATGTGTGAGTCAACTTTATGATTTTGGTATTGTGGTAAAATTTAATAAGAATGTGTGTCTAATAGAAATGTAAGATAGAAACTATATTAAGAGATGAAAGATAACTAACATTAATCTATACTAGATGGAAAATCATTAATATACATCTCTTCTTATAGTGTAAAAATATAAAAAACTAGTGGAATCAGATTTTCGGTCACATGCATCTGAAAATATGAGAATAACAAACCATTTTAAGTGTGTTTGTGGACATACCACGTCTAATGTTATCCTATGAAAAGACATGTGATTCTTGTATATAGAGAAATTTGATGGAAATCCTTATCAACCAAAGATAAAATGGTAATCTATTCTAATTGATATATTTCACACTAGTCTAGGTGTTCTTCTGATTATAGTTAGACCACATTGAGAAAGATATTTCATTATTTTAAATGATGACTATATAAAATGTTTTGTGGAACATTAATCAATAGAAAGAGATAAGTAATGGTATTCTAGAAGAGGTGTCAAAGAGGTGTCAAAAATGAGACCGAGTGCATAATTAAGACATTGTATTCTAGTAATATATTATAGTATACTTCTCTTGAGTTTGAGAACTATATAAAAAAACAAGGCATAAAGAATAAAGTTTCATCCTTAAAAACTCCATAGAAAAATTGATTTATTGACCAAGGAAATCAGATGGTAAATAATAACTACAAAATGTTACTCTTTCATAGTTCAATGATTCAACGGTATTGGAAAGTGGTAGTATAAGTTATTGTGTACACCTAGAATTCCACATTAAAAAAACTTATAAATAAATAATCACATATGATATGTAGTATGGAAAAATCCTTCATTGAATCATTTTTTGTCTTTGAAAGTATGTTCCACATTCATAATAAATAATGAAATCAAGTCAAGTTTAGTGAGGAAGTAGACAAAGAAGTATTCATATGATATTAAAAATATAGTAAGTCTTTTAATTATCCTATTGATATGCTGGGTAAAACTGTAGAGACCAGTGATGTAAAAGTCAATGGGGAGAGATATCTTAAGAACCCTAGTGGAATGAACCAATATATTTTCTATGAAGTAGAATAGGAATAAAATAATGATAGTGAAACACCAGATTTTTTTCAGTGTTTTTAAAATTCTAAAGACTATGAGGCTCATTTAGAAGAAGAATTGATTGTTGAATAAGTGTAACTTATACCTAAAAGGAGGAAAAGGGGTGTAGTGGTTAACATATCAAACATTATTGGGGATATATCTATATCAATGAATATAAGATGGATGTGAAATGTAGATCATGCTGTAGTACTATAAATGGTGGAGCTCGTATGATTTAAGGAAACTTAAAAATATGAATAATGATTTCAAGCTATTAATGAAGAGTTAAATCAAATGGAAAAAAATATCACTGTAAATTTTTTATATTCCATTATATCACTATGAAATTTGAACCAAATCTATCTTCGAAAATAAATTCAAAAAACAAGTATATGTGATCTGAAATAAGGCATGACTAGAATTTAGGAGATACAGTAAAATTGAATTGGTAGATGTAAAAGATAATTTTTTTCTAGTATCTTCACATGAGTTAAATAGTCTATTCGAGAACATGGAAATTAATATATGTTTCATTATTTATCAAAAAGATATTAAAATTGAATTTTTGTAATAGTGTTGTCGAGGAGAATGTTTATATATAATAGCTAATCTGTTTCCTAAATGGTGATGATGAAACAAAGGTTTTCATGTTGAAAAGGGAATTGTATGGTCCAAATTATGCACCTCATTAATGGTATTCTAGATTGGATATTTTTTAAATAATTTGAAAATAAAATAGTGGTGTGTCTACAAAAATTAGTACTTGAAGACGTATAGATGAGAAACATTCATAGTTCTCTCGTATATTTATGATATAAAATTTTGTAGAAAAAAAAATTATGTGGTATGATTTTCTATGTTCTTGAGAATAAGGTTTTAAATTTATATTATATGTGATATTAGTTATTATTTGTGGTTGAAAGTGTCTAATATAATTGTATATAATTTTGTTTCCCGAAATTAGTATAAGAGAAATATGCTGATGAAATTTAATTTGCATTATTCCAAAAACAATTTAGACTCTAATTTTAGTTGTAACTAATATTAAGAATCATTATAATGGAAAAAATGTATATTACCTTATATGGGAAGATAATAAGTGTATTTTTATACATAATAGGAACTCATCTAGATATTTTTATCTACATTCTTTGTATCCCATTTCCAAATTAAACCTAAATAGGATCCTCATAACATAGTTAAATAAATAAACACATACATATAAGGTATATTCAACATTGTATTATTATTTTACATAGGAAAATATTATGAATTATATAAAAAAATGTGTTTATAGGGTTGTAGATATGGTGAACCATAAATCTAAAATCAATGGTGATTTTTTCATCATAAATAAAAGTGTATTATGCATAATTAAGATTTAATAAATCACATCATTAAGTTTTATGGAAGAATAAAATATCTCAATATCCATGGCATATACCCATATTATATGAATGATGAAGTAAATACAAGATATTAGAGAATATGGGAAGAAACATAAGGAAATATTTTATGACTACAATTGTGAGTTCAAACTCACAAGTATATCTATAAAACACTCCCTTACAAAGAATATTGATATCTAGAATGATTTTATCAAATAAAAAGGTGGTCATATAATTATCAAAATTTTGTATGTTGGAACTAATATGAAAGTGGATGATATCATGACAAACGCTTTCATCGCTATATTTTTTATGTATTGGTTGAACATCAGTGTTCGTCCACCTCCCAAAACTAAGGGTTGTTCGTGGAATTAACCTCTCCGTATGTTTTAACCATTTGAAACTATTTAACGTGTTTTGTGGCATTAAGGGATGATATGATTCATGGGTGTGTTGTGTTGGAAGTAGATCACATGAAAATTTATCTTTGGGTTTACTTTCAATGGAGGGAAGAGATAGTGAAATTTAGTTGTAAATGAGTGGGAGATGTGTTTTTCTTCTATTAAGTGGAGTTAAATATGATACTCCCTTTTTATTGTGAGTTCATGGTATGATTTTAAGGTAAGGACTATCATGATTTCAAACATGAAGCATTGAATAATCCCTTGATATCTTATTTTCTACATTTTTCTTTTCTCATATATATTTAGAGTGATAGATGAGTAATTATGGTTCTTTATGATTATTGTGTATCATTGAATTTTACATTGGATTTCTAGAAAACCCAAAATAGAATAATATTAGAATCATTGTGAACTAAGCTGAAAATTGATTGTGTAGATATTGTGTTTGTCAAAAATACATTTTGGGGCTAATCAAAATAATTTAAAGACCAGGTAAGATAGTTTATAGAAAATAAAAGACCAATTTAAAAATTGGTGAGGTTCATTAAATTACTTTGTTTTCTATAAATTTTTTGTTGTTTGTAATAAGTTTTCAGGATATTTTATATAATGGTTTTAGGGAAAAGGAATGTGGGGAACATAGTAGAGTTTTTACCCTATGTTTTTTATTTCATGGCCCATGATGGTCTCTTTAATGAAGTATCCATAAGACTATGATCTGAGTACATGGTTCTTCAGAGCATATAAGGAGGTTTTCATTCACAAAGTTTGTACACGGTCTCAGAATGAAAATTTTGAATGGAAAAAAAGGTATTATATGGTTTCCAAAGTTATTTTATTATCTCATTGTAGATTTGTCCACCAAACATAAAGAATACTACATATTTTTTATGTGATGTTCATAGATTATGGTTCATGAAGGAGTTTCATGGTTAGAAAACTACGAAGGGGTTTCACCAAGGTGGATTTTCAAAAAAATTAATGGAATAGTAGTGATTAGAAAAAAATAGAATATTTTTCCTATAAATGCTACATTAATACATTCATTAAGCTAGAATAAAAAATAAATGGAGCTATTATAATATTATAAATAGAATTATAAATTGTAAATCCATTTTTAATTTAATCTCTTAAATAATAATTCATTGAATCAACTCATGAAACAGTGTTCTAATAATTCAGTCTATGAAGGAAGTGAATATGTTTGGTAATTTCATGAGGAGGATCTATAAGGGTGGAGGTCTATAAGCATTGTTCGTGGGGTAGGTTCACAAAGAAGGTAGACTCAAATTCATTCTATTAAGGTGGTATCTAGGTCATTAGGGAGCTCCATGAAGTGGATTTTGTTGTCTAGTAAATTTCTTTTATGGTCCAAAATGTGTGTATATAAAGGATAGCGTAGTGAATAGTTATATTATGTGAGGATGGTTTGGGAATGGTTTTTCAAATGAAAAAATAATTTGGTGTTTTTTAGATATTGTGGAGTATATTAGAGAATCAAACCTAGGTTATCCTAATGAAAATAAAAAAATACTTTCCTGATGACATGGAAGGGACCATTAGGTCAATAATGTGAGGAAGAATTCATATAGAGTATTGAAAATTGATTAGTCGATGGAAGTAATCTGAGAGAGGTAGTGTGTTATCCCTAATATCTTTATAATGTTTGTGTGACTAGCATAGACTGTTCATGTACGAAAAATTCAAATCTATAATGTATAGTGGGTAATTGGTAGATTTGTTCATGATTGATACATCATCAAAATAAACGATATATGTTCTCTCATTGGAATCCTAGAAAAGTACACATAAGATAATTAGAAATATAAAATTTAAATATAAGATTATGATTTATTAAAAATATAGAACAAAATATCCAAAAAAGAAGGTATCACTAAATGATACTATTTTAGAATATTTGGTCACATTATCTTGATGACTTTTAAATCCCAAAGGCTAAGTGATAAAATAAAAGATACTACCTCAATATATCATCCAAAATAGGGCCAAATGAGGTATTATTTATATTTGATGTGTTTCATAATGCACCGAAATTATTTCACTCGTAGTTATAATCTTGTAAATAATGGAGAAAATTTTGGACTAAAATCAAGGACTTTTACTTATTGTGATAAAGGTGGAAGAACATAAAATGATAAATCCACAAATAAAGGAAAATTCTAAGTTGTCTCTCTGGGCCATCAAGGAAAAATCATGTCGTTGTGGTATCAAAAAACATACCACAATGAGAGAAGAATATATTGGAGTAAAATATCTCTAATGGATATGGAATCCCAAATAAATATCTAATAGTTTCTTTTTCCAAGATATGTTTTTTCCACTATTGGAATTTATTCAATAATTAGAGAAATTCAAAATCTATGAAAATAAAAATAATTCTCACATATATAATGAAATATGTGTAATTGTAATCACTCATAAAATATCCATATAATAAGGTTAAATAAGTTTTCTATAAAGGATGATCAAGAAAATGAATAAATAGATTAGTTATAGCATCACTTTCCATCAATTTAAAAAAGGGGGAAATGAATGTTTGAATGAAAAGAGTTCATCCACAAAGACCAAATGTATTCCTTGTATTGATAAATTTTTTGGTACCTAAATCCCACGTAAGTAATTGATTATAAATTTTAGTTACATAGGTGTAGTCTCAAGGGGGAGATATAATTAATGGGGTAGTTTTACTAAAAAATCACATGGTAATAGAGATGAAATCAGTTATGAATAAGACGAAAAATGATAAAAACATGTGGAGTATGAGGCATGTTAATCCTTAAATGGTATAATGATGACTTTGGTACGTAAAAAGTGTAATTTTACCATAACTTTATTGGTAGAAACCCACTAGAATTATTATCATGCATTGAGATAAAAAACATTTACATGGTCAAAACTTATGATTATCTATGTTTTATTTTGAGAATTAGTACCAGTTGTTTGTCTCTACAAGTTACCAAAAGAAACAGAAAAAGGGACATATTTCACAATAATTACATCCCCAAACTAAAGTATATTTCATTAACTATTATACTTAAATCTAGGTGTTTTTCATGATGAATTATGAATGGATTCTCAGCCTTATACGTGGATAAAGAAACCCTATGGATTCTTTAGTGACATAAAGTTAAATTGGAATCTATAGTTCATTTGTATCTAGTGGTATGAATTTATTATTAATGTTTTATATATCGTTATATTCTACTTCAAATTTTATCTGATGTTTGTTTTTTAGAAATATGAATGAGATCAGTGTAATTGTTGAGAATTGTGGAGAGCTTCAAGATACATGGGTTTATGTGTTTTACTATATGACAATGGATAACTTTTTGGGAGTTATCTTAAACTCATATTTCATATATCATGCCTCAGATATGATGGCTTATAGGATTCATTTAAAAACTAAGAACTATGTAAAATATCCCAAAATAAATGTCTTATCGATGTTTAAATTTCATGGTCAAAGTGATGAGATGTTTGTTGTTAAGTTTTGATTTTGAATAATTATTGTCATTTTACTGGAATGTAAAAGTTTATATTTTAATACACCAACCAAAAATATGTAAAAAATAGTAATAATAGTTTTAGGATAATCATAAATTGAAAAACAAATAATATGTTTGTTAAAAATGGGGGGTTTTATCAACAGGTAAATTTTTTACCCTATGAAATTCAAAGAATTTCGTGTAGAAGAATCTTGTGAAGGAAAAAATCTACATTCAATTAATAGAGGGAGATACAATTTGAAAATATACATATAAGGATTTTCCATTTAGGTTTTTTTCAAATATGGGGGAGAGAGAACTTACCCAAAATCCATTTACAATGTTTTATTAAACCTGGTTAAGTTTTATTTAAATTGATATTCAACAATTTCTAAACTGGGAGATATTTTGAATCACAAATTTTCATGTTGGATATATTTATAATATATATACAAAATTATGGCATTATTTTTTATTTTTTTACAATACTTGTTATGTATTGGTGCTTAGTCTCCCATACTATCAACACAAAGAAGTCATTGGAGCTTAATATTTATGGAACCAAAATGAACGAAGTCCTGGTAGAATGAAGAAAAAAAATTCTTAAGGATAGAAAATATTCCAATGCATCATAGGTTATGCCATGGTGTATGTTAGATATAGTACACTATCTACCTTTTTTAGGGTAACCATGATGAAACACCCATGGATATTCCATGAATAAAACTTCATAAGGTTCACCCTTTTTTATTTTATAGTAAAATGACTATACACATCGCAATATATTGTCCATTCCATAGTGGAAATATTTAGAGAAGATCAGTCTTACAACCATAATGTGGGTGTCCACACAAAAATAAAGATATATTCTATAGTAATGTATGGTGTTTCATAAAAGTGCTAAGGTAAATTTTTCCATCTATAAGATAGTGTCGTCTAAGTAAATATCATTTATAAAGGAATCTATTCAAGATTCAAGACAGTCCGGGAAGAGGTAGTATATTATTGTAGGTGAGAAGGTGTAAAGACAACTGAAGAATGTATAACCATAGAGTAAGGAACTATGTAGGGTGGTACAGTGACCAACCAGGTGGGTCAAATCTAAAATATTTTAATAATATGGGATAAAGTATCAGTATATATAAAATATTAGTCTTCCATGTGAAAGTATAATACATCAAATGGCTGATGAAGTCCGCACCTCAACCTAGGTAACCATGTTGTAGATGTGTATGAAATAATTAATGAGGGGTGTCTATAAAAACCATCATTTAAAGAGTGACTACATCACAGAAGTGTACACATTAATTAGGGTTCCATGGTATTTTTTAGTTTTCTTACAACATAGAGTATGTAACACACCACAAAAGTATTTATAATGATGATATAGAAGCCATATAAAGGCCTTAAATCATGGAGGGTTCACCACTATTATAGTGGGAGAAAGCATTCATCTTAAATGTACATGAGACCAGGTCATGGGACTGTAGAAAACACCAAAACATGATATTTTTTAGATAATTTCATGTCATGGAATCAACCATTTACGATGGAATTTATTTAGGAAAGATGTCTTCATTTGATCAAATATTAGAATCCACACCAATGTACAGTGATCCATGATGTCTTCTGTCAAAGTTTAATTGGACCGTTCCATAGAAGGAAGAGTTATGTCATGTAGAATCAATAGAGGAGGATAATATCATAATAGAAGAATTTAATGAATTTTTATCAATCATTATTCATATAACTACCATATTTGAACAACAAAGTTCAAGATGTAGTTATAGAAAGAGATTTGAGGGATCAACATGGACTTAATGGAACTAAATGGAAAATATAAATGGGTGGCACCCCTTACATGGTATATAAAATAGAATATGAATAATAATTATTCTAAACTGTCATATTAAGGGCTGAATTCTTAAAAAACACTTTCTGAAGGTTCTTGGGAGTTCATAGAGGGTAATTGGAGCTTCAAATGAGATATGAAATCTAAGAAACTTTATTAATTCAAATTTCATAGAATTGAATAGGAAGAGATATGGGTGAATATTTTTGGAACATCCTAAAGATTATTCCAATGGAGAAGGAGAATAAGAAAGGATATTGGGTCTTGTTGAAGAATATTCTAAGGAATAAGAAGTGGGTAGTTTTAATTACGGTAAATTAGAAGAAGGTATTTCTATGATTACACATCGAAATTATATTTTACACTTACTGATATATGTAACAAGCTTGTGAAAGAACACATGGAGATTAATGTAACCTATTATTTAGTTGTTAAATAATAACAATGTGATATTGTTCTTGGAATATGATCCAACCTTCAATTAATTATAGTGCAATGGGACAAAGATATAAATTTATTTAATACTACCCATGGGAAGTAGTTAGATATCCTAAAACAATTGTTAGGGGTGTATCCTTGGGTTGGATAAAGCTAGTCTAAACCCATTAGTGATTATTTTTCATTGGCATGTTGGTGAATTCATTCTCCTTAGATTATCCTAGTGTTAGTGAACCAAGTAAAAATACTTATGTTCTTGGGCATTCATGTTAACATTTATGCATGTCACAAACAAATAAAGTGGGTAAATAATTTTCTAAAAACATCTTTTAAGGGTTGGTCTAGTGAAGTGTGAGTGAATCCAAATTGAAAAGGATAGAAAAATTGGTGACCTATAAAATTAATGGTTCAATAACCCTTATAATTATGAGAGTTTAAGAAAATGTGAAAAAAATTAAAATTATTTAATACCATGATTCACCCCCCCCATGATATCCTACACCTATGCCCCATTTTTCCTAATAATGTAGAATATGGAGATCCCATTTATTTAAAATTCTTGTATAGATATAATTTTTTATATTTACATGAGTTATACTATCAATTTTTGGTCGTATCATCGATTATATGAAAAATTTAATGGGACATGATTTTTGATACCAATAAAATACCAATCCCCCACTCTCGGAATTGAATTTTTTTAATAATGAATAGAACCCAATTTTGAGGTAACATAGGGTGCTTACAACATTAAACGAACATATTATATACTTTTAGAGTTGACTCACCAGTGAGTGTATGTTCACCAATATAATCATTTTGATTCCTAATATTTCAGTTTCCTCAATAGTTCAATTATTAATAATCTAAAAAACAAAAAAAGTAATATATTGATAAAGAAATTAACATTAACAATTACTAGAGATAGACCAAGTAAAAAAATAATTTTCCAATTATAGAGTCAATTTTATATGGATGAACAATTTAAATCTTGTAAAATTTCACTCAGATAGATATAGGTTTGTCAGGTATGGAAACATATGTACCATCACTATATTTTAGGGTGAGTTTATGAGATAAAGGCTTGTGGAATATGGTTTACTCCTTCTCTTTTTCCCAGGGATGGATATAGGAAGTCAGAATATATATGAATATACTCAGTCACCATTGCTCAAGGATATCTCACTCAGATATGAGATATGGTTTCCTCATATACTAGTGCTTCTAGATAGGTATAGGTTAGATGGATATAGAGGTATTTTTACCATCTCTATAGGCTAAGGTTAGTCAATTAAGATATTTGATATGAGTAACACTCTAAGATGAAAATAATATATGAGGATTTAGAGATAATAATTAAAATGTTTAAAAGGGTACGATCACCCAAAGAATACACCTCCATGAATTTCACAATGATCATGTTAACCAATATTTTTAAGTATTGGAATGGTGCTCTAATTTTTTCCTAGGTTGAGGGACTGAGTGAGAATTTCTTAACTCTTATCAGGGTCATATGGTACACCCCAAAAGTTTTTTTCTTTTTCATTTTCCCAAAACTTTTCCTAAGTAATAGATAGAGGAGTATCAGTGAGAATGAACTCATAATTTTCTAATGTCAGCCTTTACAAGATTTCAAAGTGAAAAGTTTTCTTCTTTTCTTCAAATATTCAATTTTTTGTATAGGTGATGCAAGGTATGATCTTGGAGAGAATATACTGAATTTTTTCCAAGGATTTCTGTAGTGAAACATTATCTCTATGAGTATTATTTCTCTTTCATTTCATAGTTTAAGGGAATTCGAGTAAGACCAATATAGATAACATTTATATTTATAAAACTTTAACTAAAATGTGAGGCAGTCATCATATATTCATGGGTGAAGAAAACCCACTGTGAAGGGATAACTAGTGTCACTCATAGTGAAATTCATAATGATAGTTGAATAATATTTAAGGGCGTGGTTATTGGAACAAATGATGTTTATATTTATGTTCAAATATTATTCACTAATTGGTCCGATAGTCTATCCAGAATGGGTGAGATAACCCAGAGTAGATGGTGAACAAAATACATGAATAGATGAAATAATTGATGGGTTCAAATAGCTTAATTTTGTGTTGATCAAACCATTGTTTCATGCCATTTTGGGTCACATTAATATGACCAAAAAAGGATCAAAAATAATAATCCATATTATTACTTTATAAATGGGTGTGATGCATTAATTTGTAACATTGAGAGTATTCAAATAAACCTGAATGCCTAGATTGGGTAATGAGTGAATCATTACTCAGGACATTTGAATCTATAAATGATTGGATGTAATAACTACATTGGTAATGACTATTGATCAAATATGATTGGTGGGTTCCACTATGATATTGTTAGTATGTATAGAGATTATAGGACATTCTCCTAAGGATTTAATTTTTTTATGGAAGTGATGAATATGGAGACACAAATAACCTTAACAAGCATATGTAACCCTTATATTTTTCGAAAGTCTTGAACTAGGATGACATAATAAGAAAATAATTGTCTTTTTCATAGACCACCCATTACGGGGTTTCAACCTGATAAGCTTCTTGTTTTTTTCTTCTCCAATTTTAAGGTTTTTTTAATTTTAACGGGTGAGTGAAAAGAATTAACTGTATATATCATTTGATGGATTTTTTAGTGGTCGAGGGTTTTATATATTTAATTATGGATTAATAATGTTTAAGGTTTCACAACATTGACTAAGGATTACTAAGTTTTAATGTCACATGGATATGATAAAAGAGTGAGATTTTCTCTATATATAGGGAAAAGAAATACCAATATGAATACATATTACAATACTATTATATATTGGATCATGGAGAGTTGATAATATTTTAAGGAATTAGTGAATTGAATAAAATAATATATGGTATATATATAGAAAGGGAAAAGTGATAAACTAGAGTGAATTGATAGTTCAATGCTAATATAACCCATATTATAATGTTGTGAATAGAGTTTAAGTATAGAGTGTTAGAAACATTGATGGGTATGTGATAATAAAACCTATGTAGGGCTTAATAGGTGAGACTTCCCAACACCATTTTTATGGGTAATTGTGACAATGTAAATCAGGAACTGTGGATTTTGAAACAATAAGTGAAGAGTGGGAAATATTTTGTCAAGGAAGATCATTTTCAAATATTTTAATGATGGGATCCACAAAAAAAAATTCAAGGGTATATAGGGATAGGCTACGTTCTCCTCTAGATGAAAATATTTCAATGTTTGGTAGTTGCACATGATATTCCTTAGTTTCATCCACTTCATCCTAAAACACTCAATGTATAAAAGCAAACATAATACGGGCTTGCTAAATGTATTTTAGAACATAATGGGAATTTAGAATAGAGATCTTGGATACAATAAAGGGAACTACTTCATGATGTTATATTTATAGTCCAAGGGTATATGATTTTTTTCTTGAGGTTATTCCCTAGCTTGAGACTTAATGTTCAATGTTTTTTATGTCAAACCCCTCAAATTTCAAGGCATATTGAAGATTATTATCTTCTTTGTGTATTATGGAATCTCAATAGTGGGTTTCATGAAAAACAAGGGAGAACAACAGATGAAATATTGTTACAACTCAGTGTTCACAATGTAAATGATGGTTCACACTCTAAAGGTGTCAAGGTGGAACTATAGACCTCCTATCTACATTAATTAAAAGCATGAATCATGGTTATTCATGGAAATAATAGTGGGGTGAGGGAGGATAATAGTGTAAACAATATAAGTCACACTATAAAAGTCCTAGGATAGTGGGAAAAAAACCACTATAATGTGGTCTTTCACACTATAACTATTATGATTAAACCATGAATATAAAAATAGGAATATTTTTAAGAGTTTTATTAGTGTAATTTTATTCTGGACTGCAATTTTATTTCCCAATCATCTCCCCTAACACCCACTCATGTTTGGGAATCAAAAGATCACCCCTTGATGATCTGTTCTCCTTTAACACATCACTTTTCTTTTTTTAGTATCATACATTTTGTAAGTTCCACTAGCAAAATCTAAGACCATTTTACCCTAATTTAAATGTTTATTCCTTTTTCTGTGTGTTTTCTTTGTATAAAACCTTGACATGGATATTTGGGGGATGATTGTTTTCTTTTAAATGTTCAAGCTTGAACTAAGATGTGTGAGTTAGCAAGTATTTTTTATTAGGCTTGATGTAAGAAGTCATTACCATTTTATATATTTTATATGAACTCTTATGTATTAATTTTAATACTATTGTGTGTTTTTGTTCCCCTATAATAACTCTGATTGTGGTATAAAAGTGGGCAGGCATGTCTGTGGATTTGGGATTGAACCTTTAGAGTTGGAGATTTTGGATTATGTCTTGGTTGATGAATAATTTTATATTGTTCAATGGGTGATGGTAGGGATATATGGCTAGGTATTTTGACCTTTCGGGGCCTTTTAGGATTTCATAAGAATACTAATTCCTAAAATATGGTGCAAGGGTCTAGGTGATGATTCACCAAGCTTATAGTGGTTTTGATGAGTGTTTCTGCATGTTTCCAATCATGTGATTATTGATGTCTCTGTCCAACTTGAGGGATACGGTTCCTCTGGACACATGATTGTTTCTATCTTGAGTGAGAAGGGACGGGTTGGAAATGCAGAATGTGACCTCCCTCGAGTGGGAAGGGATGGGTCTCGAGTGCATGATGTGTTCATGTCTTTAGTTATAATGCATGGGTTATGTGTTTTTTATGACTGGGTTTCTGAAAGTCATTTATATCTTATATGGGGTCAAAGCATGTACGACTAGGAGTTCATAGTGGCCTTGATAAAAAACAATGACTCAGTGGGTGTTTCCTTTTATCATATTTTAATTTATATATTTTGATTCATCCATGTTTATAATATCTATGCACTTATGATAAAGTCTCAGAAGTGTTTCCCTACTGGGTTTTTACGCAAACAAAGCATTGAAATCCTAATGTGCATGTAGATTTTATGGTTAGGGATCCATCCAAGGGAAAGGTTCCCATGATAAATTATTGAGTAGATGGTTGTATATGGTGATAGATACAATAATGAGAGAATCTTCAGGATCATTTTTGGTGATTCCTCATTTATATTCATTCAATTTTTTCATTGTATATATATTGATCCATCGCATGTGGTGATCCCTTCTGAATATAATGTACTGTATATTGTCTACAATTTTGAGAGCTCTAGAATGTTGTTATTATATCTTATACAATGTATTCTTTTATTTTTACCCTTATTTTATCAATTATTTAGTTATTACATTAATTTTATCACTATATGATACTAAGGAAATGGTCTTCCCTTAGTGTCCTTAGGGCCCATTTCATTAGTTGGTAGCCTCTTACGTTTGAGGAAGCTTATATAAGGTCATGTGGCTAACCTGATCATACGTAGTGATATGGGTCAGGGTGTCCAAAAAATGGTATTAGAGACCCCCTCTTATTTTAAATTACAATTTTGGGATTGCTGAAATGAATATATTATGATCAGAACTCTGGTACGAAGTTTCGGTTGTGTCTAGGAAATACCTGTATATTTGAAAACTGAGTTACGTGGGTTGTGGGATCGCATTTTTTGGTTGTGATGTTATAGTTTCATGTTGTTCGTATATTATTATTTTATTTTTATAGTTTATAGGATTTTACCATCGATTGATTTTATATTGTGAATGAATTCATGATTCATATGCAGACAGATAGTTTTACATGTCATATGATGGATTTCTTGTGATTGATGTAAGAATAAATTAATTAAGTAATAGTAATAATATATCTGTTGTTTTCCCAAATACATCATCACTAAAATTGACAAAATTTAACCACTGAATGCTTATTTTTCTACTAATTTTTATCATAAATAATGATCAAGAACTAAAGAGATGGGCTTAGGACATGGGAAATTTCTAGGGATTGTACCATATCGTTGTCGTTAGACTGCTAGGTTGAGATTCCTAGAGTCATTATGTGTGTTTTTACTCATTAATTTCTTAATTATTCTTTGTATTTTAGTTTTTAATTTTATTTAGTATTCTTATATCATATTGATTAATTTCATCCCATCAATATCTCGTGATTTTATTGCGGGGAAAGGATAAGGACTCTCTGAAAGTAGGGAATGTCTTTGTTATTCCTCTAGATGTCTAAAAGGGTTAGACAGATCATTCCCAAGATACTACTTCTGTTGTACTTATAGTAGCACCTCATTACCCATGTTTATGAATTATGTTGGTGGGAGATGGAGCTTCCCATCAAAAAGGACCAACAATGGTGGATTTCACTCATGATTTCCAGTTATAGAACCATTCATTATTCAAATGCATGGGTGGTCCTTGAGATACCAAATAACGGGTCAAGATTCTTTATGAGATCTATGAGCATTTAGAGATTCTTATAGATCATATGGTAAATTTCCCAGTGTATATGCAGTAGACATAAACAAGGAGGTTGTGCGGACAGATTTCAAGGACCATTTTTTGATGAGTTATTTCCTTACAAATTGAGGTCGGACAATGCTCAAGAGTTTATAGGGCACAAACCAGGGATGAATGATGTGGACTTAATTGGATACATTTTCCCACATCTATTTTGTTGTCAAATTGTGTTTTTAATGCTAGATATAATTTTAATCTTGATAATTTTTTATTTTATAATATTTAAATATATTTTTAGAAAACAAATTAAATTATTAGTGAAAATTTTCATTTTATAGTTATCTATTTCAATTTTAATTATTTTAATTATTTATTAATGATTGTTTTATTTATCATTAGTTTAATTTTTTTCTATTGTTATTTCATTAAGTGTTATTTAATTTTTATTTTTTTGTATTTAATATTTATTCCTTTTACTTTTTAGTTTTAATATATTATGTAATTAATTAGTGTTTAATATTTAATTTCTTTTATTTAAATAATTTAAAAAAAATAAACAACTATTTTTAATTCAACTCTTCTATAATTTTTTATATTTTAATTAGTTAATAAATTAATTAATAATTTTATTATTTTAATTAAACTGTTTTTAATTTGATATCTTATATTTTTTTAAAATAATAAATATTATGAAATTTTTAAATATTATAATATTTTATTCAATTTTTATATCATTTAAAAGGAATCCTTACATTTTGTGTTTTATTCTTCATACTAGCATAGAGAAACAGAAAAACACCACCACAAAAAAAATTCCAAGTGTGTAAGATATTTATTGGGGCATAAAATAATTATCTCAGTGTAAAAAAAATTATGAATTTAAAAAGTACTCAATACATAAGAGAAATATGTTTTCCTTGTTGTTGCATAAGATAACTTGTACATGGGAATCCGTGTAAGAGAATTCCCACAACCCTAAAAGATAAATGGATACTTCTGTAAGATGATTTTTTTTATATGATAATTTGATAAAGGATTTACACATAAGAAAACTAATTTTATATGATGTTCATTATCACTGGATAATTATAAAACATTATAAAATTAGAAATGAATTATAGCCCAAGGTCAAATGAGGATAGCCAACCCAATCACGATGTTGAACCCTTAGTTTTGAAGGGAACCAATACTGCAACTCTTCTTAGTGATTCCATGTGAAATAGGTTTTTGATTAGGTCTTTACCAAAGTTTCAAATTTTAATGAATATTTCTCTGGATACAAGGGAAGAATGAATCCATGTTTAGGGAGATTGAAAAACCTAGGTTGTAAGATATTGAGCTTGTTTGTAAGTAAGAGGAGACCCACAAGATAGAGTTAAAACCCATACAATGGATAACTATAAGAAATGGGTGAGATCTAATTAACAGTAAGGATATATGTACAGTGTAAGTTATCTTAATTACATAATACATAATCAATATTTCAATGTAAATTATTAAAAAAATCCACCTAATCAATAAATTGAACATGAACAATAATATGGAACAAATAAATGATGATCAAATAATTCCATAAAAGTAATATGAAGATCTATAAACTCATCTAGGGATATCATAACAAATAATATTACTGAGCTCATATTGATGGAGTAAATGATTTCGGAAATCTAAAAAATATCATCAGGGACTTGTTCCAATACATCTTAAATACCAGCAAGGCCTTGTATTAAGGATTCTATATGAATGGGTAATTCCTTGTCCAAAACCCATCAAGTTTGTCCCATAAGACCTAATGATGTGTTGAGGGGTTATAGTGTGCCATTCCCAACACATTCTATGTTTATCATTTAAAATGACAAATAAATTATCCTAATTAGATTTTTTCTTTATAAATATAATTTTATATTTATAATTATAAAAAAAATAAAATAAAAAAACAATTCAATATAATTAAATTTTACAATTCATATTTAACAAACAACTGAAGTTGAATTAATAAAACACCATTACCTAACTACCCAAGGTGGTCGACAGCCTCTAACGTAGCCTCTCCCTGATTAATTTTTCTTGGGAATTCCAAAAGTTATCCCATAAGGTCACACGATAAATTTAACATCATGATATCAATTTAATATGGTCTTGATCAAATACCCAATGGCACACTGAAATTTATGTGCCCCAAAAGCCTATTAAAACATGAATAATGGTATAAACCACCTACTGTGGAGTTTAATACAATTTTTCCATCTGGTATTAGGCTTAGACTCAAAGCAGTATGGAATAAATCAACGTTTCTGTTAAACGACCAGAATATTGGGAAACTCAATCATATGGATTTATTACGCTATGAGGAGAAAACTAATAACAGAAGATTAATGGGTGAATATATTCTTACTAATATGGTTTTAACGCACCTTGTGGATTGATGAACAGATCACCGACAAAGGATATGGAAAAAAATAAATTGGAGGAGGGATTGGGAGAGCTCTCCCTTGATGTACATGACCTTGGAGGAGAAAACAAGGAGAAACGGAAATAAATAATCGAGATGGAAAACTGACATTTCACCATTTTAAAGGTATCATGGTTAGATCGCACAGTTTATAAAACCATGTGAAAATACTGTATGCTAAAGTGTTGAGGTACTTCCTAAATTCCACTACCCACGCGGCTTGCGCACCGTTTTCCCTAACCATGCCCAAGTCATGTGAAGCCCTACAGAAATACTATATAGGTGAATGGATAGCTTTCTGCCCCATATTTTAGGGGTTTTCAAACCATGTTGCAGTAATCAAAATGGACCACATGGTTTGCTGGAAGAGGCTGCACAGTTTACCAAAACTATGCATCTTGACCTACATCTCAAAAAACATAACTTTGGGCGTCTAACTAACTAAAAACACTTTAGAACAACATTGAAACATTCCATGACATAAAAAAATGCTAAAAATATATATGGTTGATGTAAAGATCATAATTTTGTTTTGATGATCAAAATATAATTTCGGATACACACCAATTCATCTAAATTCAAAACTAGATAGGATTTCGACAGGATTCAAAAACCCAGGACATAACAATCTCCCAAAATAAAAATAGCTCATCCCAATCTATCAAACGAAACCTATAGACATTACTTATCATACCCATCAAATTAAAATTAACATGGATTACCATAGTCTCAAGGGAACATGTCAACTACATTAATGGGGGATCCCCACCATTGGAGTGGCCAACCCTGATTACAAACTGGCCCAAATATCAAACAAAAAAATAGTTCACCAACCATTCCAAGACTCATAATTCCTCCCATAATGCATTTTCTCTCCTGTACCTCATTAGATTATCCTATTTCATACCAGACACTGATTATAATCATACACTATATCAATTCCCTCCTCGTTTCAATATAACACATGGCACCAATGAGGTCCTGCATTGCATCAGATGCTCAAAATCAAACTTATTGCCTCACACATCTATCGATTATTACATAATAATGATTCCCAGATGCCATCATACCTCAATTTATGTGCATATCCTTAATACCCTGATTCCAACACAACTCATGCAACCTTCATCTCCTCGATGCCACGATGCCAAAGAACCTCACAAGTCATTCATCCAATGATGCCCACGTATAAAACCCGGTTCCATGCACCTCATATATATTGCACCTGATACAATTCAAAACTACAAACTAGTATCTGGTTAGTCCATTAATATATTTTGTGCACCTCATGCCCCGAAAATGGATATGCCTCAACATAAAATTATAAAGAAAAACAAGGAAAATTTATAGTCTCATGGAATACCTCTGATCTTCATCGACTCACCATCCTTCTCGGACCCTAGAAGCTCTACGACATGCACATGGTCTGAAGCCTGGTTACCTAAATCCAAAAATCCCTTTGGTGTAGCACCATCCACCAACCACTAACCCCCTAGTTGGGTCCCACTATAACACCCATGACCTCTCCATGTGGTTCAAGCCGAGCCACTATCACATTATACTAATTCCAATATGATCTCAGAACCTTGAGTCTACACTGATCCCCAAGAGTCGGCTAATTGTGAAGGATTCCGGTAGAACCTCTTGAGATTCCTGACATGTCCACATTCCTAAAACTCCTTTATTGGTGGCTCACAATAATTATAGACAAGTCCTAGCTTCCCACACCAGAAAAAAACAATCGAAGAACCAATCTGGGGTTGTTTGGCTGAGTCCTTAGCCTAACTACTTTTATGAAACTAATCCCAACCTCACTTTATACCATATGAATCATTTCCACTAAAGTCACCTAAATCCATCAACCGGCTCTAGTAAGGCATGTTCGTCAAATTTTCTCAACTATGAGAACTTGGTTCACCTCCTCGGAGAATGTGTTCAAACTAAAGATGTTTACATGCTCCTGAATGGTGTGTTATAAACCATCAATGAAATGAATCACCCTCAAGGTGTCGTCACTCACCACACCGGGTGAAAAGAAAGATAATTCAGTGAACATTGCTTCAAAGTCCATGAAAGACATGTGACCAACTTAAGGATCAAGGACTCCTTAACTCTATCTTCCCTCAGCATCTCTAGGAAGAAATTCTTGAAGAATCTAGCCTTGAATTCCTTCGAGGCCACTCTCATGTGTTTTTTACCTGAACTTGCTTGTCCCACAAGCACTTTGTCATTTCTATGAGAATATGGGTTTCTAGTTTCACCCTCCTTCCAAGAGGTGTATCCAACCACTTGAAAATAAATTGCATGGACATGATCCAATTATCTTCCATATGTGGACCACTCTACACCTAAAACAATGGTGAGTACTACAATAGGAAATATCGAGTAAGATACGCCATAGATAGATCTACTCTCTGAGATCCCCTACCGATCCCCAGGATCAAACGTACCAAGCTTATTCTAATATTCTTGTCAATAAAATTCCCAAACTATATCAAATATAGTGACTAACCAACATTATCTAGAACCCAGTTCTGTGCCTGAACATGGGCCTACTTTACCTGACCCACGGGGGGCTCAACCTACCTGTGCACCTATTTTACCCTTTCATCGTAACAGTGATACTCTATCTGATCTATCTAGTGGAAACCCATTGAATACTATCACATGTACAGTCATCCTAGCTAACATATATATATCACACAAATAGTGAATGTACTAGTAGGTAGTGTGATCTCACTACTCTTAACATTCCCCATAGTAACCATTCCACATTGAATCCTAGCCTCAATACATCCTTACCCACCCTTAACATCGAAAAGTATCAAACACACCCCATGCCATGCTCGTCCTAACGAAACACACTATAAAAATATGATGACCTTGTCACCCAACCTAGTGATCAACATCACCCATGCCATAGTGCTTGCTTACTCATTAGGAGCCAGTCCCAATTAACACATCACATGAAATATATATATATTTACATCAAATGATAAAAAGAAATGAATTTCACATTTGATAAGAAATTTTAACAGGTGCGTGATTATAAATAAATAAAACATTTTATCATGGTCCTATGAAAAAAACAAGTATAGAAAACACAACTTACCTTACCAATCAAGGGTTCAAAATCTCATTTCCTATCATACCAAGCCAAGGATCACAAATCATAACATTTAAAAATTCACACACTAAGTACACCACTCATGTTTGAAATCATATGAATTATGAAATGATATAAATAGAACATTAATTACCATATATGGTATCTTGGTATGTCCTTTATAAATGGGGTTGCATGCACCCAAGAACAAGATATAAACCTAGTTCTGACAACAGCATAATCTTCTGTCGACAAAAACACAAATAGTAATCCCTGAAGAAAATCATTCCAAATCTCATTAGTAAACATCCTTACATGGACACTAATACCCAATCAAGAATTCTCGGATACTACTTGTAGAATACATGAGATTATTAGCCACACAAACAGTGTTATCAGTCCCGTTGTCACTAGCCTTAGGCATGCCTCCCCATACGCCAAAGGATTCCGACTAACATAGATGGTGTATATGAATAATATTGGGGAGACTATACCCTCTGGATAATGATATAATAAAGGTCTAAGAAAATATATATGACATTTGTCAAGAGAAAAAACACAGTTGGCTCGAAACATACCCCCCAAAGAGGGAGGCACAGTCAGAAATATACAATAACAGAAGCAATATACAAAAGCATCAGAAATAAATAAATTAAACATGACAACCTAACACTTGAAACTAATAAATTGAGAATGAATCCAAATATAGTTAATACGGTAAAATATCGACAATATGTCTCCAATGGCCAACCAAAGTATAATACATATTTATAAGTTGTTGATATAGAAAGATAAAAAAGGAAAATTTCCTATGAGGAAAGACCTCAAGGCCCCTTTCCAATATCCCTTGCAAGACTGTCTCTAAGATCCATCTCATGATCATAGACCATTACCTGAATGGAAAAGAATAAAGTCTACATGTCTCCTGAAGGGAATGTGTATGGTGTGAGAATGAGTCTTAGTAGGATACCACCAATGTATGTATACCCACCATAAGTGTTTATGTAGGTGTGTAATATAAAATTAAATGAAGTCAACAACTCATCCAATTAAAATAAATACATTCTTCCCTAGTGCTGAACATCCACCAAGATGTTGTCACCTACACCAGTGAATGCCGAAAACACTGAAGGGGAGAGTATCCATGGCTCATGTCCCAAGGTATTCTCTGATTCAAAATAGTCCTAGGTGAACCATTAGGATTCAACTATAATAAAGTAACTCATCACCTCATTCCTACTGATGCCTCATGTCATGTATCAAGTCTCTGACATCTCGAAGGCATGCCCAAACAAAAGTAATCAGTCCATCAGAAATTTGCTCAAAGAACTCGTCGGCTAAAGGCACGACATCCATAAGCACAGTGATTCATGTCTACAAATAAAAATCATTTTTGGCTCTTGGCTTGATGTCATGAGGAATAGTGGTCTCCATCCTCCCAAAATAGTCTAGGCCCAAAAACCTCAATATAATGAGCCTCGGGCCCCAACTGATAACCTAAATGCTATCAACTGAAGGCTCCTCACCTTCCTTATGGCTTTCTATAGCAAGAACCCCAAACCATATAATTAATATAAACAAATAGGAGCCTCTTCCCACGCGATTAGTCAAAACCACCACATCACTGATTCAAAATGTGTGAACACAACTCCAATCAGCACTTTAGCTATCCCAGGTGAGCGGTAATCATAGATTTAGTACCTAAGACAAATCAACTGGAACCTTATTCCCCTACAACCATGTAGCTCAAATATGATGGCCATTACATCCAACATAATAGGCCATTCACTCCAACTGATGGGATTTCAATCTAAATCTGATGATGGATTCACCCAATCCTATGATCAACATCACTCAATGTATCTGAGCCAAGCCCAACCCCAAAACCATGTCACCTGAATCCCGATGGCCATGCCATCCCATTTCCTTAGGTCAAGCCTGTCCTAATATCATGGATCACATCTCATATAACTCAAGAATTTTATATTTACAAACCCAATCTAATAAACAAAAAATTGAATATAATTGAATTGTACAATTTCAATTAAAAAAATCAAGTTGAATCAAGAATGAACCCCAGCCTAACTACCCAAGGTGGTCAACGACCTCTAAGATGGCCTTACACATATAAATTTGTCTATTTAATTTCCCAAATTCATTCCACAGGGTCACATGACTATTTTAACAACATGAAATCAATTTGATAAGTCTTTCTCAAATACCCAATAGCACGCTAAAATATACACCCCCAAAAATTATACGATAACATGAATAAATGAATGACACAACTATCTTGGAGTCGAATGTAAATTCAAGTCCATTATTACCCTCTAACTCTAATCAGTTCGGAAGAAATCGAAATTTCAATTGAACTCCCTAAATATAGGGGGAAATGGTTAAAACGGGTTTACTACTCCATGAGGTGAAAGCTAAGAATACAAGAAGAATGGGTGAGGAGGTCCCTATTGAAACTATTCCAATGCACCTAACAGCTTGAAGAATCGATCACCGATGAAGTATATGGAGAAAAATCAATGGTATGAGGGAAGGGGAAATCTCCCCCTTGTTGTATGCAATAGATGAGGAGAAAAACAGTAGAAAAATAAAGAAATATGGAAGAGGGAAAATTGACTTTTAACCCTTTTTAAAGGCCACATGGTCAGCTCACTCAATTTTCCAAACCATGGACCAACCTTAATTCTACAGTGGTGAGGTACTACCTAGATGGAACTACATGTGCAACTTTCGTATGGTTTTAAATAACAATGTACAAGATGTGTGTATCCATCTAAAAAACTACAGAGTTCCATGCACGGTCTTGTGCCCCATACTACATGGTTTTCAAATCTATGCAGCAATGAAGAAAATGAGATACAAGGTTTCTGAAAGTGGCCGCACAGTTACCCAAACTGTGAACCTTGACATATAACTCCCAAAATAGGTCTTTGGGCCTCTAATACACCTAAAACCCCTCCAAACACCCATGAATCTTTCCAAACCTTCATACATGACTACAAAAGGTATATGGTTGATGTAAATCTCATAATGTGGTTTTGATTATTGAAAAATAATTTAGCATACCCCACTAACTCATAAAAATTCAATAAGGGAGATGATTTCAACCCGATTAAAAAACCTGGGATGTTTAACATTTTTCGTCACTTTTAATAGAGCTGATAAAGGGACCCATTATCATCACTTTGGATAAAACTGATAAAGGGTCCCTTTATCAGTGCTATAAAAATCAATGATAAAGGGGCATGCTACTACAATTTTTTGTTATTATTACAGTACATTTTAGCATAAAAAATAACAAATGTAGTTTGATAAACAGGAAAAAATATAAAATTGAATTAAAATAAAACATACAAAAAATACAAGATAAAACATTTTATTATTAATTTTTCAAATATTTTGTTATACTTACATGATCAACTACTAATTATGACAAACATTCATAAACTTCAATGTTACTTTTTCTTTGGCCCCCAACCCTCGGTCCTGCTATTAGTTATTGAACAAACCACCCTAGTGAGACCAAAATAATTCATCAATATTACAAAATAATTCAAATGTTACTAGTACTAAAAAGAAATAAATTAAACAGAAAATGTCAATTTTATAATAAAATCATATACATTGAGTCATACCATGCACACTATATATCAGATAGAGTTATAGTTTGTTATTACACGCCACACAATTTCTTATTATTCTCAATATCAGGTGAACTTAAATTTGATCTCATATGTGGTGATAAAAAACTCACTATAGATGGATTACAATTCAAGTGGACTTGATTTTTAAGAACAATTCATCAAATATCAAACCATTTCTTATTTAACATCCATCATTTCCACTTTAAAAATTTACTAAATAAGTATTAGATAAAAATAATAATAGAAATAATTAATTAATGGTATATAAAATTATTTGAAAAATTCCAGTGATGATTTTCTTGGTTTTGATGATATTATGTGAATTTTAAACTAAAATGAAACATATATATTAAAAGACACACTTTGGGAAATATTGACCACATTGTGTGTTGTAGTTACTTGTTGTTAGTTTCTATAAGTCACAAATGAATTATGGACTATTTTCTAGAATTTTGAAAACCATCCAAGCTCGTTATCTCAGTTTTCACTAGAGATGTTTATTTTAAACCAAAATGATATATTAGTATTGGAAACATGCACCTTAAGTCATATCAACCACTTCAGTTATTGGGTATAATGTTTAAAAAAAATATGAGCTCTTTTCTTTGTTTTGGCTATTTGATGTCTGCTTTAAAAAAACTGAATCATTCTAATAAAAACATTAACTTTGACTCATATTGATCACATCATGTGTCATATTGATTTATGTTCAATTAATACACATCAAAATGAATTATTAACCATTTTCCAAAAATTTGGAAACAATCCAATCTTGTTTGATCTATTTTGGAAAATCGATGTGTGTTTTAAACTAAAATTACACCCTTATATTGAAAAGACACATTCATTCATATTAGTAACATCGTACCTCATATTGTTCTTTGGTTTTTTTATAAATGTAAAAAATTAATTAGGGGCCTTTGTTCTAAATATTGAACACAATATGAGATAATTTTCTCGATTTTGGATGTGTGATGCATTTTAAACTAAAATGAATTTTTTTATAGAAAATGCATAATTCAAGTCATATCAACCACATCAAGTTTCAAATTTGTTTTTGGTTAATTCCAAAATGTTAAAATTGAATTATAGGTCATTTTTCTAATGTTTGAAAATAATATGATCTCATTTTATTAGTTTCGGAGATTTGACCCATGTTTTAAATTAAAATAAAATATTTCTATTGAAAGCTTGCACTTCAAGTCATATCAGTCACACGATATTTCGTATTCATGTCTGGTCAGTTCTTAAATGTCACAGATGAATTATGGAAAAATTTCCTAATTTTTGAAAACCATCCAAGCTCATTCTCTCTTTTTCTCAATGTGATGCCTTTTAAACAAATATTATAGTTCTGTAATGAAAAAAAAATACATCGAGTCAATCAAACACATATTAGGTTAAATTATAATGTGGTAAATTTATACTTTTGAAAAATGAAATATGGATTTTCTTTCTAAATTTTGACAATAATATGATCATTTTTAGTTGGTTTAGGGGATGTGAGATGTATTTTAAACTAAAATGATACCTTTATATTTAAAGTACACACTTTGAGTCATATCGATGACATCATGTATCATATTAATCTGTGGTCAATTCATAAATGTCAAAAATTAAATATAGACCATTTTCCTGAATTTTGAAAACAATTTGATCACTTTTTCATGGCTTAATCTATTTGATTTATGTTTCAAAAAAATGGCACTTTTGTATTGAAAACATGCACTTCAAGTCACATCGACCACATATTATGTCATATAGTATGTGTGGTAAATTATTAATTATGAAAAATGAATTATGGATCTTTTTCATAATGTTTCAAAATAATTGTTTCTTGTTCAATTGGTCTTGGGGATGTGAAATACAGTTTCCACTAAAATGGCCCCAATTTATTGAAAACGTGAACATTGATGCATATCGATAACATTGTGGGTCAAGTTTATATGCAGTTGATTTATACACATAAAAATGAATTTTGAAATATTTTCATAAATATTGAAAACAATCTGAGCTCATTTGCTCAGTTTTAGATATTTGACGCGTGTTTTAAACTATAATGACATGTTTTTATGGAAAAAAAGCACATCATGTTATACTAAAAACATCAGGTGTCGAATTCACATGTGGTATATTCCTAAAATTCAAACTTAATTATGAACCATTTTCCTAATTTTTCAAAACAACATGATCTGATATTCTCATTTTTTACTATGGGATGTGTTTCAAACTAAAATGACAATTTTATATTGAAAACACATACATCAAGTCACATCCACCACATTGTACATCAGACTAGAAAGTGGTCAATTAAAACATGTGAAAAAATTATTTATGGGTCATTTCCAAAAGTTTTAAAAACAAAATAGAGCGTGTTTGATCAATTTTTGTGATGAGAGGCACGTTTTAAAATAAAATGGCACATTTTAATTCAAATCACCAACTTTGAGTCATGTAAGTAACATAGTGTGCCAGATTTATGTGTGGATGATTTTTACATGCCAAAAATGAATTATGAACCATTTTAATAAATTTTGAAAAAAAATATGAGCTTGTTAGATTTATTTTGGATATTTTATGTGTGTTTTAAACTAAAATGGAACTCTTGTATTGAAGATAAAAACATCGATTCATACCAACCACATCGTGATTTAGATTGGTGTGCAGTCAGTTACTACACATGAAAAATAAATTATGGATTTGTTTAATAATGTTTTAAAATACTCAAAGCTAATTTTATTAGTTTTGGTGAAGTGACATGCATTGTAAACTAAAATAGATCATTTCTATTGAAGACATGAACTTTCAGTCATACCAACTTCATCTTGTGTCTTATTGTCATTTAGTAAACTTTAACATGTAAAAAATAATAATTTATCGATCGTTTTAATAATGTTTAAAAACAATATGAGATTTTTTTCTCAGTTTTGATGACATGACATATTTTTTCGCCTAAAATTGAACATTTTATTAACAACGTGAACATCGAGTTATATCGGTCACATCATGTGTTGGATTGATGTGTGGTCGATTCATACACTTGAAAAATTAATTATGAACAAATGTCCTAGAGTTTGAAAATAATATGAGATTTTTTATCTATTGTGGATATCTGATGCGTTTTAAACTAAGATGATAGTTATATATTGATAAAAACATACTTTGAGTCATATCGAACACATCATGTGTTGGATTAGTATTGGTCAATTCCTATACATGGAAAATGAGTTATAGATCACTCTCTTAATTTTTAGAAACAATGTGAGATATTTTTACTCATTTTTTGTATTGTGACATGTGTTTTAAACTAAAATGGAATCTTTCTATTAAAAACACACACTTTTATTCAGGTCAATCACATAATGTGTCAAACTAACGCGTGGTTGATTCGTAATCATTACAAATTGATTATAGACCATTTTCCTAATATTTCAAAATAATCTAACCTTATTTTCTCTATTTTTTTAATTTGATGTGTGTTTCAAACTGAAATAACACTTTTGAATTGAAAAAACACACTTTGAATCATATCAATGATATCATGTGTTGGATTAGTGTTTAGTCAATTCCTACATGTGAGAAATTAATTATAGGTCATTTTACTTAGGTTGGAAAACATTGTAAGATTGTTTTATAGGTTTTAGTGATGTTACATGATTTCAAACTAAAATGGACCTTTTCTAATAAAAACACACACACTAAGACATATCGGTCACATCGTGTGTCAGATTGATCTGTGGTCAATTTTTTCATGCCATAAATTAATTATGGACTATTTTCCTTAGGTTTTAAATCAATATGATCTTATTTTATCAATTTTTGAAATCTCATTAGTTTAAATTAAAAATGAATGTTTTATATTGAAAACACATACTATGATTCATATTGACCATAGTGTGGGTTAGAATGGCATGTGGTCAAGTACTACACATGTAAAATGAATTATGAATCTATTTCCATAATTTTTTAAAATTATCTAGGCTTGTTTGATTAGTTTTAGATACTTGACACACATTTGAAACAAAAATGACACTTTTTTATAAAAAAAACATTGAGTTATACCAACCACATTTTGTGTTAGATTAATGTCTGGTGGATTTCACAAATCAAAAATGGTGTTTGGATAATTGTTCTAAAGTATCAAAAAATATTAATTTTTTTCATTATTTTGATTATCTGACATGTGTGTTGAACTAACGTGAAAATTTAACAAAATAATTATGAGATAAAATTGATAAGGAAATTAGATAATTATTGAAAATTAAATGATGAGAAAATTAACTAAATAAGTAATAAAGAATTCACCTTCTCATGATTTCTATACACATTCTGACACCATATACTATGTAAATATGTTTCAGAACAAATTGATGCCCACCATTATACTTCTCCTTCAAAAATAGTTCAAAAAAATTATATTATTATTTTGATACTTATTATTCACATCCAAAGTGTATCTTTAGAGTTGTAGACCATACTAGATTACAAACATTGCGGGTTATCACATAAACTTGATATCAGAAAATATTCTAACACCATGTTCATTTCCCACTCATTACTAAAAACAATTAATTCCTCCCTTTACATTTTTTATTGAGGATCCCAAGTAGGATGCCTTCAATTGTATAGACCTTGAGAAACTGTGTAGGATTCCTCCATTAAATTTTCTACTAAGGATTTTGATTAAGATATATCCCAGTGTTGTACATGAGGGACCCAATGGGTTCCCCATTTTTTGACCAAACCTGGGCTAGTATGTCAGGTTTGGGTAGACATGGTAGCAGGTGTCAATTTAGAACCCGATCCAAACTTATACTTCCATGGGACTTAAGATATAGTGTTGGGTTTAGGAGTTCTTCTACCCTCAATATTTTTTTATACCTTCACATGTTTACTGTTGCTGTAGTGATGATAGCTAGAGGTGTTTCCAGGTTGGTAGATATTAATCCTTGCATGAGGTATATTTTATCCTATTTGGGATTCCGAAATTTTTTTTCATGGCATCCAGTTATTGAGACATGATTTTTAATATATTTACATGTATAAGCATATGTACTACCTAGGATATGGCTGTTGAAAATGAATATTTATTATTACTATGTTTGGATTTCCATACGTTCTTCCTGGGATCTGGTTGTTGAGCCTATGATTATGCTATACGGTCATGGAATCCCTATTAATGATTCTCATCAATGATTACACTCTCTTGAGCGATGAGGATGATTCTTCTATCCTAAGTTTGATGTGTGATGAGTATGATTATGCTCTCCTCAATCTGATTATACTAATGCATGATTACGCTCACCTGAGTGATAAGGATGATTGTGCTCTCCCTGGTAAGTTACAAGACCATAGTATTGGTCATGGTGTCTCAAATCATTGGATACCTAGAATTATTATGCTCAACTGTATAACAGCTATTATTATGCTCTCCCTTTTTAGACACTCCAGGGGTATGCATGGCCTCTCACCGGTGAGTTTTCCTTTCATATCACCTAAGGTTTAGACCCATAGAGATTATCCAAGTTCTTAATGACATGACTTACTATGTACTGGGACCTTGGGCTCAAACATTTGACTGGATTTACATGGAATGAATATCATGGAATCTGTCTTAGGGGACTATTTAAATGATTTTTGGATGTAAATCCATGGAATCCTTATTTACAGTGATTAGAGGTGAGTAAGGGTGAACTCAGGTGTATGATAACTATACCCATATGGTGGTGTATCTTTCTTAGAGATATTTTTAGGTTTAGTTGAAGTGGGTATACATAGATTTGGATTATGGACCTAGAGATCAACATAATAATACACGGCTTTAGTGGCATGAAATCCAGCTCAATGTGCTTGCACAGTATATCTAGGAGATTTAGAATACAAAGCCACGGATCAACTATGTATTAGTTTTATATTATTTCTTTCTCCTTACTAATGAATATTCATATCAATGTATATATGTGTAGTTATTGTACTATACCTTTAGACACACACACACACACACACACACACATATATATATATATATATATGGTAATCAATGATCTCACTTTCCAAGTGCACTAGGATTATGGACCTGGGGGGTCGATTATGGAATCACGTTATTTGTTTTACTTGTTATTTCAATTGAGTCTTATCAAGGCTAAGTATATTGAATTTTCATGCACAAATAGAATCATATTTTATAGGTTCATCATTGGGGTGGCCTATTGAGATTAATCTTCACCCATGCACATGCACCTCGGTGAATGTGTAGACCATATGTATGATTTTTAGGTTGATCATAATTTCATGGTGGATATGGATAAGGTCTAGAGTTGCATGTTAAATTGGATCTTTTCATGTGGGTTCTTCTAATTGGGATGGTGCAGTTGGACAGTGTTTGGAGAGTGGGTATGTGGTCCAGCTCGAAGTTATAAGCAGTTCCCAGTACTTGTATTTCTTTTTCCATTGTACTTATGTATATGTATGGTCATCCCAGTGGGAGAACAGTGTTTTTTTCTAGAAATAGTTATTCATGTTTTTATAGAATTTTAATCTATTATTACAACCTTTTCTATTTCATTTTATTTATTACTTCTACACTATTTTATTTTATTGTTGTGTATTCTACTAACCTATTTTAATTAATATTATTACTCTGATATGAGGGTATATTCTCCCCATATCATCACCTTTAGACTATATATACTATTCAACAATATCTATCATATAGGTAGGAATGCTTTAGGCCTCATTATAAACCAGATCAGTGCACCTATTTAGTGGCATCCAGGTTAGGACGCTACACTTTACCCCTTACTAGATTCAAATATCTAATAATTTCATTGTGGGATTTAATTTATGGATCATCATCATTACCATTATGTAAAATGTGAAGGTGATATTTCTCCCACTCTTTTATGGTAATTGTAACAAATCTTCTCCCATATGGCATCTATTTTGAAAATAATTTGGGAGATTGACGGTATCAACATCTGATAGTTAATCAGTATAGATTTTAACAGCTTCTTCAACAATATATCATTTTACAATACAACCATTTGGCCAACATCGATTCTTGACATACTGTTTCAAAATATTCATATTCCATTAAATGGGGTACATTTATATGTAATAGATAAGACCATATAGTTGAAAAAATATAACAAATTGGACCATCAGGTGGACCATTATTTCAAAGAATGATGGTGGGAAGAACATATCTAATTCACATAACATTAAAAAAAACTCATTATTAATTTTGGTGAACTTCATAAAGTCTCTAACTTTACTACAAATGGCCCTAAAAATGAGGGTTTTTTTGTCAAAGTAGGTCATACATTTTTAGGAAGAATGTAATGTAAAGAGATGAGCATCAAATATTTCATCAATATGTGATGGTCTTGAACTTTTAGTTCTTATAACTCAAATTATTCATTTACATGACATTCTTGATATTTTATTAATAATCCTATAAAAATTTTACACAACTAAAGAAAATGAAATATTGTAATTTTTCTTATCTAGAAATATTATAGTTGCCGGAAGAAGAAAATTCCAACCTTTTCCCTTCACTAGTACCAAATGTTTCCCTATCCCCATGTTAATCATGTCCAACCTAGCCATGATGACAATTTTTTTCCAAGTTAATTTATTAACATGCCATATACACTATAAAAACGTTTTTTTTTCTATTTTCATGATATCAATAAAATTTCTGACATACAATCAATTCTAATACAGTAATTCAATGAAAATTTATTTCTTTTTTCATCATTATTTTAAAATGTTTTTCGAAATTTCTATTCTAAAAATATTTTCAATGCCTTTTACATTACCAAATAGTTGATCACCCATTAGTGGAGATTTCGACATAACTTTTTTGGTATTCCCATTGAATGTCATCAACAAGGATCAGTATTTATGTCATTGAGGTAAATAAATTCAATGTTCTAAAAGCACAATATTTGAGGAATGTTTAAACAGAACTGAGTGTCCGAATTACCTTCAAATTAGACAATCAAACATTAATTTAATTATATATTAAAAGAACTCATAATCATGAAAGTCATTTATCATCCCAAAAAACATGGCCCTCAATATGAATTATTCACTTCCATGAGCATTATAAGTTTTAACACTTATATCCCACATAAATTTTAGATCTTCAATCAATGAATCCAAATAGGCATCAATATAATTACTAAGTTGTTTTCATCTAGATATAAGCATAGGAAACATAATGTATTTGTGCTTTATGTATAACCATATAAGCAAGTTATAGTTCACCAACATGATTGGCCGTGTACTGTGAGTAATACTCTATAGAGAAAAAGTAATTATTCCATCTATAGATAATGCAAGATGGATGTTTCACATCTCATTTCCAAATTCATCATATCCATAAAAACTTTTTTCCACTGAGGAGAGTCTACTGGATGACGTAGTTTTCATAATTAATTATTATATCTACAGGTCACATGAATGGTATCATGGATTCAATACATAAATACAGTTTTCAAAATTCTGTAATGATAAGAAATTACCATACATTTTTTAAAGGACTTGATTTATCATTCTCGTATTTATATCTACCACATTTATGAAATTACCTGATTGATTTATAGTCCTTCTGAAACAATTTTCAATCATTTAGAAAAACATGTATTTTTAAGAGATCATTCCAATTGAATGTAGCATTTTCCTAGCATCATATGTTAGATAATAAGTTCATTTTATTATATTACCATATTATTCAATGGAACAAGTAGTTCAATAAATCTGGTTTCTCTACATCCACTTTAATATTTCAAATTATATATATTAAATATAGATAACAAATTTTTCGTGTTAGTACCACCAGTATACAATTGTCATTTATAATATCTTTTTAAATTCCCAAGAAACCTCGGAGAATCATGAAGATCATACTCAATATCAATTTTAATTTATTCCATATGATATCCATCGTCATTTACACTGGTATTAATATTAAATGGTATTTAAACCATAATGTCATCCCAATATGTGTGCATGTTTAGTTTTTTCACTTATTTTTTCAAACATTTAAATCTCTGATATATTCCATGAAAAATAAAAAAAATTCAAATATTTCTGACAAAATTTTCATGATTAAAAATAATGTAAAGATGGATAAAAGATTTGAGATGAATCATATACATTATCTATTGCACTCTTTATGAAATCTTTATCCCCATATTCATACTCTTTTTTCATATGATTATCATGTATCCATATTCGATTCATATACATCATATTAGGTTCATGAAATATTCATTTTTTACAAAAAAATAAATTATTACAGATTAGTTGTTTATAATAAAAGGAGTAAGTTATCAATAATAATAAGGGGAACCCAACATTTTAATGTCATTAGTGATTATTTTTAAAGGATATAATTACACACAAGGGTTCCATAAAATGAAACAACATGTGGTAAACATATGGTTTTTGTTATAGGTTACCAATTTGATGTTGTGTCAAAAAAGGTGGAAATTATCTGATGCTTCCAATAACCTTTCTAGGTATGAGTCCAATAAGTGGGAGGAGTTGATTTTTACTCATTTTATCACTTGGTATGTGGTGGCCCAGGTGGTGTTTCATTGACAGATTGAAAATAACATTACCAGAGTGGGAAAGTTAAGGTGGCCATCACCTATTAGTGGATAATTCTTTTATGATTAATTTTAATATCCAAAAAATATTGAGTAATATAAGTCATATGGATAATTTGACCACTGAAAACAATTTTTCAACCAATGATTCTTATTTCCTTTAATTATAACATCTTACCATTGATAGCTAGTGACATCAAGCCTAAATGTTTTATCTCCCATTTATTCTCATTTATAATGTTTTGGTATACTTTATATCATAAATAAAGGGATTCAAAATCACTATTTCTTGTACAATTATAAAATATCTTATTAAACATGTTAGTAAACTAGATTTCTTACTCAAATGAAACACTTATAGACATATATTAATCTGAACATCACAAATAATATATGTTGAAAAAAATTATTTTTTATTAGATGGAATACTTCCCCTGTAAATATTATTCTCTCTTTCCATTTAATTATGGCCCAAATTTGAAAATTTTGCCTAAAAATTTCTTTCCTTGGAACACGCATAGTCATGTAATCAACAGATTTTGACATAGGGTCAAGGATCATTGAATTTCATGAAACCAATGGAAAAACTATTATTGAGTATAGAAGTGAAGTTGTATTGCATGCTACTCTCTCTTTATTTAAAATATTCTAGACCACATATTATAGGAATACCAAAGAAATTATTTGTATTATAACCCACTAACAAACCCCTATTTAAAAAAGTAGAAGTTATAAATCATTTGTGTATTCACATATCCTACAATATCAATAACCTCTATTCATTTTCCCTAAAACAGCATAAATAATCTCTATTAATAAACATTCCAAAAAATTCAGTTGGTAAGGATGACACATCATTGAGATCAAAAATCTTTTGATTCCACCAATAACACTAACTCAAATCACTATATGATAACTCTCATATCTTCTACTCAAAAACGTCATTGATATATCCAATAGAGTAATCATTATTAATAAATCCATACCATATGTATGGTAATGAGAGATTATAATAAACGTTATAAATTTTTTCCACTATCTTCTAATCACGTATGCTTTCAAGATAAATATGTTTTAAATTATAAATTTTTGTGGGTGACACTCAAACTATTCATAATGATACACAATAGATCAAAATAACAATAATATTATGTACATGGATTCTAAGTTAAAAATAATTGTATTTTATCTAAAAAATATGCATACTCTATTTCAGTTAAAATTAATGGAACGTGAATTAAAAATATAGAATTCTACAAAACATAACAATGAATAACATTTCAATATAAAATAAATTAATAAAAATTCTAATATGTGTGTAAAATAAACTTTAACACAGGGGCACGTAATTTGAAAACTTTATTTTACCCTTTAACATAGAAGTAAAATATTTAATATTTAGGGGTCAATATAATTATTATAAAAGGTTCATTAGTCCATTAAAAGATTTTTTTATATTCAAAAATATCATAGTAAACTGTAAGAGAATATTTTTTTTAGTAATTTAAAATCATTAACTAAAATATTATTTATTATAAAAAAATATTAAGGTTATCTTTGAAACTATTTGTTAAATTTGACATTAGAAACATCAAGAAAAATGTGGAATTTAAAAATATTCTCTTAAATAATGTATATAATGCTATATTTAACTAAATAATTTAAATAATACAATAATTCATTCAATTTATATTACTTTAAATATTTTTGTATCATATATTTTATTTTTCTATTTATTAAATACTTAGTGTGTTGGTGTTTCTTAAGAAATAAAAGTACTTATATGATATATAAATATTAAAAATAAATTACCCACATGAATTTAATTTAATTATTCTTAAAATAACCGTAAATATAAATTAATATAGTAATTTTTTCACAATTTAGATACATAGTTGAAATTTTATAAAAAGAGTGATATTTTGTCTCTGTCTTTACATAAATAATTATATTTTTAAATTTCATTTAAAAGTGACCCAAAAGTAAATACTAATAAATAATAAGGTAATAAGTGTATAAATATTTCACAAAATATAATTTAGAGAAGTATTTGGGCCATTTAAATTCATATTGTTTTAGTTTAACCCCCGATAAACCTCTTTTAAATTAAACCATAGAAATTAATTTTTATTATTTTCACTCTACATTTTGACTAAAAATTATATTGACATTAAAATATAATATTAATTATTATTATTTGAAATATTGAATCTATTTAACAAAATTCTATTCACATATGGAAATATATTGATATGAAATTAAACCCGCATAAGAGATGCAAAGGTGATTTTTCAAATAGAATTTTTTTATATGTTTAGAATGTATTAATATCAAAATTAAAAATTATTTTAAATAAAATGATCTAAATTATATTTACTATATTATAATTTAAATAATATACATTTAAATCAAATTTTTTATCTAAATGTAAATTTTAAATTCTATAAATGAAAATCCTATTTTCAGTAAAAACAAGTATTTTTCACTATTAATTTAAAAATTAATCATTTCAGAAAATTCAAAAAATTTCCCTCTAAGATAATTTTTATATGATGATTTAAATAATTTATTAAATTTTATAAAATAAATTTCACAAAATTGGTAAGAAACATAATTTTAAATTATTTCTGAAAAGCGTAATGTGACAACTTTAAGAAAAATACAATTTTACAGTAATCATTTACTTTTCTTTTAAATGATTTTTATTTTATTTATAATTATTAGATAACCATTGAATTTATTTTAAAGATGTATAAAACATATAAGTATCATTATTTAGTTAGTCATATTCAGAACCAAAAATTTAGCAGCTATTTTATAACAGTCATGGAAAATTACTATATTTATATAATATATTGTGGTTTTATTAAACTCAGTGTCACATGTAATACAATATATCAAAGAGATTATATTTAAAGAAATATATTTTAAAAAAAATTAAGCTCATTATTGTTAGTTATATAAGATATAAAACACAAGGTTATTCTCTAAAAATCATAGGGTGTAGCATAATATGAATCTTCTGTAGAACATGAAAGAATATCATGTCCTGATAGAAATTATAAGAAAATCATAGCTAATAACCAAGAGGTTTTTAAACTTGAAAAAAAATTATTTTAAGAGCATCACTCAAGATGTGACATGTTCCTAACTTCCTTCTAGTGAGTAAACTATTTCATAAGACTCAAATTTAGACCTGGATCTATAAGATCTTCTTCCAAAGTTGTCTAAGTCTGAGTATTACTATTTTTCATGAGTTAAACGGTTATGGAGTGTCAAAAACTATGTGATATTTTTTACTGAGTCCCTATGAAAATATTTTTTGTAAACATAAAATATTATTTTTAATAAAAGGTTTCACACATATTATTGTTGAGCCTATTCTTGATGATTTATCACTATATTTTTTAAATTAACTTCTTTTTAATCTTCTATAGACTCTAAAAAATATATTTTCTATGAATAATTTTCTACCTTTTGGTGGGATCATTATATGTTTTCATTATCAGAAGATTATTTTTCATAGTTCTCTGTGTTTGTGATTGTAGAGGCCCTAAGCTTGACGTACATGGACATTACATTACTTTTGAGGAATACTTAATACATAACAAAAAAAAGACTCACAAGGACCGTAATAGTTTAGTGTCTTTGGAAACTCGGAATAAAATCATCTAATCGTGGTGAAAGATCTTCAACATCTCCCAATAAAGATCTTCCGCTTTTTTTCTTACCTAAAACCTTTCATTATATCCTGGGGAAAAGAAATCATAAAAGGGGTGAGATCAAATTCCCAGTAAGGGTAAACATAGAGAACATAAAACAATCCATAAACATTTGAATGCAAAAACTTGAACATAAAATATAAACATTAAAATCTTGAGAAAAGACATGAATCTTGGAAGTACGTAAGGCATATATCATAAGGGAACATCAATAATGATAAAATATCATGGGAATAAAACATGGAACTGTGGAAACCATTAAGCACATGATATGATTTCCATAGTAGCCAAGGCATTGCTGCCCAGACCATCTTAGTGGACAAAGTCCCTTTTTGAATCGAGTTCACTCCTCATTCAAGTCCTGTATTACTGAACCGGTTTAACATGACATTCCAGCCATGTCTATCTCATGAGATATAAATCTTTACCCAATTAATTGGAGGGAGATATGGGTCCCACCCATCTCATAATGAAATCATTCTTACTTGTGCCACAAAATAAACATACATCATTCATAATAACCCAATAAAAAAATTGGTTTCATAAACATCATCCCATCATCACGTAATCCATATAAAAGAAATGTATATCATTTCATAATAAGAAAATTGAAACCATTTAAATCATAAAGACATGATACTTGAAACATACACATGTGAAATAATGTCATCTTAGATGAAAATGGTTTTGATAAAACACTTGAAATGAATTCTTGAGGAAAATATCTCTTTTTCTTCAAAATCATTTTCTTTTCACAAAATGTCATGAAATTTTTGAAGAAAGGGTTTTTTTTAAAATAGTCATGAAATATTTTGGAGGAAGCTTTATAAAAATAAGGCTTTAGAAAATAGTAAAAATCCGTTCATGCCGTATAAGTTAAAAAAACATTATTCTCGTACTTTTTATGGAAAAGTCAAAAAAGTACCTCGTAACGCAAACAAAAGAAAGATTCCTTACATACCATGTAGTAAAAGTCAAAAATGGGTAAAAATGACTTTAAAAATACATGAAAACACTTTTATAAAACATGTAAATGGATTAGGGATACTGATGTTATTACTTCATAATGAAACAACTAAAGAAGAAGATGTTAATGAAGAAAGAAAATTGAATGAATCGGTAATGGATATTACATCTTCTTTGACACCCCTCTTTGAATCCTCCTCTTAGGGTAATAAAATTGATCTTTGAAGAAGTCCAGGACCTCTAGGATGTTTCTAGGTAAGTTGGGAAGGGAAATGGTCAGGGTTTGGCCGAGCTTAAAGGCTCAAATTGGTGTGGGGAAGAGAGGGAGGAGGTGCCCTTTTATAAGGGAGGAGAGGGGCATCTTTGGAAATCTTAAAAATATTAATTTATAATAAATATAACACCACTTAAAAACCTCCAAAAATGACTCATATTCGAATATTAGATGATATAGGGTTGTAATCTCATCAACCAATAAAATTTATACATGTTAGGAATTCATTTTCAACATTATCAACTTGATTTATCCTTATTTAATCAATTTAATTTTATTTGTGGTAATAACATTCTAAATTTTAAATTATAACAAATAATTACTTATTTGTTGTGAATTTTCCATAATTGGATACTTTGTAACATTTTATACAATATAAATTTAAATTTAAAATTTTTTAAATATTTTTGTGATTTTTAAACAATTTTATAATATGTTATTTTTATATATTAACAATAGTGTCAATTTTGACACTATTCATTTATTTGAATTTAAATAAAATATATACAGAAGATATGTTCTAACTAAAAGCTCTAATAGATTCATAAAAGATAACAAGTATCTATAAAATTAGTGGAGCACATTAAATAGTTCATATAATATTTATTTTATTATTTTTAAAACCATTTATTTGGATTATCTCTTTATAAAATAATTACTACATCATTTTTGTATAATTATTTAATATACTTATTTGTTGCATAAAAATTAAAAATAAAATCCTACGATAACTATAAATATATTACCATTCACAATAATACTTTTACTCGATTTTATCATCTTAAAATCACAATATTTAAACTGTTATATTTATTAAATTATGAAGGTGACAACTTTGGCATCATTTAGAATAAAATAATATAAGTGTCATAATCGCTTTAATAAGGCTCCAAATGGTAAAATATTAGACCATTGGATTATTATGGTTTACTGTTACATGAAAAATAATTTTTGGTCAGGTTTTTGTGCATTTTATAGTCACTATTAGTTTAATAAAAACTATATTCTTGATTTTTCACTAGATAAACAATTACTGCATCACTATAGTGTCATAATTAATGATAATTATTTAATCCCTAAAAATTATAAATAAATTCATATGATGTATATAATTTCATTAGATTTCTGGAGACTATTCATGTTCTAAGATTCATGAATTTTATCACTAAATTAAAATTAATATACTTATAAGATTTAAGAGAGTGACATGTTGTCACTTTCTTTGGTTTTAATAATAATTAAGTTATTTTGATGGACAAAAGTCCATTAAATGATTCTAATCCGACCCTTAGGTGATATTGGTCGACTTTTAGTCATCCAATAGTATTTTTTTAGGTTTTAGGGTAATTTTATAATCTTATATTTACCCTTTATTACCCGATTTACCTTTAACTATGGTAAATAAAATTTACCGTAGTTACTATTCATAATGCCCAAAAATAAAAAGTAGTCTATTAATATAATTTAGACCCACTGATTCCAAATATGGAATCCAGTTTTCCAAATTCAATACCCATATGTTGCAAAAATTAAATAAAAATTAATCCTGTTGTCGAAAGAAAATGGGTTTTTGTTTAAAACATTGCAAAAGATTGAAATTATTTAACCTATGAATTCAATGTAAAATCAATGATAATGACATAAATTATATTAAATGGTAAGAGTATATTCTATTTGTAATTTTAAACCATTCATTATTATAATTTAATCACATAAGTTATTACGATGAAAAAAGTTGTTTTTAATTAAAATATAGCGTGTTTTTCCTATTCATTAAAATATGAAAGCTATCAGAATAATATGAAAAAATTATCCAAGGTAAAATTTTATATCCTGATTCCAAATAATAATTTTCTTTTGTAAAATTGAACTTATAAACATGTCAAAAACTAGATACAAAGTGGGGGCGCCATCAAAAGGCGGTAAAACTGCATTTTTTTTAAAAGTACTTATTTTACCTGAAAAATTTATTTTGTTCTAATACCATGTTCTAGAAAATGTGTAAGATGAATAATAATGTTATAAAATTTAAAATTTAGTTAATATTATTCATAACAGCTAGTTCGTAATAATATTATAATAATATATCGTTGTTTAGTAAAACCTGGTATTGCGTACAACACATGCTATCGAGGAAGGTAGCGATTGCATGTAATGCAAGCCAAGTCAGGGTTGCGTGTTGTGCAAGACTCTTCCGTTGTTTCTTATAACATAATCCAGCCATATTTCATTTATATAGTGAATATATATATATACACACACTCAATGTTTCGTAGAATAACTACTATCAAAATTGTGTGTAACATGATCCAAGAATAGTGTTGTGTATACTTCAAGCTCATACGGTGTTGTGTATAGAGAAAGGTAATCTTGTTGTAGCTTACAACACAAGACATTAATGAAATTAAAAGAATACTTTTTTTATAAAATCTCGGGGTGTTATAGTGATCACGTTGGATTACATAAATCTGGATTTCTCGAGTGTCTAGAAGACTAATGTGTGGGGAAACCCTTTATAACAGTACTGGTTTATGTAGAACATTATTAGTAGTGTTTTAATTAAATTTATGTCCAGATTTTGGTAATCTAAATATTGTTATAGCAGTGGAAAATAACCTTAGTTCATTGTTTTCAATTGAGCTTATAAATTATTTTCTTGAAGTATGTGATTTTATGGTGTTTAAGGAGTCTGTTGAAGTTTTTTTGAATAATAATTAATATTCATTCATATATAAAACCTTTTCTATTAGTGATCATGGTTAGACATTCGAATGAGGTAGTCTTTCCAAAGACTTAAAATTCAGTGCCTCATCGGAGGATACCCATGAAAATTATATTTTTCTTAGTTTTTATTTCATAATAAATGTCTCTTAATTTGTTCTATTTTAGAACTATAAAAACTATGTCTATAATTATTGTGGTCCAATGATTATTTTTTTTAAATATATCTTTGAACTAAAATTCACTGCCATAGAAGATACCTACTTAAGCAACAAAATTCAAGCCTCCTTCCCCTCTTCTATGGCTACAATCATTCTAGAAATTTACTTTTTGGATACCTATGTTATATTTTATCAAATTTTATTACAACTATATTTTTTTCACTATATTTATTAATCATAAATAAAAAAAGAGTATTTTTTTGTTGCAAAAATGTGAAAATAATTTTTTTACCATGTGAATACTTGTTTTAACTGTTAAATTTTTATTACTTCCCCATTGTTTTAAAATATTTTTATTATCTTGTGTTTAAATTTCTAAAAATTAATTTTTTGATTTGATTTCTAAATTTTATAATTATTTTTTAGTCTATCAGTCAACGATAGTTTTTTAATTGTACTGTGTACTAAAAAGGTGCTTCTTCATGGAATTTTATGATATCATATAAAGATCAATATTGTATTTTAAGTGCGACAACATGAATCATTTTTATATATCCTATTCTAGTTTGAAATACATTTCTACATCCAAAAAACTAATTGTGTACGTTTTTTAAAAAAAATTCGAAAAATAATTTTTTCAAGTGTATTATGACCCATATAAGGATTCTAACTACAGAATTGGAAAAATAGAACATACACTTTAAAACCATTTCTTTCACATTGATATAAACACCAGAAAACTTTTTGGGATTTATGTGTGAGGGGTAGCTCTTTAAATATGTTTAGTTGTACTCCATTGTACTCATCAAAAACCCTTATAATTTTGCCAAATTGTGAGTTTTTTAGTGTCATTTAGGAACTTGTACTACGTGAAATTGTTTCTCAAATTTTATGGTTTTGATTCCACTTTGAGAAGGATAATATTTAATACCACTTGTATTTAATTTGGTAAATAATTTTTATTTCCCTCTTAAAATATATATTATGGTAAAACATTGGGAGAATATTATACAACAATCATTACTCCTAAACTTTTTAATTTGAATTTAACTCATTTGATAGGCATCGAAATGGATTATGAAATGTAAATCCTTATCAAAAAAATGTGGTATCAGTTATTCAGTCAATCAAAAAGAAATTCAATTCACCCCATCTAATGGTCATTATATTTAATTTAACCTCCTATGTTATATGAGAATGTTTCCCTATAGGTAAATATAATTTTAGGCTTTCAGTTAGATTCCAATTTATATTTTTTAAATTCACTTTAATATTTTCAATTTAAATATTTTATATAAAAGTGTAATAGATTTTGAAATAACTAAATTTAATTCAATAGGGTATTTATTTTTACTACTTAAGAAGATCCAAGAGTGAAAATTAATTTGAAAATGAATTCTTACAAATATTTTAGCTTCTTCATTTTGAGATTTATTTCCTAACTTTGATTGTGACTAATGACTACTTGAGGAAAACAAATTTCTTAAGTGTAGGGGAATTTTAAGTGGACATAATTTGACTCATTTTTCAACATCAATTTCTTTTCAATATTTTAAGTTTAATGTTTAATTTAACATTAATCTAGTTAACTATGTATTTATGTAATTTTATTTGTATATTTAGTAAACTAATGAAATTATTATTAAAAATGTTTGTTTTATTTTTAAATTATTCAATCATTCATTGTTTTAGTTATTTATTAATGGTTGTTTTATTTTTTAATTTTTTAATTTTTTCTTTTATTATTTATTTGAGTGTTATTTAATTTTGTGTTTTTTGTAATTAATCTTTATTTACTTTTTTTAGTTTGAATATATTAAATAAATAATTTTTTATCATTAAATTTATTTTCATTAAATAATTAAATAATTTGTAACATGTATTTTTAATTTATTTATTTATACTTTTTATCTTTTAATTATTAAATTAATTAATCAATTAGTTAATACTTTTAATTAAATTTTTTATAATTTTTAGTATTTTTCTATTTTAAAAATATAACTAGTATGAATTTATTTTAATCTACCATTAATCGGTTTTTCTATGTCATTAAAAAACCCTTTAATTGTTCTATTTTATTCATCATACAAATGTTGAGTCAGCAGTGCATCACCCTCTAAGTTAAATTTTCCAATGTGAAAGATGTTGATTGGGGTGTAAAATAATCATCTTGGCGTAAGATATTTTAGGAATTTATAAATCAAAAACAATGTAATTGAAATTTGTTTTCCTTCCAACCTCATAATATAACTTTCACCTAGGTATCCTTATAAAAGAATTCTAGAAACACTATAAGATAAATAGGTATTGTCATAAGATAGGATATTATTTATATAAGATAAGTTCGTAAAATATTTATCTATAAGACACCTTCTTTTAAAATATATTCATTGGGTTTGAATAATTCGAAAGCTATATGAGCTTAGAAATCAGTCAAATATCGAGAAAATAGAGGAGATATAACCCGATCAAGAGTTTGAACTTGTAGTTATTAAGGGAACCAAGTCTGCAACTAGGAATTTCTGATTTGGAATGAATTGGGTTTGTGTTTATTTATTTACCAAAGTATTTAACCTAAATATATATTTCTATTTATCCAATTGAATATTCTGTATGAGTTTAGGGAGATTGATGAATCGAGGCTGTGAGCTTTAGATCTTGTTTTAAACTAGGAGGAGACTTGTGAGATGAAGATTAAATCCTGACACGGGTAAACCAAATCTATAGTCGGGGTATGTACTTTAATGAAATAAAAAACTCTAAGGTAGTTCCTTATTTTTGTTGATATTTGTATAAAATGAAAAATATTTTTTAGGAACACATAGAAACTGAGCACAAACCCATTTCTCAAAATAATTGCTCTCTATGGATGAACGAAAATAATTCCATTGAATTTGATGAAGGTCAAGCTGTTTTTTTAATAAAGAGTATGAGCACAAGTTAAAGAACCTATTTTGAATTAGTGGATATGCCTCAAATTAGTGAATCAAACAAACCTTCCATTTGTAAATTGTGAAAGCTATTTTTTCCAAATTAGGTTTTCCCATGCAATGCTAACCGATTTTGAGCCAGTGATTAACTTGAGATTGGATGAATATTCTGCCATCATTGATTGGTTTTTTTCTTAAAATTAAGAAATTTTATAGTTAAAGAAGAATAATTCAATGTGTAATGAGTTTTCATCGGCATTCAATGACATTTCACATTGAGAAAGTAAATCATCGATGGTAGACCACAATGTTTTCAATCCATGCATGTGAGGTGTCTAATGTTGAATGTTAGAACAAGGTTTAATTTTGGGTTGAGGTCTGATGATTCTTGATCGAGCATAAATCCTTCAGAGAACTAATGCCCATAATTTTTTTGTAACATAGATTTTTTATTTGTTCTGATGTTTTTATCTTCATTCAATGTTTTCTAAGGAAGAATCAAATAAATTAAGAGATATCGAGTTTGTATTCAAGGATCAAAATTTTCAATATTAAATAATTTTATGACTCTATCAATTGGGTTTTGGTGATGATTTTTTGTTTTGTTGTTCTGTTTTGGGAGAATGTGACATTTTTAATTCTATCTTTATTCCCAGTGTAGGTCAAAACTGTAGAATAGGGTGTTTCATGTCAAACCCTCATTAGAACATATCAGAACTTTGTTTCATATCTTGGACAGTTGGTAGAATATTGGTACTCATATGTTCGTAATAAGTTTCTAAAAATAAAATAAAATAGGATAATAATAATAACTACCAAAAATGACTGTTCACTAAAAAACTACTCTAACTTGAGAAGTTCTAAAACCCAATGAAGAGATAGACTACTTAAGCTCAATAGACAGTGAATAAATTCAAAAAAAATATTTATTTTATGTGATTATCACCAAATATAGGATCTTTTGGGAGGATTTTATGTGGTTTTGAAAATAAAATAATATTTCTATATATAGTATGTAGTGGACAGATGAGTGTGAGTAGAGAGAAGATCAAGAGAAAGTTAGTAGAACAATGATGAGGAGCCGGTGATGCTTAGAACTAAGAGGAAATCAACATCAACAAAGAATTTTTCCCTATCTAATTTTCTTTACAAATCTATTCTTCAATTATTACATTGTATTTCATGAAAAAATTTATTTTTTTCTCTAATCATGATTGGATAGACATTTGTAGGGATATTGGATTGTAACACATTGTTATTCTTCATCAGTTCAACTTTTTTCATCATTTTTATATTATTTAGGTTTTTTTAGTGTTCTAAACATTATTCCTGATGACAATCGATTCTAAATTAATGTACATATCAACGGGTGATATTAATGGATTATGAACCATTATTCAATAACATAAGTACCAAAATTTGGAAAAGGATGCAGTTACTCATCGCAATTAAAGAGCCATTACCATCCATAGTTTTGATTGGAAAGTACACACTAAGGAGAGTTCAATAAAATATTTTTAACACTTTGTTATAGTTAGGTTCTCAATAAAACATTTATTTATTACTTACATAGATATGGTAACATAATGTTTGAGAAGAAAATTACTTCAACAAATGTGGATCAGTTCGATTCGCTAATTTCATCTTCTGTTTTTGTTTTATCTCATTATTCACTAGTTTTATATCACTTTCACAATAATCATCTCAGTTTCCTATTTCTATTTTATTTTGATTTTTTCTTGTTTTTTCACTATAATTATTTTAAATTATCTATGGATATGATCCCCTTTCTTATTACATTACTATTCATTCATAGGTTCTATAAATTATGAAATTTAACTCGGGTATCATTGACCACACTAGTTGTCAATGACATATATGGCTGTCTATGGGACCGGTTTTGGGGAATTGATTCATTTTTCTCCACTATTGGTTGGGAATGTGCCTTATATGTCCATAAGGTTTTATGCCAGTCTTTAGATAATGGTAGAGTATTAGGTCTTGACAATTGATGGTAACTCATAGTTAGATGTAGTCTATAATTATCTTTCCATTGAGAAAAGTTTAGCCTAGGAAATCATTGTATGGATTCATCTACTCAGTAGTATGCCATGTTTCATCCTTTTGAGTGGGATTATAAGGTCCTCTTTCAGCATTAAAAAGAGGATATCTATAGAGACCTTCCAAGGAGGCGATAAGCTATTAGAGTAGGGTAATGGTATATCTGTTCTTGGTCTAAGTGGGATCCCTTTTCTGTTATTTTAGTGTGGGAAGTCCAGGTATTATTATATGATGTGTATCAGTTAACTGAGGTGAATCCATTCATGTGTTAGAATGATACATATCTTGATTTTTTCATTGAGTATTTCTCATTAAAGTATAGGAAGAGTCTAAATGAAGACACGTGACTCAGGAGCTTTAATAGGTGTACCCCATTCGGAATACTGAGAAATATTTGGGTAGTCGAACCATCGATCTGGACAAGGGTCTCAAAGGAATCATCAAAATTAGACACATTGTATGTCAGTCCTACAGACAGTTCATTGATTATTTTGGAAGGTTTATAGACCCATTTCTTGTTGATTTTACACTTTTGATAAGGTTCTTACTCATGGATCTGAGTGGCCTTTGATGATTATAGATACATTTTTGAATGCAACAACAATTTTCATTGGTCTATATTATACTGGGGATTCTCCTTCCAATTACTTATTCTTTATTTTTATGTCATTTGGGGTTTATTATATATTTTTCCACTCTATTTTAATTACTTTACAGACCACTTGGGAAGAGTTTGGAGCTTGTTCAGAAGTGTCTCAAAATTATGTAGTGGTTTTAGGCTATAGTAATTTATGGTATTTCTTATTCTTTGATGTAATGACTTTAAATATTAATTTCAACATCTATTATATAATGTTCTTCTAATAATTTATTAAATATTAATGGTGGAGGTCATCTTTTACCTCCCTTAAGGTGGATGAGTGTGTTCTTGTGGTTCAATAGGATGTTGATTCTTGTAGATCTAGTTTTGATTTCAATAGCTTGGTATAAATTATAGTAAAAGGGGTTGGTATGGTTCTTAAAAATTAGTAGGTAACCATTTGATCCATTTTCTTCCACTGGTTTGACCAGTTCTGTGATTCCTTTCTAGGGGATTTATGAGGGTTTCCTCCTGAAAGATAGATCAAGTTCACTATTCATCTCATATTGGGTGGAGTGCCCATATTGATCCCCCCTTATCATATGGAACTGGCTAAGTTAAGGGACTTAAAATCCTAGATTGATGATTTTGAGGATAATGTATTTATTCTTTTATGAACCATGACTTAGGTAAATTTGATTTTATTCCCTTATAAAAAAGATGGTGTCCTCAAGTTATAGGTGAAATAAAAAAATGTCAATAGAATGTGTGGGTTATATTATTATCTTATGATAGAATTCAATTTTTAGAATGCATCAGTGGGGTTCATGAATCTCAAAAACCAAATTTTTCATCCATACCAAGACAGTTTTTTCTAGTGTTTACTGGTGACATCATGGTATCTTTAGAGACACAAAAGTCACATGTTGATCACATTGAGATAATATTGAGTAGTGATCATGAAAATCACATTATTCCATTAACATGAATATAGAATATTTTATTCAATATGTGTGATTTCTTATACACGTGATCTATGAGGTTGGGATTCAAACTGATACAGAAAATCTGGAAGTAGTGACATCTTAGTCGTGGATCATGATTGTGTTCAAGATCCATCATTTCCTTTGATTGGTTGGGTATTACATGTGTCTCATTGAGGATGTCTCTCACTTTTAAGTACCAATGGTCATGCATATTTAAAAGGGGATTATGTTTGAGTATATGAGAAAGTGTGAGGATGCATTCCAATATTTAAAGAAATGGTTTATATTCACTTTGATTTTTATTCTTCCAAATATAGGTATTAGTTATAATGAATTTTGAAATAACTTGGGAGTTGGGATTGGATATATTTTGATTTAGAATGATTATTGAGTCACATTTGGGGATCATTTTCAACAACCTCTTAATCTTATCTACCCCACCCATTTTTTTAAATATAGTACATATGGTTCATGAATTGAAGTGTTAGTGTCATTATATCTTCAATGAGAGATTTATCATCTACACTGAAAACAATATATTGGGATATATATTCTACCGGAGAAACTTGAATCTATGGTAATGATATTGGGTTGTGTATCAAGAGACATTCTTCCTCAAGAATGAATATTATCTAGTCAATGGAAATGTTATTGAAAATCCTCTTAGTAGAAAGACATAGGAATTAGGAGTTAGGGATTCTGAAAATGAATGGAAGGTGACTCACCTACTCATAGACTGGAAGATAGACCTGTCAATGGATATATCAGTGGTGGTTTATGAACTATTGGTAATCTTCTATTCACTAATGGATTAGTTTATTTACAATTAGATATCTTATTCAAATTTCGTTATGACGCGAGAATATATCTTGGGGATGATTCTATTTTGGGATACACTTTTTATGGAGATAACATTTTTTACATCCATGGTAATGTAGTGGTCCCTAAATCAATGAGAGAAAAATTTATATAGTATATTGTTACCTCACCTCAACTAGTTTCTCTTAGTCCCTCCAATATGTAAATAGATACCAAGAAATGTTTCTTGTGGTCATGTAAGTATAAGGATATTTCTAATTTCATTACATGTAAACTTACCTATCAGAGAATAATGGTTGAGAACCAGCAACAAGGTGGTTTACTTCAAACCATTCAAATTCTTGTATGTAAATAGGATGTGGTGACCATGGACTTAATGACATGACTACCTAAGATTTGAAAGAGATGTGATGTAGTATTGGTGGTAGTCAAACAGTTGATGAAGTTTGTATATTTCTTATATATTTGGAAAACTCGGTCTCAAATGAGTTAGGTGGATTATACATGTTGGAGATAGTGCAGTTTCATGATGTGACTATGGGTATAGTTTTGGATAAATATGTGCACATTACATAGAGATTTTATAGATGTCCATGGGTCTCAATTAAATATGATAATATCATATCACATATATATATATATGTATAGTAATAGAGGAAAATCTATATATTATAGAATATGTTCAATACATGAATGCTTGATTTTGGAGGATCTGGTGATAACTATCTAGCAATAATAGTTTTTCTATATAACAACTCCTACCAGTCTTCAATTTGAATAGATCCTTTTGAGGATCTTTGTGGAAATCGGTTTCACTCAAGGTTGTATTGATTGGAAGTAGGTGAGTTCATTATGATGATACTGAGATTGGTACAAGAAACCAATAGGTGGGTGCAGTAGATATGGATATTTTGGATTACCTCTCTTTGAATGAAGCATTCATATACCAAATTTTGGAATAAACGCTTAGATTTTATCATCGGATAATATGTTTTTTAATGAGTAACACATTTGTTGTAGAATCAGTGATCGAGGAAGCAGGTGAATCCCACTCCATGATATGTTGTTCCGTTTTAGATTATGGAATATATTGGTATGATGGATTATAGATTATCTCTTCTTTTGCATCATCATGGTATGTAAAATTTATTTCATGTGTTACAAATTTGGGAGTATGATTCAGGTCTTACACACAGGATCGATTATGATGATTTTGACTTATTGGTAGATAATAAATTTGAGGAGCATATATTATGGATTTTAGACTGGAGATATAATATATTGTGTAGTAATATGGTTCCTCTTTTATGATTAATCTATCCATATATATTTACCCAAGATAATACTAGGGAATGAGAGACAATTATGTGAGTGAAATAGTCATAAATGTTCACCCATTAACCCTAGAGACACTTCTAATAGATGAGAATTTGTTAGAGGGGAATTTTTTAATTCCCCTTTAATTTCAAGGGTTTTTACGTCTAAATTTCTTTTATTCTAATGAATCATAATGATTCTTAAAGACATTGGGTTTTGGTGAATGTAATATACTGATATTTTAAAATGAAATGCATTGTTTGATAGTCTAAAAGATGTAAAATTTTGAGCTTAAATGAGCATTGAAATAATATTACTTAAATTTAAATATTATAACCTAGCCTTTTAATTAGGGGTATGAATTGTTGATATTTTTCCTTAAAAAATTATATTTCAATGAATAGTGAAAATTATTGATTTCTATTGAAAGTTGTATTTTCTTTTAAAGTTTTCATAGAGTAAAATTAAATTTTGGATTATTATCAAAAAATAATTAGTATATTTAGATTCCAAATAATTAAATTGTTGTTTTTAATGGATTTTATACTTGAATTTATCAAAAAAACGTTTTGTATTTTAATGTTGGAATTTTTTTAAAAAAATTGTTCTTCATCATATTTTTTTAGTTTAATTTAAAATAAAATATTACCCCCTATTTTTCATGAATTTTGAATACTAGATTTGATAATTGGAATTTGGGAGTCCAAACATTGAAAATATATCCCTTTTATTTTTGTTTAATATGAAGTGTAACTTTAGTAGTTTTTGTTACCATAGTAAAGGATAAATCAGGTAATTGATGTTAAAAGTAAAACAATAAGGATTAAAAAACAACCCAAACACTTTCCTAAATTTTATTTTATAATTTAATTTCATTCATAATCATATTTTATTCTATTAAATGTCATTTTTTCCATTGGGATTATATTATGATATTTATCATATTTTATTTCAAGAAAAGTTAAACATCTGAGACACTTTCTTTTAATAACTATACTATTTTAAATATGGGGTTATACAGATGATATATTCAACTATAAATATTATTTTTAAATATAAAATATTTGTTTTTATGATGATAGTTTTTTAGTGAATAAATTATTTCCTTAACTACTTTCACAACTCTAATGTTGTAATTTTTTATTTACTGGAAAAATCTAATAAATGATATTAACAATATTAAAATTAATAAAATTGGACATAAATAATGTGATAAATTAATTTATAGAATAATATTTCATGTTATAAATACAATAAAATATTTATTTATAATTCTAAGTGTAATCTTGATATTATTAAAGTCAAATTAATAAATAGTTCCAAAATTGACATAATTAATATTTTAAAATAAATAAATTTTTTTTAAATGATATAAAATTTATAAGAATATAATATTCATAAAATGTATTATTATATAATTTATAATATCAACCATGCTCTATCTATGGGAATTTTTTCCATTCATAGTAACTATATTGACCCTTAAATTGTAAAAAACATTTTGGTCATTGTTTGGTTTAATTGGGTTAATGAGGGGTTAAAAATAAATCATAAGGGTAAAAATTGGAACTAAATAGGTATAATAATTATTGGATGACATTATTTTTACCTATATAAATCTTATATAAAAAATAATGGTTTTTGGAGCCATTTGTAATTGAATATTTATTTTTATTAATTTAATATTTTTAGATATTCAAAGAGTTCCCCTTCACACTCTTATAAAGGGGAACCTATTCTTCTTAATATTTCAAACATAAAAACCCATTTATAGAATTAAATACATACCCAAATCCTTTTCTATAATACATACCCTCATTCTAGAGGCCTTTTTCTACATAATACAAACCGTAGTGGTCTTAAGGTGGTAATAAAATGAGTCTGTCCAAAGAATAGATGTCATTTTTAATCGAGAATTTCTTTATTATTTCATATTACACCTCATTAAAATATTATTAAATGTTTATAAAATTTTAAAAACTATATTAATAATATATTTATATGTTATTATTTAAATTTAATAACATATATCCATCTCCTCTTCCATCAAATGGGTAATGAAACCATCATTCATGTGTGTGGATGACTATCGCCTTGCGAACCGATGTAACTTTTTTTTATAAACATATACCATGAGAGTTTATAATTATGTAATTAATGTTTATATTTTATATTAGTTACATATTTATAATTCAAAAAATATAATGTATCATTTACCTTTGTATCATTCCTTTTTCTGAAAAATGATTACATAATTTGGGCATACATGTGGACTACCACCTTCATGAAGTGAGGTGATACATTTTTCATCACCACATCAGATGGATGATATATATATATATGGGTATATTTAAAAAAATTAATATGATATACATTATATGATTATAAATATATAAATATAAAATAATACTCACCTTCTTTCCATAATGATCATTGAAAAATAGAAACCTTACTCATATGTGAGAATGGCCAATTGTCTCCACGATTTTAACGTAATTCATTTTTCATAAACTTATTTAATGGTTGAATTGAATAGTATAGTGGACTTAAAAAAATTATTATAATTTCTTTATTATTACTTTTTTTATGATGTAATAATGAGCTATTTGACAATAGTAAATATAGGGAAATTATTTTGGACTTATGTACCAAATATCACTAAAACATATGATGTGATCACAAATGATTAAGTAATTGTTGAAACATGGTAATAAGTGATATTAAACGAATAATAAACTTTAAAATGGTTATTAAAAAAGTAAATACTAAACATATGTTCATTATTAAGGAATATAATGACCATATATGATGATTTAAACATAAGGTAAAGGATTTTTTTCTCAATTTATCTTCATCGAGACAACATTCATGTTCTGCACCATCCTATTTTAAGTGGTTTCTAAACTTCCACTTTTACATGTTATATAATTCACATAATTCCTTTAATGATATTTTTTACTATAATTTTATGTTATTCTTTCATTGGTATTATGATATGAATGTTACCATTCTGCTAATGATGTCATGTTACAATCTCATTGTTTATCCCGATTATTTAAGACTATGATTCCAATTATGACATCCTATGATATACCTCTCAAGAAACTCTTATATTTTCTTATAATTTGATTATTAATTAAAATTTTCAAATAATGGTTACATTTTTACTCTCATTGTTACTTAAAATTATTGAGAGAATATTTTTAATGAGAATCTAATTTATTTCTATATTCGATCAAAAATCCTTTTTCATCCAAAACCATTTTCTCTAAAAAAGTTTTCTAAATTTTTTTTACTAAAATACTACAATTTTTTTAAATCAGTTTAACCATGTTTACATTTTTTCAAAATGGTTCTAAAGGAATCATTTTGTTATTTTTTTAGCTAGGTACTTTGTGACTTTTTTTAGAAAAATATGGAATTGATGTTTTTTAACTTATACTATATGAGCAACTTTACAACTATTATTATGCCTCAATTATTTGAATATTACATAAAAAGTTTAAATTTTTATTATCAAATAATTTTTTTTCATTTATTAGTGTTCTTATTTTCAAAAAGACAGGCGATTCTCAAATGGAAAAATATTTTCCCCAAGAATTATTCTAAGTGATCTTTCCAAATCATTTTCCATATAAGATGAAATTCATTGATGTCACATAAGACTGAAAAGGGATATTTTCTAATGATACCATCCTTATTATTCTTTTATATGGTTTATATTTATAATGAATTGTTGAAATTTTATGAAACTTGATTCTTTTATAGGTGTTATGCTATTATGAAATGTTTGTGAAACTCATTTCATTCCTGGGTTCTGATATGATGAATGTTTTTTAATCCTATGGGAAAAAGATGTATCTATTTAATTATATGATAGGAGTTACCTATATACCTCACCAATTAATTAGGTAAAGTATTATATATCATGATATGGTAATGGGAAACAGGTCTAAGTGTTTGATCTGTTATGGGAAAAAAGTTTATGTGTGTGATATATAGTGGGAAATGGGTGTTAATTCTTGATCTAATTGACTTTATAGTTAACCATGACATATAAAATGGATTCTATATTTATGATGGTGACACAAGAATTTATAAAATGAACTTATATTTCATGATTTAGGTGTGATGATTTCTAATTATTTTGATTCGTTCATTTTGAAATGCAAATGTTTTATACCATAACTCATGTTTATTATATTTGTTATATTGGTTATGGATATTTTATGTTATTATCATGATTTTATGACCTTATAATGATAATATGATTTTATATGATCATAGATTGATATGTCTCACGCTTACCCTTACTGAGCATATGAGATCACCCTTTGTTATGGTTCTTATTCTCATGTTATGAATAATGATGCTAAATGATTTATGTTTAGAATGGATTCATGGGTGAAGAATTTTATTAGGGATATTGAGGTCTTAACATGGAATATGAAAAGCTTTGTAAATTTAGATATGATGTTTGTATTTATGAACCAGTTGTTTATGGACACAAACTGTTAGTGTTTTTCATAATTCTCTAAAACTATAAACCTAAAATATACTTGGGTATCTAAGTTATCTAATATTTCCACTTTTTGTCGTATTTTATGGATAAGAAAAATTTGGTCACATTTATCGTTATCAAAGATAGAAATTTAAAGTTGAGGTTTTTACCTTCATATTTTAGAGTGCGGGTCTCATCCTATTATAGTTGGTATCAGAGAAAGGTTTAGAAAAAATTTGAAATTAGGATTTCTTTCATGATAAGTTATCTTAAGAGTTTATGATACCATTATGGGTATATATATTTGATGTCTATAAAAAGGTCGGAGTCTTATACACCAATTATAAGGTTTTTAGTGATGGAATTTTAAGGAAGTTGATGATATTTTGGGATAGGTATATGTAACACTTATGTTTAAAAAAAATTAGGACGAATGTGTTTATATTTTATGGACATGTGTTTTGAAGTTTTGTATAAAATTTAAGGTTTTGTATCATTTTCAATTTTGAGTTAAGTATTGGTTATTACATTTTTGGATAAAAATGAATGGTATGAGAAAACCATTGATGTTAAATATTTTCTTTAATGTTGAATATATTAAGGTTATTTATTGTATTTTTACAAAATATTTGGGAATTTGGACAGGATTAAGTTTTTCTTTATGGAAAACCCCTAGGTCGAGTGAAACCCCATAGAATCAGGAAAGGCTACAAGGCTCTAACCCGCCATTGAATGGTGGTAAGGCTTTATTTCCTAAAACTTGACTACGTGATGTCCAGGTTAGCATCAATTTTTTTATTTAATTGTATTATCTAATAGATAATAGTTTTGTTCATTTTTAGAACATATGTTTTATCACCATGGGTTTGGAAATTGATTTTTTGTTATGTGATTAATGTCATTTTTGAAGAAGTTCACTACTTTAGGAAACCTATATTATTAAGATAAAAAAAATATTATGGAATATTATTTTTGTAATAACAATAGAATTTAATTCGGAATAATTTATTATTTTATTATGGATTTATAGTGGTTAGGTTATTTATGAAAATTGTCTGCATATCCTGAAGATTATATGTTTAGGGTGTGTGATTTTTGGGAGATAAATACTATATTTATCTTGTAAGACTATATGATCAAATATTTATTATTATTTTGTTCCAATATTTGTCTAGAATATTTTGAGGTATTTTAAGGATAGTTATTATTTAATGATATATGTTGACCATTGGGTATTACTATTGAATATTGGAGATTAATTTTTTTTCCTTAAATTATAGTTTATTCTTTTTGGGAATCATCTTATGATGTGAAAACAATTTTTGTTTTTTGTTGATGCATAAATGATAGAGGAATATTTTTTATTCTTTTACAGATTATTGGATCCATAATATGTTTATTTTTGTGTTTTAGGCATGGAAAAATCAATTTTAATACTCGTTATTTTGAGAAAAAGATTGGACTATGGTGGAAATTTATTAATGGATGAAACTATACATTTCAAGTGTGTATGTTTCCTTATGTTTCCATTATAGATGATAAATTAATGCCTTAATACTAGGAAAATTATATTAAGATATATTTTTTTCAATAACTGTCAATTCTGATGAATTTATGGTTCTTTCCACATCTGTGGTTTACTATTTTGTGATTAACTTTCTCAAGATGATTAATTTTATTATGATCAATGATCTCTAGAAATTATTTTTATTCCATGTCAATATCTAAAATAACCACTAAATTTCTATTGTTTGGAATCTTGGTATGTGTTATCTAAAATGACCCTCGTACTTCCCATTATATCTTTTTAAGAGGAAGTTTTATTACCACTTTTTATGATCTTACTTTTGAAAAACGAATTTTCATATGTTTAAACGTTTATTTCAACACACAAAATCTAATTGTAGGTATGGAATTTATAAAAATGGGGAATAATATAATATCCTAATATTTTAAAAAGAATTTCTGTTTTCCAAAGCACACAAGATGTACACTACCAAGCTTAAATAAACAAATAAATGTTACTATTTAAATGTGGTCGTTAAAATCTAACCATTAATTTGTAAAGTATTAATAAGATTATATAAATTATGAAATTATTATTATTTTAAAAATAAATACAATTGTATTTAAATATTATTAGAAAAAAATCACATAATTTTTGGTAAATTCATTTTATTATTCAAAAATAATACGTTTTCATCAAAAATGAGTTTTCTTCATTTTCATGAGTGAATATTATAAATAATTTATTGAGGTTATAGAAAATTTAATTTAAAAAATTTATTTTATTTTTGAATTCATCATGTCAAAATTATCTAAATATGAATTTTTTAGAATTTTATAAAAATATTGATTTATCAATGAATAGTCTAAAATATTAATTTTTATCAAGAAGTATATTTTTTTAAAATATTTAAAACGTAATATTATATTTTGAATTACTATTAAAATTTAATTATTTCATTTTTATTTAAAATAATTCAATTGTGGTTATTTGAAATGGATTTTATATTTGAATTAATTATAAAATCATTTTATATTTTGAAAAGGGGTATTTGTTCTGAAAAAAACTGTTTTTCATCGTGTTTTTCTAGTTTAATTTCTAATAATGTTTTAACACTTCTATGTTTTGATGTTTTAAAAATTAATTAAAAATTTTGAATCAGTAGTTCGAAATATACTAAATATTTCCATTTTATTTTTGGCCAATATGAATAGTAAGTTTAATGATTTTTTTAAATTGGTAAAGGGTAAATCGGGTAACTACTGTTAAAAATAAAATGATAATAATTATAAAACAAATATAAAACTTATCTAAATTTTATTGTGTGATATTATTTCTTCTAAAATTATCCATCATTAAGTTTTATTTTATTTTTAGGCCATTTGGATGAGAATATGATATTTGTAGTATTTTATTTCTAGAAAATTCAAATATATCACACTTTTATTTTTTAATAAATATAATATTTCAAATATGGGACTATCCAGATGTTATTTTGGAATAAGAATATTATTTTGAAATATTTTATATTTATCTTCCTCGTTTTAATTTATTTTTAATTTTTATTTAGGAAAATAATTACCTTAAATTTTTACACAACGTTAATGCATTACTTTCTTAATTAATGAAAAAATAAAATAAAATATATTAAAAATATTAAAATTAATATAACTTGAGATAAATAATTTGATATAAAAAATTATGACAATGAAATGTTATTGATATAATAAAATATTTGGATTTAATTAAAAGTGTTGTCTTGATATTATTGAAGTCAAAGTAATGAATAGTTCTAAAAATTGACATTATTGAAATTTTATATTAAATAATATCTTATTAAATGATATAAAATTAATAAAAATATTATATTCATAAAATTGATTAAGATATGGTTTAGAATATCAAATATGTTTATTTATGGGCCATTTTTTCATTTATACTAACTATAGTGACCCTCAAACAATGAAAATTCATGTTTTCATAGTGCGTTTCAAAAGGGTTATTGAGGGGTTAAAACCAAATGATAAGGGTTAAAATGTGACCAAAACCTATCAAAAAATAATTTTATTAAGTTATTTCTACCCATACATATATTATATATAAAATAAATCGGTTTTGATATATTTTTAAATGATTATTAATTTTTTGTAATTTAATGTTTTAAGAAGATACAAGACTGGCCCTCTTCTCTCTTATAAAACGTCACCTCTTCATCTCAATTTGTCACACTGAAAGACCAGTTTATTTCACAAAATACTTGAAAAAATACCTTACTATAACACAACCCATATTTCTATATGTATTTTTTTCATAACACCGACCTTAGTGGTATCAAGGTTCAAAGAAAAGGTGTTTGTTCGAAGAAGAGGTATCATTTTTAATCGGGTGTTTCTCTTTTATTTCTTCTTCCACCTCCTTAACAATTATTCAAAAATGATTGAATAATAAAACTAGTATAATACATATACTAAAATCTTATTATGTTAATGTAATAACCTATAACCATCTCCGCTATCATCAAATGAGAAATTAAACCATCATTCCTATGTACGGTGGACAACTGCCTCGTAAACAGATATAATTCAGTTTCCACCACTATTTCTCAATAATGGTTATAATGATTTAATTATTCATTATATATGATATTAATTACATACTTATAATTATAAAAATATAAAATAACAATTACCTTCTTACCATTCCTTGTATTGAAAAAAATATGACATCATTCGTGCGTACATGCTGACTACCAACTACATAAAGCGATGTGACTAGTTTTTCATAACCACATCATATGGTTGATATATATATATAAGTATATTTGAAGAAGTAATTAGATATATATATTATATTATTATAATTCTAAAAAATATAATATAGTACTTACCTTTTTTCTATATCGATCATTAAAATATGGAAATGTTACTTATTCGTACGTATGTCCTCCCATCTCGATGATTATAACGTAGTTCATTTTTCTTAACCAAATTTAATGGTTTGATTTAAAATTATAATTTGTGTAAAAAATAATTATAATTTCATGGTTATTATTATGGATATTATGGAATAATTACCACTTTTACCATAGTCAACCTACAGAAGTCATTTTGTACTTAGACCCCAAATATCACAAAAACACCTGATGTGATAAATTACTATGTAATTATTATAAAATGGTAATAAGTGATAAAAAAGGAATAATAAACAAGAAAAAAAATTTAAAGAATAAAATAATTAAACTATGTTAATTATTCTAGAATATAAAGAACATATGTGATGAGTTAGACTCATGGTAAGGGATTTCTTTCTCATTATTTAATTTTGGGAAATAAGTTATATTATGAACTTTCCTACTTTTATGAGTTGTATTCACCAGAACATTGAAAAATTATATCATCAATATACTTAATTTCATTATATTAACATTTTATTTTTTGACATTCTTGCATGGGTCTTAGGATAGAAATGTTACCAAAGTAGTATGGATTTTATGTCCCAATATCATCATTTATCTAGATTATTTATGACTATGCTTTCCTTGATGAAATATTATGATCTATATCTCAAGAAACTAATTTATTTTATTATAATATGGGTATTAATGAACTTTTATAAGTAATAGTTTAATTTTTACACTCTTTGGTACATAAAATGATTTGGAAAATTGTTTATAAGGAAAACCTGCTTTATTTATCTCTTTGATCGAAAATCATTTTGTTTACAAAACCAAGTTTTACAAAAATGTTTTAATTTTTTTTATATAATCCTATAATATTTTAAAGTCATTATTATCTATGTTTTACTTTTTACAAAAAAAAATTGAAAGGAATATTTTTTTCATTTTCTGAATGGGGTGCTTTGTAACTTTTTCGGATGAAATATGGAGGGAATTTTTTTTAACTTATAAAACATTACAGGATTTTCCAACCATTATGACACCTCAATGAATTGAATCGTCCTTCACAAGTTTAAATTTTTATTTTCAAATGAAATGTTTTCATTTATTATCACATATCTTTTTAAAAGGAGATGTAGTTTTAAAATAGAAATGTTATTTTCCCCAAGAATTATTCTAAGTGATATTTAAAAATAATTTTTCATATAGGATGATATCCTTTGACATTGAATAATATTTCCTAGATATATGATACATTGATTCCATCCTTATTATTTTTCTGGATGGTTTATATTTATGATGAAAAGATGAAATTTTTATGATACTCATTTTTTTTCAAGGGTTATGTTGCGATGAAATGTTAATGAGACCCATTTCTTTCATGGTTTTTAATATGATGAATACTTTTTGAACCTATTCCCCACATAAGTATGGATTTATTTCTATTATATTTGGTACCTATATTTATCTATAATTAATTGGGTAATTTATTCTATCTCATGATATAGTTAGGGAAACAAGTAGAATTGCTTGATCTGTTATGGGAATCAAGTTGGTGTGCATGATCTATAATGGAAAACACAAGTAGATGCTGAATCCAATGGTCTTTTTAGTAAACCATAACATTTCTAATGGTTTCTATACTTATTATGGTTCCATAATACTTTATCACATGAACATATGGTTCATGGTTGAGTTATGATAGTTTCTCCAATATTTTTTTTGTATTTTCTAAAAGCCACATTAAGGTTTACTAGAAACCACACATTTCAAAATTAAAGTAGCTCAACACTGAGAATTCAATTTAAAAATTAAAAATATTCATCAATCAATGAAAAATTTCTTAAATTTAAATCACACCTCAATCCCAAAACCAACAAACTACCTCAGGCCTTGTGATCCTCAAACACGATCCACCTCCTGCATAAAGGTATGTCACGTCAAGACTACATAGTCAACCCCATCACTACCCACCTCATAAAATATTAAACATTATTATATTATCACCATCGTAAACATCACCAATGGATAATAGGAATAAGACAAAAAATACTTCAAAAAATTAACTTCTCTATTGAAAATGTTGTTTCCCACTCTAAACATCCCCATTATCGAAGACGAAGAAAACCGGTATCCATCTTTAAAAGAGAAAATAAAATAAGGTCCTTCCTAGAACAATGATGACCATAAAACTACACATCCAAAAACCTATTTATTACCCCCAATCTAGATTTTATTAGGATATGCATAGAGTAATGTGAGTTTTAATAAAGGATTTGATCAGTCAATGGATCCAATTATTGGCATCATCGAAAAAGCAGAAAACCGTTAGTTTTCATAACAAGAGAGTGAAAACTCAGGTCACACCTTGAATACCATCACCCACTGAACCAAATATCCCAAAACCTCTTTTTTACCACCACACCAAATCAAACTTCAAAATTAATAGATGAACATGAGGATAGAAAATGGGTTTGAGTAGTCATTGGATTCAACAACAAGTAACCTTTTTCAGGTGGCCAAAACCACCTTATAGAAATGGGATGAATAAAAACCACCACACGGAAATTTATCAACACATTCAATGATAAAAACAAGAATATCATTCACCTATGTGGTCTATTAATATCTATATTCCATCATCTCGTCAAAATATTTGAATGTTCAACATAAAGGTAGAAAACCCATAGGCATTGGCACCATGGTGAACTATGACCATTGCCAAACCATTAATCCCTTTATACAGAGCACTTTAGAAAAAGAAAAACTATGGATAGAGAGACCAATAATATGGGAGATTCGAGGGAAAGGGTAAAATAGGGGAAGAGATAAAAGTAAGGGATAAAGGGGGGTGGGAAGGCAGCAGAGAGGATGCACGTATTTCTACCCCCTCAAAATAACTTCTGAGGAGACCACAAGGATGAAAGAGTGAGAGAGATAAGAGATAGATGTCCCTCATAGGCACAGTTATGAATATTTCTAAATATAATGATTCATGTGTAGGAATGGTATATAGTAAGAGGTTTCCAACCTCTGATACCAATTGTAGGATCGAAATATAGTATGAGATGCTCAATATACAAGAGGGGGGTGAATTGTATACTTTAAAAATTTCTTTGGAACCTTTAAAGTTAGTTAAGAATAACTATGTTTTCCTTAAGTAAAGGAAAAGGCTAAGTTTAACAAAGTTAAACTAGGAAAATTCACAACACCTCTAACACCGAACTAAACTTGGAAAGTGATTCCAAAAGTAGGTTCCGGAAATATGGTTCCGGAATTTGAAACTTAACAAAAGTTACAATATGAGATTCTACCTTAAAGCGTATAGAATCTAAATGAATCAGAGTAAGTAAGGAAGTATAAGAAAGTTATACTTTCCTTAAGATAAAAATTGCAGCGGAATATAAACAAGTAGTTAAACTACAAATAACAAGATAATAGTCTTTTAACCCAAAGAGAAGGGTATCCAACAACCTTGGATAAAGGTCCCTTGATTTATACTTTCAAGCAAGTCTGTCTTACCCACACCAGGGTAAGCCCTCGATACGAAGATCGGAGTCTCTGTCCTGCTATCCCCGCAAGCCCTCAACTTCAAGGTAGTTGGAAACCTCTGTCTTCCTCAGCAAGGAAGCCCTCGATCTTTAAGGTAGTCGACACATTTGTCTTCCTATCCCCGGAATCCCTCGAATGTAATAACCAACATTAGGAGTCGCACGAAGCATTGAGAGTTAATAAGAGCCTCTCTCTCTAGAAAACACTTCAACAGCATGTATGCACTTTTTCATCAATCAGCACTGAGCTCTTTCAAATGAGCTCCTATTTATAGGTAAGGTCAGCTCCTACTCCAACGGTCATATTTTCCTTAAAGATCGGAGGGACCTGTACATGTGTCACTTAGACAACGGTTAGTTTATAAAAAAATAGACGACATCATTTTATAACAAAACAAGTGTAACAGAATGTACGACATTGTTTTGAACTCTAACATAAAGGTTCGGAATGAAAACTTCGGAGTGAAGGTTTGGAGTAAATAAATTCAGAGTGTATAAAACAATGATAATCAGATTCTGTTTAATAGATGAATTCGGAATGAGAATTCGGAATAGGAATTCGTCATCAGAAATCATAATGAGAATTCATCATCAGAATTCGTAATGAGAATTTGTCATCAGAATTCGTAATGTGAATTCATCATTAGAATTCGTAATGAGAATTCTTTATCAGAATTTGTAATGAGAATTCTTTATCAGAATTCGTAATGAGAATTCGGAATGATATTTCTTCATTAGAATTCGTAATGGGAATTCTTCATTGGAATTCGTAATGAGAATTCTTTATCAGAATTCTTAATGAGGATTCGGAATGTGATTTCTTCATTAGAATTCGTAATGATAATTCTTCTTCAGAATTCGTATCCTGAATCTAGAATAGAACTTAGTCAGACTTCATATCCAGAATTCGGAATGAAACTTCCTTATATTTCTTGTCCAGAATCTGAATCCTAAAACAGAATGCTTTATATAAAAGTTTCAATGATTCCGAGAAAATGAATCTGAAACTTATACTTAAGAAAAATATGGAAGAATATATGATAAGGATAATTTTTCTTATAAAGGCGATTTTCCTTAAGAATGCAATTTTCCTTCAGAAAGCAATTTTCTTAAAGATAAGGTGTTTGTGATTTTCAAAACAAGAAGGAATGGAAAAGTCATAAGGAAAACCTTATTGACTCAACAACCTCCCCCTTTTTGGAAAGCACAAACATCCTTATGAAAAAGCTATTCTAAGAAGAAAGAAAAAAAACATTAAGGCTTATCTCCCTTTGTTTTAGAGATATTGATGAATACGACTAACTCCCGCTTAGACTTTGAAACTCTAAGGATCGTATTCAGATTTCCGGAGTGATAGAAAAGAATGACTTCTTTAAGAAAAAGCTCCCCCTTAACAAACTCTTATTAGAGTTCTTTTTCCTTGGGAATTTTTCTTTCTCCCCCTTTGATAAACTCTTATTAGAGTTCTTCTTTTTCTTAAGGATCTTTTTCTTCTCCCCCTTTGTGATTTTCAAAAAGAATTGTAAGGAATGGAAAAACTTAAGAAAGTACCTGAGATATTAGTAATGAAAACAAAAAGAAACAAGAGACACAATTTTCATTAAAATTTGTAATCTCAGCAACAACAAAAAAAAATTACAACAAAAAGAACGGATTGGGTTATTTCGGATCTTTTTCCTTAGACATGAGGCCCTTTAGAATAGTCTTGATTTTCTTGAGGTCTTTATGATCTTCTTCGGCTTTCTTCTCTAAGACCACTATTCTCGCGGATTGAGATTCAATTATTTCTTCCTGAGCCTTCAACTTTTCTTCCTGAGCTTTCATTTTCTATTCTTGAGCCTTCATCCTCTCTTCAAAATTGATCCAATGATCCCTTTCAAACTTCCAATTTTGAGAAACGGAATTGAGCTTCCCATTCAGATCTCTCACTTCCTGAATCTGAAAGTTCTTTTCCTCTGTCAACTTTTCTTCAAAGGATGCAGTCAGCTCATTAATCTTCTTGTCCTCGGTTTCAAAGGCATCCTTAACATTATCTTGAAACTCATCGAAAAGCCTCATCTCTTCCACAGTCTTCTTAGACCAGCTTGTCATCCTCTTGCAAGATCTTTTATGAGCTTCGTAACCAATAAAGAAGTTTTTGAACTGAGCTTCAATCTCAACGCACTTATCCATAACCATGGATACGGAGTCTGTTTTATGATTCAACGCATGTTGGAGCATCTGGCATCTAGAGTCAATACTTGAGAAGGTCGGAATGGTTCCTACCAACCTTTTCAAAGACTGAACAACAAAGTCATGCCCCAAAGAGGATGACTCCGAATCCGAAACTTTGCTAGGATAATTTTCTTCCTCAATAAGCTCCAACTTTCTTTTTGAAGAACTACCAGCTTCCTTCCTCTTTCTTACTTCTATGCTCGGAGTCTCCGTAAGAATTTTCTTTCCCTTATCTTTTTCCGGAATTGAAACATGTTCCAGAGATCTCTTCTCACTATCAGAGACTTGAACAATATTATCTTCCTCATTAGAAAATTCTATATTTTCCTTCTGAGCAGCATCAAGTAAAATATGTTCTTCTTCTCTCAGATAATAAACTTCTTCTTCACCTTTCTCTTCTTCCATTGTCGGAGTAACAAGCTTTGAAGATTCAGCTTCAGAAGTTTGGAGCGATAAGTGTTCCGAAGGTGTTCCCTTGTACTCATCTACTTGTTTTAGCACATCTCCTATCTCACCACTTCCTTCAACAGCCTCTTCAACTTGTTCCACTTGCTCTACTTCCTCAGTATTAGTAGCAACATCTTGTTCCGGAGCAACGAGATTTCTTCCTGGAGTCTCAGGTAGAGATTCCAGGGAGAAAGATCTTGGAACTGGAATTGTTGCTGAAACCATTTCATTGAACTTCAACAACGCTTAAACAGCCTCGGCTTCTGACATCTTCTTCTTAAGCTTCTTCACCTTTGCTTGCTTTTCAAGCTCATCAGCCGTTTTCTCCTTCAATGCCTTAGCCTCCGCAGGGTTCAATCCGAACTGCGGATCCCCTTCTTTCCTTGTTTCTTTATCTGCTCTCCACTTTGCAACAACCTCATCAGTATATGCTTTCTTCTTCTTAGGCTTTGGAGGTGCGGAATGGACTTTCTTAGACTTAGGATCTTCTGCTTCTACTTCCACTTGTTTCAGCTTTCTCTTCCTTACCAGCTTAGAGGATTCCGGATCAGCAGTTTTCGGAGCCACTTCTTCTTGATCAGGTAGATCAATAAACATTCCAGAATTCTTGTCAAAGGCTACATTCATTCTTTTCATAGTATCATCACTTACCAACAAGATTTTACAAACCCTTGGCTTAGATCTGCATGCTACCTTGAAGGATTCTAGGCACCGAACTATGAGCTTTGATAATATTGCTGGGTACATCACGATCTGTGCTCTGAGATTTCCCTTCTTAAGATTCTCAATGGTTATGAGAATATGCTTCATGAAGTTAAACATCCTTAGATTTATGAGGAAATCTAAGATATAGATCTCACTCTTCTTCAAGCTGTCCTTATCACCTTTTCTCGGTACGATATGTCCTTGCACCCATAGTTCCAGAATCCGAAAATTTGTAGATAGACATGCAATTTTCGGAGCCTTATCATCAGCCAGTCTGAGAGTTTCTAAGGCTTTCTCTTTGTTGAAGCTACCCTTAGAGTCCGGCAATACGTGAGAAATAAACTCAGCTTCACCTTCATAAGTTAACCCTACCAAGATTGCAGCCTTGGTGTAAGAAATCTTATATGTCTTGCCATACGATTTGAAAGAAAACTTCTCTCTATCATCTTCCTTAAAGAAAGAAACTGATTCATAAAATTTGACAAGTAAATCCGAATATACTTCATCTTGATTCCCAGTTTTAGATACCGCAACATCCTCCCAGCCATTCAGCTTGATGTTTTTTGAGATAAGGGAATCATAATTGTTGATGAAATCCGGATGAAGTAACCTTTCCCTGTATACTAACCACTGAGAAATAGGCTTGGTTGAAGACATTTCTTGAGTAGCTAACTCTGCAGACATTCGGATCTGAAGTCCTCTGAGAAATTCGGAACGGAGTAAACTATGGTTCGGAACGGCCTTAAAACAGAGGGGCAGAACTTCAGCACGCGAAATCTTGAAACCGATGTGGGACGAGAAATTGGGTCCCATTTATATAGGCAACGAGATGACGGTTCACCTTCCATAATTGATCTAACGGTAGGAATAAGCTGAGATCAGATCTGACGGTTGAAAACTTGAATCCGATCTTTTTGAGGTTTTTATTAAAACAAAGAATTAAGAAAACCATAATTCGAAAACTTAGTACAAGAAAATTCCAGCAAGTAAAATATGACTACAAAAACTTGAGGAAGGAAATCATACCTTTCGGATTGGCTTAGGAGGATTATTCGTAATGGGTAATATAAAGATGACCAAATAAAACTTTTATTATGAAAATACAAAGTTTGCAAAATTTACTACGAAAAAAAAATTCACTATGAAAAACTCAGTACGAAAAACGCTGTATGAAAAACTCAGTACGAAAAAGAAACTAAGAAGGTTCGGTACGAAAATCTGGTTATGAAAGTACCAGTACGAAAGTTTTCCATTCCAGAAATTTTCAATACGAATAATTTCATTCCAGAAGTATTCTGTATGAAAATATCCTTTCTGGAAATTTTTCATTTCGGAAGTTCCATTCCGGAAATTTTCGTTCTGAAAAGTTTGAAAAGAAATTTTGAAAAACATTGTCAAACAAACAATCAAATGTAATCCCCCTATGAAAAGGAGTTTATTACTTTAAGGAGACTTTTTCAACAGAAAGTTAATTAAAAAAGATTACCTTACGGTTATCATTCCTAACTTCTGTTTAATATATTCAAATCTATCAGAAGGCAAAGATTTTGTGAATATATCAGCAAGTTGATTTTGCGTTCCGATAAACTGAAGAATAATATCTACTTTAAGTGTGTGATCCCTAAGAAAGTGATGCCTAATATCTATGTGTTTTGCACGAGAGTGATGTGCAGGGTTTTTACTTAGGGCAATGGAACTTGTGTTATCACACAAAATTTGAGCTTTGGTAAAACTCAAGCCATAGTCTGTGAGTGTGTGTTGCATCCACAACACTTGTGCACAACAACTTCCAGCTGCTACATATTCAGCTTCAGCAGTGGAGAGTGCAACTGAATGTTGGTTTTTGCAGGACCAAGAAACTAATGAATCTCCTAAGAAATGACAAGTTCCAGATGTAATTTTCCTATCCATTCTACATCCACCAAAGTCAGTATCAGAAAAGCTTTTTAGAACAAAATCATTTCCAGAAGTATAAAATAATCCAAGATCTATGGTTCCCTTAAGGTAGCGAAAAATTCTTTTTACTGCCTTTAAGTGAGATTCCTTAGGATTGTATTGATATCTTGCACATAAGCATACTGAAAACATTAAGTCTGGTCGACTAGCTGTTAAGTAAAGTAGACTTCCTATCATACCTCTAAAAGATGTTTGATCTACTGGTTTCCCAGCTTCGTCAAGATCTAAAGAGTTTGAGGTACCAATGGGAGTACTTATAATCTTAGTGTTGTCATAACCATACTTTTTAAGAAGATATTTAATATACTTATGTTGAGATATGTAGGTTCCTTCTGGTTTTTGAGAAATTTGAAAACCAATGAAAAATGTTAACTCACCCATCATACTCATTTCAAACTCAGATTTCATTATACTTGCAAAAGAGTCAGTCAATGATTTCTGAGTTGAACCAAATATAATGTCATCAACATAAATTTGAACAATTAAAACATTTTTCTTATCTTTCTTTATAAAAAGGGTTGGATCTGCATTTCCCTTAACATAGTTATTTTGAAGCAAAAATCCAATGAGTCTATCATACCATGCTCGTGGGGCTTGTTTAAGACCATACAAAGCTTTGGTGAGTCTAAAAACATGTTCTGGATGTTTTGAATCTTCAAATCCAGGAGGTTGTTCAACAAAAACTTCCTCTTGAACATAACCGTTAAGAAAAGAACATTTCACATCCATTTGATAAAGTTTGAAATTAATGAATGCTGCAAAAGCAAGTAGAATACGGATAGATTCAAGTCTAGCTACTGGAGCATAGGTTTCTTCATAGTCTATTCCTTCTTGCTGATTATAGCCTTTAGCAACAAGTCTAGATTTATTTCTAACAATGACTCCATTTTAATCACATTTATTTCTGAAAACCCATTTTACTCCAATAACAGAAGTTTCCTTAGGTCTTTCAACCAAGGTCCAAACTTTATTCCTTTCGAATTCATTTAGTTTATCTTGCATTGCTTTGATCCAATCATCATCACCTATAGCTTCATCAGTGTTTTTAGGCTCTAATTGGGAAAGAAATGCTAGATGTTCTACTTTATTTCTTAAGGAACTTCTAGTCCTTACAGGTTGATTTACATCACCAATGATACTATCACTGGGATGATTCTTAAGAAACACCTGATTTGGGTTTTGTAAAACCTGTTCATCAACATAGGGTAGAAAGTCTTCTGGGGTAAATGTCTCAGAAGTATCTTCTAGAACAATTTCCTTATCAGAAGGTTCTTCTATCAAAGGTTGATAATCAGTTTTTGAAAACACATATGAAGATGTAGGTTGAGATGGTTTAAAAACAAAAGGATCTGACTCATCAAATTTTACATGTACTGTTTCCTCAACAGTACAAGTATTTTTATTAAAAACTCTATAAGCCTTAGAGGTTGTGGAATAACCTAAGAAAATCCCTTCATCTGATTTTGGTGCGAATTTATGTAGGTTATCTTTAGTATTCAAAATGAATACCTTGTAACCAAAAACCTTGAAGTAGGAAAGTCTTGGTTTTCTACCATTCCATAACTCATAAGGAGTTTTATTAAGAAAAGGTCTAATCAAAACTCGATTTATAGTATAACAAGCAGTACTTACAGCTTCATCCTAGAAATGTTTAGCAATAGAATATTCACTCAACATGGTTCTAGTTATCTCTTGAAGAATTCTATTTCTTCTTTCAACTACACCATTCTGTTGAGGAGTTCTAGGTGCTGAAAAATTTTGAGTAATACCTTTCTTACTACAAAAAATTTCAAAATCAGAATTTTGAAATTCTCCTCCATGATCACTATGAATAGTTTTCAATGGAAGGTTTTTCTCATTTTTAACTTGAGCTCTAAATCTTTTGAAATAAGAAAAAGATTCAGATTTCTTTGCTAGAAAATAGACCCAAGTAAATCTGGTGTAATCATCAACTAGAACAAACACATAGTATTTGCCTCCAATACTTCCAGTTTGTGTTGGAGCAAAAAGATCCATGTGCACTAACTGTAATGCATCGGTTGTTGAGACTTCACCGATTGACTTAAAACTATATTTATGTTGCTTTCCATATTGACAAGGATCACAAACTTTAGAAGAATCAAATCTAAGCTCCGGTAAATCCTTAACAAGTTTCTTCTTAGAGAGTTTACATAGGTTCCTAAGATTACAGTGTCCTAATCTTCTATGCCATAACCAAGAATGATCTTCTATTGCACTTAGGCAAGGTAGATCTTGGCTTATTAGGTCTTATAAGTTTAATGTGTAAACATTATCTTGCCTGTTGGCTGAGAGAATAAATTATTCCTTGGAATTGTGAACTAAGCACTTATCATTCCTAAAATTCACAAGGTAACCTTCATCACATAACTGACTTATGCTAATGAGGTTGGGCTTAAGACCTTTAACAAAAAGAACATTTGAAATAAAAGTTTTACCTAAAAGAACTATATTACCAATACCAACAATCTCTCCCTTAGCATTGTCTCCGAAAGTTACCTTTCCTCCTTTCGTTTTGATAATCTTTTCGAAAAAACTTTTGTTACCAGTCATGTGCCGGGAACATCCACTATCCATGTACCATATATTGTTGTTGGAAATTTCTTTATTTTCCTGAAATTAAGAACAAAGTTAGATTTTCGGAATCCAAACCTGTTTGGATCCGAGATTTCCAGATAATAAAATTTTTGGAACCCACATTTTCTTAGAAAAATAAGCTTTATGAAAACCTAAGGATTGGGTTTTGTTTAAGGAACAATTCTTTGCCCAGTGACCACCACATTGACACTTAGTGCAAAATGGGGCACTTTGAGGAACAAAATAATTGTTACTGAAAACTGGTTTTTCATGGGTATAACCAAATCCGGATTTATTCCTTAAGGGTCGTATTTGAGAATACATTTTGTCAAAATTTTCTTTACCATTGGTAAAGTTTGATAAAAACTTCTTTAAGGAAAAAATTTCAGACTTGAGTTTTACAACCAAGTTTTTATCCTCAAAATCATTTGTTTTAGAACTAGAGTTAGGCTCGAAAACATTTTTCTTAGAAATTACTTTTTCTAATTCTTTAGAAAGTTTTTTCTTCTCAGAACTTACTTCCTCAAGATTTTTTGAAATATTTTCAAAATCAGCATTTTTCTTATCAAGATCTTTAGAAAGATCTGATATTTCTTTAGTAAGAATAGAATTCCTAGAATTTTACTTATCAAGTTTCTTGTTGAGTTTGGAATTCTCAATCTCAAGAAGTTCAGCAAATCTAGAGACTTCTTCAAAAGTAGGTAAAGTATTTTCCTCATCAGAAGATGATTCTTCATCAGAAGAGTTATAATACTTACTATCATTTGAATTTAAAGAAACATTGGTCAAAGATTCAGCATTTCGTACCTTAGCCATAAGACAATGATTATCAATAGGTAATCTGGCTAATAGACCAAGATTCTTCTGTCCTGAAGATTCATAATCAGAAGATTCATCTGAAGAGTCACCACCACTGGCACTCCAGGTGTCATTAGCTTTCAGAACATTCTTAGCTTTAGCTTTATAATACTTCTTCATGTTCCTGTCTGAATGTCTTTCCTTCCTTTCTTTCTTTTTGAGCATTGGGCAATCTGGTCTAATATGTCCAACTCTCTTACATTCATAACAAGTAACTTCTCCATCTTTATTATCTTTCCTATCCTTTTTCTTATACTTGGATTGAAAGTTTCTCTGTCCAGCTATCTTGTTCATCCTTCGAGCAAGATTGGCTAATTCATTTTCTGAGACTTCACTCTCACTAGATTCGGATTGAAAAATAACTTTCTTAGACTTGGATCTGGTTACTCTCTCAGGAGTCTTAGCTTTCATCTGATTTGAAGTTGTAGTAAAAGCAACAGTACCATTTCAATTCTTTTTCTTGATGTTGTCAGCATCTCTCTTCATTCTGGTTTCATGTTGTAGAAGAGTTCCAAATAATTCATCAAGAGTAATTTGAGTGACCTTCCTGTTCTCATCTATAGCTGTTCTCTTGGATTCCCACTCATTGGGAATAATGTCAATTATCTTGTCCACAAGAGCTTCATCATCTAAACCTTTCTCTCCCATTGACTACAGACTGTTGACGATAGTCATAAATCTTTGTTGAACTTTACAGATAGCTTCTCCATAAGGAAAATTGAAGCCATGATATTCAGCTCTAAGCATAGCTCTTCTAGTCTCAATCACCTCAGAAGTCCCAAAGTGTGTAACCTCTAACATCTTCCATATACAGTTAGCTACTTTACAAGAAGAAATTTGGCTATATATATTTCTGGTCATTGAACATAGTAAAGTATTGCGTACCTTATAGTTGAGTTGATATTCTTGCTTTTCCTGGTTAGTAAAGGTTCTGACTTCCTTGTCCGGAATTTTATAATCACCAGTAAGCATAACAAAGTTGTCTACTCCAGTATTTATAACAAATGTCTTCATACGATCTCTCATGTATTCATAATCATTACCATCAAATATAGGTGGTCTTGTAGGATTTAGATTTTCAATAGATCCAACATTAATTCCTGCCATACTAGAAATAACTTTGCACACAAACTTGTTAGTAGCTCAGAATCGTAATCACAAAGTTCGGAATGAGAAAAGTTCGGAATGGATAAATCGGAATGACAAAGTTCGGAAGGATAAAGTGAGCAAGAAAAACTTGTATGTGAGTACAAGTATTTCAGTAACCGGCTCTGATACCAAATGTAGGAATGGTATAGAGTAAGAGGTTTCCAACCTCTGATACCAATTGTAGGATCGAAATATAGTATGAGATGCTCAATATACAAGAGGGGGGTGAATTGTATACTTTAAAAATTCCATTGGAACCTTTAATGTTAGTTAAGAATAACTATGTTTTCCTTAAGTAAAGGAAAAGGCTAAGTTTAACAAAGTTAAACTAGGCAAATTCACAACACCTCTAACACCGAACTAAACATGGAAAGTGATTCCAAAAGTAGGTTCCGGAATTTGAAACTTAACAATAGTTACAATATGAGATTCTACCGTAAAGCATATAGAATCTAAATGAATCAGAGTAAGTAAGGAAGTATAAGAAAGTTATACTTTCCTTAAGATACAAATTGCAACGGAATATAAACAAGCAGTTAAACTACAAATAACAAGATAATAGTCTTTTAACCCAAAGAGAAGGGTATCCAACAACCTTGGATAAAGGTCCCTTGATTTATACTTTCAAGCAAGTCTGTCTTACCCACACCAGGGTAAGCCCTCGATACGAAGATTGGAGTCTCTGTCTTGCTATCCCCGCAAGCCCTCAACTTCAAGGTAGTTGGCAACCTCTGTCTTCCTCAGCAAGGAAGCCCTCGATCTTTAAGGTAGTCGGCACCTCTGTCTTCCTATCCCTGGAAGCCCTCGAATGTAATAACCAACATTCGGAGTCGCACGAAGCTTTGAGAGTTAATAAGAGCCTCTCTCTCTAGAAAACACTTCAACAGAATGTATGCACTTTTTCAGCAATCAGCACTGAGATCTTTCAAATGAGCTCCTATTTATAGGTAAGGTCGGCTCCTACTACAACGGTCATATTTTCCTTAAAGATCAGAGGGACCTGTACACGTGTCACTTAGACAACGGTTAGTTTATAACAAAACAGACGACATCGTTTTATAAAAAAACAAGTGTAACAGAATGTACGACATCGTTTTAAACTCTAACATAAAGGTTCGGAATGAAAACTTCGGAGTGAAGGTTTGGAGTGAATAAATTCAGAGTGTATAAAACAATGATAATCAGATTCTGTTTAATAGATGAATTCGGAATGAGAATTCGGAATAGGAATTCGTCATCTGAAATCGTAATGAGAATTCATTATCAGAATTCGTAATGAGAATTCGTCATCAGAATTCGTAATGTGAATTTGTCATCAGAATTCGTAATGAGAATTCTTTATCAGAATTCGTAATGAGAATTCTTTATCAGAATTCGTAATGAGAATTCGGAATGATATTTCTTCATTAGAATTCGTAATGGGAATTCTTCATTGGAATTCGTAATGAGAATTCTTTATCAGAATTCGTAATGAGGATTCGGAATGGGATTTCGTCATTAGAATTCATAATGAGAATTCTTCTTCAGAATTTGTATCCTGAATCTGGAATAGAACTTAGTCAGAGTTCATATCCGGAATTTGGAATGAAACTTCCTTATAGTTCTTGTCCAGAATCCGAATCCTAAAACAGAATGCTTTATATCAAAGTTTCAATGATTCCGAGAAAATGAATCCGAAACTTATACTTAAGAAAAATATGGAAGAATATATGATAAGGATAATTTTTCTTATAAAGGCGATTTTCCTTAAGAAAGCAATTTTCTTAAAGATAAGGTGTTTGTGATTTTCAAAACAAGAAGGAATGGAAAAGTCATAAGGAAACCCTTATTGACTCAACATCATGTATTCTGAAATTATAATTTTTTATAACAAAACACATGTTTAATATATTTTTTAGAATGGGTATGATATTTTTATGTTCTGGTAAAAAACATATACTTTTATCATTATATTATGATTCCCTAGGATAATTGATTGATATCTCTAATGCTTAACTTTAATGATCATCTGAGCTCCCCCTTAATTATTTTTTCTTTTTTAGGTTATTAAGAATGATTTTAAATGATTTTTTAGAAATTTTTCATATGTGATAAATTTTATGGGAGATGAAAAAGACCTAACATGGAATATAAAAAGCAAGGTATAGTTAGACATGATGTTGATCTTTATGAACCATTTTTTATGAACCCAAGTTGTTAATTTATTTTCCTAACTATATAAAACTATAAATCTAAAAGGCCATTCAGTATGTAAGTTATTTAATATTTCCTTTGGATGTTGTATGTTTTGGATGGGAATAATTTGATCACATTTATGGTTATCAAATCCAAAAATTTAATGTTAATATTTTTAGCAAAAGATCTTGGAGTGCATTTATTCGGCTATTATAGGGATTCTAGAGAGTAAAATTTTAGGATGTCTTGTGTATACATGCATCTGGTATACTATATAAGGTGTACGTTATTGGAATTAATGGAGGTTCACCCCATAAAGTGTTCTGGGTGAATTACAGACCACATATTTGTAGAAATTCATAGTGTCGATCTTGGGCATTCATGGTGTGGAAGGTGGGTTGACATACGATCATGGTATAAAATATATGAGTCATATCAAGAAAGTCTTTATAATAAGTGGCTAACCTTCTGCTTGGAAGCCTTTCGCACCATGACCACAATGGCCACATCATGAACAACTACTTTAGGATATTTTTAATAGTTTTATGATTGAAATTTAAACTTGGACTTATATTTTGGTTGTCACATATATAACCTAAATATTAGTGGTATTTTTGACTCATACTATCTCATTTTTGGTTATATTTCCTTCCTCTATCACATATATTTCCCATTTGATGTTTTATTTATTCGAGAAGGTTTTTATCGATGAGTATTTTCCCTTATAATTCATGATTACATATTTCCACTTCTATAATTTTTTTTATTTGTCTAAAACCTAGAAATGGTGATTTTAGGGTTGATTTTAGGATATCATAAGTTTCTTGGTAATCAAGAGGCATGTCTTGGAAAGTTCCCACTATTAGGCTTGAGGTATGAATTCCTTACAATTGTATGGATTTCATAGGAATTTTATGTATCAATTTGTATTTAGTTGTGTGTGTATACCTATAAGAAATATTATTATTGTATAAAAGTAATATGGTAGGCCCATGGATATGGGTTTAACCGTATAAATGAAGAGTGATGTGATTATGCCTCGATTGAGGCATAATTTTATCTTGTTTCATCTGTTACACCAGTGTTGTACTCCATGGATTATAACATTTGGGGAGTTGTTCAGGATTTTTAATTTCTAGATATTCCTGTAAGGATGTTACATGGGTCTATGTGATGATTCCTCTTAATAGGCTTATACCATCTCCCAAGATAGGAATCTTAATGATCTTAAAAAAATATGGTTATGGAACCATCCAAGGGAAAGGGCCATATCAAAGGCAGCTGAGTAGATACTGGTGGATGGGGAAGTAGGTTATACGAAGACATTCCTTAATATTTTTATGGTGATTCATCATGTATTTTTTTTGATGATTTTCTCATAGAGAAATATTTATCTACCAATTGTGGTAATACCATTTTTACATGATACATTGGACATTTTCACCAATTATGATATCAAATGGAAGTTGTTATTATTTCTTAGGAAATGTCTTTTTATTATTTTCCCTTATATTATACTTCTTTCATTATTGTGTTACTCTAAAGGTCATTTGATAAAAAGGGAATACTCAACCCATAGTGTTGAATAGTTCATTATTGGTAGTTGGTATCCTCTTCTATTTGAGGAGGAATGTTTGATAGAATGTATCTTGCCATCTCGGCACTGGGAATCTAATCCTGGGATCCATAGAATGTGTGAGGGGATCCCTCTCTTTACTGTAATTAGGGAATATTTTATGGTCAGTGAGTTGGGATGATACGTACCTCTTACATTTCATTGTTTAGTGTACAATTGCATGTCTGGTAGTCTATATTCAAGTTTGACTAGGTATGAATAGGACCTATATGATTTGAGATCAAATCAAATATTCTATTGAGTTTGTTGGTGTGCATTTCTTCATGTTTTAGAAGTATATATCACCTTAGTAGAAATGATTCATGATCATCAATGATCATTTTGACCTCATATTCCCCAGAATCCTTTTCCCCAGTGACCTCCTCTTATTTTGGGTGTGGGGAGTTTAGACTCATAAAATTATTCTTTTTCTTTTGTGAAGTGTTTAGTTAAGTATATAACATTGGCTGAGTCATATTCTAACACTTTATCTCATAAGAATATTTTTTATGGGGAAGTAACCATTTTCACTTTTGTGGGATGGTTGATATCTTCCTAATGATGTGGGAATGAATTAAAAAAAAGTTTTGTACCATCTTTGGTGCTAGTAAGGGCTACTCCTTATATGCCTTCATTATATGATATTAGTTTTGTTGACTCTTATAAGACTTCAATGATGGCTATTACCCCTCGAGTTTTATTGAAGGAACTGGGGTCAAAAAATCCTATCTGAGTTGAGTCATGTGTATGGTGAGTACGTATATCTATAATTTTAGAGCCATCCAGTCATTGAATTTACACACATTACATTATTGGACTTTCCACCACTCTACTACAACCTCTTGTGGAGTAACAAAGACATGGTATACTTACATTGAGGGTTTGACCAACATAACATAAAAATATTCATCCTTATTATACAGTGAATCCTTGAAGATGAAGCATTCATGGATATTATGATCCAATATCTAAAATAATGGGTGGTAATGGGAATGATTATTCAAACATACTTCATTGGGATTCCATAACTCTGATCGTTTAAGTAAGTTATTCTCCATGGTAGTGATGTAATACACAAGGGCCTATTATTTTTCAAAAAAATTAACTATATTCTTCTAGTCCCTAAACATTGTGATATTCTTATCCTTTATTCAATCTAGATGAGGGACTTATTATTACTGATTCCTTTCAAGGAGATGTACCATGTGATATTATGTGGTCAAGGACCTAGCGATGGAATTGGTGGTGGATTGACTATAAATTTTATACTCTCCGTTATACCAAGGTTATTATCTTGTGCTACTAATTTTAGTTAAGGATTAGACTTGGATCACCCAATTGAGTCCCTAAGTCACTATGAAAAATCTATAAGCTACCAAGAACCACCATGGTAGTTTATTGGAATTAGTGGTGTCTACACCTTATCATAGATATTTTCTATTAAAATATCCAATAGATTCTTTTGTAGGAATATCATGTTTAGGAAATAGTTCATTCCATTACACCATGTGATGAAATCGCTAGCATTATTATTTTTATTTTTTTTCTATTTTAGTGTTTAAGGATAATTTTTCTTCATTATTTAGAAAAACTAATGATAAATTTTCACTATAATCCTGTTAGATGGAAATAGATCCAAATGGAATATTGATATAACAAAATAATGTGATTCATTAAAGTTTATGGATGAAACAAATGGGCTTCATTTCTTTCTAATAAACAATTGTTCCCATCATGGGCCTACACTGGGATAAAAAATTGTATGAAATGTTTCTTCAAAACTTAAATTCCATTGAATATTGGGACGTTCGAATTTTTAACATTAAGTGGAAAGGAGTTAGGTCCACCCAAGTTGGGTACGACTTCCTTTTTGAGAGCATAGTTTTGTGTCATCCCACAATTGATTATATCTAATATATAAGGGAATAAATGGATTTAATGAGTTCCGGTGCTGCTTTATTCTGATAAAATACTCTCATGGTGTGAGTAGGTAGATCCTGATATGGTTGGTACACCATTTTCTACCACTAATGTATAGTTTGAGGCCATATATGGTGGATCATTTGACAAGATTGTAGTTTCATCTATAGTATAGAAAATTCCAGTTACTATTTGGCCACAAGGTTTAAATAAATCAAATATCTAGACATGAAATCAATGGTATGGACATACTCTACTCTTATTAGGTAAGAAGCTCGTTCTTGTTTGATATGTGATTCATTAGAAATATTGGCCTTTTTCTAGGAGTTTTACTTAGTAGTAATATATCCTCAATTTAATTCAATAGTGATTCACCTCAATCTATCCATATCAACATCATATCAAGTAATATTTTCGTCAGAAAAAATGGGTTCAATTTCCTCAAGTGGATGGTGGAATATAATCATATCTTTCCATTTATCTTATACCATGGATGACTATGTAAGAGATAACAAAATATTCATAAGATCTCCCAAGTCATGTGTATTCTTCTGATGCTAGTTACACGTAACTTTTTTATGAACATTGGTTTTCACTATGTTTAGAGATGATTTCACTACATTGCATTAATATATAGTAGGTTCATGATCTGTGATATCTAAAAAGAATTTTACAAAAAAATTTACCAAAATGAAGAATGTATTGGGGCATATATCATCATCCACCTTAGAGAATTAAGGATATTTTTCACCATCTAGATATTTATCAAGCGAAAGAACATGATTCTCCATTATTTTTTCCTTCTGTAAAACCATTTTTGGTTTTCATCCCATTTAAGAAATCACCTTCTATCCTTTATAAGCATTGATCTTAAGGGATTACCCATCAAATGCCATAGAATTCATCCCCAATAAAGAGCATGGATCATGAAATGGGAGAAATTGTCAGGAAAGATCCTATGAAGTCAATACCACTCAGAAGAAGACTAATTCCATTTTAGTATAAAACATTAATTATTCCCCAAAACCCATAGAATTTTGGTTATCCTTCTCATCAACCATCGCATCTTACAAACATTTTATATTTGAAAACCCAAAAGGAGTTTAGGGAGGTAAACATTTAACCAGCCCAGCTAGAAGGGGTTTCTCCCATAATTGAGATAAGGTAGTTATTATTAAAACCTTATTGGATATTCATTCCACTATTTGGGAATGATTAGGATGAGAAATATTTAAAATGAAATAATAAATATCACTTTTGTAAATTTTAAAAAAATGAAAACTTAAATGAATAATGGGAATTGGTTTTTCTTCAAAAACCCTTGTAAACCTAGAATGGAATCCTGATAATGAAGAATCTAGAAAAGTGGTAAAAAGTTTTCATGTATAAAAACGTTTTAAAACCCACAATATATTACCCTAACAATTTATTTTAAATAATTATTATGCTCGATATCTTTTTTAACACATAATACAGATCTTTAAGTGATCTTTGATAAACTATAAAAATATTATTATTTAAATGTGATCATTATGAAAAATATATCAAATTAGAGAAGTGAATAAGAATAACCGCAATATTAAAAATATGTATAAATTTTTTATATAATAAAAATATTTTTATTAATGCATAATAAAAAGCTACTCAATTTTTGGTAAAGTCATTTTACGCTTAAAAAATATGTTTTCTTAAAAAAATGCTCTTATAGAATTTGGGTATTTTAAATATAATTAATTTTTAGTAGTTTGTAAATTTTATTTGAGGGAATGATTATTATTTTTAAAATCTTCAAGTCATTATTATCTTATGGGTAATTTTTTTATTTTTTATGAACTGATTTATTTTTCATTGACTAGTCAAAATTATCAATTTTTTTAAAACACTCATTTATTTTCATTAAATCAAGAAATTTGAAGAGTCCAATCTATTTTGGATTATTTTTTAAAGTAGAATAAGATATATTTTATTTAAAAAAAATTAATCACCCCATTGCAATCAATATTATATTATATTTTGTTATCAGTTCATTTTTATAAATAAAAATGCAATTTTCTAAAAATAATTTTCCATTATGTTTAATGCATTTTTATTAAAATTAATTTCTATGAACTCTATAAAATTGAATCCAAAAAAATTGATTCCATATTTTCAATTGGATGGTATATATTTGGTAAATATTTCCATTTTATTGTTACTCACTATGAATTGAAAATGTGGTAAATATTTGTCACCTTAGTAAGGTTAAAATGGATAAAATGAGGTTAAAACTATTAGATAAGGCCAAAATTTCTCCCTAACACTTTCTTTTATCCTATTATAAGAGTTATTTTTGACCAAATACATAATATATAATAAAATATAGAAATTTATGTTTACTTTCCTTTAATTATACCATTTATATTATTTTAAGAAACTGATAAATACAAAATGTCACTTTTTATTTTAATTTATATTATATGTTTTCTTTGGGTAAAATAAATTATGAATAAATATAAAAAAAAATTGAACATAAATAATTTTTTATATGATATTATTTATTTTTAAAATTTTAATTATGATATAATTACCTTAAATTCTTATACTCCCTCGATACAATGATTGTACGAGCTATAGAAAAACCAAAGTAAATGGTTTTAAAAATAATAAAATTAATATTATTTGGATTAATTTTTGTACTAATTATATTTAATAGGTATTTATAAATTAAAAATTCCTATAAATTTGTCAATATTATAATTTCATTTCTATATTGATGTCTTTTAAAACAAAGTAAATGAATTGAGCCAAAAATGACATTAACAATATATCATGATAAACAATATTTTATTTAATTTCATAAAAATAAACAATAGAGAGATGATTTTTGGGGTTTTAAATTGTATAATATTTAAGAAATTGACCATTTTTTATCCACTTCTAATTTCATAATTAAATTTATGAACCTTAATGTCAAAAAAATTGCTACCAAGGTTAAGGTTAAGAAGGGTCAACGAGGGGGTAAACCAAAAGATAATGTTTGAAATGTAACTTAAATATGTATAAATTATATTTTTTGAAGGGATATAAAAATTTACATATCTTAAATTATAAATTATTTCTATTTTTTCACTTTACATGATTATGATACATATTATATATACATATTTTAAGTAATTCTATGTGTCTTATTTCCCTCACCTGTTAATGGTCACCTATTCCTATCCATTATTAAAAACAATTGTGAACTATTAATAATAAAATCCCTACACCAATTCTGTAATATATTAATTACAAACTTATTAGATCTTATGGTCTTCTAATAATACCATATTAACAAGGCCTAAAGTGTAATTCCAAATGAGGTCTCTCAAACAAGAGCTAATATTTATACCCCATTCATTCAAATTTTATTTATTTTTATACTTTCTACAAATATAATTTATCCATTATAAGATGATTAACATAGTATAATACATATACTTAGAAGTTATTATTATTATACTAAACCCATTTTTAAACTTCTTTGCATAAAATGGGAAATCAAACTATCGTTCATGCGTACATTAGGACTACTGCATCCATGTAACGATATGGTTCATTATCGATCACCGTGTCTCATAGATGGTTTTTATGATGAATTTAATATTTATATATGATATTTATGGAATAATTATTCTTTTTAAATTATAATATCTTATCTACCTTCCCATCCATTATAAAATGATAATATCGCTCTTATGTATGTGTTGACTACCACCTCTACATGGTGATGGGATTTTTTTTCATTGTCACTTAATGTGGATGGTATTAAGGATATATTTAATGAATATATATTATATTTATGACAGAATAAGTATTCTATAAATTTGAGTTTTTACTTTCATTTTTTCATTCCATCCACAAAAAAATTTGAAAGATCACTCATGTGTACGTACAGATTACCATATCCTTGAAGTGATGCAAATAATTTTTTATAAAAACTTTAAATATATAGTTATAAAAGTAAATATAATTATAAAATATGATTCATATGAAATAACTGTCACTTTGTAAATGATAGAACTAGCATCAAAGTATAAGGACTGTAACTACTGAATGGAAACATGAATGAAAAATGAAATTGTATTCACCCAGAATAATGATTTTAATAAACAATTATTAATAAAGTAGTCATAATATGTTATATGTAAATCATATGTGGTATGAAGTTTTTGAATGTTATTATATAATAGATTTATAATAAATATATATTTATTATACAGGAGGTTTTAATGAGTATTACGAAATAAAAGACATAAGGTAAGGGTTTCTCATCTCACATAAAAGTTTGTGATACATATGCCTTATTCACCACTTGTTTCTTTTTCGTGGTGTATACACTACTAATGAATGTTTTTATAGTTATTTTCATGAAAAATATTTTGATTTAAAATTCCATATAATTTTCATTAATTGTCAATACATTTCTGGCCATTCCATTATAGTTTCTCAAGGATTTGTGGTTCTAATGAGGGGTTTTCAGGTGTACTAGAGGTTAGGTGAGGGTCATGGTACATTCTGACGGTCACCATGCCATAGTGGTTGGTATGGTGAAGTTCATTGTGGATGGAATCCTTCCCAATGTAAAATATGTAGTGTGAAAATTCCTAGGGTGAGACATTGGACTGGATGTGGGATATTAGGGGACCTCATATACAATATGGGGAGGAGGATCTCACCACATCATATCCATGGGAATGGTGAGGGAAAACAACCCAGCATTTGGCATTAGGTCATGATTTCTTTCCATGGAAGGAAATGGAAAAACAACCATAGAAAGGACGACACAAAATTATGGATTGTGGTGGCATTAAGATCCCATTTTTAAAATAGATAAGGATGAAAAAAGCTATAATAGATTTAGATTTCCCTTGGATGAGACCCACCATGGGAGTTTTGGTTGTCCACAACATTGTGGTGGGTTCCAATGGGATTCCCTTAAAAAGGGGAGGTTTGGATCGCCCCAAGCTTCACTCAGTTGTTCTTCCTTCGAGATCTTGGTAAATTTGGGACCTCTTTATCCCTCTTAGGCCATTCCTTTGACAATCCTAACACGATGTATTTTCAGATAAATTATTTTTTATCATTTTATGATATCACATCTTCTATATTTTTTTATTCTTAGTTTTATCTTTTGAAATAGAATATTAGCAGTATGAGAGTCTATTTTTGGTCTAGGATTGATGATATATTCAATTTTTTAGATCTTGGTGGTTTCTCTATCATGTTTTTTGCGGTATTAATCACTTTTTTCTCTCTTTGTAGGTGGTGGTTCACTTTGAGGATTCAATCGAGTAGGGGGATCCTGGTTCTCTTCATATTTTACTATTTATCTATGGGAATGTTTTTATATTACTTTCCTTGAGGAGGCTTTTATGGGTTAAAATAAAAGGATAGTTATTTTTATTAATATAAAATTTAAAAGTGGTGGGAGTTTAAAATGTTTTGTAAATTATTTTGGGATATTTCCTAAAGGATTATCCATGTTTTTTTCATAGATAAAATCATACTTTTTGGGAGCCTTGTTTGTGTTGTAATTGTTATGATTGTGAGACCTTATTGTGTGTATTTTTTAAACTAACTCATTCATAATTTTATAAGAACTTATAAATTTTTATTGGAATGGAATACCATGGAAATCAATAATTTTGTGAGAACACCCATGCTAAATATTTAAAATAATTAATGAAATCCTTTTTTTAAATGTTAGATGCTATATTGGGAAGGATAGTTTATCTATTGTAAATTTATATTCTTATGATTCTATTTTGGTGTAATTTGTGTGGATATTTAGGGGATTTTATTGGTGGTGTTGGTATCTATACTTGATGTGTAATGTTTTGGGCTGAGAAACCACAGTTTATTGTCCTGAGATGCGATATAGGATAATGTGTGATGCGGTTGTGAAGTGGTTGAGGTTTTGGTGATGATATATGATTAGGGAGTATGGAGTTGGTATGGAGATGGATTATGGAATTGGTTGTTGTCTTGGTAGATTCCCAGTAGTTACAGAATACATGGAAATGGTAAGTTCAAGTTAAATTAACTTTTCTTGGATTAAGTTATTTGGGGATGAAAATGAATGAATAAATGGAGGATAAAAAGAGTAATGGTTCTTAATTTTAATATAGAAATATTAAATATGAAAAATTATATAGTTTTTAATTATGTGGAAAATGCAGGGATTCATTTTAATGTGGGGTTGTGTGCGTGGAACGTTGGTCTGGATAGTTGGATAATGGTATAGAAGTGGTGTAATAGTACGGTATTGGTAATGGGGAGTTATTATTTTTTGGGTGGCTGGGATAAGTGAAACATAGGCTAGGATTTTTTGTAACCAATATATATTTTTATTTTCCTTGTGATTTTCTATTGGCACCCCAACTTAGTCATGTGTTTAAAACAAACACCCATAGGTTATGGGTTTAAGGTGTTTTAACAAAATATCCAAGGTATTAAGAATGGATGGATGGCTACCCCATATTCCCACTCTCTCTTCTTATATAGGTTATTATTCGTGGGACATGAAGTCTTTTTATTCTAGTTTATTGTAGATGATGATCGAAGATAGAATTTTGTGCTCTATGGTAGTGTTATTTCATGGTTGGAGGAGGTAACAATGTTGATTTCCTTCATTTTCATGATAACAAAATAATATATTTTATGGGAGTGGTAGTAGGATGATGAGGATCTAATGGTAGAATAATAAAATAATTTTTTGACAAGGTTATGATGCAGTGATGGAATGGTTTGAGATCTTTGGTTGCCTGATGAGATGTGGCTTGTGAAGATATGTGAATAATGGATAAGGATTGGATGGGAGCATTAATACATTCAACCTTCAGGCACGAGTGCAGAACATTAGTGGTTATGTGGTGTGGGATACCATTTTTATTGATTCAATTGTTATAATATTAATATAAATGTATGTGTAAATTTTTATGTGAACTTTTTTGGTGCTAGATACTAGTTTATCGATAGGTTCTTATTGATTTTTTGTTTGTTTATTGAGTAAATAGCTTTATCTTCTCACATTTTTAAAAGGGTTCATGGTATAATCCTATTTAGTATACATGTTATAGTAAACACACAAATATAAAATCTATTTTTAGGTTATCAAGAGGGAGATGGATACTTAGCTAGAAATTTCTATCTTCGAGTTTGGAACAATTTAGTTAATGCTATAGTATTGTCTTTTAATATTATACTTGGTGAATCTCTTTACATTTGTACGATACTACATGCATTATGGGATATAAGTGGGTTTTATTTCCATTTTTTCTTTCTGTTATGATGTTTCTTAGTGTTTTATATCTTATCTTTTGATCTTACTTTATTCTTCTCGAGAATAATTACTACCATATATGAGATTTATTATACTCTCAATGCTAATCACTAACTTGGGACCTACTGGAGGTGAGACTCACTGGGTTATTTTCTCTCTTCCTTTTTTACTATCCCATGGGGGTACCTTTGGGGGAGGGTTCATAACAAAGTGTTATCTGATGGTTAGGTTAAGGGATAGAATAGATTTTAGAGTTTGGAAATTTTGATGACTATATGAGATGGTAGCTAAATGACATTAGTAGATATTGGTATACGATATGTTATAGAGGGACTAACTTGGTAATAAGATTTTAGGTTCCCCCATGATTTGATATAAGGACTATGAGCTCATTAAAAGACTAAGTGGACTGTTGTCGCTTATAGGGAAGTGACCTGGGAAAGGTACATGAATCATTTTTGTTCATTCTTGTGATTGAATACTGTGTAATAGATAATATAAATTGAATTTAATTAAATTAAATTAAGGTTTCCTACTATCGAGATTATTGAATCTTTTTTTCATTCAATTATATCTTGTGGATATTTCATGTGTTTGGATCAGGTTATTGAGGTTCGAAAGGTTGAACCAATTGATTGTCAGAGGGTCAGCCCATTTGAGGAGTCAGATCCATGGAAGAAAACATTTTCACCTCTCAGTGGAAATCGCTACAAATATATGACGGCAGTGTCTTATATCATGTGGGAGAATTCTAGTTAAAGGAGCTCGATATTTTCTTTAGTTTTATTTGGGAATGAGTATAGTATTGGGTTCTGTTATTCTTCATCTAATTGAGTGGTACAGTGCGCCAGTGGTGGAAATTCTATCTCAAGGAATTCAAGAAGTTATATGTTTCAAGGTAATATGTTCAATATTTTTAGGTATAATTCAGGTCATCATAAATTAATGAAAAAAATATACAGGAGATACATTCAATTATCTATGGTAGAATGTGCCCATGAGCTATTAGGATCAAGTTTAAGGTCCTTTTTTATTTCACCTCTGATATTTTCCCACAATGAGTAGTCATGTGTGTCGCACATTAGGGCGGCACTCTACCCTTATATCTAGTAAGTGGTTACTTCATTTACAATGATGATGTATTTATAGGTATAGAAGAAGGTGGAGTTGATTGAGTGAATTAAATCAAAAATGGGGTTTTAAAATGAGAGGAGGTGGTAGTTTTCCATGAGGATAAGGCTTTTTAGTTGTTGAACATAGATTCCAAGGCCTTCAAGGTTTCTATAAGTGTGGAGTTCGCCACTGAATATCTCCTTACGGTTCTCTAGGACCAGTGGCCCCCATTATTTTTCTATGGGTTTTGGACCAATGTGATTTGTTTTTGGGAGGAAAGGTATTCCTCATTACTAGTGCATAGGGTCTATTAGGGTTCGGTATGGGTTGGTGGTCAGGTTTCACATCATCCTTAGTGATAGATGTCAACGGGGCCATATCAGCAGTAGGGGTATCAAGATCATGCTCCACAAAGAGGAAATGGGTTAGGGAGGTAAAAACATTAAGATATTATCTTTTTTAAGAAACCCATATGTGAGTGTAGTTGTGGATGTGGATGATAGTAGTGATGAATTGAATATGGGAATGAATAGTTTCATATCTTTGATATTCCATAACCTATGGGTCCAAATATCATCAGAGGTATGATTAGATTATCATCTACTCTAAAGTCTTATTTGTTTGATTTGGGAGCCTCTCACTCCCTTGGTGTATGAACCATAGTCTGTTTTTTGGGAATGGATGTGGAGAGGTTGTCATGCCCTTGGTGTTGACTATTCTAGTCAGATTCCATACCATCATGTTTAATGTGTGTTGGATATTTAAAATGATGCTGGGGAATCATCAGTCAAGTGTAAACTTATTCATACTAAATATATATCCATATGAGTTCATCATCATCATAGATTTTTATATTCCATGTATGTGGTTATCAACCAATTCCAAAGGAGAGTCAAATTCTCAAATGTTTATAGTCCTCATAGAATTTTCATCAGCGATTGATGTCTCCAGACGGTCAGTAAGAATATGGATCCCTTATTTCTGTGATGGAGGATTTTTTATTGAAGTAAAATGGTATTGATATTGTGGAGGCTCCCAAAGATATCAAGTAATACCTAACTATTTTTCTCAAGGAGGTTGTGACCTACCCCCTCAACATGAAATTTTTTATGGGATAGGGTGGTAATTTGGTGTCTCTCTAAATTCGATGGATGCTTATGAAATGTAACCTTCTATGTTATGGGATTTTAGAATTAAAATATACTTTATATTCTATAAGGGTTTTATTTGGACCATTGTATCACTATGGCATACCTTACTTTTATTCTTTAAAAAGGAAGAATATATTCTATGTTTTTGTATAGATTACTAAAGGTTCAATCATGTAGTGGTAAAGAATCATTACCCTACCCCAAGGATGGATAATATTTTAGAAAATTTTACAGGAGTTATTTGGTTTTCTATGATTGATCTATGGTCTAGGTATCATCACTTGAGAATAATGGAAGAAAATATTAGGATGTCCACCGTCAAATGTAGGTATTATAAAAATGGGTTTTTAATTATGTCATTTAGAGTCATTAACACACCATTTGTGTTCATGGGACTCATGAATTACTTTTTATATGAGTTTATGGACAACTTAATAGTTGTTTTCAATGATGAAATATCAGTCTACTTGTGTTCTGAGGAATAGTATGACATGAAATGGATGATCTTTTTACAAACTCTCTCACACCACAAACACTATGGTAAATTGTCAAAGAAAAGTATATAGATGTGGGAATTTAATATTATTGGGAATGTGGCGTATATGTAGGGAGTATTAGGGAATCCTTAAATGTTTGAGGTGGTAATATCTATGGTGGTTCCAAAGAATGATCCTATGTTTCACAGTTTCCAAAGTCTAAAGGGCTATAATTGGAGGTCCATGTTTGAATTCTCTTGTATTCCAACCCTATGATTGACATTGACTAGGAAGTACAAAGATGTCATTTGGATTAATTAGTTTCAAGTAGTTTTCTACGACCTAAGTAAACATGTTATACTCACTCCACATATATAAAAAGTTTTTTACTTTATTAATAAGGATCTAAATACTGATATAGAAATTTCTATCATGGATATTGGCTCAATTGATTTACTACCATAGGATTCTATTTCGGTTCTTTACTTTGTGTAATTATTTGTATTCATTTGACATTACACACATTTTGGGGTTTTTTTGATATTTCTTTCCCTTTTTCTCTGTGTTATGGAATTTCATGGTGGTTTATACCCTATCTCTCAATCCAATTTTCTTATTATTGTAGTTAATGCCTCTCATATGTGATATTTCATTCACCCTTGTTGTTACATGCCAACCTAAGACCAACTAGAAGATGGAATTGGGGTTCAAAATCTCTCATATATAATTTCTAACATAAGAGGTCCCTTTTATGGGAGGGGGGACATGAAAGGTTATATATTTTAGGATATTTTGATTCAAATATTTGGGAAGTTGTAATTGTTTATGTTAAAATATAATTTTTACAATATTTTCAATGTTAAATTTCCATTTAGAGAAATTAAATGAATATTCTACGTTAAACCCCATATATTTTATCCTTCCTTGGTAATTCCTTTAACTTATATTAATTTTACTCATTTTCTCTATTTGGTACTAAAAATGATTGAGAATGTGTATCTAAGGAGAATCGAACATTATTTCCTCATTAGATGATGAGATTTTTATTCTATGTTAAAACTCTTAAAAAATATTTTATAGAAGTTTTAAACTATACTTGAAATATTTTTAAATTTTCATTTTCATTACCCTTTAATTTATTTACAAATTTTCAAAAGGAATATTTTTAAAGAAACATTTTCAAAATAATTCAATTATGAATTTTTATAAAATTTTAAAAAGAAATTCTTTTTTAAATTATCGGATAAGAATAATTTTTACACCATCATGTATATTATTTATTTTGAAACATAATTTATTATTTTACATGTTTATTTTCAAAAAAAATGTTTTCCCAAATATTTTGAAAGCGTTTATATTTTAAATAATTTATTTCAAAATGAAAAGTGTATTTTCCTAAAGAAATATTCTAGTTCTATTTTAAAGTCATTTTTCATCTATGATAATACCCTTTTATATTAATTATAATTTACTATTGACATGATCCAATGATACATTATTTATTCTTTCACTGAATATTTTCTTATTATGATGATTTTTTGTTTCTGGAACTCATTTTTTAAGGGGTTATGTTATGATTATAAAATTAATGTTTTATGATCTTATGGTAATCAAATGTATGGATTTAATTATGTAGTGTGTGGTTACATTATAAACCATGGATAAATGGTTAAATTATAAACCAAGGATGGGTGGTTCCATTATAAACCAAATATTGGTGGTTACATTAGAAACCGTAGATAGTTGGGAACCCTATAGCCCTCCAATTCATTAAGTAAATATTAATATATCATTAAATAATATGAACTATATTTGGAAGTGGACCTAATACACTATAATAGTTTTTTAAGTGAACCGTAACTAGTGAAATGATTTTATATTATTTTTTGTATGAAAATAACTTTCATCTTATGCTTATGATATATTATCATAGATTATTATTAATTATTAATGATTTCATACTCTTATGTCTTATGTATTTTATAAAAATATTATTCTATTATTAACGATTAAATATCCTTAACTTATTTCGTTTGAATATCTAATCTTATAATCTTGTTCTCATACCCTTATTGTTATGATCACTTACGAACATTGATTTAATTACCCTATGTTTTCCCATACTGAGCATCTAATCTCATCCTTTATTATTTTTTCCTATCCCCAAGATACTATTATAGTATCTATGAAAGATTATGTGGTTATACTTGAAGAATTAATAATATTCTCACTATAATTTGAATTTTTCTTCCATTTTGTCAAATTTAATGTGAGAATGATATGTGTATCTAATATACCAACAATATTGAACTATTTGATCCTTGAGGATGTGATCTTCTGTATCTTGTGCCAATATATAAGGATAAACACATGATCTAGGTTACTAGAGTCAAGGGGTTATAGTTGGTATCAAATAATGTTTTGTAGGACCCAAAGGAGTTATATTTAAAAAAACTATAGAACATGACCTTATTATATATTATAAGGATAAGTCTATGTATATGGTTATATAATTAAGTTTTGGTTAAGTTTATATTTTTTGGTTTTCTAAGAATATTAACCCATATTTGGATAGTGGAATGTGGATGTGGCTATAGAAAAGATTCTCCTAGTGGTAACAACTCTGAAAGGGGTGTATTTGGTATTAACTATATAATCAACAGTTCACGATGCATGAGCCTAAGACTACACACTTAAATTAAAACACATATGGGATATTCATGGGTTAATTCACATTTTCCTTATAAATCATTATGATTAATGATAAGAGAATAATCTTTAGAAACCGATTATATTCCATCATGATATAGGATAAACCATAAGTGTAATAGGTCGATAAATCTATGGTTTATCATAATTTCAAAGGAATAGATACCCTTATAGTGGTCTAATTTTATGGGAGTTGGAGATGATTAAATATATTTTGGGGGAAATTTATGGGAATAAAACCGTCCTATTTTGTATTTGTTTTACTAAAGAGGTTATTTTAGAAAGAATGTTTATTAATTTCAGGGAAAATGTTAAAATGCATTGATAACCCTTTGGTTTCATATGATCTTTGATTTTAATATGGTTAAATGGGATAAAAGTGTTATCATCTTTTGAGAACATATGTTTAATCATATAGATGACCATGGGATTAAAGTTTGATTTGGTGACTAAGTGATTAATATTATTTTTAAAGAAGTAAACTGTATTGGGAACATATGTTTAAAATTATATAAAATTCATATTAATCAATTGGACCCAGATTCTTATTCTACCTCATGATTCTAGAGGGGAGTGAATCATTCATTGGTACTCGGTTAAAAATTAGTATTAATTTACATCATCAAATAAATGGGTATATAGAGTTATTCATTCAAATGATGGAGGATATGTTGCAAGAGTGAATCTTGGATTTCAGTTGGTCATGGGTGGGTCACTTTACCATAGTTGAGATCACCTATTAAAATAGCCACCCTCGTCCATTGATATGGTTCCATTTGAGTCATTTTATGGTATTCCATGTTGATTCATGCTATTCTAGATTAAAGATGTCCTATCATCTATTCTTGGTCTCGAGTTTTTGATAATTATGAATGAGAATGCCCAATGGTTCATGAGAGGATCAAGACAATTCAGGGCCATTATAAGACATATGTGGATTAGAGGAGGAGGCCCATGCAGATCCTTGATTGAAAAATTTGTTTATAATGGTTTACCTTGATGTGGGTAGTGGTATATTGTTTAGGGAAGTAAGTTATCACCACAATTTTTTTGGACCTTTAGAGGTGATGGAGCATGTTTGTGAGGTGGCTTTCATGTTGGAACATCCACCACATATAGATGGGATCCATGAATTATTATAAATTTCTCACCTTCACTGCTATCAAGATAATGATGTTCATGTCATTGAATGTATAGAGTTTTATATCAAGGATATTGTGACATTATTGATGTTACTGATAAAGATCCATGATCATCAATAGAAGTGTTGTTTATATGAACCATTCCCTTGGTTCATGTGATTTGTAGGCATAGTGTCTTGGAGGAGAGTAATTGGATGCCTGATACATATATGCGGCCAAAATACTTTGACTTGTTTTGTGTTCAAGTTTTTATTTCCTTTCATTGAGTGATGTAATGCATGAGTCTTGATAATATATATGATATTTATTTTTCTCTTTATAATAATGTGTTTTAGGGATTCTATAATATAAGGGGTAAAACCCTTTCCCAGTAAAGATTCATTATATGTATGAACAAATTCAAAACATTGTGGGTGAGTCAATCCCACAAAAAGAAGACAATATCTAATTATATATGGTGGGTTTCCTTTATTTATTGATTGGGATAAATTTGTGTGTTTATTTAGGTAGTCATTAACATAGTCTATGTGGAGGTTGAAATGGTGGTGCATAATATTTCTTTGTAAGATAGGATTCATGAGTTTTTTGTGATATGGTGGATGTTTTTTGGTTGTAATAGGATCCATGAGAGGTATCATGTGGGGTGTTTTTTTGGGCCTCCTTATTTTCTGTGTTCCTAGTTAATTTAGATTCATAAGAATGAGAATAGATGTAAAGGTATTTTATTTAATGTTTTAGACCTTAATACCCATTATTTTGTGTTTTAAAAGGGATATTGGGTCCTGGGGAAGAGTTTGGGGGTTTTCTGGAAGCTAAGAGATCAACTTGGGACATTCTGGGGGTCACTATGACCTAATGGTGAGTTTGGTGAAGGTTGTTTTCCTAGCATCCCACCCTATGTAAACTAGGAAGTGTGAAAATGCCCTGGGAGTGGCAGGTAAATAATCTTGGAATCTTGGGAAATGTCTAACCCATAATAGGGAAGCAGATCTCACCATGTAGCGGCCTTGGCCATGGTGAGGGAAAAAGACTAGGATTTTGGCACCGGGCCATAGAAGGAAATAGAAGTACCAAAATATTGGACCAAAACATGGTCTAACCCATGTTGGTAATCAAATATCATTTATAAAAACAAGTAAAAGGGTGAAAACATAAATCAAATATTCATATCTCCATTTTATCAGACCTTCTAAGGATGTTTTGGTTGTCCACCACACAATAGTGGGTTCAAGTGGGATTCACTTAAAAAGTGTGGTTGGATCACTCCTACTCAATTTCATTGTTATTTCTTCAAAAACCATGATAATTTTAGACATCTCTATCCCTCATCATATTGTCTTTTATAAATCCTATCACATTGGATCATCAGATCTTGTCTTAGTGATCTAGGTATGATCTACACTATTTGTCCATTTTATTTTTCATAGTTTCTTATTTTCTCGGAGGATCATAGCAATGAGTGGCTCTATTTTGGATTTTTTCGTGTTCTTTGATTATTTCTTGTTTTTTAGATCTTAGTGAGTTATCCTTTGAGATTGTTGGGGGATAGTTCTCTTATATCTCCCATTGTGATTTGTGGTTATCTTTGAAGCTTCAATCAGGGTAGGGGATCATCATTTTATCCTTATTTTGTGTGTATCTTTAGGAATTTTATTCCTTTACTTCCCTTTGGGTGGATAATATGGGTAAAAGAATAGGAATTTTTTCCTAATTCTAAATTCAAATGGTAATGTATTGTCTATTCTTATTTAATTTTATTTATGATATTTCTTAAAGGATCATCCATGTTTTTTTCCTCGATGTAAATCATGGTTTTTGGTATACATGCTTGTGTTGAAGATGTTTTGACTAGGGAACCTTCTTGTTCTGGTTGTTTGACCTCGCCCCTGAATAAAATAAAAAAAACATGAATATAGAAAATTAACTAGTATCCCATAGAAATTTGGAATTGAGTTAGAACGCCCATTCTAAATATTAAAACCATGTTATGAAATACCTTTTGTTAAACATTGATTTTGGTTTTTGAAAATATAGTTGATCAATGTTATTTTTATTTGATTGTGGAATTACTATGGTTTGATGTTTTTGGTCATTATAGGGAATTTACTAGTGGTGTTTGTAAGTAGGGTTGATGCATAATGTGTTGGGTAGAAAACCCATTTTTTGGCATGAGATTTTATGTGGGTATATGTTTTATGTGGTTGTGTAGTGGTTCAGGTTAGAGAGATAATGTATGATGTGGAATCATTAAGATAGAATGGGGATGGTCTCATTTTTTGTGTGTTATCTTGGTAGTTTCCAAGAAATCGTAGAATACTGGAAAATGGTAAGCTCTAATTAAATTAAATTTGGTTAGATTAAGTGGTTTTCGATGGAAATGAATGAATAAATGGATGATAAATCGGATAACAATGATTAATTTTAAAATGTAAAGATAAAATATGATAATTTATATAGGTTGTAATTATTTGATTATTATAGGTCTATGTTATGATGTGTTGTCATTTTCTCAGCAAGTGGGTACATATGGGTTGATAGTGGTTTGGTAGTAATGGTATTGCATGGTAGTGGTGATTAAGAAGTATTAGTAATTTGGTTGTTTGGCTATGTGTGTCATAATCCATTCCTGTGTGTAAATCCTATATATTTTACTTTAATGATGATTTTATATATGCACCCCACATGAGTATTGTCTTTCCATCGACGCCCAATGGTCTTGGGTTTTGGCTGTTTTCCCAAAACATATTGGTTAGATAGGATGGGTGTCTAGGTAATCCCTCTTCCTCACTCTCCCTTCTAGGAAATTTTATTACATATTGTTTGTGAATGATTTCTTTTATAGTACACTAAGGGAGATGATTGATGAGGGGATAATGTGTTTTATATTAGGGTTCATGAATAGTACAAAGATAGAATGATGTTGATGTCCTTTATGTTAATGACTCCCTACTATTTTAGATTATTCAAGTGATTATGGGATGATGAGGATTTTATGGTTGTGGTATGTGTTATAGTTTTCTAGATGTTGTGATGCAGTAATTTCATTAGCTGAGATATGGGACTTGATTGGTAAGATGTGTCTTGAGATGATACAAGGTTGAAAGATATATATTGGATGAGAGAGCAAGGACATATGAAGTTAGGGTGTGAGAGTGGAAAATTACTGGGGAAGTGGTGTAGGGTGACCTTCTTATCGATATTCTTATTCTTTTATTTTTATAAATGGAATTGATCTTTGGAGAGTACGCCTTGATGAGGACATGGACACATGGACTGAGAGGTGCATATTGATTTCATTGTTTGTTAACAAGGGAAATAGTAGTCTCTTTACACATTTACATGAGAGGCCTTTATTATGATCTTGTTGAGTAAACATGTTATACTCACCCAATGTATATAGATTTTTTTAGTTTATCAGGAGGGATCTAGATTCTATGATTGAAATTTTTATCACGGATATAGGCACTATTGAGTTACTACCATATGATTCTCTTTTCACTAATGGAAATGGGGTCTTTCCCAACGGTTCTGAACCGTTGGGAAAGGCTGCAGAACCGTTGTTATATGTTATACCAACGGTTCTGCAAACTGTGGGGAAGTAAGCCACTGAGAAAACCTATTCTAATGGTTTACAGAGAACTGTTGGTATAGGATAGCAAAATTAACCTATGCCAACGGTTTACAAAAAAAACCATTGGTAAAACTAAGGAAATCAACTCTTTCGCAATAGTTTCTAAAATGTTGGGAAAGGTTTTTTCCAATGGTTTAATGAGAACAATTGGAAAATAATCCCTAGTAACCTTTCTCAATGGTTTGTAAACCATTGGAAAAGGATTATTACAAGATTATACCAATGGTTTGAAACCGTTGGCATAGGATATGCTGTGCAAATTGCACAGCAGCCTGCAATTTGCACAGAAGCCTGTAATGATGTCCACTCTCCTCCTTTCCAATTACTATACTGACAATAAAAAACTAAGACATACATATAAGGAGAAAATTCATACACATTTAACATATATTGCATTCTTGAACTATACACATCTAGAATTAAATCGTAATTCATAATGTAATTATAAACATACATAATTGATTTAGAATTCGATTTGAAATTTAGATGAAAATTATATGTGGAATCTGGAATTAAATTCATAATTGAATACATACATAATTTAATTATCAATTATCAATAAAATACATAAAAACTGAATAAGTATCAACAGAATCTAAATACGTTTGTTTGGTTTTTTGTATACCAGTTTTTTTACTAAAAATGATGTCCATTTTAAATAAAATACACACTTATATTGATACAGGCCACACTGTGCCTCAAATTCAAGTGGGGTTGACTCTTACATGTTACATATGACCCATATATCGTTTTCCTAAAGTATCAACATATTTTGAAAACGTTGGTCATTTTTTCGTATGCCAGTTATTGTTTTCACTTAAAATGTTGTTCATTTCAAAAAAAATGAGACACTTTGAGTGGTTCCGGCCACACCATGCCTCGGATTAAGGTGGGGTTAACTCTTACACGTCTCATATGACTCATTTATCATTGTTCTAAATTTTCAACAAATTCAGAATGTGTTTGGTCAGTTTTCTGTATGCCAGTAGTTGTTTTCAATTAAAATGTTGTCCATTCCAAATAAATGTGAGACACTTTGAGTGGTTCTTGCCACACTAGGCCTTGGATTGAGGTGGGGTTCACTCATACATATCATATATGACTCATGCATTGTTCTCCTAAAGTTACAATGGAATCCAAATGTGTTTCATCGGTTTTCCATATGTTTTTTGTTGTTTTCACTTAAAATGATGTCCTTTTGAAACAAAAGAGAGACACTTTGACTAGTTTTGGCCACACCGCACCTTGGATTGAGGCGAGGTTGACTCGTACACATAACATATGACCCATGTATCATTTTACTAAAGTTTCAATAGAATACTAATGTGTTTGGTCTGTTTTCTGTATGCCATTTATACTTTTCACTTAAAATGTTGTCAATTTGAAATAAAACTAAAAAACTTCGAGTTGTAACGGCCACACTACACCTCGGATTTAGGAGGGGTTGACTCTTAAACATCAAATATGATGCATGGATATTTTTCCTAAAGTTTCAATGGAATTTGAATGCGTTGGTTCGGTTTTTCATATATCAGTTGTTGTTTTCACTTAAAATGATGTCCATTTTAAACAAAAGAGAGACAATTTGAGTGGTGTCGGCCACACCGCACATCAGATTGAAGTGGGGTTGACTTTTATACAGCACATATGACCCATGTATCGTTTTTCTAAAGCATCAACACGTTCAGAATGCGTTTCGTTGGTTTTCCGTATGTCAGTTGTTGTTTTCACTTAAAAGTTTGTTCATTTCAAAGAAATGAGACACTTTGAGTGGTTTTGGTCACACCATGCCTTGGATTAAGGCAGTGTTTACTTGTACACGTCCCATATGACTCATTGATCGTTGTTATAAACTTTCAACACATTCTGAACTCATTTGGTTAGTTTTACTTATGACGGTAGTTGTTTTCAATTAAAATGTTGTCCATTTCAAATAAATGTGAGACACTTTGAGTGGTGTCGGCCACACCAGCCACGGATTGAGGCTAGGTTGACTCATAAACATCACATATGACCCATGGATCATTGTCTTAAAGTTTCAATGGAAGATGAATGCGTTTGGTTGGTTTTCTGTATGTCATTTATTGTTTTCACTTAAAATTAAGTCTATTTTAAACGAAAGAGAGACAATTTGAGTGGTCTCGGCCACACCTTTCCTTGGATTGAGGCGGGGTTGACTCGTACTCATCACAAATGACCCATGGAACATTGTAATAATGGTTCAATAGAATCTGAATGCATTTGGTTGGTTTTCCGTATGTTAGTTGTTGTTTTCACTTAAAATGATGTCCATTTTAAACTAAAGAGAGACACTTTGAGTGGTGCCTGCCACACCACACCTCGGATTGAGGCGGGGTTGACTTTTGCACGTCATATATGACTCATGGATCATTGTTCTAAAGTATCAACACAATCAGAATCCGTTTGGTTGGTTTTCCGTATGTACTTAAAATGTTGTCCATTTTAAACAAAAGAGAGACACTTAGAGTGATCTCGGCCACACTGTGACTCAGACTGAGGCGTGGTTGACTTGTAAACATCACATATGATTAATGAATCATTTCACAAAGTTTCAACAGAATCCAAATGTGTTTGGTCAGTTTACCGTATGTTAGTTGTTGTTTTCAATTAAAATGAAGTCCATTTTAAACTATAGAGAGACACTTCGAGTGGTACTAGCCACTCCGTGCCTTGGATTGAGGCTGGGTTGACACGTACACGTCACATATGACCCATGGATTGTTTTCCTAATGTTTCAACTGAATCCCAATGTGTTTAGTCAATTTTCCATATGTTAGTTGTTGTTTTCATTTAAAATGTTGTCTATTTCAAATAAACCTAAGACACTTTTAGTGGTACCGGCCACACCTGGCCTCGGATTGAGGCGAGGTTGACTCTTAAACGTCAAAAATGACTCATGGAATGTTTTCCTAAAGTTTTAACAGAATATGAATGTGTTTGGTTTGTTTTTCGTATGTTAGTTGTTGTTTTCAATTAAAATGATGTCCATTTTAAACTATAGAGAGACACTTCAAGTGGTGTAAGACACTTTGCGCCTCATATTGAGGCTGGGTTGACTCATACACATCAAAAATGTCCCAAGTATCATTTTCTTAAAGTATCAACACAATCCGAATGCGTTTGGTAAATTTTCCATATGTCAGTTGTACTTTTCACTTAAAATGTTATCCATTTCAAACAAAAGTGAGACACATCGAATGGTTCCATCCACACCGCACCTTGTATTGAGGCGGGGTTGACTCGTACATGTCACATGTGACTGATGGATTTTTTTCTATAGTTTCAACTAAATCCGAATGCATTTAGTCATTTTTTCATATGTCAATTGTTGTTTTCATTTAAAATGGTGTCTATTTCAAATAAACCTGAGACACTTTGAGTGTTTCTGGCCACACCTAGCCTTGGATTGAGGCGAGGTTGACTCATACACGTCCAAATGACTCATGGAACGTTATACTAAAGTTTCAACAGAATCTAAATTCGTTTGGTCAGTTTTCTATATGTCAGTTGTTGTTTTCAATTAAAATGAAGTCGAGTTTAGACTATAGAGAGACACTTCGAGTGGTTCCAGCCACTCCGCGCCTCAAATTGAGGCCGGGTTGACTCATCCACATCACAAATGACCCAAGTATCATTTTACTAAAGTATCAACATAATCCGAATGCGTTTGGTTGGTTTTTTATATGTCAGTTTTACTTTTCACTTAAAATGTTATCCATTTCAAACCAATGTGAGACACTTCGAATGGTTCTGGCCACACCGCACTTCTGATTGAGGCGGGTTTAACTTGTACACATCACATATGACACATGATTCATTTTCCAAAAGTTTTAACTGAATCCGAATGCATTTAGTTGGTTTTTTGTATGTCAGTTGTTGATTTCATTTAAAATGTTTTCTATTTCAAATAAATCTGAGACACTTTCAGTGGTGTGGGCCACACATGGGCTCGGATTGTGGCAGGGTTGACTCGTACATGTCACAAATGACTCATGGAACATTTTTCAAAAGTTTATATAGAATCTGAATGCGTTTGGTCAGTTTTCCATATGTCAGTTGTTGTTTTCAATTAAAATCAAGTCCATTTTAAAATATAGATAGACACTTCCAGTGGTGTTAGACACTCCGCACATCAGATTGAGGCGGGGTTGACTCATAAACATCGCAAATGACCCAAGGATAATTTTCCTAATGTATCAACACAATCTGAATGTGTTTGGTCAGTTTTCCGTATGTTAGTTTTACTATTCACTTAAAATGTTATCCATTCCAAACAAAAGTGAGACACTTCGAATGGTGCAGGAAACACCATGCCTCGGATTGAGGCAGGGTTGACTTGTATACGTCACATATGACCCATGGATAGTTTTCGTAACGTTTCAACTGAATTTGAATGTATTAATCAGTTTTTCATATGTCAGTTATTGTTTTCATTTAAAATGTTGTCTATTTCAAATAAAACTAAGACACTTTGTGTGGTTTCGGCCACACCTGACCTCGGATTGAGGCGGGGTTGACTCATACACGTCACAAATGACTCATGGAATGTTTTCCTAAAGTTTCAACAGAATTTGAATGTGTTTGGTTGGTTTTCGTATGTTAGTAGTTGTTTTCAATTAAAATGAAGTCCATTTTAAACTATAGAGAGACACTTCGAGTGGTGTAGGCCACTCCATGCCTTGGATTGATGCTAGGTTGAATCGTACACATCAAAAATGACCCAAGGATCATTTTCCTAAAGTATGAACACAATCTGAATGCGTTTGGTCGATTTTCCGTATGTCAGTTGTACTTTTCACTTAAAATGTTATCCATTTCAATCAAAAGTGAGACACTTTGAATGGTGTCGGCCACACCATGCCTCGGATTGAGGCGGGGTTGACTTGTACACGTCACATATGACCCATGGATCATTTTCCTAATGTTTCAACTGAATCCGAATGTGTTAATCAGTTTTCCGTATGTCAGTTGTTGTTTTCATTTAAAATGTTGTCTATTTCAAATAAACCTGAGACACTTTGAGTGGTTCTGGACACACCTGGCATTGGATTGAGGTGGGGTTGACTCTAACACGTCAAAAATGACTCATAGAACATTTTCATAAAGTTTCAACAAAGTTTGAATGTGTTTGGTCAGTTTTTCGTATGTGAGTTGTTTTTTCAATTAAAATGAAGTCCATTTTAAACTATAGAGAGACACTTCGATTGGTGTCGGCCACTCCACACCTTGGATTGAGGCTGGGTTGACTTGTAAATGTCACAAATTACCCAAAGATCATTTTACTAAAGTATCAACACAATCTGAATGCATTTGGTTTGTTTTCCATATGTCAGTTGTACTTTTCACTTAAAATATTATCCATTTCAAACAAAAGTGAGACACTTCGAATACTGCAGACCACACCGCACCTTTTATTGAGGTTGGGTTGACTCTTACACATCACAAATGACTCATGGAACGTTTTCCTAAAGTTTCAATAGAATCTGAATGCGTTTGGTCTATTTTCCCTATGTTAGTTGTTTTTTTCAATTAAAATGAAGTCCATTTCAAAATATAGAGAGAAACTTCGAGTGGTGTCGGCCACTCTGTGCCTCGGATTAAGGATGGGTTGACTCGTACACGTCACAAATGACCCAAGGATCATTTTCCTAAAGTATATACACAATCCGAATTCGTTTGGTCGGTTTTTCGTATTTCAGTTGTACTTTTCACTTAAAATGTTATCCATTTCAAACAAAAGTGAGACACTTTGAATGGTGATGGCCACACCATGCCTCGGATTGAGGCAGGGTTGACTCGTACACATCACATATGACCCATGGATCATTGTGCTAAAGTATCAACACAATCAGAATCCGTTTGGTTGGTTTTCGGTATGAACTTAAAATGTTGTCCATTTTAAACGTAAGAGAGACACTAAGAGTGATCCCGACCACACCGCGACTCAGATTGAGATGGGGTTGACTCGTACATGTCACATATGACCCATGGATCGTTGTGATAAAGTATCAACAGTAACTGAATGTGTTTGGTCAGTTTTACATATGCCAATTGGTCTTTTCACTTAAAATCTAATCCATTTTAAACAAAAGAGACACAGTTAGATTGCTACCGGCCACACCGCACCTCAGATTTAGACGGGGTTGACTCGTACACATCAAAATTTTAGGCTTCTACACTAATAGGTTGTTCATGGCTTGTAAAAAGATTTAATTTCATAAAGTATAGGTAAAAACTCTTATTTTTAATTTTGAGATTAATAATAAAGTATATCAATGATAACAACATTACTGAATTAAACTTCTGGATTATCTAACATTTTTATGGGTGTCTACACATGCCAGCATGGCTAGTGAAAAGCACCCCACCCTCATAAAAGTGAGTATTGGCCAAGAAGGACACATTATATACAACATACAATGAGAACCATATTTAATTGACCCTAAAGTTATATTATTATAGTCATCTTGGGGGAAATGGAATATATGATCCTGGTTAACTGATGAATTCAAAAGCTTGTATTCCATATGTTGGAAACTATCTAACGTAAGAAATAATGTGAGGATAGGTATACATCATTCAATTTATTACATGATAATGAAAATTAAGGCTTGAATTAATTACTTGAGTTCACTGATTAAATGAGGGTAGAGGTCGCATAGGCTGTGTAAACAGAATGGTTAGATAAGGGTAGAGGTTGCATACATTGTGCATGGTGGGGGAGTCTCAACTGATTTAGAAACTAAAATAAATTCCATCATAGGTATCAATAAAAAACATCAACATCAAAAGAAACTCCAAATAAAAAAGAACTAAAAACATCAAACACTTTGTATGTTATCCCACCAAAAAATAATCACGAATGTCCCTATACATTTTCATACTTCCAGAATTTATAGAGAGTTTATAGTTATAAGCTTCATCCTCCTGCACACCCTCCCCACCCCACTTGGACAGACCTACCCCCACCCCACTTGGACAACCCATCCCCCCCCCCACCCCATTTGGACAGCCCTACCCCCACCCCACTTTGACAAACCTACCCCCACTCCACTTGGACAACCCAACCCCCCCCCCCACCCCACTTGGACAACCCTACCCCCACCACACATGGAAAAACCAGCCCTCCCCCCACCACACCTAGACAGCCCTACCCCCACCCCACTTGGACATCCCAGCCCCCCCCCCCCCCACTTGGACAACCCTACCCCCACCCCACTTGGACAACCCATCCCCCCCCCCCACCCCACTTGGACATCCCTACCCCACCCCACTTGGAAAACCCACCCCCCCCCCACCCACCCCACTTGGATAGCCCTACACCCACCCCACTTGGACAGCCCTACCCCCACCCCACTTGGACAACCTAGCCCCCCACCCACCCACCCCACTTGGAAAGCCCTACCCCCACCCCATTTGGACAACCCACCCCCCCCCCTCCAGCCCACTTGGATAGCCCTACCCCCACCACACTTGGATAACCCAGCCCCCCCCCCCCCCCCCACTTGGATAACCCTACCCCCACCCCAATTGGAAAACCCAACCCCCCACCCCACCCCACCTGGACAACCCTACCGTCACCCCACTTGGACAAACCATCCCCCCTACCTAGAAAGCCCCTCCCCCACCCCACATGCACACCCTCCCCAACCCCAAACAGCCCTACCCCCACCCCATTTGGACAACCCATCCCCCTACCCCACCCTACCTAGACAGCCCCTCCCCCATCCAACTTGGATAGCCCAACCCCCACCCCACTTGGAAAGCCCTACCCCTACTCCACACCCACCCCACTTGGACAGCCCTACCCCCACCCCACTTGGACAACCCAGCCCCCCCCCCACCCCACTTGGACAACCCTGCCCCCACCCCACTTGGACAACCAAGCCCCCCACCCGCACCCCATTTGGACATACCTACCCCCACCCCACTTGGAAAACCTATCCCCCACCCCCACCTGGACACCCCGACCCCCCCCCCCCCCCACCTGGACATCCTTAACTATATTTATGGATAACCAACGAAATAAAGTCAATAGACCTTATATTTAAAATAAACCAAGGATAAAATAACTCAGGATCAAATTTACCTCTTTAATATCAACCAAAATTATTCTATACAGATAAATCACACAAAAACCAAAATCTAAAACGATATATAGATTGTGTTCATAAGGGGATCATAATACACATTACATTGCAGAAAAATGGAATGAAAAAATCTAAAATAAATGAAGGCACACCTACCGATTTATAATGGAGGAACAAAAATTACTTGAATCAGAGATAGATTCCCCGTTGGAAATTAGAGTTATCACCCTCTAGAGAAGGTTGGGAAGTAGGGTTTGAACCGTAACCTAAAATTATATATGCCTTATTTTCGTAAGACGGTCATAATACATACTATATTGCACCAAAATAGAATGAAAAAATCTAAAATAAATTAACACACACATGCCGATTTAAACGGGAAGAACAAATCTAAAATAAATGAAATCACACATACCGACTTAAACGGGAAGAAAAAATCATTGGAAACCAGCCCTGTTATGTTGGGAAGTAGTGTTTGCATTGAGATTTAGTGGAAAAACTTCAATACAATTGAGGTTTAGGGAAAACATTTCGGGAGGGTGCATCCAACTCTCAGTTAGGGAAAAATTTCGAGATGTTTGGAGTTGTAGATCGATGATATTTGGGGATTTTCTTTAACAACAGTTTATAAAAACCATTGGGAAAGTTATGTTATCCCAAAGGTTTCAAAAAACCATTGGGAAAAACCTCTTAATATATACTATACCCAAAAGTTTCAGTAAACCGTTGGAAAAAATCTCTTCATTATCACTATACCCAACAGTTTCACTGAAACCGTTGGTAAAACAAAACTAATATACGTATACACCAACGGTTTTACAGAACCGTTGCTATAGGTGTCTTTTCCCAACTATTTTTAAAACCGTTGGGAATATTACGTTTGTATATCTTGCATTTCCTATAGTGTTTGGTGATTTTTGTTTTAGACTTATTTGTATTTGTATGACATTACACACATTTTGTGGTATTTTTTGGATTTCTTTCCCTTTTTATCTATGTAATGGAGTTTTACGGTGGTTTATTTCCAATAACTCAATCAAATTTGCCTCTTCCTTTAGGTAATGCCTCCTATATGTGAGATATCTTGTACCCTTGTTGCTAAATTCCAACCTGGGGTGTATTGGATGTTGGACTTGGGGTTCAATATCTCTCATATAGAATTTCCAAACCTAGGGGTTCCATTAAAGGTAGGGGACTTGAACGGTTCTATATTCATGAGATTTTGATTCAAATATAATGGAATCTAGAATTGCTATATTAAAATATAATTTTTTTAGTATTTTATATGTTAAAATCCAATTGAGGGAAATTATATGTATATTAAACTTTAAACCCAATATTTTTTTTTCTCTCCTGGTTATTCCTTTAACTTCTAGTAATTTTACTATTTTTCTCTATTTGGTACTTAATATTATTGAGAAAATGTATTAAAAGATAATCCAAAATTATTTCCTCATTAGATGATGAACTTTTTCTTACATGTTAAAGCTCTTAAAATATTATTTTATAGAACTATTAACATATACTTGAAATATTTATAAATTTTCATTTTCATTACCTTTTATTTTATTTACAAATTCTTAAAATGAATCTTTTTAATGAATCATTTTTAAAAGCTTATTTTTTGGCTTTTTCAAAATCAGGAAAAGAATATTTTTTTTAACTTATACAATATGAATGTATTTTTTACACCATTGGGTCTATTATCAATTTTGAAACATAATTTATTTTTTATATGGTTATTTTTAAAGAAAATTGTTTTCAAAATATTTATGAAATATTTTGATTTTAAATAATTGATTTCAAAATGAAAAGTGTATTTCCATCAAGAAATATTCTAGTTGTATTTTAATGGAATTTTTCATCTCGGATAATATCCTTTAATATTAATTATATTTTATTGTGGATATGATTCAATGATACATTATTTATTCTTTCACTCAATATTTATCGATTGTGATGATGAGTTGTTTCTGAAACACATTTTTCAAGGGGTTAGGTTTTAATGATACAATTAATTTTTTATGATATTTTGACATACATATGTATGGATTTCATTATGTGACTAGTGGATTCATTATAAACTATGGATTGATGGTTATATTATAAACCAAAGATGGGTTATTCCATTATAAACCAAATATTTTTGGTTATGTTAGAAACCAAAGATGGTTGGGACCCCTATACACCTCCAATGAATTAAGTAAAGATTAATATCTCGTTAGATAATATAAACTAGATTGTGAATTTGATTCAATCCACTATGATAGTTTTGTATGTGAACCTTAACTAAGGAAATTATTTTATTTGATTTTTTGTATGAAAAAAACTTATGTCATATTATTAATGATTAAATATCGTTGACTTATTTGGTATGAATATCTAATGACATAATCTTGTTCTCATACCCTTATTCTTATGCTCACTTATGATCATCAATTCAATTTTCCTATGTTTACCCATACTGAGCATCTAAAATCGCCCTTTATTATTTTTTCCTCTCTCCAAGATACTAATAAGGGATCTATGGAGGATTTTTTGGAAATACTTGAAGAATTAATAATATTCTCACTATAATTTGAATTGTTATTCTATTCCATCAAATATAATGTTGGGATCATGTATGTATATAATATACCAACAATATTGAACTATTTGATCATTGAGGATGTGGTCTCATGTATCTTGGGCCAATGTATAAGGATAACCACTAGATAAGGGTTACTGGAGTTAAGGTGATATATTTTTGTATCAAATAAAGTTTTATATGACCCTAAGAAGTAGATTTTAAAAACAAAACTGGAGAACATAACCATATGATAGAATCTGAGGATAAGCCTATGTATAGGGTAACATCATGAAGCTTTGTTTAAGTTGATATTTTTTGTTTTCTCAAAAAATTAACCTTTATCTTGATAGTTGAAAGTAGATGTGTCTATAGAAAATGTTCGCCTAGTGGTAAAAACTCTGAAAGAGGTGTATTTGGTATTATCTAGATAATCACTAGTGCATGATGTGTGATCCTAAGACTACACACTTTGATTGAAAATCCTTCGTTATATAATTGGTTTAATTCACATTTTCCTTATAAACCATTATGAAGAATTATAGGATAAAACCTATGGAAACAAATGACATTCCATCATGATATGGTATATACCAAGAGTAACATGGGTTGATAAGTCTAAGGTCTTTCATAAGTTCAAAGGCATAGATATCCTTATAGAGGTCTAATTTTCATGGGGGTTAGAGATGATTAACGATATTTTGGGAGACCTTTATGGGAATAAAACCCTTCTATTTAGTATTTGTTTTATTGAAAATGTTATTTGAGGAATAATGTTTATAAATTTCATGGAAAAAGTTAAAAGGCATTGATAACCATTTTTTTAACATGATATTTTATATTAATATGGTTAAATGGGATAAAATTGTTATTATAATGTGGGAACAAGTGTTTAATTTTATAGATGACTTTGGGATTAATAATTGATTCGGTGACTAAGTGATTAATGTTATTTTTTGAATAAGTAAACTATTTTGGGAACATTATATGAATAAGTAAAAAATAATTTGAGGATTCACTATTGACTTAATTTATGGAATTATATTTTATTTTATTGTGGTTTTGTAGTTATTTTTATTATTTTGGAAAAGTATTATCACATTTTAATAGAATATATGATCATGGTGTTCATTTGTTGAGTATGGGAAATTGTGAGATACTTTGTGTAAGTTTATGGATAAATTTCCAAATTTATATTAGAAAAATATATATAATAAAATGATTTTTTTTTTGTTTTTGAATTTTGTGTAAAATATTTTGGAGTATTATTAAGGTTAAATATTAATTGAATGGTTTAATATAAACCTTCAGTTTTATTTTCTAGGTTATATAGATCAATGCATTATTTTATTATATAAATATTTATTATATTGGATAACTTGTAATGATTATTTTAGTCTTGGTAAATATATATAGATAAAGGGAATTTCTTATCAAAATTTCATGGATATTATGACCCATTGAAAGTTAATTTTTGTTCATTGAGGGGGTAAAAGCATCTTGAATATTAACTTTATAGAGTAAGGGATGAGATAGAAGTGGAAAATTATTTAAACACAACCAAAATATGTAATTGTGCTTATGAAAGGAAATAAATCATGGAATTATATTTTCTCATGTCCGGTATCTTGATAGTAAAAAAATCCCTCAACACTCGTAAAAGGATTTTGAACTAAAAATGTTATACTTTTACCTTAAAATCCAATAAATTAAGGGTATTCTTTTCCCCTACTAATTTATGGTTTTTTAGTAATTAAATTTTTCCTCATAATGTAATTTGTCACTCTAGTTATTACTAGAACATTATTTTTTTCCTCCATGTGTATATTTTAACTTCCCTATAATGTTATCCTCATTTGGGAACCTGATTATGTGTTATTTTCAGTAACTATTATGTTTTTCACTTCCCCTGTTCAAATGATGTTTTATTATCCTTTGAATGATTTAGAGTTTCAACAAAGGTATGTTAAAATATTGAACCATCAATTACTGGGATAAAAAGTGAGATAAGTCAATTAATATAAAGGGATTGAATGCAGTAACCATTAGATTTATCTTATAAGAAGACCATTCTCTGTAGATTTCTTAACACACAACACCGAGCTATATGTAATCTATGATATACTATAAAAATATTATTATTAAAATGTGGAAATTATAACCTAACCACAATTATGTTAGTATGAATAGGAATGACCACATTATTAATGATATTTATAAGGGTTTTATATAATATAAATTTACTTATTAATTCATAATAAATAAGTGCTCTATGTTTAGTAAAGTCATTTTATTCTATAAAAATATTAATTCTTCAAAATTTGTTTTTATTTTATTTTCTATATATAATTTATAAATAAATTATACCATTTTAATAAATTTCAAGTGAGTCAATGAATGTAAATTTTTAAGTATGTTAATAATAGCTTAGGGTAAATTATTGATATTTTTTCTAAAAATATTTATTTTTCAATGAATACTAAAAAATATCATTTTTTGTAAAACTATTATTTATTTTTATTAAATCAGGTATTTTAAAAGCCTCTTTATATTTTGGATTTTGTTTAACATAACATCTAGTTTTTTTCATAAATATAATCTAAATAATAATATAATAATCAACATTATATTTGTTTTGGATAAGTTCATTTTTTTCTTAAAAATGAAATATTCTAAAAATTAATTTTCATGGAATTTTACATATTTATATTAAAAAAATTCTTGAACTTATAGAAATTTAACATCAAATTTGTTTTTCCATATTTTCAATCATGAGGTTAAAATTTGGTAAGCAGGTCCCTTTAATTTTAAGTAATTATGAATAGTAATTGTGGAAAATATTTTTTATATCGATAAGGTTAAAACGGGGTTAAAACTATGAGATAAAGCCTCAAAATCTCCTTAAAGAATTCCTTTAACATATATTATTAATTTTTTATGAAATAAATCCTATATAAATAAATATGTAAATTTATCGCTGATTTAATTTTATTATAACATTAAGATTATTTTAAGAAAAGGATAAATACCAAATTTCACTTTGCTAATTGTAATTTATCATTTAAATCTTTATGGGGATAAAAATAATGTTTGAATGAATTTAATTTTTTTAAAAATAAATTATTTTAATCATATTAATTTATATTAAATTATTAGTGATGATATAATTACCTTAAACATTTATGCAATGTTCATATAGTATTTATGCAAGCTGAAGAAAATTCAAGGTAAATTATTTTAATAAGAACAAAAATAATATGATTTAATTTATTTATGTTATTTAATTAAATTATTAGGTAATTATAAATTATAAATTCTTTTAAAGGAGTTTGTATCTTAATTTCGTTTATTTCTTGATGTTTTTAACTCCAATTAAACAAATATTCTCAAATGGAATTAATGAAATTTTATGATAATAATTATTTTATTAAAATATTTAAAAACATAAAAAATGTTTAAATAAAAAATTTGGTATTGGAAGTGGTCTAAAATTGCACCCGTAGACAATTTTTTTATCAAACTTTCACCTTAAAAGTAAATTAATTACTCTTAAATTCTAAAAAAAGTGTTTCCACAGTTATGGATAAAAAGGGTTAACATAGCGGTTAAACCAAAAGATAAGGTTTAAAATTTAACATTAATAGGTTTAAATTTTATTAATTTTATTTATTTAGATGTTACATTTCTGAAATCATAAATTATTTTTATTTGGTTCTACATGAAAAGATTATGATATATATTAAATTTAAATCTTTTATGTAATTCCATGTTTTTATTTTCCCTCTATTATAAAAGGGAACCAACTCTTCTCCTTTATTAACAAATATTTAAAAGTAATGGTTAGAAATTAACTACCTTTATACATTAGTATATTCCTTATAAAAAGAATATATTTTGTTTTCTGTGAGTTAAATAATACTAGTAGGTCTTAAGGTGTAAGTCAAAGGAGGTCGTTCAAGGAAGGAGTAATAGTCTTACCCGAATCATTAAAAGTTTTTTTCTTATCCAAATTCATATTAATATACTATATAAATAATAAAATTATTATTATAGATTCATAAATATATTAAGGTTTTATTATGATAATGTTATATCCATTTTTTCACCTATTTATAGGAATAATTATAAAAGTATATATAATTATTAAATTTTATACTTATAAAATTATTAAAATTTTAGAGGTGAATCAAATTACAAGGATCATAACTACTAAAAAACATCCATTAAAACAAAACAATTATCACGTGGAAGATTTATCTCAATAAGGAATATTTTTAAAGCATTATGAAGATGTAATAATTAAAAAATATATAGAATGATGTTTATGATTATTTTTCTCTAATAGAATTATAGTAAGTCTATATAAAATATATTTAAATTTTCAACTTATACGAATCTAGACAAGACTTGAGGTAATGGTTTCTCATCTCACATTAATTTATAAGAGACATATGTCGTATTCACCACATGTTTATTTTATATGGTGTATATTCTAACTATCAACTTATTTTTTATTATTTTAAGGTAAATTATAAGGATTTAAAAATATGCCTAATTTTATCTATTTCATGAAATGTTTATTCAAATATTACCGAAGATGTGAACTTTTAGGCTTAAAGCTCAATTATTTTCTGCATTATATATACTAAATTTTTATTAAGGTTAATTATATGGATATTATCCTTCAAAAAATATATATTTTTGTATACTATGCTTATTCATTTAATTTTTATCTATTATTATCATTTACCTCTATTTGGAACTAAAAAATATTTAGAAAATGGTTTTCTGGAAAAGCTAAACTTATTTCCTCTATGGTCGATGACATTTTTTTCGATGTCCGTTCTCTCCAAAAAAAAGTTTAAGTTATTTTTTAACTATACTGGATATTTTTTAAAATTTTCATTTTATTTACATTGTACTTTTGTATATGCCTTCAATATGTGCATTTTTAAATATTTTTTTTATAAACAGGTTATTTTTTACTTATTACAAAAGTGTAAAAACAATTTTCTCTTTTAATGTATACGATATGAATGGATTTTCCCACCATCATGAACATTATTTTTTATGATTCCTTTATAATTTATCAAGGTTCTATTAAATGAAAAAATTCACTAATATTTCAACAAAAATTAAATCTTAAATAATATATTTTAAATTTAAATTAGAATTTTCCTCAGCATGTATTATAATGTTATTTTAAATGAATTATTCATATGTGATAACATCTTATAATGTTACATATCATTCACTAATATTTATTGTTTTAATTATGTGAAGTGTGGTTGTGTTTTAAACCAAGGACTAGTGGTTACCTTATAAAAAAAGAATATGGGGTTATGTTATAAATCAATGATGGGTTTCTATATTATAAACCAGATATAGGTGGGTCCACTATATCTCACTAATGTATTTAGTAACGAATGATATCTCATGAGATAATAAGGACTAGAATCGGGAGTGAACCCAATCCACTTTGAGAGTCTCAGCAGTGAACCTTAACTAAGTAATTTATTTTTTATTCTTATGTCAATTACAAAAACTTATGTCTTATTCCTTTTATATTTCATAAAGTATAATTAATTATTATAAATTAGGATACATTATTATTTATTATGCATTTAATAAAAAAACCTTATTCTAAGATTCATGATTAATGATCATTGACTAATTGGGTATGAATTTCTCAAGTTATGATCATGTTATCATACCCTTATACATTTTATCTCAAAATATCATTGATTTTATATCTTCTATTTAACATATCTGAGAATATAAGGTATCCCTTTATTATTTTTTCATTCCCCAAAATACCAATAAATAATCTATGAATTATTTCAAGGGTCTCCTGTAAAAACTAAAAAAAATAACTAAAATTTTATGTGGTATTTCATGTTTTAAAATTCAATTTGAGATTAATGTATATAAGTAGTAAAAAAGAATGATATATTGTTTTATCATTTTGGATATGATCTATTGTGTCTATTTCAAACATATATAAATATAACTAACAAATTCAGGTTTCTATAGTCAGGGTGTTCCACATTCTTTTCCTACATTTTCAATGAATGTCCAAAATGGAACATATAGAAAACATTATTAACTATGTGCATAATATGAACCATGTATACACTACATAAATAAAACTATGTGCATAATATGAACCACATCTCAATGAAATGAAATTGAGATGAAAACCCCTTACCTTGAATACCTTCTTGGTCATAGGTGTTCTAACCAACTGTATAATAATATATGAGTAATTAATATTCCATTTAAGAAAATTATTAATACTTATTACCTTTATATTAATATTTTAAATTAATTTATTATGAAATTATTACTTAGTTATTATTTATTGTTGGTGTTATTATTTTAATCCATTACATGTCAGCTTAGATATAAAAACATTAGTTACCATTACATGTTTATGAGTAAATTATATACAAAATGTTAAAAAATTACTATAATTTATATCATTATTTATGAATTTCTATGTTCATTCCATTTTAGTTTGAGCTCTGATTATTAATGTTTAATCTCATTATAGGTAAGTTTTTGGTAACTTTTAACGAATTACTGTTAGTGTCTTGATAATGACTTATAGATTAATATTACCATTAAAAAATATTTTTTTTCATATTTATTCATTAAATTTATCTTTTTAACCATCTATGAAAACTAGTGATGATAAATGAAATATTTTTTTCATATCGGAGGTAGTCTGCATGTAGCATTAGTGATGTTTTCAAATTAAAATGGATGGAATAAAGGAAGATATTGGTCATTCCATAAACATAATAAAATTTAATTATACTAATGACACTGATTTAATTATAATAGAATGGACAGGGTATATTTTTACGTGGTTGAAAAAGAAGGAAACATGAAATAATTCATTTAATACGATTTCCTCTTATTTTGATATTATATTTTTTACAACTCCTCAAACCTTCCACGATTGTCCTTTTTGTGATACCAGAACAACTAGGATGTAAAAAAATTTTCTTGGGAGTGGTTTTGTTGTATTTTAATCAATATGATATTCTCTTTTTGGGAGTATAAGTGGTTTGGAGAGGGTGTCCTTTTATAGATGGTAAGGGTGTAATTTTTGAAAATAGTTTCTTAATATAAAAAAAGAAATTCATATTCTTGTAAAGTGGGTCCAAAATGGATAAAAATTGAAATGAGACAATGTAGATTTTGATAAATCCTCTATCCACCCGTATAAGGATAAGGTTATGTGATTTTTTATGGTCATAAACCTTAATTTAAATCCATTTAAACTTTATTGAGGATACTATCATTTAGTAGGGTAAGTCTTTTTCATAACTAAAAAATAAATGTCTTATATTACCTAATTCAAATTTTATAGTTCAAAAATATGAAAACTATTTTACCAGATTCAATTTCAAATGGTGTAAAAATTAAATCTTCTATAATTATGAATAACACAACAATAAAGAATTTTAGAGAAAAATTTCCTTTTAAGAATAAAAATAAATTTACACAGAAATCGTGTGCGGTGTTTATTCCCTTGACATTTGTTGGATTATGGTTAAATAAAGGATGTTTATATTAATTTTAAGGAAATACAAAACTAAATCGTACCTTGTGAATACTTAGTTAATGGAAAAGATCCCAAAAATAATTTTTATTAAAATATTAAATAACTTTGGTTCCTAAATTCCAAGCATAAGGTTTGAAATCCAAAATGTTATTATCAAATGAATTTATTTACTCCTTAAATAAATTTTTCAATGAAAATATAGATAAATAAATTCATAAGTCATTATTATATGATGATGGTGTCGCAATGGCTATGAAGTTTGTCAAAATATTATTTTTCCATATTCACTATAAATTAAACCATTAAAAAATACCAAAATTAATAGAAAGTTATTTTTACCATGATGAATTGAAAAATTATTTAATTATTATCAAATTTAACTTAAATAATTTATAAATTTTCCTTTTAAATATAATAATTATTAAAATATCATTATATTTTAATATAATGTGCATTGTAATAGTTTTAAGATATAGTGATTAACTTTGAAAGTATAATCTTGGGTGTTACATCCCCCCAATCATAAATAACATTACCCTTGAAATTGTGACATATGTTAGATCATAAATAATTGTGGTCAATTATTCTTTCATTCTTCTTTATATTTAAGTGTTTCTTATTCATTCTTTGGAATATTTTAAAATGATTTCACCAACAAAATTTTATAATTCAAAAACATTGTATTTCTAGTATAAAAATCTATACAAGCTCTTAATTATAAGAAAATTGAAGTTCCAATTCTATTCACTCAGGGTTGAGTATGTGCAGTGGGTCTGGTATATACTCCTTCAACAATGTAACATGTAAGTCATCCTGAACTTCATAGAAGTATAATGTCATAGCCAACTGCTAATCCACTAATCAAATTCGCTCAAAACATTTACAAGGTGGCATATAACTCAAACTTTTCTTCCACATCTTAATGAACCTTATAATTCCCTTTCATAGAGATACCTTTAAAAATGCATAATAACCCACTTAAAATACTATGTACATACTCTGATTATCAATATTGCTTTATTATCTACTTTGATATGTCCTTATATGGTCCTAAAAGTAGTGTACATTTACAGTTTTCTCCATAACATGTTTTGGGTCAAAAACATTATTTTTCTAACTCCATCCCAATAAGTGGAAGTTTTACATCACTTCTCATACAATATTCATATGATTCCATCTTAATTATCAAATAGAATATATTATGATATTAATATTCAACTATTGATAGATATTGGTCTAATGTTACTTAAAAATAAAGGGAATGTGTTCTTAGGATGTCTTATAATGCATAAACTGTTTTTCAAGTTCTTCCATCGATTTAAGGATGATAGGTTAATCTCAAATGTATCTCAGTGTTAAGGGCCTTATGAAGACTCCACAAAAAAATTTAAGAGAACTATGGGTGAAAATATAATATAATTGACATAGTATCATCATTAATGTTGAGATGGTATGTGTGAGTATGATATACTCTATAATACCAAATGTAGGATCGAAATAATAGAGATACTGAATAAAGTATATAATGATGCTCAATATACAAGAGGGGGGAGGGGTGAATTTGATACTTTAAAAAATTCCTTTGGAACATTTAAATATGGTTATGTTTAACAAGGTTAAACAGTGTAATTCCCTAAACCTCTATGTTATACACACACTTGCTTGATTCAGGAAATCTGATTCCGAGAATGCAATTCCGAAAAAGTGATTCTAGAAATGAAACTTAATGAATGTTTACCACAATAGAGATTCTACCATAAAACATATATAATCATACTAAATCAGAGTATAAGTATAAGTAATTATAAGATAGTTATACTTTCCCCAACAATACAAATGCAGCGGAAAACTTGTAACAAAACAAGTAACAAGTAGTAAATATTTTAACCCAAAGAGAAGGGTATCCAAAAACCTTGGATAAAGGTCCCTTGATTAAAACTTTCTAGAAAGTCTATCTTACCCACACTAGGGTAATCCATCGATATGAAGATCGGAGTCTGTCTAGCTATCCCTTCATGCCCTGAACTCCAAGGTAGTCGGCACATCTGTCTTCCTCAACAAGGAAGCCATCAACTTCAAGGTAGTCGGTACCTCAGTCTTCATATCCCCAGAAACCCTTGATTGTACACAATAATATTCGGAATCGCACAAAGAATATCTGAACCAGAAGTTTAGTATGCACTAAGTCTGAGAGTATCTCTCTCTAGAAAACACTTCAGATCAAAAGTTGTCCAAAAGTCCTAAGCTCTTTCAAATGAACTCATATTTAAAGGCACGACTTCAATGGTCAGCTCCCTCCTCCAACAGTCATATTTATCCTTGAATTTCGGAAGGACATGTACACGTGTCACACAAACAATAGTTAGTGATTAACTGAAATCACAAAATCGTTTTATAACAAAACAAGTGTAAGAAAAATATGGTTACATAACTAAAATCCAATATTCGGAATGTTAGAAAATGAAAGTTTGGAGTCTAACCAAAATTGAATTTGGAGACTATAATATAAAAATATTCAAATTATTTTTTCTTGGAATTCAAAACATGAATTCTATAGAATTATAGAGTCTCGATTTCATGGAAATTAAGAATCTGGATTTACAAGAATTCGGAACCAGAACATACAATGATCAGAATCAAAGTTCATGAGAATTCAGATTCAGAACTCATAGGAGTTAGGAGTCTAAATTCAGAGAACTCAGAGTCAGAAATCAGAGGAGTTCATAACTAGAATTCATAATCAGATTTCATATTAAAAATTCAGAGTCAGGACTCATAATAATTCATAACTAGAATTCTGATTCACAATTTAGAGTAAGAACTCATAAGAATTCATAACTAGAAATCTGATTCAGAATTCGTATTCAGAATTCAGATTCAGAACTCACAAGAATTTGTAACCAGAATTCTAATTCAGAATTCGGAGTCAGAACTCAGAAGAGTTTGTAACAACAATTCTGAGAATTCAGATCCTAAAATAAAATGCTTTATATCTAGGTATTTATAAGATTCCAAGGTTTTATTTTCAAACTGATTTTTTCACTTAGAAAATTATGTTATGAACAATGAAAACATGATAAGGATAAATTTCCTTGGGGAAGGAAATTTTTCCTTATTGATGTAAAACACAGGGTAAAAAGAGATTGGCCTGAAGATAATGTTTTTGTGATTTTAAAAACAATAAGAAATGGTAAAGTCATAAGGAAACCTTATTGACTTAACAACCCCCCCCCCCAAGTATGAAGTAATGGAAAAGTAATAAGTAAAACCTTATTGAATCAAAAATCTACCCCTTTTTGGAAAGAAAAAAATCCTTAAGAAATAGAATATAAGGACTTAGAAAGATTTTACTAGACTTTGAAATAAAACTTATCTCTCTTTTCATATTGGAAAAGATGAATACGACTAACTCATCCTTAGGCTTTTGAACACTATGGATCGTATTCTAGATTTCTAGAATGATATTTTTCATTATCTTGAGTATGGAAATCTTTATAATGAGAACTCCCCTTAGATAAACTCTCCCTTAGAGATATTTATTTTTTTAATTATAATTCTTTTTCCTTCTCCCCCTATTTGATTTTCAAAAAGAGTGTGAGGTAATAAAAAAAATATGGTACATGAAATATTAGCACAAACATTCAAGAAGCCACAATTTCATTAAGATTGGAAGGATTTGTACAAGGGAAAAAATACAAAAAAAATATCGGATTCATTTCCCTTCCTTCTCCTTAGGTATGAATTTATTCACAATGGTTTTCATCTTCTTTCGCTCCTTGTGATCTTCCCCTACTTGCTTCTTTAAAGATTTGATCCTATCATCCTGATCCTTCAGAGCCTCTGCCTGATCCTTCAACAATTCATCTTGCTTTAATATCTTTTCTTTAATCTCGATCCAGAGATCCCTTTCCCTTTTCCAACTTTGGGCAACATAGTTCAACGTCCCATTCAGATCCTTGACTACCTGAATCTGAGTATTCTGTTCTAGGGTTAGCTTTTTCACAAAGATATTTGTGAGATCCTTGATTTTTACATCTTTAGTATCAAAATCTTCCTTGACATCATCTTGAAACTTATCAAGCTCAATCAGATCTTCAATTATATTCTTGGACCATCATACAATTTTATTACAAGACTTTATGTGGGCTTCATAATTGATAAGGATGTTATTATGATCAGCCTAATCTTTACACACCTATCCATAAACATGGAAACAGAATCTAATTTCCGATTCATGCTATGTTGAAGAATCTGACATCTGGAGTCAATAGTTTTATAGTTGGGAATTGTATCAACAACATTCTTCAGAGATTGAATAACAAAATCATGTCCTAAAGCTGATGATTCTGAATCTGACATTTTTCTTGGTGATGGTTCCTCCTCTAGATCGAACAGCTTCCTCTTAGAGGATCCAACAGATTTCTTCTTCCTTAAAATTTCTCTTGTAGTTGTATCAGCAACCACCTATTTTCCCTTGTCAATTTTTGGTATAGCTTTCCCATCTGGAGACCATGCTCGCTTTCAGATAACTGAACAATTCTGTCTTCATCATTTTTTTCTTTCTTAGATCCTACCTGAATATCGTCAGGGTGAGTGAAGTTATTATTATAACTCTCTTCCTCAGATAATTTGTTCACTTCTTATTCTTCTCCTTTCTCATCAATTCCAGGGGAAGCAAGTTTCGAAGATCCCGCTTGAGAAGTCCGGATTGACAATTTTTCAGAAGCACTTTCCATCTCATGAATGTCTTCAACCTGTTTATCAGATCAACTGTATTATCACAGTTTTCATCTCCTTGTTCTTCTTCTACAACTTCTTTCTCTTCAACAAACTTTTCAAGCACTTTTCCAAGAGTCATGAATTTCTTCCTCGTTGTCTCAGGTAAAGGTTCAACTAAGAAAGTTTTCGGAATAGAAATGTTCTCGGATGAAATTTCAGTATCCCATAGAAGGGATTTACAAATTTCATCCACTGACATCTTCTTATATTGCTTCTTCTCTTTGGATGGCTTCTCAAGCTCTTCATCTGCCTTTTTTTCAGAGCCTTGGCCTCAGTAGTATCTTGACCAATCTATGGTTATCCTTCCTTCCGATTCTTTTTATCCTCCCTCCATTTTTCTACTACCTCATCCTAATAGGATTTCTTCTTCTTGGGATTTGGAGGTACAATTTGAGCTTCTTTATCTTTAGGGGTTTCACCTTCAGCTTTTACTTCCTTCAATTTTCTTTTCATTCCATCCATCTTTGACAGTTTAGCCTCTTCTGTATTTTTCAGAATGGCTTCTGCCTCATTCTCTGGTAAGTCATAAAACTCTCTTGACCCCTTAGAGAAACCAACTTTCATCCTCTTGAGGTTATCATCACTGATTAGCATTATATTTCAATTCCTCGGCTAAGAACTGCAAGGGATCTTGGAAGATTCAAGACACCGAACAATCAACTTGGAGAGTAGGGAAGGATACATGATTATCTATGCACTCAAATTCGCTTTCTTGATATTCTCTATCGTAATGAGAATACATTTCATTAGGTTGATCTTCCTTAGATTTACCAAAAAATACAAGATATACATATCACTTTTCTTTAATGTTTCTTTGTCACCCTTTCTCGGTACTATAAAACCCTAAACCCATAACTCAAGGATCCGATTGTTGGTAGAAAAATGATCAATATTGGCGGTCTCGACATCTGAAAGTCCAAGACATTCCAAATCCTTCACCTTTACAAAACATCCTTAAACGTCTTCCAGTTTGTGGGAACAAAACTCATCATCCCCTTCATAAGAAAGCCCTACCAAGCTAGCAGCCTTGGTATAATAAAGTGCATAGGTTTTTCCATAACTCTGGAAGGAATATTCTTCTCTTGCATCTTCCATGAAAAAACAAACTGATTCATAAAATTCAATGAGTAGATCTGGATACACAACATCCTAAGGTCCTATATTTGATATGGATACACTCTCCCAACTATTAATCCTGATATTATTTGAAATAATAGAGCCATACTTGTTGAAAAAGTTTTGATGCACCAACCTCTCCTTGCATATTTTCCACTCTAAAATCGGCTTGATAGAAGACATATCTTGAGAAGGAAGTTTAGTAGACATTTGGACATGAGAAAACATTGAAAATATGAAATGGGATTTTGAAGTGGGGCAGAGCTTCAACACGCAAAATATTTGAAACCCAATGTGGGACAACCATCGAGGGTCCCCTTTTATAGGTGCTGATGTGATGGTTGAACGTCCCATCTCAATCCAATGGCTGAGAATTCTTCAGATCAGATCTGACGGTTGAAAATATATCCACAAGAAAACAAGGGTAGGATCCGATCTTTTGAGGTTTTTAAAAGAAAACATTCGGATTTAAGGAAACTAGAATCCGAGAAATTTTAAAGAACAAAAGAAACTTACAGCATGTAAAAGGTTATTACGAAAACTCAAGAAAGAATCATACCTTTCGGATTGTTAGTAGAATTATTCATATTGAGGAAAATTCATCTTGAAGGGCTTTAGATTACAAAAAAAACTTGAGTACGAAAAATAATTGAGCACACATAATTTCATTATGAAAATTTTCATTACGAAAATATTCATTACGAAAATATCAAGTACGAAAACAACATTATAAAAATTTCAAGTACGAAAAACTTCATTACGAAAATCTCAAGTACGAAAAAAAACATTATGAAAATTTCAAGTATAAAAAACTTCAATATGAAAATTTCAAGTATGAAAAATTTCATTAAGATAATTTCATTTTTGAAAATTTTCATTACAAAAATTTCAAGTACAGAAAATGTCATTACGAAAAATTCAAGTATGAAAAATTTCATTACGAAAAATATGAAAAACCTCACTACGAAAAATTTGAAAAACTTCATTATGAAAAATATGAAAAACATCATTACGAAAAATATGAAAAACTTCATTACGAAAAATATGAAAAAATTCATTACGAAAAATAGGAAAAATATCATTATGAAATATATGAAAAACATCATTAGGAAAAAATATGAAAAACTTCATTATGAAAAATATGAAAAACTAGGAATAAAATGTACTCCCCCTATGAAAAGGAGTTTATTACTATAGTGAGATTGGTTCAATAGAAAGTTATTTAGTAGGATTACCTTACAGTTATCATTACTAACTTCTATTTAATGTATTCAAATCTATCGGAGTGTAAATATTTTGTGAAAATATCAGCAAGTTGATCTTGCATCCCGATAAATTGAAGAATGATATCTTCTTTTTGTGTGTGATCTCTAAGTAAGTGATGCCTAATATCTATGTGTTTTGAATGAGAGTGATGTGAAGGGTTTTTAATAAGGGAAATGGCACTTTTATTATCACACAAAATTTGTGTTTTGGTAAATCTCATACCATAGTCTGTGAGTGTGTGTTGTATCCACAACACTTGAGCACAACAACTTCCAACTGCTACATATTCAGCTTCAGTAGTGGAATGTGCTACTGAGTGTTTCTTCTTGCATGACCAAGAAACTAATTAATCTCCTTGGAAATGAAAACTTTTAGATGTACCCATTCTATCCATTCTACATCCACCAAAGTCAGCATCCGAAAAAACTTTTCAAAACAAAATCATTTCCAGAAGTATAAAAGAGTCATAAATCCATGGTTCCCTTTAAGTAGTGAAAAATTATTTTCATTGTCTTTAAATGAGATTCCATAGGATTGGATTGATATCTTAGACATAAGAATACTGAGAACATTATGTCTTGAAGACTAGCTATTAAGTAATGTAAACTTCCTATCATACCTCTAAAAGATGTTTGATCTACTGGTTTCCTAGATTTATCAAGATCAAATGTGTTTGAGGTACCAGTGGGAGTACTTATACTTTTAGTGTTGTCATATCCATAATTTTTAAAAAGATCATTAATATACTTATGTTGGGAGATATAGATTCCTTCTGGTTTTTGAAAAAATTTAAAACCAAGGAAAAATGTTAACTCACCCATCATATTCGTTTGAAACTCAAATTTCATTATATATGCAAAGGAATCAGTTAAAGATTGCTGAGTTGAACCAAAAATAATGTCATAAACATAAATTTGGACAATCAAAACATTTTTCTTGTCTTTAATTAAAAAAATGGATGCATCTGCATTTTTCTTAACATAATTATTTTGAAGCAAAATTTTTTTAAGTCTATCATACCAAGCTCGAGGGGCTTGCTTATGTCCATACAAAGCTTGGTTAAGTCTAAAGACATGATCAGGATATTTTGTGTCTTCAAAACCAGGACGTTGTTCAAAAAAACTTCCTCTTGAACATAGCCATTATGGACAACACATTTCACATCCATTTGAAGAAGTTTGAAATTGAAAAATGCTGCAAAGGCTAGTAAAATACGGATAGATTCAAGTCTGGCTACTGGAGCATAGGTTTCTTCATAGTCTATTCCTTCTTGTTGATTATAGACTTTGGCAACTAATATTTCTTTATTTCATTCAATGATTCCATTTTCATCATAATTATTTCTAAAGACCCATTTAACTCTAATAACAGAAGTTTCCTTATGTCTTTCAACCAAGGTCCAAACATTATTCCTTTCAAATTCATTTAGTACATCTTGAATGGCTTTAATCCAATCATCATCATCTAAAGCCTCATAAATGCTTTTTTGTTCTAATTGAGAATGAAATTCTAGATGTTCTACTTCATTTATTAAGGAACTTATGGTCCTTACAAGTTGATTCACATCACCAGTGATGCTATCACTTTGATGATTCTTTAGAAACAACTGATTTGGGTTTTGTAAAACTGTTCATCAACATAGGGTAGGAAATCTTCTAGGGTAAATGTTTCAGAAGTATCCTTTTGGGCATTTTCCTTATTAGAAGGATCTTCTATAAATGGTTGATAATCAGTTTTTTAAAACATATCCAAAGATGTAGGTTGGGGTTGATTAAAAACAAAGGGATCAGTTTCATCAAATTTTACATGCACTATCTCTTCAACAGTACAAGTGTTTTTATTGAAAACACTATAAGCCTTAGAAGTTATGTAGTAGCCTAGGAATGTTCCTTCATCAGATTTTGGTGAAAATTTATGAATATTATCTTTAGTATTCAGAATGAATACCTTGCAACCAAAAACCATAATGTAGGAAAGTATAGGTGTTCTACTATTCTATACCACATAAGGAGTTTTATTAAGAAAATGTCTAATCAAAACGCGATTTTTAGTATAACAAGCAGTACTTGCAGCTTCCACCCAAAAAATTTTGGCTATAGAATACTCACTCAACATGGTTCTAGTTATCTCTTGAAGAATTCTATTTTTTCTTTCAAGAAAACCATTTTGTTGAGGTGTTCTGGGTGATGAGAAGTTATGAGTAATTCCTTTTCTACTACAAAAAGTTTCAAATTTTGAATTTTGAAATTCTCCACAATGATCACTATGAATAGTTTTCAATGGAAGTTTTTTCCCATTCTTAACATGGGTTCTAAATCTTTTCAAATAAGAAAAAGCATCAGACTTCATTGCTAGAAAATAGACCCACGTAAATATAGTGTAATCATCAACCAAGACAAATACATAATACTTGCCCCCAATACTTCTAGTTTGTGTAGGACCAAAGAGATCCATATGCACTAAATGTAATAAATTAGTAGTTGAGACTTCACTGAATAATTTAAAACTTTATTTTTGTTGTTTTCCATATTGAGAAGGGTCACAAACTTTTGAAGAATCAAATCTAAGCTCTGGTAGATCCTTAAATAATCTTTTCTTAGAGATTTTGCATAAGATATTAAGGTTACAGTGTCCTAACCTTCTATTCCATAACTAAGAATGATCTTCCATTGCACTAAGTCAGGTTAAGTCTTGGATCCTAAGGTCTTCTATGTTTACTATGTAAACATTCTCTTACCTAAGGGCAGAAAGAATAAATGTTTCCATGGAATTGTGTACTAAGAACTTGTCATTACTAAAATTCACAAGGTAACCTTCATTAGATAATTGAATTATGCTAATGAGGTTGTGATTAAGACCCTTAACAAATAAAACATTTGAAATCAAAGTTTCTCCAAGAAGAACAATGTTACCTATAACAATAATTTCTACCTGAGCATTATCTCCGAAAGTTACATTTCCTCCTTTCTTCATGATAATCTTTTCAAAATAGTTTTCTTACCTGTCATATGTCGGAAACATCCACTATACATGTACCATGTTTTTTTGTTGGTACCTTCTCTATTTTCCTGAAAATAATAAAAATTTTGGTTTTTGGAATCCAACTTGCTTGGATTCAGAAATATTTGAAAGAAAAATTTTAGGGACCCACATGTTTTTAGGAAAATAGGCTTTATGAAATCCTAAAGAATAGGTTTTGTTTAAGGAAAAAAAACTTTCCTAGTGTCCACCACCCTGACACTTAGTACAGAATGGAGCACTTTGAGGAAAAAAGTAATTGTTACTAAAAATTGGTTTAGAACCAGTATAACCAAAACCAGAACTATTCCTCAGTGGTCGGATTTGGGAATACATTTTATCAAACTTTTCCTTACCTAAGGTAAAGTTTGAAAAACACTTCCTCAAGGATAAGATTTCAAATTTCAGTTTGATAACCAAGTTCTTGTCTTCTAAAACATTTGATTTTGAACTAGAGTTAGGCTCAAAAACATTTTTCTTAGAAATTACATTTTCTAGATCTTTATAAAGTTTATTCATCTCAGAATTTACTTCCTCAAGATGATTTGAAATATTTTCAAAATCAACATTTTTCTTATCAAGATATTTATGAAGATCTTATATTTCCTTAGTAAGAATGGTATTCCTAGATTTTTCCTTATCATGTTTTTTCATGAGTTTTGAATTCTCATTCTCAAGGAGTTGGGAAAACCTAGAAAATTCTTCATAGGAAGGTAAGGAATTATCTTCATCAGAAAAAGATTCTTCATCTGATGTGTTATAATATTTATCATTAATATATTTTTAATTTAAAGAAACATTGGCCAATGTTTCATCAATGCGTACCGTAGCCATTAAAAAATGATTTTCAATAGGTAGTCTGGATATTAGAACAAGATTCTTTTGTCCAGAAGATTCATAATCTAAAGATTCATCTAAAGAGTCTCCACCATCGGCACCCCAGGTTTCATTAGCTTTCAATACATTCTTAGCTATAACCTTGTAATACTTCTTTATGTTTCTCTCAGAATTCCTTTCCTTTCTTTCTTTTCTCTTGAGCATAAGACAATCAGGTCTTATATGTCCAACTCTCTTGCATTCGTAACATGTAACCTATGAATATTTCTTATCATTCCCTTCTTTCTTCTTATATCTACATTGAAATTTCTTATGTCCATCTATCTTGTTCATCCATTGAGGAAGATTGGATAATTCATTCTCTGAGGATCCACATCCACTAGATTCGGATTGAATAACAACCTTCTTAGATTTGGATCTAGTAACTATCTCAGGAGTCTTGTCTTTCATATGATTATAAGTTGTATTAAAAGCAACAATGCCATTCCCATTCTTCTTCTTTACATTATCAGCATCTCTCTTCATTCTTATCTCAAGCAGAACAAGATTTCCAAATAGCTCATCTAAGGAAATCTGAGTCACCTTTCTTTTCTCATCTATATCATTTCTCTTAGATTACCATTCATTGGGCATGATGTATGTGATCTTATCAACAAGTGCTTCATCATCTAATCCTTTATCACCCATGGATTGTGAACTATTCATAGTAGTCATGAATCTTGGTTTTACCTTACATATAGGTTCTCCATAAGGAAAGTTAAATCCATTGTATTCAGATCCCAACATAGCTATTCTGGTTTCAATAACATTGGAAGTTCCAAAGTGAGTAACTTCAAGTTTCTTCCATATACAATTTGCTACCTCACAAGATCAAATTTGTCTATATATATTTCTATTCATGGATAAAAGCAAAGTATTGTGTTCTTTTTAATTCAGTTGATATTCGTGATTTTCTTGATTGGTGAAGGTATTTACTTCTTTTTCAGAGATTTTATATCCTCCAGTAAGCATAAAAAAATTATCAACTCCATTATTGATAATAAAAGACTTCATGTGATCTCTCCAATATCTATAATAATTTCAATTAAAAATAGGTGGTCTTGTTGGATTTATATTTTCTATTGAACCAGCATTGATTCCTTCCACCTTAAAGAAAATTCTTTCCACACAAACTTGTTAATAGAAAAAGTTAGGATTCAAGGAAAATATTCCTAAGCAAGGAAAATATAGAACAATGAAAACATGAGCAAGAAAAACATATATGTGAGTATAAGTATTTTAGATACCTCCTTTGATAACAATTGTTGAGATGGTATGTGTGAGTATGATATACACTATAATACCAAATGTAGGATCGAAATAATAGAGATACTGAATAAAGTATCTAATGATGCTCAATATACAAGAGGGGGGTGAATTGTATACTTTTAAAAATTCCTTTTCTACTTTTAAAGATGGTTATGTTTAACAAGGTTAAACAAGGTAATTCACAAAACCTCTAAGTTCAACTCACACTTTCTTGATTCAGGAAATATGATTCTGAGAAAGAAATTCCGGTAAAGTGATTTCGGAATTGAAACTTCATGAAAGTTTACAACAACAAAGATTCTACCTTAAAGCATATAGAATATTACTAAATTACAGAACAAGTATAAGGAAGCATAAGATAGTTATACATTCCCCAACAATACAAATGAAGCGGAAAAATTGTAACAAAACAAGTAACAAGTAGTAAATCTTTTAACCCAAATAGAAGGGTATCCAACAACTTTGGATAAACGTCCCTTGATTTATACATTCAAGAAAGTCCTTCTTACCCACACCAGGGTAAACCCTCGATACGAAGAATCTGAGTCTGTCTTATTATCCCTGGAATCCCTCAACATCAAGGTAGTCGGAACCTCTTTCTTCCTCAGCAAGGAAGCCCTCAACTTCAAGGTAGTCGACACCATTGTCTTCCTATCCCCAGAAGCCCTCGATTGTACACAGAAACAATCAGAGTCACACAAAGAAAATCTGAACCATAAGATCAGTACACACTATGCATGAGAGTATCTCTCTCTAGAAAACACTTTAGATCAAAAGTTGTCCAAAAGTCCTATGCTCTTTCAAATTATCTAATATTTATAGGCACGCCTTCAATGTCCGGCTCCCTCCTCCAATGGTCATATTTTTCCTTGAATTTCGGAGGGACCTGTATACGTGTCACTCAAACAATAGTTAGTGAGTAACTAAAAGCATGACATCGTTTCATAACAAAACAAGTGTAAGAAAAATATGGTTACATAACTAAAATCCAATATTCGGAATTTAAGCAAATTAAAGTTAGGAGTCTAACCAAAATTGAATTCGGAGTCTATAATACAAGAATATTCGAATTATATTTCTAGGAATTCAGAACCTGAATTATATAAAATTATGGAGTCTAGAATTCAAGGGAATTGAGGATCTGGAATCACAATAATTTGGAACCAAAAATTACAAAGTTCGGAGTTAGAGTTCATGAGAATTCGGAGTCAGAACTCATAAGAGTTTGGAGACTGAATTCAGAGAACTCGGAGTCATAACTCAAAAGATTTTATAACTGGAATTCGTAATCAGAAATCGTATTCAGAATTTGGAGTCAGGACTCATAAGAATTAATAACTAGAATTACAGTTCAAAATTCTAAGTAAGAACTCGTAAGAATTCGTAACCAGAATTATGATTCAGAATTTGTATTCAGAATTCAGAGTTAGAACTCAGAAGAATTCGTAACCAGAATTATGATTCAGAATTCGGAGTCAGAAGTCCAAAGAGTTCATAACCAGAATTCTGAGAATTCGGATACTAAAACAGAATGCTTCATATCTAGGTATTTATAGGATTCTGAGGTTTTAGTTTCAAACTGAATTTTACACTAATAAAATTATTTTATGAACAATGAAAACATGACAAGGATAAATTTCTTTAGGGAAGGAAATTTTTCCTTATAGCTGTAAAACATAGGGTAAAAAGAGATTTTCCTTAATATAAGGTTTTTTTATTTTCAAAACAATAAGAAATGGTAAAGTCATAAGGAAACCATATTTGCTTAACAAACTCCCCTAAGTATGAAGGAATGGAAAAGTCATAAGGAAAACCTTATTGACTTAACAATTAAGTCTCACAACATAACTAATATACAACTTTTTAAGGTTCTAAAGTGTTAGATTCACCACAAAGGATAATAAATGTGTATATTTGGTAATTTAATCCACAATAACCCATAGTGTATCATTCCTCCAAGTAGTGTTTGAAATCCCAATTGAAATGTCCTCTTTAATATTTTCCCAATTCTACATTGGCATAGTGAGAGGTTTCATGTTTCTGTTGTGATATTTTCTATCAGTCTTTACCTATTAGAACACCACATATTCTAAAACATATTTATCCATCTCTCACTTCATATTATCCCACCAGAAATATTTCCTCAAACCCCTATCCATCATGGTGCTACTAGCGTGTATAGTGAAATTTGAGTTATTAGCCTCGTCTAGTAACTACTTTCTTGACCAATGTATAAATGGAACACATAGTATGATTTGAAAAATTAATATTTCGTATTTATATATTAAATCTATTAATCTCCCATTATTCATGGTTTTAATTTTCTTTGGTAAACCCTCATCATAGTTTTAGGATTTCTATATCTTCTTTTGAAAATATGTTTAAATAATAACTTATTAAATGAGTTTTGTTTTCCCTTCACTTATAATAACATATATAACATTACTAAACCCATGAGTATAGTTTCATTTTTTATCATCATCATGGTAAAAACTCCATGATCCTTCTTAATTAATGCATTAGAAACCTTTTTTTCCATCCAAGTGTGGTGGTGTATTGGGGATACATGGTCCTTGAGTACATACAACCATCTCTTTTATCTCGTATTGAGTTATTTATGAAATAATATGTATTTCAAACTATTTTGAAACATATATATGTCACATCTTTCACCATATTGATATTTTCTCCATATATTTAAGCCAAAGATTACACCTACCAACTCAATATCATATGTTGGATAGTTTTTTATAGATCTTTAATTTTCATGTTGCATAAGAAACCACTCTATCATTCTTTATAAATACACATTGTATCCCATTATTTGATGCAACCCCATCTATCATGAATCCTTCATTTATTGATAGTAGTGTTAATACTGGTGACTTGACCAATATCTAATTTATCTCGTCAAAATATTCTGGACACTTCATTGATCATGATATCATGACACCATTACATGTGTGGTTAGTGGGTTGGACAATTAGGAAAAAAATTGAACAAGTCAAAAATAGTAACCTACTAATCTAAGGAAACTATATATCTAATTTAGATTCATTAGTGTGGGACATTAATTTATCACCTTTATCTTTGAAGGATAAATATATATTATATACTTTGATATACTATAGGAAAAAATACCCCCTTGATAAAAATTTTACACTTACTACATTTCCCATATAGCTATTGTTCTTAAAGACTACATGGTAATTCATATAAGATTCTCATTATCTTTCGTGATTTTAGATTATATCAAGATACCATCAATAAATATCATAATGAATTTATTAATCTGGTCATTGAATAATATATTCATCATATCTATAAATATAGAGGGTGAATTAGTTAATCCAAAGGTCATTTCCATAAAATCATAATGTTCATACCTCATACTAAATGTCAAATTTGGTATATCACCCTTATTCACCCTTAACTAATAATAACCAGAATAAATATCAATTTTTAAAAAAATTGAAATCCTAAAGCATGATAAAATAAATAATCAATGTGAGAAAAATGATACATATTATTTATCATAATATATTTGATTTACCAATAGTCAATGCACAATATTAAAGTCCCATACTTCTTTATAAAAAAATAAGAAAATGGCTCCCCAATTTGAAACACTAGATCATATGAATCTCATACAAAAAAAACTCCTACTATAGTTTCATTAACTCTACCAATTACACTAGTTTCATTATATTGTGATTCGTGGATATCACTTTTTCACCAGGGATGCGTAGAATGGAAAACTCAACTTCATGACCAAGTGGATTTCTAGATAATTATTTGGGAAATTAGTCAAAGGATTATGGAAAAATAGGTATATACAGTATTCTTATAATGTATTTATCATCCATATATTGTGTTTTTTTTTAATTCTTATAAATTTTCATTATAGTGACATACTATAGGTGGATCTATACCGGACAAGGATAATGAAGTATCTCCAATATAAATTTGGGATTTTATTCCCCCTTTGATAATAGTAATATACTTTTCTCAGCAATAAGTTTATACATTATACTATTACCTCAAATATATACCAAGGATTGTATAAATGGAAAATTATAGATATAACAATCATGTTTTAAACAAGAGAATAACCTTGAGTATTAAAAGATATCACCAACCGTATTCTCATTAAAACAAGATTTCCACTAAGAGTATTGATTGAAATTTAATTCATTGGTGTGTTAAGCGGTGATTCAATTTTCTCAGTAAACATGAAAGATATATAAGTTCTTGAAGATACAGTATCAAATAAAGCATTAGATAACTTTGATATGATGATAAAACTATATATTATCACATAATTCAAAATTTAAAATTCAGATGTATTAATCATATAAGCTTATCCATTATTCCTATAACTTTTTTGAGCTAAATTCTTTTTATTCTTGGGGAATTGATTCAAGTAGTTCCCAAACTCCTCAAAGTCAAATAATTGTAAATTAATAGATTCTCCCTTTCTTTTTCATTCACGATATTTATAGAATTTATCTTGATACATGAAAAAAATCTCATCTAATTTAAGAAAATAACATGGTATTTCTTTGTGTAATTGTTAAATTTTGTAAATTACACCCTTCTATTCTTCATATTTTCTACATTTCTTCTTTTAGGGTTCCTAGTTAGATTCTTATTCTATTATATTATTTTTAAATGATAAGACTTGTATAATTCATTCTCTATCTTAATGTAACTTGATTTTATATCCCCATGTGAGGAATAATCTTGAGCTATTTGTACCCGTCAAAGTATTACATTTGTAAAATATAGTAAACAGTAAATCAAAATTTCTAGTTTATTTATTTAATCTTTAACATGTCTTTCTGACCTCATAAATTTAGTGACATACTGTAAAACATTTAAATCCTATTTTTTCTCAAGTTAAATAATTTCTTTTCAATATCATCTTATTTGAGGAAAGTATTTATCAATGAATGTTAAATTAAAAGAATTCCATTATAATGCATATTGGATTAAATCGAAAAGAGGGGGTGAATTTTCATTAAAAACAATTTCAAACGTATGATATCATATAAAAATTCCTATCACACAAGAAATTGAATTAATCAAAAAACAATTAAAGTAAGTTGAATGTAGTGGAAATAAAAACATTACACATAGCGGAAAATAAATTATAGAAATTAAAAAGGAATGCCTTAATAAAGGATTTTAGAAATAGATCAAGAATGATCACCAACATATCCTATCCCCAAGAAGGCATGTGGTGATAATGTTCCTCACTTGGTTTTAACAGAAATTAATATCCAAATAAGAATGAATATAATCCATTGATTTTAACTTAAAATAAGAATCAAAATAAAGCCCTTGGTTTTAAAGGAGACCAATAATTAGGAACCCTATCATTAAAGGTGGAGAGAACCTAAACAATAAGATAAATAAGATTGAGGTTTGTTTTTATAAACCCTTTAAAATTTACTAAACTCTCTCTTGAATATATAGAATAATGTGGTAAATAAAGAGAGAGAGAGATGTAAAAAAAGGTCTAGGAATAGAATTTAATAATTAAAACAATAAAGAAAGTAGATCAAAGATAAAATTAAAGAGAAATAGTATTAAATATGAAAGTTAAAATGAAATTGGATTGAAGTATTTTACAATCAATTTTATTTTTAGAATTTAAGTTTCATGGAGATGTCTTTTAAAGGTACACTCAGGATCAGTCAAGAATAATTTGGATGTAAATTATTCACATAAATGTTTATCAATGAGATTTGATCCACCCTTGAAGTCAATTTATATCCTTCGAAGATGTAGGAAATTGTATGGAATTCTTGTAGATACATTAAGGTCATAGGAGAGAAACTTTAGAGGATTTTTACGATAAGGATTGAAAGTATTTTCTTTATGCAAAAAAAATTCAATGACGTGAATGAATGTTCATGATCTAACCACAAAATAATCAGGAAACCTTCAAGAAATAAATATAGATCTATAGTGTGGATGAGAATTATAACACAATAACACCATCACAATTCCCTATGAAAACCATTTTCATTGTGAACAAAATTTCTTAGTGCGCCTTATCAATGTGAATAAATTATCATGGAATGAGGGATTTAATCACAGTTTGAAATAACTGAAATATATTCAAAAAAAATTTATTAAACACTTTATGTGATAGTGATCATAAAAACCAATCCATGTATCAACAATATTCCCATTTTTGATGACCACAAACACTTATTTATTATTAAAATTAAATAAAATAGATAAGAGGGTGTTGAAGATTAAATAGGAATGAAAAATACATAAAAGTGGGAAAATAAAAAACGTTTACAAATACCCTTTTCTTAAAAGCATAAGTATCCCCCTTGAATCGATATCATTTTATTCCTTTTAAAACATTGTATTAAAAAGATATATCTTCCTCCTTTTAGAAAATTTTATTCCTATACATTAGGCTTTTCTCCCCTATGCATATTATACCTTTCTCCACTATAAAGATTAAATATTTCTCCCTATTTTTTACTATAAATAAGACTTATATACTAAAATGGATAGATATATAAGAGATGAAACATGCATAAGATAATTAAAGTTATCATAAAAAATGATTTTAAAAATTGGAACAATATATTTTGAAAAAAATTAACAATAATAAATATTTTTAAAATAGAAAACATATATAATAAGAGATAAGAAAAATAATTACAATAATTCCATTCCTAACTCTCACTTAAGAAAATTAAAAAAAATACAAATAAATGGTTTTCTAGTGATATTGGATAATTGATTATTCAGGATAATATATTCTAACAAGATATCATCATTTTTAAGTGATTTCTCTGGAATTGATTCCAAATGTCAATGTGCGTAGTGTGTTTTGTGTAAATAGGATTTCTATAGAAACTTATGGCACTAGAGTTATTACATTTAATTGGAACATAAAGAAATGTATGCCCAAAATCTAAGATATTTTTTTCATCAAAATAATTTGGTCATAATAACTTTTTATTGTTATATATTTCATTTTGACTATTGAAAGAAACACTGAATTTCTGTTCTTTACTTTCTAGGTGAATAAGGAATGTCCAAATAGGTGACAAGTCTCACTTGAACATTTATTAAACATTTAACATCCTCCAAAATCATCATCATAAATACATGAAAGATTAGAAATGGTTCCTTTATTATAAAATAAACAATGATTTTTATAAGATTTTCAAAAATAATAAATCTTTTTAAGATATTTTAAATATGATTATTTAGGGATATCTTGAAAATAAGCACAAATACAAACATGAAACATAATTTATGTCTTAATCGGAGTGATGTAAAGAGTAAACCCTATAATACTTATGTAAATATTTTTGTCAATGTGTTTATTAGATTCATTCAATGTTGGATTATAATAAATACTCATATGATTATTAATCTCTTTAATAAGAACCATTAGAAAATGTTTAATAGGTTCATTAGTTTATTTAATTTGGATTAGAAATTTTACATCATTATTTTTTATATATTTTAAAGCCAAGAAAAAAATTTAACTCACCCATAAAAAAAATTCTAAATTACATTCTCATAATATTTAAAAAAAACTATTACAAATATATTTATTTATGGATCTAAAAATAATGTGATCGAAATAGATATTAATGATTAAAATATCATATGAAAAACTTTTTAGAAATATTATCAAATAAACTTTAACCATTTTAAAACAATTTTATAATGAAATTTAGTTAACATTTTATATCATTATTTAGGTGGTTTCATATACCATATAAAACATTGGTTAAATTGAAACAGAAAATAGAATTTTTTGTATCTTCCAAACTGGGTGGATGTTATAAAAATCATTTTCAAAAATAAAACCATTAAGAAAATAACTTTATTCATATATTTGAAAATTTTAAAATTAATATTATTTTTGAATGATAATTATATTCTAAATGATTATACCTAATAAATGGGTGAAAATTTTCAATGTAATCAATGTATTATTCTTGATTGTAGTCCTTGTCTATTACTCAAACTTGTTTATTTAAGATATTACCTTACTCTTGTAATTTATTTATTAAAATACATTATTTACTAAAAATAGGATGGTCATTAGCCCTTCCAAAAAGAGTCCAAATATTATTCTATTGGAATTTATTCATATATTATTAGTTATAAAAAAATCAATTTTAATGATTAATAGAATCATTAAGGTTTTTATGATCTATAAAAGAAATAAAATATTTATTTTAAACTTCATTAAATATAGTAATTATAGAATGAAAACCATATTGAAAATAATAGATGATATTTCCCATGGGATGGATCTTTTATTAATTTCAAATATTTTGGTAAAGTACAAGAATAAGATTCAACTTTTATTGGATATTTAAGAGAAGGTGGGCCATTAAAAGTCAATGTTTAATGATATCAATGATATCTTCTCTTTCAGATGAATTTTTAGGAATATTTTCATCAAATTTGATATTAATATTTTCTAAAATAGTCGTGGATCTTTGATTGAATACTCAATAATATGTACTTCATTTTGAGTATTCAAGAAAAATTACTTCAATAGACTTTGGATCAAATTTCTATATATTTTATTTAGTGTTAAGAATATAACATTTACATCCAAACAATTTGAAAAATGGAAAATTAAAATTTTTTATTTTTTATAATGTTCACAAGATGTATTTTTGAGGAAGGGTCTTACAAACACCAGGTTTGATATTAAAAATATCAATATTGACTACTTCATCCAAAAAGTATTGAGATATTTTGAAATCATTTAATAGGTCTCACAAGATATATTAATGTTTTAAATTTCGTATTTCAATAACCACGTAAATTTGATTTGCTCTAGGAGTAGAAAATGTATGATTATAGCCACATGAATCAAAAATTTCATAAAAATCTCCCCAATGATCACTTTTAAAGGAAATTATTTGTCCCATTTTCATTTTTGATCTTTTAGAGGAATATTATAATAATTTTACAGTTCTCATTTTTTATCCAAATAGAATACCCAAATAAATCTTCTATAATCATTGATAATCAAAAGGAATATCATGTGCCTCTGATATATTCAACTTGAGTTGGTCTATAAAAATCAAGGTGAACAAGATCAATGTATTTAGAGGTTGATACGTCTTGTTTAGATTTAAAATAATTTCTGGGTTTCTTACCAATTTGGAATCTCTCACAAACAACATTATCATTAAAATTAAATTTCATAAAATCACATACTAGATGATGTCTCCTAAGATTAAAAAGTGTGTGTACTAAATAGTGAACAATTTTTCTCTACCAAATCCATGTCATAGTATCTTCAACATAGAAGAATTTAACATTTTAAAAATATTTTTCTTTTAAATCAATAATATAAACATTTTTAAAATGAAATGTGGTAAACAAAATTTTTTCTTTGGAATTAAAAATTTGCAATAAAATTTTTTGAAAGATATTTTAAAAGGATTATGACACGATGGTATAATGCTTATAAATTTTTATTTTAAATCATAAACGAATAATTTATATTTTATAAGTATATAATTGAAAAAACTGATTGTAAATATACTGATAATTTTACTTTTGAATTGTCACTAAAGTTCGTGTATACTCCATTGATTTTTTATAGTTAATTAAATTAAAAGGGGCCACCACATATGTATAATGAGATTCCACTATTAATATATTATTTTTATTTTTTAGATTTACTATTTTGACATGTTTCCTGAAAAATTAAGAAATTAAGATTTTTGGTACCCAGATTTTGGGTCCTTAAATGTTAGCTAAGAAGTATTTTAGTATCCAAATTTGTTTTCAAAATTATTTTTGTGATGAGATATATGATAAAATATTCATACCTTTTGCTTGGCCATATCAAGGATTTTTCTTAATTTCATTCATGAATTGTGTATATAGTTTTATGATAATAATTAAAAAAATTATTTCAAAAAAAAATCTTTTACAATAGTGGACTTTTTAGAAAAATATGCATTATTCAAAAAACTAATACAAAATTTATTATTTTTATAGAATTATAATCCCAATTATTTATTTATATTTTGTAAACCTTGCATGAATTTAATGAGATAATTTAGTTATATAATTTATAGTCTATGTTAATTCATTTAGATTCAATTGATCATTCCGTTTTTGAAATATTTCATTTTATTAATTTGTGAGTATATCCATTTCTTTAAGTGCTTCATTATGCTTTTTTTTAGTTTTTTTTACTTTAAATTTTTTCTCAGAAACCTTCTTCAATTGGATTAACAAAATATTTTATAACATCGTACCTTAGGTTATTTGAAGAAGAATGGGAATAAGAGGAAGTTGAGAAAAAATAAGAATATTAGTTTGAGTTTACTTCAATACTAAGCTCAACATCGGCCATGAGAAACTTGGTAATTTCATTTTTTTTGACTCACTTTAATAGAGTTAATCATTTCTTCCACTCTACATTGAGACCATGAAGGCTTTATTTATTTTATTTTTCTTCTCCTTGTGATTATTTTTTATAATGGGGAATCCCAGTCTTATGTGACCCTTCTTCTTGAATTTGATGACTTTAATTTCTTGTTTACTTTTATCATACTCATTTTTTCAATTTGATAGGACTTATTCATTTTAATTAATGTGTTAATATCTTTAAAAAGATGATATATTTACTCATCATTGTAAGATTCTTCATTAATGTCATTGAAAATAGTCATCTTTTACACTTTCATTTATTTGGATTCCTTATCCACATGTAGCTTCATTCTGATCTCATAGGTAATGAGATATTCAATTATCTCTATGACTAGAATTATTTTTCTTTATTTTTATTCTTGTATTTTCATAACCTTGGCTTCAAAACAACTAGGACAGATTAAAGGATTTTTTTAACTAGATTTTCTATAGTAATATGATTAGCAATAGATTTTATTAGATATTATATGTCATTAAAATTTGTAAACATCACATTAATGGATTTATTTGGATATATAATAAATGTTTCAAAATATTTTCTATACATGTTAAGTTCCATATCTTTATCATTATTTGTTCCTTTATCTGTAAATTCTTTGATTTTCAATATTTCATGACCATTTTTTCATATTGAAATGTTAATAAATTCATTTTTTATAATCCACAGTGTAATGATTTCACCTATTTACAATTTAATTTGAAATAATATATATCACCTGGTTTCCATTTTTCTTATTTTCCACTGTTAAGATTATAAAAATTAATCACAATTTTCAAATGGGATAACCAATAGCTCTAAGAATGGTTGATATATGATTATTCTAATAACTGTAGTTGAAACCATAAAAATAAGGTTCATGACCCATAGAATTACCTTCGTGAGACCCAATGGTTTTTAAAAAAGATTCCACATAAAAAGATAGAATAATAAAACCACTTAAGATATTTAAAAAAAATTGGAAACAAAATTTGGATAAAAATATTTTTGGGAAAAAAACACTTGTGCCCTCTAATAGAAAACGTATGTTAGATTAAAATGGAAAGTGGGGTGAATTGAATTTAAAAAAATTAAATTAATGAAATAAATATTAAATTATTGTCAAATATGAAATAAAATAAAGCATTAAATAGTCAACATAAGTCAATCATAGTAGAAATAGAAATTTTATGGGCACTGAAAAATAAATTTCAAAAATTATAATTGTAAACTTTGATAGAGGAATTCACCAATAAAACAATAACGAGACCCTAATCCTCCACCTCCCAAGAAGTCTTGTGAGGGTTATATTCCTCCCTCAGTTTTCATAAAAACTAAAAAGTAAATAATAAATTAAATAATTCATTGGTTTTAACAGAAACAAAAAAACAAATGTAAATCATTTCTTTTAATAGTGAATAAGAACAATCACTTTAATGGAGGTCATAACCTAAATAATAAGATGGATAAGATTAAATTATTAAAGAAATATATTATAAATGTCTCAAATATATCTTTAATATTTATAAAAAAATTAAATATGAAGAGGGAGTGACTGATGTGAAAAATATAGAAGAATAACTTTTAATAATTAAAACAAAGGTTCAAATGGATTAAAGGGAAATGGAATGAGAAATAAAACTAAAGAATAGATGAAATTGAAATTGGATTAAAGTCTCTAAATCCATATTTCCATTGACAATGGATTTTACTTGAATATCTATTGTAAAATTACCTTAATGATTGATCAAGAATTATTAATGGAATTCAGTTTTTGTATTTCTTCAACAATGATATCCAACATACCCTTTATGTTTATTTGTAGCCTTAATTGGTGTTGGGAATCTTCTGGAATTATTCCAGGTTCATTGCATTCTTAGGGGTATGAATTAATGATATTTTGAATATAATGAATAAAGGTGTTGACAACATGCTCTCCTTTTTCACAAAATGAAATAAACTACACAACAAGACCATCATATAACCAAGAATCATTCATGTAATAAAGAGAGATTTGTGGTGTGAATGTGAGTTATAAAATATGAACACCGTCACTTCTCACTATGAAAACCAATTGGTGTGTGAACTCAATTCACATGTGAACCTTCCAGATTTGAATAATTTTTCACATCATGGGGGAGTTAAACACAGTGTTAAATAACTAGAATATATCCAATAAAGTTAAATCTTCTTACTCTATTCTGATCATAAAAACTCAATAGAGGTTCAACATATATACCCTCAAAATTTTCAACCTCTTTGGTGTTTTGAATAAATGAACACTATTCATCATCATCACTCTTTAAATTATAAACTTGCATGATAAACTTCCATATTTAACTACTTCCCATAGTGATAAATATATACTATAGAGACTCAATCCATTTCTTTACTAATATTTGATTAGTTCTTTCATTGAATGATTAAGGTTTTAATCACATGAAGTAGTTTAGAATTTTAACACCATTTTTTGGATCAACATGCTACTCTATTTGGAAAAGGTTATTAGTAATAATCCGGGTCAATATCTCGAATATAGATATAATTTATTCATCTATAACTCCAACCACATTTACTTGATCTCGAAGTAAATTCCTATATGGATTATGGATATTGATATAGTTTTCATTCCTTCTTCTCGGTTCCATTTTTAAAAACTATAATACACTTAATTGGATCATAAAATTTTAAATATTGAATCATAGTATACGACTCCTATATAAGTACAATAGTCTAGATAAACATTTAAAATAACTTAAGGGTTTATTATAATGTTTTTGTAATATTGTACTATATTCTTATAGATCTATTTCCTAAGAATCTACTAAACGTTCTCTAACACAAACTATAACAACCGAAACTTCGGTAACATAAATTCAGTGGTCACTTAAATTACATAGGTACATAATAAAAAAGATGTCATTAAAAAGGATCTAATAATTTAGTTGTCTTAGGAGATAATATACATACATTACTATCACTTTAAATATGAAAAAAATAAAATACACTATAAAATTAGATCCAGATATTTATTATTCCTTTTCCTATATCCTTGAAAACATTTAAATTTTTCTTCTTTGTTTCATAGGGAAAGGGAAACAAAATAAATGGGTGATATTAGATGCTTAATAATGGGTATTCTATAGCGTAATATATCATAAAATACAAACTAAATTATTTGTACGAAAGGAATAATTAATAATTAAATATTTCATTACATAAGTCATGGATGTGGAATATATCCATATATAGTATAATAACATAAATAATAACATAGGAAAAACAAATACTTTCATTGTAATGGTATGATTAATTCTAGATATCTTACTCGTACCATCAAGGAATCATTCTAAGAAATCATATAAAAATTATTTAAATATATTTCAAACCTCAATAGTTTTTCCTATGAGACTTATCGATGCATCAAAGGATTAAATAATTCTGATCCACACTCATAATTAAATAAGTCTATTTCAATCATCTTGCGAAAAGAATTAATAAAAAATAAAATTCTTAATCAACATGCCTTAGTAATAATCATTTGTTTTATAATATCATGTATATGAGATGTCAATATTTCTATAATCAAAAAATAGAAAACTATTTTCGGTAAGTAACCACTCAATTAAAACTATATGGGTATAAGATTAAGTGAGTATAACAAAAACAAATCAAATGATATAGAATATATCCATGAGATAAAATAACATTAGAATTATGGGAAAATAAATTCAATTATAAGATGAATACTGATAGAGAGATAAAAATTCCTAATTAATATAATAAAAACATTAATTAAATATAAATTGAAGTAAGAAAGTTTACTCCCAAAAACATAATAACAATCATAATTCTATCATAGTTTAGTTAACCCATATAATGAAATGGGTTTCATGAAAACTTCCTTAAAATATCATAAAAATACATATAGAGTAAGAAGGTGGAAAGTATAATTATATAATATATATATTGAAAATAAGAATCATTAAAATAAACCAACAAATATTAAAAACACTTTTAAAAAGAATCAGAAATAAGCCTTAAAAATATGAATAAGTATCTTTTTAGGATACTTGAAAAATACTAGAAAATACCAAGAATAATGGGAATATTATTTTTTAGGAAAATACATTAAAAATTATTATGTAATATTAAAATTTTATAATATACATAAAAGTGATAAAATGTTTTCATGCATACATTATAAAAAATATCCAACTTTGGAGAAGAAATTCAAATATGGACCATATAGAAAACATTAAAATGATTAATTTTAATAAATTATATAAATTCAAAGATAATATAATATTACCTTGAAAAATTATATAATTATATATAATAACACTTATAAAACAAAATATAGAATATAGATATGGTATAGAATAATTCATGCCTCCAAAAAACTTACATTAGAAAAGAAACCCTTACAACTTTGGTAACTTTTGAATAAAAATACTTTAAGACTAAGAACATGAAACAGATGTTTAAATACCGTGATTAAAAATATATTTATTATATAATATTTATAATATTAATTATATAAACTATATAAATGTAAATAGGTTTATAATATGAGACATATCACAATGAATTGTAATTTAGATGAAAAAAAACTTCCTTGGATCCCTGTATAGTTAGACATTCTCTGACCACATTTATAATAAACTAAAACTAATTAATAATATATTTAATAACCATATTAATACTTATTAACATTTATATTATTGTTTTTTATTCACTTATTACATAATAATTACTAATTTTTAGTTAAAATTGATCATTGGGGTGAGTAAATTTTACCCTTCCTTTTCTGATTTGGTATAACGGTATCAGTTACCATTACATGGTCAAGAATTAATTATATAAAAATATATAAATTTATTTTAATGGAATTTTATACTTATTTGTGATTTTATAGTTTCATACAATTAGAGTTTGAGTTATTATTACTAAACTCAAATCTCGTAAAGGGGTAGTTTTAGGTAACTTGTAAAAAACTAAAGGTTCTATCATAATAAATAGCTAAAAAATAATATTAACATTCAAAAAATAAAAAAAAATATTTAAATATTAATTGAAAATTTATTTATTAAATATAATTTTAGTACCATCAATGTTTTTATGTGATTTAAAGTGAAACATATCTTCCATGGAGGTGGTAATCTGGACGTAACAAGGGTGACGTTTTCACTTTCCAATAGATGAGATGGAGGTAGATAATTATTGTTAAATATAAAATATATAATTTTATTATACTAATTAAAATTATTAAATTATATTATTATGGATATAATAGATTTATTGTATATTGAATAAGAAATAAACATGAATGAACTTGGTTAATACAATTACTTGTTCCTTTGATATCCTCATGTAAACCTTTTTTATGCCTTATTGTATTCATATTTTGGTGGGCTCATAACCTATAGTATATAAATAAAGGGTTGTGGATAAGTATATACATATTTTTTTCAAGATATGTTTTTTTGTGGGGAGAATTCAAATGGCCAAGATGTCATTTTATAAATAAGGGGGTGGAATTTTTATAAATATTATATTCTTAATATAAAAAAGGGAATCAATATTCATGGAAAGTGTATCAAAAATGGATAAAATCAACAAGTTGTAAGGTTAGGTTTATAAATCATCAATAAACACATTTAATTATAATATTTTTTGATATTTTGTGCTCTTATCCCTTAATTTAAACCCTTTTAACTATTACTAGGGATATTTCCTTTTACCATGGAAAATTTTTTTAACCAAAAATGAAATGGATTATATTAGATAATTCAAAAATATTGGTTATAAGCATAAAAATTAATTTACAGGATTCAATTTCTATATGTTGTTAAAGAAAATTAAATTTAGTACACTTAATGTGATAAAAACAGTTTTCATAAAAAAAATCATTTTATGTAAAAAAATTAATTTCCAACAAAATCATGTATAGTATTGATTCCCATGAAATTTATTATTTTATAGTAAAAAAAGAATAAATATGTGACTTAAAAATCAAAATAAAACTGAATGGGGTATTACGAATACTTAATTAAAGGAAAAAATCCCAAGAATAGTTTTTATTATAATCAAATATAACATTAGTTCCAAAATGTCAAGCATAAGAATAAAAATTCAAAATATTATTTAAAATTCATTATTTTACTCCATAAATATTTTTTTTGTAAATGGGATTAATAAATTTTTAAATCATTCTTATATCAGGATTATTTCATAATATCTATTATATTTTTATAAATTGTATTTTTTTTCTTATTCACAAAAATTCATCCTTTTTATTAATCCAAAAAATTCACCCTACAATAGTTTCAACATGATGAACCCAAAAAATATGTCTTTTTTATAAAATTAAAGTTTTTTAATTTTTTAATTTAACTTTTAAATATAATATTGAATAAAACACTTTCTATTGTAAAATAATTTTCATTGCAATAGTTTTGGGATATAGTGCTTTCCAACTATAATATAATCACAGTTATTATAGTTTTTGCCATTAATTAGCTGGTTCACTAACAACATTCAAGGACAATCATTGTTTTTCTTGATGTTTACCTTCTTGAAATGTAACATCCCCGAACCAGAATCCACTAATCTGGTGCCCTGAGCTGGGTCGTCACATAACCTCAAGAATGCCTCCCTATTTTCCAGAGGTTTCTGACAAAAGTGAGGGTCCAATAAGTCACGTGTAAAGACTATACCATCAATATAAGGGTAATCCATAGCAGATAATAATTTAAACAATGGATATAATAGAAAACAATCAAAAGCATGCATAAATAACCAATTCCTAAAACTAGGTACAACCATATACAATAATAAAAAAGCCATTCCATGCTACAATGTCAAGTGAAAAAAACACCAAAAGAAGAAAACAACATAATCCCCAAAATAGTTAAGACACCAAAGTCTGGAACCTCACCCAAAATGTCCCATGTCCAACTCAACTCTCTATCATAGGGCCTTTTCCCTTTTTCGGACCTGCAATCATGAAATCTACTCGGGTACCCAACGAAATCCCGTGCAGGGTGTGATTATAACGCAGCAGGCCACCACCAATGGTGTCTACAAAATATCCCAAATGGTAGATAGTGAATTGAAAGATAAATAATGATAATTAGAGATAAACAGTTCAATGGGAATTATATACTATGTTCCTTTTTAATTATACTACCAATGAGTCTGGGTTGACTACTTAGTCATTTAATGATTTAATATACCTTTTTCATGTGTTCAATGGATTAGGAATGTTCAACATTCTCAATCATATGGGAATAAAATCAATCCCTATCTCACTAGGCATCATATTATAACAATCTCATAATCCTCACCTCGATGCCTCAGTCTAGGTTGAATGTAACCATTATTGGCATAGAACTCCATCCCCTTCTCCAACCCATGCGTTTAGGGGTAGATCTAGAACCTTGGTCCAACTCAACTTGTTGGTGTAGAACCTTAGGTCAATACCCCACTCAACCAAGCCATGTGCACATACTTATTTATCATTCATCATAATTAACCATATCACAAAAAACATTGTCAATATCATTTACAACATCACAACAATATCAATAAATAGGAAATAAACATTTCACACCAATCCATTAACACGTTAGTTATTCACATTACTTAAACCCATTATCCTCATTCCCATTTTCCATGCCAATCTCACCAAGCATATTCAAGTATAAAGCTAATTCTCTAGCATTTTCCCATTAATCCATTTAACCCCTTTTTAATCCAACCAAACAACCACATAGGTCATTACCAAACCTATGTGTATTATTAAAACGCCCACTGCACATATTTTAAGAATATTTAAATTTTCTCCATGGATCTACAATCTTGCACAGTGGACATACTCTTACTTCGCTATGTTCAAGGTTCGGATATATCGGCACACTCCATGGGTGGCCCCAAAATAGGTTTCATCATTCTCCATGCATCCCATGGGGATTATGAGGGTTTCATTATATGGTTAGACACCTAATACATTACATCATGTCAAAGGCACAAATAAATCACCAAAATAGGTAAGGAAATAAAACCCTACATGCACAAATATGTATAAAAACCATGTGATATAACTTGTATACCCTCTACCTTGAATCTACTGGTGAATTCACTCCCAAACAAAGCTTTAGATCTCGATTCAACCAACCATTGAAGCTTTACCCTAAATATCACCGAAAAAGAAGGGTTTAAGGGATTTGTATGGATATAAGGAAGAGATACAAAATCCTAAACCAAAAAGAGAAGTAAGAGGATGATTTTCCTTACCCAGATCTTCACTCCACAACTAACAGCACTCCTAATGGCCTAAGATTAAGGTAGAAACATCTCTTGTAAGATATTTGAAGTTTGGTTCGTCACTAGGGTTGGAGGAGGGAGAAGGGGGAAATCCCGAGATGGTATAAGAAATCTCGTAATGGAATTTTTGAATTTTGTTTTAGAAATTTTCAGGCCGCACATTTTTCTAGACCGTGTGAAAACCATTTGGATTGCTACTTCCCGCACAGTCTCCCCTCAAATGGATTTTCAAACCATGTTCAAACCATACTGATTTCCCAAAAACCCCATTTTTCCCTTTTTTGTGTCCCAAACCCCCAAAACACCCTCAATAATTCTTAAGGACTTTGGAAATCATTTAATTAACCACAAAAAGGGGACTAAAACTGACACATAAATAAGAAAATACATTACAATGAAATCTGGGATCTTATATGAAATATCCCCACCAAAACCTGGAGTCATTATATAGTTTTCCACCCTTGAGTACCCTCTTTTTATTATCAGGTATCTAACCTTAGGGCCTCTCTTCTCCTCAACCTACAATAACACAACACTACTTTACATATCTGTTATGAAAATCCATTTCATTTATCATAACATCACATAATTCTTATTATAATCATCAAGTATCAAAAACCACTTAAAATTAATCTATTAAAACTTCAATATCAGTAGAACATATCGTAAAATAGTTTAGATGTACATATTCTACATATTCACCCACCTATATTATCACTCATAAAATGATCCTATGGTAATATAATCACATCCTAACATATAACATACTCTCACCTTCTTTTAATATAGTTAATATCTTAGGGAGTATAACCACACTAAAAATATATCATTCCCAATATCTTAGGCACATAAAATCTATATGACCTAACCATGTAGTAAAATAATTTATGGACACCATCTCTGTAATGACCCGAAATGTTTTTGAGTAAATTTTGTTCCCTAATTTTTGTAGTTTATTTTATTTTTCATTTAATAAAATGAGTATAATTAAAATATGACCTTTGTATTTCAACTGTTATATGACTGTTGATCAATAAGATCGTTGGAAACTAAATGTTACAATTATTTTCTATAAATACAAGTGGTCTTGATTAATTAAAATAGAAAGAAGATTCGATGGACTGATCCAGTAGTCTTAGGCCGATCGAAGCCCATCTGTCGGAACTCGGGTAGAAGGTTGTACCTTTGGGCTTTGCTCTGGACCAAACCCAAGCCGAAATTCATCGTGGGAAGCTGGAACGGAATCACCTTTGCAAGAAGTTCAAGCTGATAGAAATCACTACTTATGAAATGTTGGTCGAGCCGCCCCAAGATTCTATCACCCTAGCACACCTTAGTCTTAGGTCCTATACTGGTGTTTTAAGGGGCTATGTAACGAGACCGTAATTGCCTTGTGTAATCCTTTGATTTAAATGAAAATGGTGATTTATTCTTATGGTGAATTTTGTGAATCTCATGTGTCCGGATAAATATAGGATGTATATTATTGATGAATTTTGGAAAAATAACATTTTAAAATATTTATGTAAACCTTAAATAATTAAAAATGTGTAATGATTTTCTAAAAATGGCCTTCTAAAGTTGTATTCAGTATGAAATTTAGAGTCTAAGTAGATCAACTTATTTTTGATGAATAGTAAATTATAAATAGTGTTTTTACGCTTAGGATTAGTAATGTGACCAAATGGATTAGTAATCTCACTTAAATAAAGTATTAATATAATTTAGGAACTTTGATTGAGTAATTTGATTCAATAAAACAGTTAAATAACTGCTTCATAAAGTATTAGTCAAGTATTAGTTTTTTTGGGTGAAGAGTATTTCTTAATTAAAAATTAAATTAAAAATATTTAGAAAATTATTCTTATAAAATGGAGTTCATTTTTGATTTCAGATCATTGATATTAGATTATGGTGATTTTTGGTGATTTTTCTGGAAAAAAATGAATTTTCGATGAATAGTGAAAATACAGTTTTTAGTTTCGACTGTTTAATGACATCATTAAGGATGTAATCATTATGAAATGATTCTGGTAGAATTATGAATTGTAATATCAGGTTTGAGGTGTCCCAATTGGACCATACCATGGGAAAATACCATGTTCAAGCCCATGGTTTTTCCAATACCACCGATTAGGTGTCCCTTGGCAATTAATGCTTTGTCCCCACACTTCTCCTATAAATACGAAGCCTTTCCCTCCTTTATTTCATTTCAAAATCCTCCCAAATGAATTTCTTGTCACTATACCTCCCAAGGATTCCTCCAAAGGATCCCCCAATCCCTCAAGGTCCCGACCTTCGAGTTTTTAGGGTTATGTTTTAAGGTAAGAGATCATACCTCTCTCTTTCTTGTCAAGTACTCCCTTTTATGTCATTTATTTTATGCTCCATGTTCTTATGTTGGAGGATGTTATTTTATATTCACCTTACTGTAATTTTTATTTTCATATGATAATATACCCCCTCTTACTCTCATCAATTCATTTTAATATTTTTAAGTGGCGTCGTTAGGCTACCAAATATTTATAAGGGATTCTTTCACCCTTCACACTTTCAAAGTTCTATTTTCATGTCAAGTTTTTTAAGTTCCTTTTTCTTATATTGTGTTATGATATATATATCCATAATACCATCCTTTTATTTTCATATGATTAGAGACCATATTTGATGTCATCAATTCATTTTTTATGAATTTTTAAGTGGCATCGTTAGGATGCCAAATTTTTTTAAGTGATTCTTTCACCCTTCTCATTTTCAAAGGTTGGTTTTCATGTCAAGTATTTCAAGTTCCTTTTTCTTATGTTGTGGTATGATATATATATCCATAATAATTTCATTTTATGTTCATATGATGAGATACCCTATTTGATCACATCAATTTATTTTTTTATAAATTTTAAGTGATGCCATTAGGCTGCCGAATTTTTATAAGAGAAATATTATTTCTATCTTCCTTTCAAGTTTTTCATTTCATATGGTATGTATTTCAAATTTCACTACCATGTTATTATATCCCTTATATTCTTTCCCTATACTGTTTTTTGGATCATTTATTAGTGGGTAACCCATTTCCCCTCTCTTTTCAATGTTCTCTAAAACCCTGTAATATAGTCGTTATGCTGCAGAATTTTCATCTCAAAATGTCTCTCTCTTTTTGTAAAATTCTTTTATTTTATTAAGTGAATACTCAAAGATATTTCTTCTACAGGTTTATTCACATCTATATCAAAATTTTATATTTTAATTCTGGTATTTACATACATTAAACCCGCTTTCCTTTTCTGTGGGTTTAAATTGACATAAAGATCATGTCTTAAAAGATGTTTTTAAAACGTTATGATTCTGAAATGAAACCCATTTCTTTTATGCTATATGGGTTATTTATGAAATTTTTGATGATGATATTTTTGGTTCACATGATAATAAAGACAAATTTAAGGGTACACCCTGATATCACTCTAATTCATTGGGTAATGATGTAATCTCTAGGGATTACAATTTTAACGATACCTTGGTGAATAAATATGGTAATTTTTTTAAATGACACCTTGGGGATGGACCGTGGTGATATGTTCATGATTGTCTAAGTTAAATGTCGTAGAAACATATTCATGTTATGAATCATGTTCTTTTCATTATGATATTCCTCATGATCTCTTTCTCATGCCTTAAAGTTATTTATCATGTCTTTATTGATGTATCTCAAGTTAACATGTAAAATTTTTCCCGTGTTTCCCTTACTGGGCCTTATGCTCACCCTTTCCATTGATGTATGTTCCAAGGCTATGATATGTAGTAATGAACACAGGACGAACAAATGAATAAGCCTTTCAAGTGTTTAAGAATATTATTTTTTATTTTGTCATGTTTAAGTTCCTGGTTTCCAAGATACTAAACCTTAATGATACTATGTTTTGTATAATGTAATGATTGTTTTTGTGATAAAAAGGCAGGATGTCGTAGTTGGTATCAAAGGACGGTTTAGTAATTTTTTGAAATTAGGATTTCAAAACATTAAAAGGTTTCTTAATTAAAATATTAAATATAGGAAAACATCTTGGTATTTTCGTGAAGTATTGAGTAAGTGTTTTTGAAACAAATAAATCCCTGTATGGATATGAACAAGTAGACGTTCCTCTAGAACAGATGTACATAGGAGTTAAAACTATGACAATGTGTTTCGGGCTTGACCCGGGGTAACCTGGTGCATGACAACAGGCCTTGCTGCACTCTTTTTTTGACACTCCTAGGGGATATGGTTTGCTAAATTCATAATCTTAGTATGAACCACTGTTAAAGGAACAAAGATAAATTAAAATAAAGATTCACATAAGAATATATGATCACAGATAACCTAGATGGGAAACTAAGGGATCACAAGTTAGGATATAATTTTCTTCTACATGTTTATCCTTCTATGCTTAAAGTTTCCTTTTCATGATTATTGGATAAGTATTTATGCCCTCTAATTATACTTTCTTTTCTTAGTTAATGGAGGGAAATAGAAGAACATGTCCCAACAACCAATGTGATAGGAAATGTGATTATATCCCTATTAATATGACAGAGATGATGAGAGATCAAGTTGAAAATATTGTGATTATGCCAAACCAACTGTCAAAAATCACAATTAATAATTGGTACCTAGTTGAATGCCCAAATTAATCCAGGAAGAGTAAGATAAAGTCTCAAGGATGTTCATCTGATAAAGGTGATAAGGGAAAGAATTCCCAATTTTTATTGTGCAAAAATTATGGAAAGAGGCACTAAATAAATGTCACAAAGGAACTGGGAGATGTTTTAAGTTTGGGATGATAGGGTATAAAAAAAGAAATTTATTTAAAAAATGGATAATATGATGAATGGAGATAAGGTTCAATCTAATGTACCTTATACTATTCAATGTTGTAAATGTGGAGAAGTTGGACATTATCCAATCCAATTCTCTCTTGGAAGTTATGAGAAGCATGATGAGAATCAATAATCTTCAAGGACAAGGGAACAATGCATGTCCTATGCTGATATGGATCATGAGGACTGAAGTACATGTAACTTATTCTCAATAATTGTCTATGTCATGTTGTATTTTAGTTCATGATCTATGAGAATATCTTTAATATTTTCTAAGAACATAGAGTCACTACCTAAGATGGTTTTATATCATTAAGGAAAACATCTATTGTTATGTATCACATATTGATGTTGTGAAGCTGTTCTTATTGAAAAAAATGATTAGGTGATTAAAAGATGAATATTATTTTGGAAGATGTTCACTAATTTGGGAACCCTATATGATCAAGGTAAATAGATTACTAAGGTATTTTTATTGAGAAATAACTGTTGACTTATATATTTAATAATAGATGCATTTAAGGTGAATTTATGGTAATTTAGGATACTTATGGAAATGATTAACCTATCTTGGGGAAATTTGATTAGGTTAGTTACTTTTGTTATAAGACGTTAAGAGTGGTTGATGTTGTTTGGATATGAATGATAAAGTTTATCTTAGAAGACTATGTTATTAAATCCTTCAATGTTTTGGGTTCCAATATTAGTTTGGATTATTCTGAAGAATTTTAAGGATGATTGTGTATTGAATGGACTTTCTGGAACATTGGGTACTTTTGTTGAATTTTGGAGTTTAATAGTCATATTTCTTTTTATAAATGATTATCCTTTTTTGGGATTATATGATCTCGTACTAACCTTTTTAGTTTTAGTTAATGACTATAGAAAAGGGAAATATATAGTTATTCTTTTTTAGATTATGTGATTCTCTAGAAGATGAATCTTGTGCTTTTGAGGAGACCAAGTCTTTTTTAATTCAAATTGTTTGGAGAAAAGATTAGTCTTGGTGTAAACTTATTAAAGGATGAAACTCTACTTGAAGGTATGTATATTTCCTTATATTTTTATTCTATGGAGTAAATTATTTCCTCAAAATTATGAAAAGGAACGTAAAACAAAAATGTTGTTGGTTTATGTTTCCTACCGGGTAATCAAAGACCGTTTAACACATCTTATGTTTGTGATATTCTTCTGGTTAATTTTCTCCTAATCATGTTTTCTATCACTCTCCATCAGAACTTGACCCTTTTTTTCTCTTCCATATCCATGTTTTCCTACATGGAATCCTAGTACAGGTTAACTCGAGTGACCTATGTACTTCCCATTCATTCTTTTAAAGTAATAGTTTTACTGACTCTTTTTTCCGATGTGGAACTTTCAACGAAATTTCTAAGCCCAATTTTAAAATTGCGAGGACGCAATTTCATAAGGGGGGAAGATTGTAACGACCCAAAAAAAATTGAATAAATTTTGTTAATTTTTGTGGGTTATTTTATTTTTCATTTAATAAAATGAGTATAATTAAAATGAGACTATTAGGTTTCAACTGTTATATGATCATTGGTCAATATGACCTTTGGAAACTAAATGTTACAATTATTTCTTATAAATAGAAGTGATCTTGATTAATTAATATTGAAAGAATATTTGATGGCCCCATCCAGTAGTCTTGGGCCGATCGAATCCCATCTTTCAGAACTCAGGAATGAGGTAGCACCTTTGGGCTTTTCTCTGGACTAAACCCAAGCCAAACTTCATCATGTGAAGCTGGAACGGAATCACATTCACGAGAAGTTCAAGCTAATAGAAATCACTTCTCGGGAAATGTTGGCCGAGCCACCCCATGATTCTATCACCCTAGCACACCTTACTCTTAGGTCCTATGCTGGTGTTATAAGGGGCTATGTAACAAGACCGTAACTTCTTTGTGTAATCCTTTGATTTAAATAAATATTGTGATTTCTTCTTATGGTAAAGTTTGTGAATCTCAAGTGTCCCGATAAATATAGGATTTATATTATTAATGAATTTTGGAAAAAGTAAATTTTAAAATATTTATGTAAACCATAAATAATTAAAAATGTGTAATGATTTTCAAAAAATGGTCTTCTACAGATGTGTTCGGTATGAAATTTAATGTCTAATAAGATCAAATTAATTTTTAATGAATATTAAATTATGAATATTGATTTTATGCTTAGGGTTAGTAATGTTACCAAATGGATTAGTAATATCACTTAAAGGAAGTATTAATATAATTTAGGCACCTTGATTAATTAATGTGATTCAATAAAATAGATAAATAATTGTTTCAGAAATTATTAGTCATGTATTAGTTTTTTCGGGTGAATAGTGTTTTTTAATTAAAAAATAAATTAAAAATATTTAAAAATTATTTTTATAATATGGAGTTCATTTTTGAATTCATAGCACCGATATTAGATTATGGTGATGTTTGGGGATTTTTCTGAAAAAAAAAATTGAATTTTCGGTGAATAGTGAAAATACTGTTTTTAGTGTCGAGTGTTTAATGACATCATTAAGGATGTAATCATTATGCAATAATTATGGTAGACTTATGAATATTAATATAAGGTATGATTTGTCCCAAGTGGCTAACACCATGGGAAAATACCATGGGCAAGCCCATGGTTTTTCAAATACCACCGATGAGGTGTCCCTTGGCAATTAATGCTTTATCCCCTCACTTCTCCTATAAATTCCAAGCCTTTCCCTAATTAATTTCATTTCCAAATCCTCCCCAAAAATTTTATGCACTCTTTTCCTCCAAAGGAGTCCTCCCAAGGTTCCCCCAATCTCTCAAGGTCCTGACCTTCATGTTTTAAGAGTTACATTTTAAGGTAAGGGATCCTACCTCTCTCTTTCTTTTCAAGTACTCCCTTTTATGTCATTTCTTTTATTCTCCATGTTCTTATGTTGGATGATGTTATTTTATATTCAACTTACTGTAATTTTTATTTTCATATGATAAGAGACCCCCTCTTACTCTCTTGAATTCATTTTATGAATTTTTAAGTGGCGTCGTTAGGCTACCGAATTTTTATAAGGGATTCTTTCACCCTTCTCATTTTCACAGTTCTATTTTCATGTCAAGTATTTCAAGCTCCTTTTTATTATGTTGGGGTATGATATCTATATCCATAGTACTTTCCTTTTATGTTCATATGATTAGAGACTCTATTTGATCTCATCAATTCATTTTTTTTAAAAAAAAATAAGTGGAGCCATTACGGTGCCGAATTTCTATAAGGGATTCTTTCACCCTTCTCATTTTCAAAGTTCTATTTTCATGTCAAGTATTTCAATTTATTTTATCTTATATTAGGGTATGATATCTATATCCATAATACTGTACTTTTATGCTCATATTATGAGATACCATATTTTATCTCATCAATTTTTTTAGAAGTTTTAAGTGACACTGTTAAGCTGCCGAATTTTTATAAGAGAAATCTTATTTTTGTCTTCCTTTCATGTTTTTAATTTCATATGTTATGTCTTTAAAATTTATTTACCATGTTTTTATATCCTATATATTATGTCCCTCTACTATTTTTTGGATCATTTATGAGTATTTAACTCATGTCCCCTCTCTTTTAAATGTTTTATAAAACCCTTTAACATAGCAGTTATGCTGTAGAATTTTCGTCTCAAAATGTCTCTCTCTTTTTCTCAAATTCTTTTATTTTGTTAATTTAATACTCAAATATATTTCTTCTACAAGGGTATTCAAATATATATGATAATTTTCTATTTTAATTTTAGTATTTACATACATGAATCCCACTTTCCTTTCCATGGGTTTAAAATGACATAAATATCATGTCTTAAAAGTAGTTTTTAAAACGTTATGATTATGAAATGAAACCCATTTATATTATGCTATATTGGTTATTTATGAAATGTGTGATGATGATATTTTTGGCTCACATGATAATAATGATAAATTTAAGGGTTCACCCTAATAGCGCTCCAATTCATTGGGTAATGATGTAATCTCTAGGGATTTCAATTTTAACAATACCATAGTGAATAACCATGGTATTTTTTTTAAATGACACCTTAGGGATGGGCCTTAGTGATATGTTCATGATTCTCTAAGTTAAATGTTGAAACCACATCATCAAGTTATGAATCATGTTATTTTTATTATTATATACCTCATGATCCCTTTCTCAAGCCTTAAAGTTATTTATCATGACTTTATTGATCTGTCTCAAGTTCACATGTAAAATCTTTCCCTTGTTTCCCTTACTGGGCCTTCTGCTCACCCTTTCCTTTGATGTATGTTCCCAGGTTATGAGATGTAGTAATGAACTTAGGATGAACAAATGAATAATCCTTTCAAGTGTTTAAGAATAATTTTTTTTATGTTTTCATGTACTAAGTTCCTATTTTCCAGGACCCTAAACCCTAAAGATCCTCGGTTTTGTATAATGTAATGAAAGTTTATGTGATAAAAAGCCAGGATGTCATAATCTCACCAAGACACATCTTCTATCACATAATTCCACATATACACCTCCATATATTAATACAAGAGTGTTTAATTATGGATTCTTACTATATTTTAATTCCACCACCACAATTATCTCAAAATCATCAAGTTTTTTTACCCTTACATGAAATAGAATAGCCTAAAAACAATATGTAAAGGACCTATAAAAAATAAATCACCCCAAATACCTCACCATAAAAGAGTTTATACAATTATATAATGTGGTACAGACTAATGAATATATATAATAACCTTATGTAACTCACATCCACTTAATTCCTTGTCCCTTATCAAAATATAGAAACCTTCCTAGAATGTGAAATGTCCTATATGTCGATATGGAATGGTGTATGCCAAATTTTATAAATTCCATTATCACATATCTAATTCATTTTTTCTATGAATTAAAACTATTTTTGGATCCAAATTCCTATTATAGACATTTAAATTTTTTCACAAATATCTATAATAATTATTAACATAATTTTTTCATGATAAAAAATATCTAAAATAATTTATATATGAATTACAATCAATATTACACAATACTATATCAATTCATAGTAATCTCTTAAATTTATCATTTTCATCTCTATTTATTAAAAATTATCTTATTATAAAATTATATTTCCAAAAAATATAACTACTCATTTCCACAAACTATCAATTTCAGTAATAATCTACCAAATCCAGAAAATATCACTTTCAATAATTATTTAAGAGTATTTATTCTTCAAATTCCATGTCTATCAACCATCTCCAATTTAAATTTTTCACATAATTATTATAAATAATTTCTCAACATGTAATAACATAATAATGGTAGAACTAAAATGACTATAGAATAGATTAAAATTTGATTTACCAACCATGATTACATGATGAATGAAATCTATCAACCCTCTAATTATTTCCACTAATATTTGTTCAAAGGTCATGTTTTTCATTCAACATCCTATAAAAATCCACTATGCCACTAAAATTTCCAAATTTCCTTTCCCTTGGTAGTATTATGATAAATACCTCTACTAGAAAAATGAATTCAAATCATTCAATTTTACTCCAAATTCATTATTTTCCCCATCAAAATAATATTCAAATACTTATTAAATCTATTGTTATGTTTACATTTAATTCATCTCATTAAAAAAACATATTTAATTTCAATAACTCTCCATGTCTTCACATCGTTTTCTAGCTCCAGCTTCATTAAAAATTTTCCATGTAAAAACCAACATATAAATAACTCACATTCTACATTATTAATTTTATAAAAAAAATCATAAAATATTATCCATTAAAATAAATAAACAATAATGAAATTTTACCACCACCCGATACTCATGCGTAAATATTATAACCACATAAAGTTACCAAAACACCAACCAAGGGTAAAAATGACATTATAAATCAAATGGTTCACTCAAAATTACATTTTTAGAATAAAATATTAACATTTTTTATTTTTATTTTTTAATTTTAAAATCCAACAAAATCACAAACACCAAAAATTAAAATAATTTGGTATATAAAACGCATATTTTATTGAATTTAGAATTAATAATCATTATAAATATAAAAAGGATCATGAGGTCATAGAAAGGGATATGTGAATGAGGATTGTTTTAAAACAATATTTATAATAATTATTATATTCTTTTGGTAACTTATCAAATTGACTTTTATATAATATCCAAAAAAATATTAGGACCAAGGAAATGATTGAAGGGAGTGATAAAAACTAAAATATTTTTTATTTATAAAGGATATATTTGGTTGATTTGTGATATTTAAGTAAACATAGTCTTAGAATAGCGATGTTTTATTTTTTTATTAAAAAAATCAAACCATAAATTAAGTGATTAAAATTAGATAAAGTTTTTATATTTTCTAAGGAAAATGTTAAGATAGTTATAATGATATTTTTCTAATCTATACGAGTTATTAAAGTTATAGATATGTCATTTTTGAAGAAAAGTAAATTATACCACAATTGTAATTGATTTCGTTATAATTTGTTTCTTAGAGTAGATTATGTTATAATAGTCAAAATTACATATGTTTTAGACTAAAATGAAAATTTCTTGACTCGCATGCATTTGAGAAGGATATTATGGGAATATGATTTTTCTATGAAGGAATATTTTTCACTATGTAGCTCTAAATTATGTCACAATGTGAGGGTTTAAAAAATAGGTGAGAAAATAATCATTGTGGGTAGTGTGTTTCATCATGATTTTAAGGAATAATTTTAGATTTGAGTATATTATTCTATTATAGGGATCCACTATGCTGCAATGCCTCAGAAGTGAAACTAGTTTTCCATAGAAGTTGAAAGTAACCTCTTGGAAACTATATTCATTACACACTGAAATATTATTAATCAATAATTTGTGTAATTTATTAGTTTTCATCTAGATTGATTGTTTGGCTTGGTTTATTATATATAGATTCATTATTTCTTGATCAATTATGTCCCTATGATATATTTAAGGTAATTTGGAAGTCAAGATTTATCGACTGTCTTATAAATAAGTGAGAAAATTTAGAAGTTCAAATTTTTATTGTATTTTGGTATTAAATTTTGAAATTAAATAAAATAGAAGTAAGTGAACTATTTTTTTCTAATTCATAGATGTACTAGGGATATATGATAAGTGATTATAGATAAATAGACACTGGAAATTATTATAGAATAACTCAAGCTATTGATCATCATAGGTTATTCAAGTTGGAATCCTTGGATAGTGAAATCAAATTATTTCTTGAAAAAAATGATATAATTGGGATTTTTATTTTTCTAGGATGTTTTATCTTGTTTTTTGATGTACACAAATTTATCTACACTTTCAAATCTCTTATTTGAAGAAGAATAAAGATGTTTTGTTGTTTAAAAATTGTCTTTTTGTTGAATTTTATAGTTTCAAATATTGAATAGAATGTGAACAGGTGATACTCTATTGAAATTATATTAGGAAACTCTTGTTTTTAAAATAATATCCTTATTATTAATATTTTATAGAAAATATTTTTTATATATTATATAATAACATAATTTTTTTATTACAATTATAACCAATTAAGTTCGAGGATAAACCCAATCATTGTAATCTATTTTAAGATTCTAATGGATTATGTGGAAATGGTTAGTATTATATCATGTAAAGAATATATCTATTACTTTTTAATGGTGAACCTTATATATCATTGTGTTTTCTTTGGTTGTGAAGATGTGAAAATACAATCACTGAACCAAGTTCATTGACTTCATAAAGTTTGGTATTGAAGATGAAATTTGGATAACAAATTGATTATTTCATCTTAATAAATCAGGAAGCTTCATTAACGAAGAATCCTAAAAATATTTCTATTCAATAATTCACCCCACTCCATCAATTAATAATTTCATGGTTCCTCAATATAATTAGTGTTAGGGTGTTCTATAATTGGAATTATAGTTGTGGTAATAATTATATTGAAGCCATCAAGGTTGATTGAAATTAGAATTGTGAGTTTATCTCAAGATATAAATTGTTATATCCATAATGGACTATATTAATTCAGTCAATATAAAATTTATGAACATGTTTAATAGGAAAAGTTATAATTTTTTTAATGAAATAAGTTTTTCATAATTACTCTCATTGTGTAAGGAAATAAGTGATATAGAAAATAATGGTTTTAATCTAGATATATAAGTTACAATGATGAATCAAGATAATAAAAAGAATATTAAGATAGATGTAATATCAAGGAATACTATATTATTCTCACTTTTAAAGAAATAGTATTAAAAACATATATAGATCAAGGTAAAAAAATGTAATTTTATAGAAGATGTGAAATATTCATGAAGGTAATATTTGATTGAAGGAAGAAAAAAATCAAATATTGAATACCCAAATTGTTGACATGCATATTCTTGATTGAGAAATTATGGATTATTTTTTAACTAGATTTAATGATATTATTACATATATCATAGTTTTTTGAGAATCTCTAGAGGGGTCAACTATATTCAAGAACTTTATTTTTATATTGATTGAAATGTGTGATGTTAATGTTTCATTCCACGAGTATTTTTATTTAAATTAAATTCCACTATATTTATTTAAAGTGTTTTTATTTCCCTTGAAATGAGTTAAGGTAATTTTTTCAAGATTGAAAATAAATTAAAGAATGAAATCTCTTTAAAATATCTACATAATGAGAATAATTTTAAGAATGGTAAGGAAGAAGATAAAGATTATTATTCTAATGATGATATTGATGTGTATTTTAACAATATATAGTATATAATATCAAGTAGGGTCTGAAGTTTAAAGGTATATATCATGGAAAACAACCTTTAACGTGCTCCAACTATTGTGGAATTATAGATTTTATTGTGAATCCCAGTAAAGTTCAAGGAAGAGGTTAGTGAAATAAAAGGTAAATCACTAATTAAGTTCTCTAAAAATAAGTATTAAAAATTTTATAAGATGAGGACGAACCATTTTAAGGTAAAAAATAAGTTTTCTTATAAATTTAAAAAGAAAATTTACTTTCATTGTATAGAAAAAATGTAATGATAGTGAATTTGAAGAATATTCATCATCTAATGATCATGGTGGGAAATTATTTACATCCAAGTTGAGTGAATAAAAACTATATAGTTAAGGAGAAAGAATAAATATTTATTAATATTTAACTAAAGTGATAATTATCAAAGTATCTCAAGAAAATATCTAAATAAGATATGTATAAACAATAGTTAGGTAAGGTACATCAGGTTCCAAATGTTGTTGATAATTCCTAATAAAATTCATAGATTTAGTTGGTGAAATATTTTTAATAATTAATTAACTAAATTAGTAAACATAAAAATTAAAATTATGTATTGAATGTGAACATTAAAGAAAATCATGAAATAACTTGTCTATTTTAAGTTGTAAGAGGTTATATATCCAACATATTTTGAGGTATTAAATTGATCTAAATTTTTTCAAAACATGTATATTTTGCTCTTTTCAAGTTATTTAAAGAGTTTTTCATGGCTGATTTTATATTTTAGGGATTTTTTTCATGGTGTAAGACATCTTATCTTGATGATAAATGGAATTAGCTACCATGTTCTAGTGGAAACAGATACACAGTGGCCCTAGGTAGAATTTGGGAGGGAAAATAGGGCTACAAATCACATAGTGGCCTAAGAGTGGGTTTTGTATAGGACATGGAGTATCTAGTGATAGGTGAATAATTACATGGTAGTTATCGAGGTAGTTGTTAAAAAATAATTAATTTATTTAATATTTTAATATTTATAAAATAACCCCCCCCCCCCCATTCATTATAGTACAACCACACAACTCCAATTTTTAATCGTTTTCTTCTTCCTCTTATTCCAGATCTCCATCTTTTAGGACTTTATTGATGTGTCTTAATTCCATAGGTATTGTTATTGGTAAGTCTAAATATCTTATTAATGATATTATTGGTTTCTCCCTCTATCTTGTTGTGTTTTTCTCTAAAACTCTAAAATTTTAATTTTCATATAATTTTGGAATTTTGATTGAAAAGAATTGATTAGACATGTTATTTTCAATTATTGATATCCTATTAAGATGGTTTAGGTGGTTAATTAACAATACCATTTGTTTATATGATTTTTTATGATTAATGTGATATAAATTTAACACTAAATGTGTGCACATTCCTTAAAAAAATTAAGTTGTTTCATTTTTCTCCAAAATATTAATTAAGGTAAATTATGGTTCTAAGTGTTTCGTGAGGGGATTTTATCAAAACCATGGTCACTTATGACAATTTTCTGTCCTAAAAATTTTATTTAAATTTAACATAGAAGTCATTATGGGTGTCTTCACTTAATATGAGACCATAAAATCCATATAGGGAGTTTTAAGACATGGCTTGTCCAAGGAAATATTGAGAGGGGTTACGATAGTGATAAATTATAATTGAAATAGAAATTTTGGGTAGATTAGCATCTGTATGATCATAGCTATTCTATTAAATGGGTTATACTAAAATCATAATACTTGGAAATAAGTTGATAACTCATTCATAGTGAAATTCATTTTTTTTTGGTATGTCGTCAACCATTCTTCTAGGTTAGTTGATGACTTGTTCTCTATATGTTTTTTATGGTGGTATCTTATCCACCCCTGGAAATATGTGTATGGGTGATGAATCTTTTTTACTATGGTATTTATAATGGTGATGTATCATTCACCTAGGACTATGTATTGGTGAGGTTGTGTTAACTTGATGATATGGATTGTTAATATATCATTAACTTAAGGTCTTGTGTTAATAAGGTATCATTCATTAAGGGATGTGTATGGTTGATGTATCCTTCACCCAATTCTTTTCGTTAGTGATTCATAAATCACCAGGTTCTATGTATTATAAATTTATCATTTACTTGAGGTTGTATATTGATGATACGTAATTCAACCTGAGGATATATATATATATATAGTAATAACTCATTCACCATTATCAATGAGATGAGGTGTAGTGGATCATTGACCCTCAAGTTGTTATTAGATAATAGGTATATCATAACATTTTACAAATATTCGACGAAAGTTTGGTACATCATGGGATTTGCGGATAATAAGTCTATAATGTGACACGTATACTTTTTGATTGTTTTCCCAAATTTTCAAATTGAACAAAAAACATACATAATCCTTATTTGGGGGGAACCATTTGTGGTGGCCTGTTGAGACATAATTACACCATGTATAAAAATATCTATCCACATAAAGATTTCATGATTAAGGATTCAGGTTAGGGAAAAGGCCATGCAATCAATGGTTGACTTTGGATATTGGTAGACTAAAAGATAGTACTGGGAAAAACCTTGAGTCTAGTTTTATGGACATCACCATTATCTTCTTCCATTTTGATCTATATTGTATGTGATTGATCCATGGGTTATCTTGGTTATTTATATCTTAATTTTATGACATTATATTCGGTTGTTTTGATATAGTATGTGAGATATTATTTTTTAATTATTGGAACATAGATATAATGAAAATATACTATTATTATCTAATGATTATTTATTTTTATTACCAGTATTGTAATATTTTGTTATCTATACCTAAGGGTATAGTCTCACCAGGATCACTAATAGACTTAGGCTTCAAGTCGGTAGCATCTGACATACATGGAGGAGTGTTTTGTGTCATGTCATGACCCAATTTCGTATTCTTCAGGTTGAATGGGGTGGGAAAATTGTAAATTGGTATTAGGGACTTTTTTTATTTTTATTACTATTTGGGCATGATAGTTAGAGGAAATTTGTTTTCAAAACATAGGATTGACCTTATGATTGGGCATAGCTAACCCAAATGTAGGGAAAGTCCATGTTACTAGGGACAGAATTATTTTTATTCATTAATCAGTGTTATGATTTTTTTTCTTTTCCAAAATATGATATATATAACTTATGATTTTTGATTTATTCTTTTCTTGGAGTTTAAAAAGAGTGTGCATTCATGAATCATATTTTGAATATATGATTTACAAAATTTTTATATGTTATATGATTAGTTATATTGTTATGATGCAAGGTTCAGTTATTTTAAGGGTCAATAGAAACTTTTATGGTGTTTTCCTACATAAAATATTAGTGGAACTCTTTCTAATTGAAATATGGTTACTATTTCATTATTTAAAAATATTTTGAACAACTATATAGACTTATGTGTGTGTTATTCATAACCTAATAGTGGATAGGTTAGGTTGAAATCATTTGGGAGTTTGTGGAAGCCTTATATCGCATTCTTCTAGTATAGAGTAGTAGAGTATGTTTCTTATTAATATGATATCGTGAACTTTTACAAACATGTTCTAAACCATGAATTTGTAATTCTATAGTCATTCCACCATGATAGTATCCATTTTAACTTTAGGAGGTGAGGCTATGTTTTGAATCCATTTGGTTTCTAGTTTTTATTTTCTATCATTAATGATGAATTCAAAAATAATAATTTTTTTATGTGTTGAAGAAGAATATTTTGGGAGGGTTTAGAGTACCCCAGATATTTGATGAAAATATGGGAATAATTACCTAATAAAGTTGAATTAATATGTAGAGTTATAGAAAATACAACTTGATTGAAGAAAACTGTAATGACCCGACCCAACAGGGCATGCCTTCCTAGTGGAAGGATGGGCGTAAAAAACCCCAATCCCACATCCATAGGTCAGAGGCTGGAAATAAGCACCAATAGGCATAACTAAAATGGGTGACCTTTGCCTAAATTACTGGTAAACATGAACCCAACCATCTCTGTACAGAAATGAAGATGAATAATAATAAAATACTATAACATCTAGAGTAAAATTATTGCATACAATAACCTCAAGGGAATAAAAAAGTGTATGATAGTGTAAACTAAAAATTAAAGGGGGGAAATACACACCCAACCAAAAAACATGTCCCAACCATATAACTACTAAAAATGAAATAATGAGAGATCTAGGCTCCCGATCTCCAATCCCCAACCACAATACATGGTCAAAATCACCTAGGTATCCCTATGATCTTCTAAAATCATCTACAACTTTTTTATAATTGGGATAAGCCACAACATGTGTGGGAAAATCCCATATATAGGTGAGTATATACATACCTATAAAGAAAATCTGAAAACTAAACAGGGAATGACATAAGACATGATAAAAGTATTCATCTCAACCCAAAAGAGGAATCTCAATCTTTATATGAGACAAAAACAATAACTATAGATCCAACTATGCTAAAAATAATCCCAAATGAGAGAAAAATGGGTTATCCATATCCATAACTTTTCTAAGAATAATGATTTCTCTTGTATAACTAAAAATGGAACATCTCTGATTCATGTTATCTCACGTGTTTGTCTGAATACGTAATCATTTGTAGGAATTAAACCTCACTAATATTTCTCATAACCAAGGGGCACAATCTATAAGTAGAGTAATCATACACTAATCCTACTAGGGGTACCACTCAGCAGGTAGAGGTCCCATGCCCTTGTTTATCAGGGTTTACCACTCAATAGCTGGAGGACTCATTCTTTAGTTATTCATGGGGTACCACTTTTAGGTAGAGGACCCACACCCTAGTCCATCAGGGGTGTACCACTCAGTAGACAGATAAAGGAACCCTTCCCTAGTCTATCAAGGGGTACCTATCATGACCCATCCCCTAGGGTCTATACCGTGACAACCCCAAGCCCACATTCTATAGGCCAGGGGCTGGTGTCTATCATCGAGTAGGCATATCCCACAAATGGGAGGAATGTTCCTAGGATCATATAAACACACACCCAACTCCATGCTATAAGTGATGGAGAGTAAAAACACTATATAAAGAAAAATTCATGCATACCACTAGACCCCTAAAAGAAAGTACAAAAGAAAGTAAAGCAGTAAAGTGGAACTGGTCCAGAAACACAAGCCCACAAAAAACACAACTGTAAAGTATGACATGAAAACAGGTTCACTGAAGCTGTTATAGGAAGATTCCAAAAATACCTTGGCTAGTGTGATCTCACAAGTCACCGTTTAGTCCTGGTCCAGGTCTTTTTTCACCTAGGACTGCACCAAAGCATTGGTCATTTGTAGAAGACACAACATGTTTGGGGAAAAACCATGTAGGGGTTAGTAAAACAATACTCAGTAGGGGACCCCCAAAAAAAGGTAATAGACCACAATGGAAAAACCACCAAGAAGGTACAGTCAGATCAACATAGTTATATGTCAACAACACATATAACAAGAACATCCAGGTATAATCGTAAAGGATTCCAAGATGCAACACCACATCTATTGCTATCCATGGGGCTCTGCTCGTAGAAGCTCGATTCTAGGACCTCCCACTACTCGAGCTATTAGACAGTAACCAAAGTCTACCAAAATTATCTGAGAGAAAATATGGTCTCGATACATCACAAATATCCCTAAGACATCTGCTCCCACTAAGACAAGGAGTCTCAATATCATAGCCAATCTTTAGTCACATGTTTTTCTCAAGGTACTCTCTTTCCAGGAGAACTCACTCCCCGAGTTATGAAGTCATTGGGGACTCTTACAAGAGGTCCCACTAATTTGGGCCCCATAAAAAGAAAAACTAGTCAAGATTATGTTATATAGATATAGGATTCTCTCAGATAATCCAAAAACCCCAATCTGTATTCCCTCTAAATAGAGGGGATTATCATAGAATGCCACGAACTTTACTAATGTGGCTCGTAACGTAGGGGATTCTGAAGAATACTTTGAATCATACTGATACGGCCCACTAGATGGATGATTAATGACCTTCAATCAAAGTTCATGTCAATACCCAAAAAACTTCATCGGTGGTGATATACTATCACTCCATTCCCAAGGAGTATTCCATAACTCTATCTGGGACTCTGTCTCTCGAGGGGATTACTATTCAATTTCGTACTAGACCCTCTAGGAAAGAACCAAGGAGGAAAGATCTCCACCTACACTAGTGCACACTACAATCTTACAAAGCCATCTAAAAAGGACTGCCTCATTTCGAGGGTCCCAATGTCGTAGATGGCTCGTCAAATGGACTTACGGTTTGAAAGTTACAAGGATTTTTGTAATAAGGGGTCAGTTGGGTCCGTGTCTGGTCAGACCAAGCCGAACCAACTCGACCCGGGGTTTGACAACCTCACCAGGGTCCTTTCTAACTTGGGTCTTACCCGGTTCGCTGGGTCCAACCCAACCTGGATCTGACCCAGTCTACTAGGTCCGAACTGATCCACTAGGCTCGGCTCACCCCACCCTACCTAACTAACTCGGCCTGCTAGAATAGGTCATTCTTCTCTTCCTAGGACATGGTTGGCAGCGCGGGTTTCCATCATGGTCTGGTTGGACTGCAGCCTCCATCTGCATCCTTTGAACCACTGGTGGCCTCTGAACACCACTTGCAGTGGATGTCGCATCCATCCTTCCCGGCCGTAGCACAAAGGCGGGTGCTTCTGTAGGCACCATACTCACTCTTCTGTTCGGTCTTGTAAATTGGAAGATGTACCAGAGTCCTCGGGTTACATTATTTATCAACAGGGGTCAAAATCATTCCATTATCTCTTTCAAGTGTGAATATGTTCCCTTAAGATATCTCCTGCACTACCTCTATTTGATTTCCACTATCGTCATTGCTCCTCCTTCGTGACATATCCATCAAGGATTTGGGATGTCGGATAGTTGTGCAATGTATCAGTTGTGCAATGATCGACCGATCAAAAAAAGTAAATTCGTAGGACAAATAATGAATTCCCTAAATGAATGAATAACGGAGGGATGAAAATGATAAATCAAAAAAGATAAATATGCCTCGATAAATGTTTGTCTCGATCCGGGTTTTTTTCCATTAGAATAGTTAACCAATAATCGCTATGAAAATATCTCATTAAACCCCCTCAAGAGTAATCCCATCCCTAAACAATGATTGATCCATGTTCCAATTTGTTTATTAATTGTTCACCATCCATTGTGGAATATCAAGAACAAGGAAAAGATAATATTCAAAAATTAAAAACCACTACCTAGAGTTGGATTGCATGCAGATGTTTATTAAAGATACAATGCCACATCAATCCTTGTTCTCCTAGAGTTCATCAATTCATCGTCGCTTGATAAAATCTTGAACTATGATCTATCATCACTGGTGAGAGATCCACCTAACCATTACCATAGTGAAACTCCAAATAAAATCTCCAGTGAATTTTAATGTTGGACCATGTCCCCTATTAATAGAGGAAACGCGTTAATGTGTTTACGTGATTCAACAATACTATTTCTCTTTGAAATGGTGTCGTCGTGATGGTTCATTTAAGAAATCAGAATATGTTTCTCCCTCTCAGTGTCACCATTCTATGAAACATAATAAGGAAATAAGATAAATTTCTTTACGATTATTTTATAATCCTTTAAAAATTCCAAAAATTTACATTTATCCTTGACCCACGCCGGTCGAAGTTAGGCTTCATTTATGAAAATAAAATCATCATGAGTTGAATGGTACTCTCGAATTTCCAATCCAAGTTACCATTTATGAGTTATAAGGATTTTAAAAATAAAAAATATATATTTAATTATTTTATTTACTGTTATGCCATTTTTTGGATTTCTCACTAGAAACCTGAGCTGGCTAATATTAAGCCATACCTAGGGTAAACCCTCTATCCTGAAAGCAATGATGCACATGGATTTCTTATCGAGGTAGCAATTCAATATTTATTCCACTTTTTCAAGAAAACCACTCCTGCTTCCTATTTAAAAATATAACATTTTTCGACAAATCATTCTAGGCACTCTAGGCCTTGGAATAACACGCTATCTTAGTACCAGGTCTTTTAATTTTCCCAAGAATTTTCTAAAAAATATAACCAAGAAAATATAAGTTTTTACATTCTCTTTACCTTAAGGCTTTACATCCACAAAATTCTAAAAGAGGTTTACTCGAACAAAATTTGAGAAAACCGAGCATGAATCTTAGCCTTTGGCTCTCATATGCTTCTCTTATGATCCATGTGCTTCCTCTATACACAAACCAAAATAACATATTTTCCATTAAGTGTCCTTGATCTTCATTGGGAATTTAACCCAAAACAATCCAACATCAATATCTAGCTTGCACCAAATTATGATGTGCAAAGGGTTTATGCATGAATCTCCTCAGCTGAGACATGTGGAAGACATTGTGTACCTAGTCCGACTTTGGTTTTGATCAAAGAAGTATGATTGTATGCCAACTCTAAACAGCACCTAAAAGAGGTACTATTAACTTTATAGATAGCCTTTCTCCCTAGAAAATATTTGTAGCGCTCATCGAGGTGATACCCAAAGAAAAAAAATGGTCTCCTTCCTCGAACATTAAATCTCTTCGTTGTATGCCATCCCAAAACATCAGATGGCCCTCTGCATTCTTCATCCACTCCTAGATGACCGTAGAATTATCTTTGAAAGGATCATGTAATCCCTTCCACAACTATGATGTAAAGAGAGTGTCACAATCGAAAACAATCATCGATGTAACTCTATGGAATCGAACTATCTTCAGCTTGTAGAGGCATCCCAACCCCTCTACTAAACTCTATTCCTGGGTATTTAGGAAGTGGTCTAACTCAGTGAGTTATTCAATGATCACCCAAATGGTATCGTGTTTCTTGTACATACGTGTTAAACCCATCACGAAGTCTATGACATGTATTCCCACTTTCTTATAATTACCCCAAGAAAGGGAAGGAAAAACCCATGAAAGTGATTTTAAACAAGTGTTTAGCTTTTTATCTAAAATGGGAAGCCCAAATTCAACCCATTCTGTCATCCCCAGTGTCCACCTTGACACCCAAATGCATACGCCGATGCATCGTGCCACTTTAGGGATCCACTGCTACAACTCCACATTTTCTGAAATGAATGATGTGCTCCCCACCTATCGAATATCCATCAGTGGTATTCCCTATGGACAACTGAGAACTGTAAGACACAAAGTTGGTTTCACCACGTTGTGCCTCCCTAACTCATTTAAGAGTGGATGGGTAACAACCAATGACTGGAGATAATATTCATCATCCACAACTATGAAGGATAACTGTAATGAGGTCAACTACTCTGAGGCCACTTTTAGTAAATTCTAAATGGATTCCTACAGAGATCATCTTCTTCCATGTACCACTTCCCAGTATTATAGAAAAACTCCAAGTCATAATCCTGTAGGAACTCTAGGCATCACCTCTATCTCAAGCCTCGGTCCTTTGAAGAGAAGACATACTTGAGAATTTTCCGGTAGAAATTGATAATGTATCGCTAACCCATCAGGTAGTATTTCCACATCTTCAATGAAAATACCACCAATGATAACATTATATTATGAGTCACCATGTTCTTCTCATCAAAATCCATCTCAACCCTCACTAGATTCACTGAAACTCCAGCCTCTGAGGTGACATTTCCTTGAAACAGAAGACCTCTCAAATCTAACAGAGACACTTAAAGATATTTCCATGTAGAAGGTGCTATTGAAGTGGGTCTAAGAGCATCCTCAAGTGTATCATGTGCTCCTACTCGGAAACCGAGTACACTTAGATTTCATCAAAGAATATCACCTGGGGATGTCTAGGATGAAACACTAGGTCTTACTAAACCCTTCCTTTGTAATTCCCTCATCCGCAGCCCCAACCTGTGGAGCTTTTTATGAGCCATCTGATATACTGGCATAAATATCAGTTCCACCCCGGGGTGTAGACCAATTCATAAGTATAACTCTCAACAGAGGATTAAACCTAGAAAATATTCAAGGAAGACATCCTCATACACTACCGCCACTAAGAAACCCGAGGACTCATAACATCCATTGCACTGATGGTCAGATTATTTAACTGAATAGAAATAGGTTACACCCTTTTCTACCTCAGTCCATCAAGAGATGCAAGGATTTCCCCTTTTCTGATAAATGAAAATCTAGTTCCATCACCATGGATGAACTGTATACTTTTTCTAAAACAATAAATCTGATCATGAACTATTAATTTAGTTCATAATGATAATTACATCTTAAGGCCTTGAAACCTCTACCAAAAGATATGAACTAAAACCCTCACCTCCAAGAGTTAGGTCACACTGTTAGCACCATTGTGTGGTCATTCGGTCTCCTTTAGTAGGAGTCTCTAAATGTGAGGATCATGTCAATGGTTTAACCTGAACCTCTAGGAATAAAACAAGAAATGTGTAAGGAAATAAAATCACTATTACAAGTGTCTATCAATAATGAAACTAAAGTTGAAAGACAGGTATCGTACCTCATATAATCCCTAAAGTCCTGGGGTTATAAGTCGATAGCCTCAAACTGTCTCCCACCCTTTCCTCCAGATCCTGTAGTCTGGTATGGACCACCTGGAGGTGGCGCTGGTAACACGTCAAAATGTCATCCACCTCCAACTGCTTCCCCAGATCAACCTCCTTTTTTTCTACCCAGAATATCTTCTTACTCTTATTGTTACCCCTTCCTCGGTGTTTTATCAACTTCCTCTCTGACTATGTCATGAATAGTGGGAAAGTCTCGCAATAGATTACCACTTTTTCAAAAAGCATATAAAAGGATTTTATTAAAGGAACTATTGTGCCTCTAAATATTTTTATGAAGCTCTAGTTCAAGGGATTATGTTGTGAACCTACTATCAGTATGTCTTGTTGACCCAGAATACTAGGAAATAACTACCTTGAATGTCTCTGATACATGTTCGAACCCTGCACTTCATCATCTAGTTCCAAAAGATCCATCACAGACTCTTTCTGGAAAGTTGTATCCACCTGAACCACTGGAGGTGGGTCTGCTAACCGATCATGAGTAGAAATTGTCACCTGCTAACAATATTGAAGAAAAAATACTCTGGGAATGGCTCCCATTAGGGAGGACTCATCAAACATCATTCCAAAATCCTGATCCTATTGTCGAAACCTCACTAGGTGGAATCATTAACATATCATGCGAAGAACAAGATATATCATAGTTAAAAGAGTATACCTGGTGAGATGACTCAAGAAAGACATGTAAAACACAAACCATTAATATATGTTGCTTGTACATTTACTTCCTTGCAACTAGTGTTTTCATGTAATGAGTTGAAAAACAAGTTCCCAGAGTCCTAGTGTATGGATATATCGGTCACTACACCAACACTAGAGTCCCTGGCCGAAAAGCCCAACCTGAAACACTTAACACTATTTCCCCAAACTAATCTCACATAATCAAAATCCTAAGTTAGAACCAACTTCCTATGATACCACTCTATCAGGACCCATTCCTTGAGGCTTATATCGTGACAATACCAAGACCACCTCTGATAGGCCAGGGGCTGGTGACTAGAGTCAATTAGGTATATCCCAGAAATTGGAAGCATTTTCTAAATATCATGTACACACACACCCAACTCCAATCCACAAATGATGGAGAGTAAAAACATGAAGTAAATAAAAATACATGCATACCACAACAACCCAACAATAGAGTTTGCAGTAAAGTAAAGCAATAATGTGAAACCGGTCCAGAAACACAAGACCACAAAAAAACTATAATGTTTGACCTGCAAACAAGGGAACTAAAGCTTTTGTAGGAATCTACCATAAATACCTCAGCTCATCTGATCTCAAAAGGTACCGTCTAGTCTTGTTCATGCTCTTGCTGCACCTATGACTCCACCAAAGCATCGATCGTCTACACAAGACATGACATGTGTGGGGAAATCCCATTCATGTGTGAGTAAAACAATACTTTGTTGTGGACCCTGAAACCCAAGGTAATACAACACTAAGGAAAAACCACCAAGAAGTTATAGTCAGCTCAGCACAAATATTTTTCAACAACACATATAACAAGAACATACAAGTATACTTGTAAAGTATTCCAATATGTAATTTCTCATCAAATTCATACCATATGGTTTAGGTGGTAGCATGCTCGATTCCTGGAGATCCCACTCGTCGAGCTATCTAATTGCAACCACATAGAAATAGTCTACCAAAAGTATACAAGAGAACATCTAGTCGCAATACATTACAAAGTTCCCTAGGACATCTGGTCTCACTAAGACAAGGAGTCTCGATATCATATCCAATCCTTAGTCACATGATTTTTCTCAAGGTATGCTCATTCTAGGAGAATTAACTCCTCAAGCTATGAAGTCATCGGGGACTCTTACAAGAGGTCCCTCTAATTTCAGCCCCACCAAAAGAAAAAATGCTGGTCTATATTATGCTATACAGAGAGGGTATTATCTCAGAGAATACCACAAACCTAATCTGTATTACCCCATAATGAATGGTATTCTCAGAGAATCCTAGGAACCCTATTGATCTATCTCGTAATGTAGGGGATTCCAAAGAATACCATGGATCCTACTGATACAGAAAACTAGATAGAGGATTAACTCCCTTCACAAAGAAGTCACATCAATACCCAAATAACTCCATAAGGGGTGATAAAGTATCACTCTATTCCTAGGTAGGATAGCATAACTCTAACTGGGTCTTGTCTCTCGAGGGGATTGCTATGCAATGCCATATCGAACACTTGAGAAAAGAACCAAGTGTGAAAGCCCCACACCTACATTGGTCCTTAGTAAGGTCTCACAAACTCATTGAAAAATGATCACCTCGTTTCATGTGACTCAATGCCATAGATGGATCTTCAAATGGACTTACGGTTTGAATGATATGGGGCTCTTTCAAAAAAGTTTTTGGTTGGGTTTGGTTTCAATCCCACCCAGCCGAATGGACCCGACTTGACCCAAGTCTGACCCGACCCAGCCTGACCTAAAGCACTGGGCCTAGCTGGGTCCGGATCGCCTTACCAACCCAGCCCACTAGAGCCACTCGGCCTTCTCCACCCGGGATGTGGAGTGTACCGTTTCTCACCCGTGACCATTCATGCAGGCCCCACCATGGTCAAGCAAGACTGCAGCTTCCAGCCACATCTGTTGAACCAACGTTGGTCATTTCTAGTGGCCTCTGATCACTGTCCATGGCCGATGTCATGAACCTTCTTCACTGTCATAGTATACTGTCGATAGGTGATTTTTTGGGCAACTAGACTCGCTCAGTTGGTCTGTTTTATGATCTGGAAGACATTTCTGGAGACTTCATGTTGCGTTCTTCATCACCAGGGGTTCAAAATAATGCCAATATCTCTTTACGTTGTGAATCCCTTCATGTTTTATATCTCCTGAACCACCTCGATCATATCACCAACATTGTCATCGCACGTCCATCATCTAGTGTCCATCCCATATCTGCGATATTAGATCGTTACACCAAGAATCGTTTGCACAACAATCAACAGATCGCCAAATGCTGAGTCGAAGTCCAAAATATTAATGCCCATGATAAAAAAAGAATTGATGGAGGAAATTAATAAATCAACAAAGATGAACGGAACTTAGTTGATGTTATTGTAGATCAGGCTTTGTTGTTGTTAGAATGGTTAAGCACTAATCACTAAGAAAATCTCTTGTTAAAACCCCGCAAGAGTAATCCCATCCCCCAACAATGATTGATCCATGGGCTAATTTTTTTTAATTAGTCTGCATCCATCGTGGAATACCAAGAATGGTGAAAGGATAAAATTCAAAGAATATAAACCCCTACCTCGTGTTGGATCGTTTGCAGATATAGATTGAAGTTGCGTCGCCAGGTCGATCCTCGTTCTGCTGGTGTTCGTTGATTCTTCATCACTTGATCGAATCCTATCCTCTGATCTATCATCACTTGTGAGAGAGGATCCTCCCCCTTTCTTTAGGGAAACTCCAGAGAAAATCTCCAGCATTATGAATTCTAACATTGGACCCTTCCCCAATTAATGGAGGAAATGTGTTAACGTGTATCTACATTACTATTTATCTTTAAAAAAGTGTTTCCATGCTGCTTCGTTTATAAAAGGAGAATAGGTTTCTCCATCATTGTGTCGTTGTGTTGTCGTGCTGCGAAACTTAAAAATGAAAAAAACTAAATTTATTTACGTTTATTTTATTATCCTTTAAAAATTCCAAAAATTAACTTTTTCCCTGAACCCGGGCTGGTCGATTTTAGGATACACATAAGGAAATAACATCCCCACGAGATCAACAGTACTCTCAGATTTCCAATACGAGTTACCATTTATGAGTTAAAAGGATTTGAAAAATAATATAATTTTATTTAATTATTTTATTTACCGTTATTTAATTTTTTGGTTTTCTCACTAGAGACCCACACCAACTAACATTAAGTCACACCTAGGGTAATCCCATCATCCTGTATGCAATGGTGCACTCAGATTTCTAATATTGACACCTATTTAAAAGTTAATCCACTTTTCAAGAAAACTTCTCACACGATCAATTTAAAAACATAACATTTTCCAACAGATCATTCTGGGAAATCCAATCCTTGGTATCACATGTCATCTCATGGCCCAGTCTATTAATTTTCCCATGAATTTTATAGAAAATAGAACAAAGTAAATCCAATTCATTACAATACCACACAAGATATAGATAGAGGTCATGTGATCTATTCTATTAGGGGGTATGACTTAGTAGATAGATTGAGGACCCATTCCCTAAGGTATAAATGTAGTTTCACTCAGTATATAGAGGACTCACACCCTAGTGTGTAAGGGGGTACCACTCAAGAGATAGATAGAGGACCCACCCCCAGGTGCATAAGGGGGGTACCACTCAGTAGATAGAGGAATCACTCCCAAGTGCATAAGGGGGAACGACTCAGTAGATAGAGGAAACATATCCTATTCCATCATGGGGTACCACTTAGTAGATAGATGTAGGACCCATACACTAGTGTGTAAGGGGGTACCACTCTCTAATGATCCTCCTAATCAATACAATCATCAAACGCCACCTAAATAAGTGTAATTATTGATAAATATCACATCATATATCAAAAACTACTATGAAGTATACCATCACATTCTATATAAAAAACACTTAGGATAGGATACCTTTGGGACAAAATCTGAGTCCATGTGAAGGAGATGCAAGAGATAAAATATTCTCAAGAAGTACATGGCATGGTAATGGGTTCATCCAGTGTGTGACCCTGCACCTATATTCACATGTTTCCTCTCCAACCCAGAGCATACAATCCATTTATTAATACACATTGATTATGGTTTCTACGTAGTGTGTCCCCGCCAAAAGTCTAATGAACGTACAAGGATTGTCATCAGTTCATTGGGATAAAACATAATTCCACTGATAAGTCAATGAAAATGGAAATGAATAGAAAAATGGATCACATCATCATGATCATCATGGAAAAACACTCAGGATGGGATATTCACTTTCCCAAATTAGACACCTAGTGAAAAAAATGCATTTCACCACATCATGCTCAAACGACATTTCGTGGTCTTGAGTAACAAGTAAAAATTAAATACCAGACATTTGTCTTGAAATGTCTACCTCAATTTCAGATTTGTGAGAACATATATGGTTTTTCAATCTGAAATCATGTTATGTAGTAAAAATATATACAATAATCCCCAACAACAACAACAATAATAATAGTAATATCATTATTGGGTGCTTCGTGGGCACAATCCATGAGCCCAAAAAAGGTTTCCATCGTTGGTCTTGAATTTCTCGTCTCAACACCACAATAAAGATGTCCTAGATAGCACATCAATCTGAGATTATACGAAAGAATTATATCAGAAATAATATTCCATGACCACAAATAATAATAATAATAATAATCAATATTTTTATTATTATTATAAAATAGAAATTGAGGAAGTGGTTCACAGTGGAGACTTCCACCTCTTCAAGCTACCCACGCCTCCCCCTTGCTCCAAAATTCATATTTTTTTAAACAACGTCATCATTATAATTATTATAATATTATATTAAACCAAACAAAAGGGTGTCACGCCCCTTTTACACCCAGCTCATGGCCTCCCCGTCTCTTCATCATTTTTTATTTTTCTATTTATTTATTTAAATAAATATCACAACTATAATTTTCACATTTTTTTTAAATGACACCATTATTATTATTATTTTATATAATAAACATCCAACACACTTTAGTGTCATAATTATCAATAATAATAATATGGAATATCTTCCCCTTTTTAATGTTATTATTATTACTAACAATAATAATAATAGATACGGCATTGACCACATATTCCCACCTCATCAGAAATCCAATTCCATGCATCATCATGTCTATACTGAGTAAACTACACCATGATAATGCACACTCAGCCTCCACATAGAATAGATCTTGTCACACCACATGTCATCGTCATGCGTCAGCTGTGAAAACAAGGATCCTCGATCCAATCTCGAACCACATACAATCAATTATCATTCTCATTGTATATCAATCATATCCTTGATCATGAACCCACACCCATGGTAACGATCTGATCAATTATAATAACACCATTCTGCTCATTTTTCACAGAACCGTCACATTTCTGAGGGTTCGATTGCTCTTAAACCCACCCTGACAATGTCAAATCCTGACCTCATGGGCCAATATTGATGAATGATAAGAACAGTGATGGTGAGGGAAAAAATCATACATTAAAGATGAAGTGTTCATCGATAGAAATCACAGATCGGTAATATATAGGATAAAACATGTCACAAAACAGAATAAAATGAATTAAATATATTTAATTCATCAACAAGGCTCATGCAAAGAACACAATATCATGGAATCAAAAGAAAAAAGTAATCCATGTTTCAAATATTTAAAAAAAAAGAAGAAACCAAAATTTATGTGTCCTACCTCAACTTTTTATTGATCATTAGTGAACAACTCATCTTCTATAAATGAATGTGATGTGATGCATCCACTTCCAATTGATTCACCTCAATCTAGTCATTGATCCCCATCTGGTCTCAATCCACTAAAGAAGAATTGGCAGAATCTCCTTTCAATGATCCAATGGTTATGCGGCTAACACTAACGATTTTCCATAACATATTATTTATACAGAATAATGGTTTAGTACATTTCATTCTAAATAAATAAATAAATTATATTTTCTAATCAAATGCACTAAAAAACAACTGCCTTTACTAGACATCCCACACCGTTTGACTTTAGTTTGCGCCTTTAGTAGAATATGAATTTAAAACTCAATGGTGGTCTTAGATTTCTCATCTGAGTATCCATTTTCGAGTTACATGGGTTAGTGTTTTCAAATAAATTTAATAAACTAATTCTTCTATTCAATGAACCCGCTAACTAATGCATCATCCAAACATCACACCTCAACCAACTTTAGGTCCCTCCTAGGGTAAACTCCCCACTCTCTAGATTCAATCATGCTCTCTGATTTCTAATATGAGACCCTATTTGAGAGTTATTCCACTTTTTTAGGAAATATGAGTTCACATAATATAAAATATTTTTAATATTTTTATAAAATTAATTACGGGATCACTGGGACTCAAAACCACATGTTGTATCTGCACTTGGATCTAAAAATATTCTTATGAATAATCAAAAGTCTTGCATGTTAAAACCAAAGTTTCTTAAACATTCCCTTATTCAAATATTTTCATCCCTGAAAAGCAAAAAATAAGGAAGAATGTGGTGATAATGAGCTCTCAATTGGGTCCCTCACTGCCACGATATCCCATAATGGTTTCATGTGCCGCCAAAAAAACCACACCCATGGAAACCACATTCCCATGAAGGGTATTTATCATATGGTTCTCAATGCCACATGATCCTTGAAAAATTAAAGTCCACTCTCATAGTGTAGCTTCCCCATATAGGTATCATATGATGATTTGTGCACATGACTCCTCAATTATAACATATGTAGAACACCAAACACCTAATCTAACTAAAAAAAGGTCAACTGCTATGTCACCACACCAGACACAAGCATATTTAAATCCTCATTTTGAGCATATTATTTCATGGACACTCTATTAGTGGACCTTAATCTCATAACACATAAACCTATATAGTTTCCACTTTCACTCTCATGTCTAAGAATAAAAATCCTAATAAGTGGACCTTCAAATCCAAAACTGACTACATGAGAGATATCATATGACTAGCACTCCCATAGAATGTATATCACCATAATCTTGTGTATCATGTGCTCAAATGTTGATGTTGAGGACCTGAGGGTACCATTGAAAAAGACTACCTTGAACAAGTCCCAGAATGGTTAAGGATCTGATTCATAAGTCTTTTAAACTCTACTGGTCAATTAAAAAAGCTGAAGGGAATCACCAAGAACTCCTGAAACCATAGTGTCTCTAGGAATTTACACTCAGTACAACCACCTCTCAATCCTTGATCTTGGGATAACCCATCCTGAGGTAAAACTCAGAGATCCACTTTTCCTCTAAACCACTGGTCAAAGAAATCAATGATTCTTAGGAGTGGAAAATCCTTCTAGATAGTCAAAAAGATCTGGTGATTCCATTCCACAATTGTATTTAATCTCTCACAGATACACATGGACATCCTATATGTCGGTACATATATTAGGTCATCCCTGGTGCATGTCCATGTAGAAAGAAAACTCTTGATGGTGAGGTAATCTCAGAACATTCTCAAGAAGGATTATATCATACTTATCCCCCATCGCATGAAGCTGAAATCTCATAGAAACAACTTCTCCAAGGGTAACACTATCCATATGATAAATAAGTAGCTATAACTTCATAAAAATGAGGTTATCATGTCTTTATTTGGGATCAATCCTAATCAAAAGAGTAAAAATTCAACCCAAATAACTGAATGAAATGATACACTCTCTGAAAGAAATCAATTGACTATGGATGGTAAATGACCATCCCTTTCTGATCAAAACATCAAAGGCTCCCACTACCACTATGGGAAAGATTTCATATGAGTATCTCTCTCTCTCTCTATCTCTCTCTCTCTCTCTTTGTAGAGTCAAGTCACACTTTTGTTAGAAACAATTGATCACCAATTCCCTCTACCAGATCCTATGGCACAAGGGTTAAGTAAAAATAAATCTAACTTGTATCATTGGATCTTGGAAAGGGCCTACATCTCGGAAAATGTGGTTTAAAAATATGTAATATAACTATAGTTGGCGCAGTGGAGATACATGTCTTACACAGAAAAACACTCAAAGACACTTATCCTAAATCTCCTTCCTAAAAATCTATACATTCTCCTTCCCACCTACTCACCACAAATAGGGTTTTCTCTAACACCTTAACATGACAGAAGGATCTAACACAAATAATTCAAAGGAACTAATCCACCACACCTTGATACTATCTACATTAGGATGACACAGACTCACCCATGCAATTTTATATTGTCATATAAGAACGTGTCTCCATGGGGGAATTATCCCAGTTTTTTGAATGTCTAAATCCATGTCACACATCACCAACACATGTATCTATCAATTCCTCACATCACCCTGTAAATTTATCTTCTTTGGGGTCCTATCTAAGAATGACATTCATCCCACATGCTCGAGCTAATCCTCTACCACTTGAGAAGGGGTTCTAGAACACTATGAACCCTAGTTGACCACTATCTCTAAAAAATGAAATGAGAAATCATCAAAGGGGAATCATTTTTCGGTACAACTGAGGAAAAAAATGCTCCACATAGAATAATGATCACCAATGCAACCATATGATCAATCGGGAAACACAAAAATAGGAAAACCTAGATCAATACATTGATTTGAACCTCTACTACTTGGGGGTATATCTCATTGTGAATCCTCATCACTCTCTATCTTTGGAACTCGTATAACATGATAAGACTATAAATACCATCGTTCTTTCATAAATGATTTTTCAACTTCTCATCATGAAGATTGTCATCTACCTAATCCATAAAATGATTCATATACTTCAAATACGTAGTAGCACTACTTGGTACCTACCTGGATATAAAACCTCATCAATGGGTCACTGAATTGAGGCCTAATTGCTCAATAAGTCATCATCACAACACTATATCAGTATCCTAGTAGGCTTCCATCATGGAATCATTATGAAATTTATCAAGAGTACCATAGTCAAATAGCATATTGAGGGAGATGTCTTAATAAGTATAATCAAATGACTCAATCCTATATGATTTATATATCATTGATCCATGCATATGATGTCATGGTATGTTGATTCAACAAGATAGTAGTCAGTTTTGGAGTTGGTAAACTTGAACCAACATTTTTTTACTTTATGACAACCTGTATTCATTGTTTTTAATATTTATAAAACCCTTATCATATCATGATTGTTCTTCTATGTGACACTGTATATGACATTGCCTTAAGAGTATCTCTCACACTAAAAGGTAATATTGGTTCCAAATTATTATGAGAACATAGAAGTTTTACAACAATATTCTTAAATATATATTCAATATCCATATGAAATAATTTTAAGGATATAAATAATACAACCTATCAAAGGAGGAGACTCAATAGACTTTGAGGAACCTTCTTATAGTGTACACCTTGGGAAATGTCTAGTTTAGGATATTATGAAAACTATACTATCCAGTATAAAATCCATATTTATAATTTTTATTGTATGTTTATATCGGTGGGAATGTGTATTGATCCTTATACTTTAATATTATTATTAATAGGTATTATAAGTTGTGTGATTTTATATATTGTTTAAAACTGTAGTGACATATGTTCGTGGTGAGGTAGGTTACATTAGGTGTGTCAAGAGTAATATTAAATTAACAAACAATGAAATAAATGATGTGTCCCTACTATTATTTAACGGTAGTTTATATCTCTGTACCATTTATTGAAATTATAAAGCCTAAAAAATCTATTTCCATGGTTTCCTATAGGCAAGTTTGGTTTCCTAAAATTCAAAAAAAGAAACATTGAGCACATAGATTGATTTCACTAGAATGCAAGCTTCTTGACTAGAGATATTGTGATAAAGGTACTATATTACACATTTAGGATGAGTTATTAAGTCATTGTGGAATTAAATTCTTTATTTATGGGTTTATTGGCGTGTGTTTAAATGCTAACCTTGTACTTTAGGGTACTTCACCTAATGCCACTGATAAAGTTTCCCAGAGGGTTACTGACTAAGTGTATCCAAAATCATAGTTAAATAATATACTATTTATTAATTATTTAACAAGTTGAATAAATATTATTCATGCATGTGGTTTAGTAATTATTTAGGTTTTCATGATCTTAAATATTTCATAACATTTGTTTAGTAGAATATTAAAAAAAATTATTTTATTTTTAAGAAATATTCTATTTATTTATTGGGGAATAATGTAGTGATAATTATTTATTAATTAATTATAAATTATTCAAGGCCTTATAAATATTATGGATGAATGACGGACCAATTTTAATGTTTCAGAAAGAAATAATATATATTTAATATTATATGAATAAATACTTTTTAATTTTCATTCATGAGTTTTGTTGATATCAAAAAATAATATTATTATTATTATTATAGAAATGGTTTTTCTATAGGGATTAAATAAATATTAAATGGAACATGTAAAATTATTAATTTATATCCCTATAAATATATAAACGAGATTATAATTTTTCTCAATAGAGACAATTAATTTCTTTTATTGTGAATAATAAATCTAGAGAATCCTATCGAATTCATAAAGATATTCCTTCTTAAAGAAGGATCTCAAGAATGGAGAGTGATCTTCCTTCACCTTCCACTCTCATGTCAATAGAGATCAAATAGAATCCTTTGGAATTGATTCTTCAGGTGATCAAACTCGAACGATTTGGGTGTTAAGATCTTTTTCCCTAGAACCCATAGATTCATTTGGTAATGTTTGGATATTTTTCAAACACATGTGGATCACTGCTAGAGTGAACGTTCCCTTGATTCCTATAATGAAACAACATTATGAAAAATATCTATTATCAAATATATCATTGAGTAAAGAATTATCATATGTTAATTCTTTTATTTTATAAATTAATTAAATACAATATGTTATGATCTTTTGTTTAGGTTTAGGTATTTTACCCATTATCTATATTATGTTATTAAATTTCATTGATTAGGGAATTTATCATCATGTAAATCATGGATTGATCATCGAATATGACAAAAATAAATGTTTGGCATCAAACATCATGGGATTAAATTGTGATTGGATCCTTCAGTTAGAGTCCTAATTAATGGATACATCAGTCATTGAACTAACACTGGGTTACCTAACCTAAAATCCACACTCAAGGAATAGAGACATTTTTTCCCTAAGACCCAACGAAATCCTCATCATGGGACTAACTCCAAACACCGACTTGAGGATGAACCTATACCTCAAACCTAGTTAGTGTCATAACACTTCACTATGGGTATTCCCTCTGATACCAATCTATCAGGATCCCAGCCATTGGGGCCTGCCAAGCCAGAGGAAGACCGAGCTGCAACTACCCCAATCCCACCTCCATAGGCCAGGGGCTTGTGCAAGCACAAAAAATAGTAACTAAAATTAGAGTTATTTTCCTAAATTGCATGTGCACATTCATCAAACCATCTCCACATTTAAGTTCATAGGAATAATAAAAAAATACTATAACATTTTGAGTAAAATTTAGGCATGTAAAAACCTATTCAAAATAAAAAAGTCCATGACATCATAAACTAAAAGGTAAATAGGAAAATTACATGCCCATCGATAAAATATGTCCCAACTATACAACAACATAAAAATAAATGTTTAGAGAGCTCGAATCTCAAATTATAATTCTCAAAAACCTTACGTGGTGAAACTCACCCAAGTATCCTTGTGATCCTCTAAAATAATCACCAAAATGTTCATCATCTACACAATACATGACATGTGTGGGAAAATATCATGTAGGTGTCAGTATATACAAACCCAATGGGATTGCCTAAAAACTAAATATGGAGTGGTATAAGTCATGATATAAGTAGTCAGTTCAACCCAAAAAAGTTAGGTTAATCAATATATGGGACAAAAAACATAAAAAAAAGATTTATATAAGCATAAAAAGAAACGCAAATGAGAGATAAAGTGGGTATCATTCTCTATAGACAAACAAAGAATAATGGGTCTACCTATAGCTCAAGAAATGGGATATCTATGATACCCATCATATCATGTGTTTTTCCAAATAATTAACCTTGTGGAGGAATCAAACCTCGCCACTATGTTGAAAAGTATAGGGGGGAAAATATTTAAGTAGAGGACATGCACCCTAGTCTGTTAGGTAGGTAATAATAAGTAGGTATAGGATCCATTACCTAGTTCATCAGGGGTAACAACTTAAAAGGTATCAGACCCACACCCTATTCCATCAGGGGGTACCAATCATTAGGTAGAGGAACCACACCCTATTCCATCAGGGGGTACCACTGAGTAGAAATATAGAGGACCACTCTCAGGTCCATCAAGTAGTACCACTCAATAGATTGATAGAGGATCCAATAATTAGTCCTTAAGGGGTACCACTCAATTAGATAAATATAAGGCCCACGCCCTAGTGCGTAAGGGGATACCACTTTGTAGATAGAGTACCCACACCATAGTACATAAGGGGGAAACACTCAGTATATAGATTGAGGACCCACACCCTAGTGCATAATCATGTACCACTCAGTCGATAGAGGACCAACTCCCTAGTGTGTAAGGGGTACCAATAAGTATATAGATGACTTGTACCCTAGTGCATAATGGGGGTACCACTCTCAGATGGTCCTTCTTGATCACTGAAACCTTGTGGAACCCCCAAATTAAGTGTCACTCTTGAAACATATCTCATCATATCTCAAAAACCACTATGAATTCAACCATCACGTTCTACACAGAAAAACCCTCAGGATATGCTACTCTGGGGCCAAAATCTATGCCCACATGAAGAATATGTGAGAGATAGAAGATTCTAAATATTTAAATGGTGTGGTAGTGGTTCTACACAGTATTTCATCCCATACCTATGTCTATTCTTGTACTCTCCATCATGTAGCTTATATCCATGTATTATTATACCGCATGTATCGGTACTACACATCATGTCTTGGAAATATTTTTGATCAATGTACAATGCCCATCGCCAATCTATCAGGATAAAATGTAATTACACATATAATCTATGGAAAATATCCAGGGATAGCCAAATGGATCACATAATTTATATCCTCATAGAAAAAAATCATTAGAGTCTTATCACTTTCCTAAATCTAATATCCAGTGAGAACAATGCATATCACTACATCATGCTCGAATAGAATTTTGTGGGACCAAGCCATGATTCAAAATTAAATAGCCAATATTGGTATTGAAATGTTCACCTTAGTTTTAGAGTCATGCTTTCATAGACGGTTCATCAATCAGACGTTGAATGAAGGAGTTACAACAGGTAAAATATTCCACAATAATAATATTAATAATAATAATAATTTTTATTATTATTATTATGGGGTGCTTCTTGGACCCAATAAATGAGCTCAAAAAAATGTATCCATCACTAGTCTTGAATCATACATCTCAATTCCACAATCATGATGTTGTAGACGACTCATCAATCTAAATCTATGTGAATGAATTATTTCAGAAATAAGATACCATGACCAAAAATGATAATAATAATAATAACAAATATTGATATTTTTATTAGAAAATAAAAATAGGGGAAGATTTTCATGGTGGAGACTTCCCCCTCCACAAGTGACTTTCCCCCCTCCCCTCTCTATGATTCATTTTTTTTTAAAACAATTTTATCATTATAGTTATCATAATATAATATGAATCCAAAATAAAGAGGGGACGCCCCTTTCAAACCCAACTCGGGCCTCCCCATCTCTTTACCATTTTAATTTATTTATGTAAAAAAATACCTCAAATAAAATTTTCACATTTTTTTAACACAAAATAATTATTATTATATTATTATAAAAAAAATATCCAACTCACATTATTATCATTATTATAAATGATAATAATATGGCATATATTCCCCCTTTTTAATGGCATTATTATTATGAAAAATAATAATAATAACCACTGCATTGAATATGATAAACCACCTCGTTGAAGATCCAATTATAACCAAAAATATGTCAATACTGAGTAGCCTCTACCATGGGACCTTGTGCATAGTCTCTGCTTAGAATTGATTTCATCACACCGCATGTCATCATCATATGTTTACCAGGAAAACAACGATCCTCAATCTGATCCCAAACCACCACAAATCAATCTTCACTCTCAACACATCCTTGATTATGAACCCTAACACATAGTACTTATTCAATCCATTTTTAAATAACCATTATACTCATTTCTCGCACAACCATTATGATTTTGGGGGTTCGATCAAGCCTGAACCTGCTCCAGCATTGTCGAACTGTGACCCCGTGGGCCAACATTGAAGAACACGAAGAACAATGGGGATAGGCATAAGAAATAGGTTAAAATATTGATAATCATACATTATTAGTAAATGATAATTGATTAGGAAAATCCATTTCTAAAACATGGCACAAAATATAATATAATTAATTTAATAATTTTAATTCAACTACAGGGCTCGTGCGAAGAACATACAACTTCATAATCAAGAAAAATAATAATCCATGATTTGAAGATTTAATAAAATGGTAGGAAACAAAAATTGATGAGTTCTACCTCGATTATGGATCCATCATTGGTCAAGAACACATATCCTAGGGATGATGGTGATATTCTACATCTGCTACATATCGATTCACATAAATCTGATCACCGATCATCATCTGGTCTCATTCTGCCAATGAAGAAAGGGTGGGATATTGTATCAATGATACAGGGATTATGAGCATAGCCCTAATGATTCACTATAGAATATTATTTATAGAGAAAATGGTTTATTTCATTCAATTCAAAATAGATAAATTGTTTTTTTATTTTTATTAAACGCACCCACCAATAACTGCCTTTATATGATGCCTATACTGGCCACCTTTAGGTCACTCCTTCATAAACTCTATATTTCAATCTTAATGGTCGCCTCAGATTTCTCATTTGAGTCCCTATTAGTGATTTATTTTGGTTAGTGTTATTAGATAAACTCAATTAATTTATTTACTTATTCAATGAACCTGCCAACGGCTGCCTCCTCCGAATGTCCCATATCGACCAACATTAGGCCATGCCTCAAGTAAACCCCATTCTCTGGATTAATCCATGGTCTCTAATTTTCAATCAAAGGATCTATTTAAAATTTATTCCACTTTTTTCATGAAACTGTGTGTTCATAATATAAGATATATTAAATATTTTTATAAAATAAATTTTGGGCTCATCAGCCCTCGGAATCTCCCACTGTCTTAGTACACAACTTTGAATATATTCATTGGAATATTTCATCGTCTTCCATGGAAAAACTAGAGTATCTACAATAACCTTGGATATTTTAGGTAAGTTACTATCATTACTCATATAAAAAATGAAATGAGATACTTCCAATAGAGATACTCTTATAGATATATTCATATGGAAAAGAGACAGAGTTGTTGTCAACACTGTATGAATATTCTATTTTTGTTAAATTTTGGACAAGATCATTGATGAATGAAGTTGTTACTTGAGTATTTACATACCAAATATATTTAAGAGGATTTTTTGAATGTGAGGAAGTGTATTTACATAAATTATTAAAATTTTATGCATTATAACTATATAAAGAATCTAGGATAGCTAGATATGAAGTTTTATCTATATAGTTATCAAACATGGAGAGTTCTATATCATATAGAAATATACAAGGATAATGGTTTAGGAATAACTGAATTTGAGGGGGAGTGGAATACCATTTAAATACTCTACAGAGTAGGGTGGTGAAATTAAAAGTTGAATGTTATTAATTATTTAAAAAATTAATCAATATGAAAGTGTTGTCTTGAATCTGTATAAGATAAGTAAGATTCAATTGGAACTTTCACTCTAATATTTTTTAATTTGTTGAGCCACCATGAGACACATAAATGTGCTCAAAAGGAAGATCAAGAATTTTGAAAAGTATTTTAACTTTCATAGATTACATAAATATTAAAATAAAATTTGTAAGGTTAAATTATAGTTATTGGATATAAAAGTTTATAACTCTTTATATAAGAGTAATTAAGAAGGATGTGTAGGGGATAAAATTTATCCAATTATATAACCATTCTATTATATGTATGGGTTCTCTAACTCGAACATAAAATGTCGAGTTAGACTATGATTCATAAATGTATGGATCTAGATACATATAGTCCATCACATTTCCAAAGGTGATGTCTAAAGATTACTATTTGGAAAAAAAATTCAAATTTACAAAATGAATTATTCTGAAAAATAATTAATATAAATGATTCATGAAAAATTATTTAGTGAGTTAAAAATCATTATTAAAATTATTATCATGATTTATGACATGATTTATGTAGATGAGAAATGTGAATATTTTGACTTGATCTTAAAAACCTAGACATCATGATTATTTTATAAGTGTTCCATGATTCAAGTAACAATTTTTAGTGATGAAGACTAAAAAATGTGAATAATTTTCACCATTAATAAGAAGATCATGTTGCGAAATATCTTGAAGACAACATAAAATTATAAGGTGGTTCTGTAATAAGAGATACGACCATTCCCTAAGGATGAGGTCACTTCATGGTGTATGGTATATAGATTGTGATTGTTCAATGAAAATAAATTCCAATAATGACATCATATACAAGTGTAGAGTATTATATAGTGTTATGGAAAGAAAAGGATATGATAATTCTGATATCATAGGGATAAGTAAGTTATTTTCTTTAAGATAATTAAAATAATATTATCTTTGATCAGTTAAATTAGTTTTGATGACTGAGAATAATGGAGATTTAAAATTACAATATTTAATGGTTATCATATTCAATGTATGAAAATAATATCCAAGAGAGATATTGAGTATATAAAAACTGATAAAGGTCAAAACGTGATTATAGAAGAGATAGAGAACTCATGTTGATATCCTATATATCCTTTTTATCAAAGATAATACTATATCCAATTTGGTGTGTGAGAAGATCATCCTTGTTCATTGAAGAAGAAGAAGAATATATACATAGAGATAGAGAGCACATCCCTGATTATACTAATTATCATTCAATATAAAGAAGAGGAAGTGAGAATATTGTCATATAATTCCTTATATTGTAGGATCTAATTAAGAAATCTAGCATATAATATATCTATATCATAAGGACTGTTTTTCGATAATAACACTGACATTTCTATGTACGAGGGACCCCTATTGATTGTTGTATTTATGGAAGGTTATTATATCTTAATAGTTTAGTGGAGACATGCGATTATTATTTCTAACACTTTAAGTGGATTAAGTTGAATATTATATTTTAATGGTAATTCCTAGTTAGTACTACATCATAATAACAGTATGTTGTTTTTTACACTATATGGTTCCCGGATTATAGGTTCAAGGTCATTACCTTTCCCTAGCTTCCTCTTAATAATAAATGAAAAGTTTTGTGTAAGTGGGATAACAACCACCATGAACTAGAGATTTATTCTTATATCTTAGAGGTGAATCTCATTAACAACCCCTAGAATTTACTCTTGTTTTACTTTCAAATTTATCAGTTCATCCATTTGAATTGAAGGTGGGTAATTAAATATGGGAGTGATATCCATTCATCGAATAGATACAGAGATAAGAGGGGGGAATGGTTTAAATTTGTAAGAAGTTACTCACACTGAATCATCTACCCCACCCCCTAAATTTTTATCCTGATCTTGTTGAAACATCAATTTCTGTTATAGAAATTATTCTACCTCTGAATGGGATATAAAAAATCTCAAAAAAAAATTATGATTTTAATGTTTCTAATTTCTCTATGTAAATTAATTATAATATAAATAATTTGAGAAGATGAATCAATTATTGATAAATATTTTCTCTCTACTAAAACTATAAATAATATATGGTATAAATAAATTAATATTCTTAAAATAAAATCCATATTTTGAAAAGAGGAATATAAATTGGTTTCCCTATGTTTGAATACTAAAGAAGAGATATTAAGCATGGATTGAGAAGATCTAGTGGTTAAATCAACCATCATAGAGATATAAAACAGCTGTTCCTAGATTATTTTAAAATATTTATCTGTTGATTAAGTAACTAAATTTTCTTTTCAATATTTTTTCCAACAGGAGAAATGTGAAATTGGGAAAGATCATCGCTCCGAAGTATTGAATTATTATTCATTTTCTATTTGGAAAAAGAACTTGTAGAATGTTTTATAATAAATTTCCATTTCTATTTATGGAATGTTTTGAGACTTTTAGAATGTGATCACCCACCTTTAATAATAATATTATAAGAGGAAGAATGCATAGACACAAAAGGTGATTATTATTTTAGATTATATTAAGAAATGTAATGCTAAAGTGCTAGAATTATATATATTAAAGATATTTTATCCCAAAATTCGGAAGCGTATGTTTGATATAATCCTGAATAAAGATAAAATAATATAAATTATTAATGAAAAGTTAAATGCATTTAATAACAATAAAATATTACCATTTATGTCAAAAATGTTCAGCTATATATCAAGGAAAATAATATTAAATATCACAAAACTTTTTTTAAATGAGAATAATCTAATTCATGGACAATATAAAGAGAAAATAATGAAATATAGTGAATGAATATTAAATTCATTACTGGATTATGGAAATAGAATCAATATTATGTGTCTTGAATTAGAGTTCACCTTTAAAAATCAATATGTTACATAGGTTGATTCATCACAACAATCCAAAAGAATATCTAATACCATAAACAATTCTATAGAGTATATGTATGATAAATTCACTCTATCTTATGGTAAGAATATCTTGAAATCATCCAAAGTTAAAAAAATCATATTCAAAAACTTATACCCTTTGTTCTAGAAAACATTATTATCACTAAATCTATTTTCATACACAATTTTGGTCACAATTCATGTTATTGAAATAATAGGTTAAAAAATTATGAGTAACCCACCACTACATATTTGGTGTATATAAGAAAATTTTAAATAAATGGTTCCCCAAAATCTTCCCAAAATAATGGTGTTTCTATAAAAAAAATAGAAACTTACTATTTCTCTTCAAAATAATTCTCAAAGGAGAAAAAAAAATTGGGTTGCCTGATTTTGGTGATTAGAAATATTTGGAAATTATGATCTATAATAAAGGAATAATATGTCAAAAAATGTAATTAAAATATATCATATAAAAAGGAGAAAGTTTTTATCTAAATAAAAGAACAAAGAGGAAGAATAAATACTATTTTTCCAAACTTGTTTGGAATCTTGGATAGTCTATATAAAAATTGTAATGGGAGGTGACATTATTATGAATATTTTTTGTGAAAATAAATCAATTATACTCGTAAATCATGTAATAAAGAATACATAGAATAATAATTCATGATATGAGATAGGTAAGTTACCCTTTTTAAAGAAAGGGAAATTTTTTTTAAAGAAAACCCCAGAAGGCTAAAAAGAATACCTCTCTAAAGATAAGAAGATACATTTATTTTGGTAGAAGAGTAAATTATATAAACTAGAAAAATAAATCTATGTAAGTGAATGTTATTGAAATTAAGATGAAGAAAAATGAGGAATCAATCCACAAAATAAATAGGCTGACTGGTTTTGTGTAAGATATTCTTGAAAATGAATTTGGAATTTCCCATAAATCCAACCATGCTTCTCAAGATTTCATGATCATTCGGCTAGATCAATAGAAAATAAAAGGAAATAAGTATAAATCACAAATGAATGTAATTACTAATGAGAAAAGGTAACTTTACCAGAATAAATTGAAATTCATTATATGTTTTCAAAAGGTTATGATCCTAAGATGTCATGAGATATTGTGTGTGAGGTGGAAGTAATATCTTCATGTATTAAAGGATTTTTTTTATAATATTACTATATCAATAAGAAATGTAAAAAATATATAATTATTTCACATAAAAAATAATGTTGGTATTTCCAATAAATCAATTGGGGGTATTATGGAACACACTTTGTTTTGAGGTATATTTTTCTCAAAAATCATGATATCTATAAGAATAATCTAAACATGTGTTGAAGAATAATATCTTACAAATTGTTTGGAGTACTTAAATTGGTTGATGAATATGTATAACATAGTACCCAATAAATATTCCATTATTTATTTATTTGTGAACATTTCTTGATAATTTCAGAACAACTTGGAGCAAACAAGTATGTTAATGTTGTTTCTCTTATGTAAAAGGAAATGAGTTGATGTCACTGAAGATACATTTTTATATCCATTCATATGAAAAAATATTGAATCTATTCTTACAATACATGAAGATTATAATTTTGTTAAAGGTTGTAAAATATCATTAAATTGTAAATATTCTACACCAAGGTCAATGTACATAAACTATTTAATCATATTTTTGAAAGTGAGGAAGAATATTTCCATAGAGTTATAATATTTCAATATATTATAACTCAATGAGAAATCTGGGAAAGCCAATTTTAAAGTTTTATCCTTATATTTACAAATCTTGAAGACTATTATATCATATGGAAATATATATGGATGATGTTGGAAGAAGAAATTATGTTATGGGGGGTACTTTAATTCAATTTAAGTACTCAAATAATTATGCATATACTTCATAAACTTTAGAATTATTCTTGAGTGATTGAAGATAATTTTTAGTTATTCCAAAGTAATTTGAAATATTTGGGAATTTGTAAATAAGTATGGATAAGGCTAGTGAAATTAGATGTTGTGGGTTTTTTAAGATTTGAAAAATTACTCAATACATAAGAGTAATTTTGAATCTATATATGATAAGTAAGGGTCATTGTAAACATTCACTCTAAAAATTCGAAAAGTATTGATCAAACTTAAGATATCTAATGGTTTTCATAAGGAATATAAATAATTTATAAAATTATTTAAACTATTACATCACATATAATGGTAAAAATATAATTCATAAGAGTTACTCATATTTACTAGGTATTGGATGTATGTAACTCATTGATATGTAAGTGTAAGTATGAAGGATGTGTAAGAGTTAAAATTTAGCAAATTCCCAAACCTCGTCGTAATACATAAGGTTTATACAACTTATATTTAAATTTAAAATATATGATAAGTAAGAGTCACTCAGAAAGAGTTTATAAATGTGTCGATCCACACTATGATACATAAAGGTAAGGTACTCAATACTTAAATTTCATCATAGTGTCAAAGGTAATATGTAAAGTTTATAACTTTTCTAGAAATATGAGATTTATATGGTGAATTATTTGTAAGAAGGGTTAATTTGTTGGATGGTTGATTTGATATTCTGTGATTTGAATATCGTGATTATAATTATAATCACTATTCAGGTAAATATTTATAGAGATGATAAATATTATACTATTGAGTTAATATTCAAATATTAAACCTCACGATGTTTTTTTGAGTATTCCATGATTCAAGAAACTAGTTTCAGTGATGAATAATTAATAAAGTGAATAAGCTAAACCGTAAAGAATAATTTATTGCAGTGAAATATTCTAAGGATGAAATATAGTATGAATATAGTTTTGTAACTTGAGAAATATTTATATAGTGAAGAGAAGGACATATCATTGTAAATAATAAATATAATGTTGTAGGAGATATTTTTGTTGTAGTATTATTCCATTATTCAAGAATACATGCCTTTATTGGTATAGAGAGTGTGATTACACCATGAGATGATCCTTCACACCACAATAGTTCATTAAACATTTTCTTGCACACAAATATATAATTATACATGTATTATGGATGGATAATTCCATGATAATTCTGATATCATGTAGAGAATGAAGGATGATTCTTTAGGGGAATTAAAAAAATATATTATTTGTGATTAGTTAAATGTGTTTTGGCGACTAAAAATGATGGAGAATTAAAATATTAATATTAATGTTTTTTATGTTCATGGTATGAAAAATATCAATGTGAGATAAATACTATATAAAAAACATGATGGAAAATAATGGATTATAGAAGAGAGGCAGATATGACATTACATTCCTGGATATCTGTCTAGTTAAAGACAGAAAGAGATCCAATGTTATGTGTGAGAATATAATATATGTGTCTTGAAGAATAATAAGGGATAGTGAATATGATTTCTTATATTGATTATAATTTAAGGTAATGAAGAGGGATTGAGAATATTATTCTCCAATTCTTTATATGATAATGTATTATTGATAAATTTGGCATACGATATCTCTAAATTGTAATGACTAAATTTATGAGATAGCCTTGATATTTTTTGTGTCTTAAGAATCCATATTTATTACCTTATTTATGAAAGAGATTGTATCATGTTATTCCAATAGATAATTGGGATTATTATTGACCATGCTTTAATAGGAGTGGGTAGAATCTTATATTTAAATAGTAAGGCTTGGTTGGCGCCAGAGCCCAATAATTTTAATTTAGATATTTTATTATACATTGTTGGATCTTGGAGTACATGCTCAATTTTATACACTTTCCAAAGCTAAAACTTGATAAAAAGGATATTTTTTTTGTGAGTGGGATAATAACAACTATACAAGAAGAAATTAGTAATCCAACATGGTGGTGAAACTCATTATAAAATCCTTATATACCTTGTTCTTTTGATTTCTTTTTTATCATATCATTCTTAAAAATAAATGGGGGGTATATAAAAATATATTGAGATCTATTACCTCAATAGGTTCATGGTTAAGATATTGTAAAATATTTTAATTGGTAATAAGTTACTCACATAGGTTCACCTCCCTGAAATTTGTTGCACCGATCTTGGTGGAACATCAATGAGAATTCCCCACTGGTAGTTGATTAAAAGCCTAATTTTTCATGTACCTACCATAGATTATAATATATGATAGTTTATACTTATAATCTTATATTTAATGGGACATGGGATGTAACACCCCAAACATCCACAGTATGCTTCTCTTTGAATAAAACAATAGCTTGTGCTATATGCAACTTCGAGTTCTAAAACACCAAGACCAATCAAACTTGCCATTTGGAATAATAATACCAACTTTTTGAAACTTTAAAATTTTTATTTTTCAAAATGGAATTCATTTTTGGAATATTAATATCAAAATTAGCATAGGGTGAATTTTTTGTTTTTTTCTGAAAACTTTCCTTTTTTAGTTAATAGTGGAAAACACTGTGTTATTATTTAAAACTGACTTTTTCTTTAAAGAATTTTTTATTTTATTTTAGTTTTTTATGTAAAAAGAGGTATGTAATACATATATATGTTCAATGTAATTCATTGAAGTCATTTTATAATAATATTAGATATATAAATTTTTATTGAACTTTTTAGTGTCTTTTACCAACCTTATAGGCGCATTTGAAAATTTTCATAAAATGTAATTTTACCAGTTCTATGAATTGAATTTAAAAAATACAAGAGACATGGTCTAAGTCAGTATGGAAAATGTGGTTTGATAATATGAAAATAATTTTTGGTGAATAGTAACTTTTGACTTTTATTTACCACAGTTAAAAGTAAATAGGGCAATTAAAGGTAAAAAATGATATTATAATTAGAATAACACATGTCCTAATTCTATTGGATAAGTGTATTTCGACAAAAATCAACCGTATCAATAAAATATGACACTTTTGGTCCACATGGATTAGATTAGAACATTTATTATTATTTAATTTAAAGAAGAGTTAAAAGTGTAAAATTCAAAGTTTAATAACTAACTCATTTTTAATATATGGTTATACATAATATAAATTCGACTATAAATATTCATTATAAAAATAAAAATATTTCCTACATAATGGTATTTTATTTATAATTTTTAGACAATAAATAATAAAAATTATTTATGACACAATGATGATGCAGTAATTACCTTATTAATGAAAGATAAAATAATTGATATTATAAATATCCAAATAAATTTAAATTGAGACTTATGATGAATTATTCTAATTTTATAGGTTATTATGACATGTTATGGTTTATTAAATAAATTTTTTCGAAATGATAAATTTTTTATGACTTTCACAAAAATAAAATACCAAATAGTGTCAAAATTGACATAAATGAGTTTTTAAAATAAATACTATATTACTAATTGATATAATATTCCTAAAAATATAAGGCTCGGGAAAAGGAATTAGATAAGGTTTTATATATTAATAATTAACCACTTGTGATTCTATTGGCTTTTTATAGTATTTTTATTAACAATTTATTATAATAATACAAGAATAAAATGGTAAAAGATAAACAATTTCACTAAGAGTTAAATCTAAAAGATAAAGTTATTATGGTGACCTAAACCTATCTAAAAACTATTTGTTAAGAGTTTTACATCCCATTACCACCTTATCCTCTAAATAAATCATTTTTTAGCCATTATAAACCTAATATTATTGTATAATAAAATAACATTACAAGCTTTTCCTAAGGTGACCCTCACCTCTCTTATAAAAGGGTACTTCTCCATCTCTTAAAATCACACCTCCAAAGCCATTTTCCTCAGACAAAACCTACTCAAATATCCTCCCAACTACCCTCCCTTAAACCTATAGGCATTACTTTGTTTATAATCTAACCTAAGGATCCCTTTAGATCAAATCAAAAGGAAACACCCGAAGAAGAGGTAATAATTTCATCACCTTTTTCAAAGTTTTTTTCTTCTTCCACTTCCTCTTTATTTGTTTTTCCATACCAAAATAATAAATTCAATACCTTATATATACATTGATGTTATTATAAATGTGGAAAAACTGTATTCATTATTCTAATTATCCTATGAATGACATGTCACAATACGTGCGTATGTACGGATTTCCATCTCTACGTCGTGGTGTAGTTTGTTATTCAAACACTTCATTATTTGGATGGGTATAATAATGAGTATAAATGATGTAAATAATAAATATAACAGGTTAATTATTCTGTATATATTATATACCATCATATTACATATGATTTCACTATCAATATAATGATATTATCGCCTGTGCGTACGTACAGATTACCATCTCCACGAACGGTATGAGATTCATTCCCCATCATAATCATTCAAGAATAATTTTCATTTTATGGTTAGAAATAATTTTTAAGAACTTCATATCATTCTAGATATGAATAAAATTCATCCTATCCCTAACAAACATGACTTACGTAACAAAAAATATAAAGGAAAATGAATCAGTTATCACCCAAAACAATGATACTACTGAAATATTATTCACAAAGAAATATTAAAAGATAATATATGATATCATATTTATGTATGTTGTTATTGTATAATTTAATAACAATGATTTAAATATTATATATTAGTTTAATGTTCCATCGATTAAGGAAAAGTGCAAGGTAAGGGTTAATTCTATAATCTCTTCATTATCCGAGGTTGTTTATCTGTGAGTATCCACAGGGACCTCTTTATCATCCACATACATATTTATTAAAAAAAATTCAAAACATTTTTACTACTTCCTAGAATATTGGTTAAAGTTATTTATACCCTATTTTAATTTTTATAAAATGTTTATAAAGGAATCTTTCCGTTGTTTTCCATACAAGGTACTTTATAACCTTTTCGACAAAATTAAGGAAGGAATGTTTTTTTACTTATACAACGGGTGCGGCTATTTTCCATCATTATAACACCTTCGAAGCTTACCTTACAATATTATAAGAATATTTTCAAAATAAATGTTTTCTTTTATAATTATTTTAATTTTAAATGATTTCAAAATAGAAAGATATATTACTCTCAAATAGTTTTGATTTCATCTATGACAACAACCTTTGATTGATTTTACACTTGTTTGAACTTGATTTATTATGATACAATCTTCTATATTGTATTAATGGTTTTTCGATATGTTTGACTATGGATGTGTTATTTTTATACCATTCATGGTTTATGGTTAAAGTATTAAAATTTTGTATGCCAGTTTTAATACGAATGTTGACATTATGTTTCAATCCTTTCAAATGAGGAATGCATTGGACTTCGTAAGTGATGGGTGGAGCTCGCTATAGCTCCTTGATGCATCAGTAAGTCTCATGAGAAAAAGTAGTGTCTTAGAACAAGTCCTTGACAAACTATTATTTGTATTCTTGGCACGAGGCCTTGATAATGTTGTTATGAAGATTGTCAATATGCATTCCATCATTATGAAATTGGCTATTGATATTACATGTGATTATTAGACTAGTATAATATCCATCTGAATAATTAAATTGAATTATTTCATTTATCTTAGCCATATTATGATGCATTTTTTTTGAAAGGCATTTGTTTTAGTCATATACATTTTCTTAGAATTTTATTCTTTTTTATGAAATTTTCTGCTATATTTTTTTCCATTATGAGCACCTAAGATCACCCCTTTCTATGTTTTATTTTTTTTCAGGATGAGAATAAGTATATTATGACTAGCTTACAAGGATAGTATAAGGGAGATGTATGTGTAAAAATGAGACACAATTTTTTTATTTTCCATTTCATAATGTAATGTAAAACTTATGTTTGTATCTACTACTTCTTATTTTACTAAACTGACTGTATTTCGGGATATGATCCCTTATGATCAAACCAATGTTATGTAATAATACACCGAATCTGGGTAATAAGGGTTATTGTGTTACAGTTGTTAATAGAGGAATTTTAGTACAACCCTTGGAAACTAGATTTAGAAAAACACTAATTTTAGAACATTACCCTAAGATAGACTTTGAGGATTAGTATAGAAAAACTTTTTTAAATTTTGGTAATGTATAAATTTTTTGAATTTTCCAAAGTAATATATCCTTTTATGGATACGAGCTGGTAGATGAGGCTCTGTAATAGATGTACCTAGGAGTGAAAACTCTGACATGGTGTTTCAAGCTTGACCAGGGGAATATTGGTACACAAAAACGGGCATTTCTTCACTCATTGTTATGAAACTCTTGGGGGATATGCATAGGATAACTCACATTTTCTTTAAAAACAATTATGAATGATTTGTGAGTATATAACTCCTTCTATAAAACACTTTTTTGATTACGGATTATATCCATAAACTGTTCAATTTATGGTAAGTGTTTTAAAAGTTTGGAATTATATATTGTGATTCATAAACTAATCTAGTGTATGCCATTGTTTAGAAATGACGCACAATGGAAGGAATGGAAACCATATCAACGCATGTAATCCATGTAGGGATTTCCCTCCTAATCAAGATAATTATAGTGGATCTGGTGATGCAGTTAGTGCTGATCATCTTATCACCATACCAGGATAACTCACTCAAGTTATGAAAAATAACCTTACCCATAGAGAGAACCTTGATCCACAACATGGAGGATTAATGTTAGACCGCTTCATGAGGAAACAACAACCAACATTAAATGGGAATAAAAATTCATTTGTAACTTCACAATGGATAATTGGCTTAGAGAAAATATTTCATTCTTTTGGGAGTAGCGAAAGGGAAAAAGTTGTCCTTGTAGTTTATCGCGTCACAGGAGATGCAGATCAATGGTGGTCATTAATTAAAAACACAAAAGAAGATGAAGAAGTATCGAATGTGTAATGGAGGGGGTTAAAAGATATTTTCATAGAAAAATTCTTTCCTTGTGACCATTAAGCAGATATGGAAAGAAAATTTCTGAGTCTGAGGCAAAAGGAGGATGATAATGTCACAAAGTATGAGTCCAACTTTACAAGGTTAGCAAGGAAATAAGAAGATTATATACATAACCCAAGGGGTATGATTGATTAATTCATTGGTGGCTTTATTATTTATTTTGATTCATTAAATAAAGGACTTGGTTTTTTCCTTAGGTAAAATGATAGGGTAATTTCCTATGCATCACAACAGCTAAAAATTCATGAACAAAACTATCTCACTCATGGTCTTGAGTTAGTATCTTTAATCTTTGCTTTGAAGATATGGAAAAACTATCTCTATGGATAAAATGTGAGATATATACTAATTACAAGAGTCTAAAGTATATTTTCTCACAGAAAGAACTCAACAAGAGGCAAGACGATGCCTAAAACTACTCAAATATTATTATTTCACTATAAACTATCACCTAGGGAAAGAAAATAAGGTGGAAGATGACTTGAGCAGAAACGATCATGGAGTTTTGAACAAGATGAGAGTTAAAAGGGATCCTATGTTCATGGATCTTGTAAATATGGATATCGGAATAATTAGGGAAGGTGAATTATCAATAATTTTTCAAATGGTTGCCAAACCATATTTACTAGAAAGGATAAAAGTTCTCAGACTGATGATGAGGAGTTTCAAAATAAAATTAAAGCTCTGAATGATGGGATATTGATCGACTTTACATATGAAGATAGAATTTTGAAATTTGGGAAGAGACTTTATGTCCCTGACTTACCTGATTTAAAAAGTGAATTTTTGCATGATACTCATAGCTCAAATTTCTCTATATACCTTGGTATCACTAAGATGTATAGATATTTGAATGAAAATATATGGTGTGACAACATGAAGAGAGATATTGCTGATTATGTGTCAAGATGTACAGTTTATCAACAAGTGAAATCTGGAAGACAACATCCTAGAGGTGTCACACAACCTCTTCACATACTGGAGTGGAAATGGGATTATATTACAATGGACTTTGTAATGGATCTTGTAACGACCCAAATTTTCATTAATGGAAAATCCCTCTTGATCCAGTTAAATGTTTCTTTATGTTTTTATAAGATGTCAACTTCTTTAGTTTTACGTTAAGATTTGTGACTGTTACTTTCATAGTCGTTGAACATTGATCATCTGGGTAGTTTAAATATAAGGCTTTAACGAAACCATTTTTACTCAGACAAAGGAAGTGATGGCCTCATCCAGTAGAATTGCCCCTTACGAAGCCCATTTGTCGGAGCTCGGTAAAGAGGTGGCGTCTTTGGGCTTTGCCCTTGACCAAGCCCAAGCTGAGCTTCATCAATTCAAGCTCGAACGTGATCGTCTACGGGAAAAATGGAAGTTGATAGAGATTACCACTCGAGCGATGTTATCCGAGCAGCCCCAAGAGTCTGTCACCATCGCGCACCTTACCCTTAGGTCTTATGCGGCTATTTTAAGGGGTTATGTAACAAATAAGTAGAACCATGTTCATGTACATTATTTTTTTTATATATATAATAATGAATATAATTTCTAGTCATTTTTGATACATTGTAATTAGTTTTTAAAGTACAAATGGTATTTTTAGTTATTATTTAATTAAGAATTATATTTTATTAAATTAGAGGATTTTTGAATTAAATAATATTTTAATAAAATATTATTATTAATATTAAATTAATTGTCATTAAATATAAATGATCTTATAATTTTATGAATGCAATTAAAATGTTTATTAAGGTTTGAAAGCCATTTCTGTCAAAACCCGTGAATTTCTTTATAAATGTCGGTTTTTATTTTAAAAGTGAAAATTCACATATTTAGAAAATTGTTTAGATAAAATAAATATTATTTTTGGAATCAGGACGTCGAAATTATCCAACGGTGAATTTTTCATAATTTTCTGAGACAGTCAAATTTTTGGGTAAAAATTAAATACCATTTATATATATAATGTGTTTTATGACATCATAATGACCCGATGGTGATGTAATAAAATACCATAATCCATATGTTCGGCCAATATATGTTTTATCATTAAAATAATGAGGTTTTGGGTTTGTTTGACTCACTTTTCAAAGCATTAATGGAGCCCTCAAGACTTATTCAACACTTTGCCTTTTTAAATTAATTTCCATGGGAGTGTGACTCACCTCCACATAAGCAACCCTAATTTTTTAATAAGTTCGGACCTTGGACTTGTAAAATATTGTTTTCCTCCTTCCTTTTTCAGAAACCATGGGCAAATACCATGGGATGGTTTGTGGTTTGGATTATTTTAATATAAGGGGTCCCAAACCTAAATAATAAAGAATTCTCTCACCTTTCCTATATAAACCCACCCAAGCTCCCACTTCCTCCTCACTCAAAGCCCTTGAAGTTCGTCCAACCTCTGCCCTACTCTCTCTAGAATCCTCTCAAGGTGCCCCAAGCTCCCAAGAAGCCTCTCACAAGCCTCTCTCTAGCCTTTGGAAGCACACTTCCAAGTAAGGGTTTTTTCTTCCTTTCTCATTTTTTGTCAATTTTCTTTAAGTTGTATTGCCCTTTTAATTTAATTTATGAATGTTGGGGTATGGTTTCGCACCTCCCCCATACTTCCCTCTTATTGTTTGAATGATGGGAGAACCCTTTCTCTCTCATTAAATGCCTCCCATGTACACCCGTTACTATGCCGAAATTCCGAAAGGAACTTCTCTCTCTTCTTTTATATTCAAGCAATACTTTTGTATCATGAATCTAAATTCCATTTATGTTGTTGGGACATATATATATATGATCTCCTTACTGTCCATTTCATGTAAATATGATGAGGAACCCCTTTCTCTCTCATCAACCTTTTTTATGAATTCTTATGTCACGCCGTTACGCTGCCGAAATCGCACCAATTTTCTAAGCCAATGTCTTTGTGTAGTGAATACCATGCCCATTTCTCCATCAAGGGTATTCACCTTTATGCACATATACGTATTGATTGTAAAGTTTCATGTATGAATTCCACATTCCTTTATCGTGGAAGAAATGATTATGTTTTATGAATCCATGTTTTATGATCCATGTGGCACACTTATGCATGAAATGAAATGTTTAAGAAGGGTGCGCCCTGATAGCGCTCCAATGCATTGGGTAAAGTATAGTATCATGATACGTCATGTGCAATGAGTGTTGACTCATGCTAATTCAAGTGCAACGAGGGTTTACTCGTGCTTCAAGTGCAATGAGGGTTTACTCATGCTCCATGTGCAATGAGCCTTGGCTCATGCTAATTCAATGTTAAGTGTTGTTGCCACATTTCCATGTTATGATTATCATGCTTTATCATGCCTTTATGTTCATGTCTCTCTTATGCTCTATTGATATGCCTATTTCCTAACATGTATTGTACTCCTCATGTTATTCATTGTGTACTCCCTTACTGGGCTTTATAGCTCACCCTTTTCTTATGCATGTCCTCAGGTTATCCCATGCAATGCTAAGTACGAAGGATTGTAGTGGTCATGTAAAGGAAGTTTTCAATAAGGATGTTGTATTTCATGTTTAAAGTTTTTATGTAATTATCCTAAGCCCCAAATACACTAAACCTCTCGATCTTCTTTGTTGTATCAAGTGAAGTTTTATGTAGTAAAGCATGTTTAAGTTGTAATAAAAAAAGCAGGGTTGTCATAGTTGGTATCAGATGATAGGTTTAGTTATTTTTGGGATTAGGAAACCCTAGTAAAGCCTTAGATACAAGACTAAGCATAATAAAAACATCCCTAAGTTTTGGTAAATACTAAGTAAGTGTTTTATCAAACAAATACATCCCTCTCTGGATACGAGCAGGTAGAGGCGGCTCTGGCACAGATGTATCCTAGGGGTAAAACCCGAAAACACCGCTTTGAGCTAGACTCGAACGGGAACTGGTGCACGACAACGGGCCTTGCTGCACTCTTGGTTACGACACTCCCGGGGGATATGTTTTGATAAATTCACAATCTTAGTATGAACCCTTATTAAGGGAAAAATGCCCCTAAGAATATATGTTAGAAGGAAGATCATGAAAAGCCTGGATTGAATCCTATAGACTCATGAGTTAAAGATATTAAAGTTTATTTATAAGTCATCAACTTTTGTCTTTGGATTACCCTTTATGTGTTACCCCTAACTTTCCTTTTATTCCAGCCAATGGCCGGTAATAGGAGAACTAGGGCTAACAACCGTTGTGAAGATCAGTGTGATGATTGTACCAATGAGATGCCCAATCCAATGGGAGCGGGAATCGCGAACTTTGTCACGCTTCTCTCTCAGTTAACTCAAGTTTTGAATAGAAACACTGGTCAAGAGGAACGTTCAACCCCCCCTAAGAAAGAACAAGTCGCTATTGAAAGCTTCATGAGACAAAGGCCTCCTACTTTTAGTGGATCATCTGATCCCACGATTGCTGAACAATGGATCAACTCCATTGAAAAGATATTCTCCATCCTCCAATGCTCTGAAAAAGAGAAGGTTCTCCTGGCGGCTTATCGTATGGAGGGTGAAGCTGATCAATGGTGGACATTGATCAAAAATACGAAGCCTGAGGAGGAGATCGAGGCTTTGGAATGGAAGGTATTCCGGAAGATGTTTTTCGATAAATATTTTCCACGCACCCTCCGTCTTAAGATGGAAAGGGACTTCCTTTCCCTCAAGCAGAAAGATGAGGAATCTGTGGGAGCGTACGAGGCAAACTTCACAAGGCTTGCACGATACGCTTCTGGCTTTGTCGTTACCCCCGAATGCAAGGTTGACCGCTTCTTTGGTGGGCTGAAGCCTAGCTTGCGGAAAGCATTAGCGATCCGTGACTTCGACAGCTATGAGGAAATTGTCCGATGTGCCCTTAAGGTTGAAATGGAGATCGGAGAATCACAGGGGTATCATGGGGACAAGAAGCGGAAGGTGGACTTCAATGCTGGTGGTCCGATGGATAAATCCAACGGCGCTAAGAAATTCCAGCACCCCACTTGCCAAAAGTGTGGAAAGAAGCACCCTGGAAATTGCCTTAGGGGGACAAGAAAATGCTTCAAGTGTGGAAGAGAAGGGCACCTAGCTGTTAACTGTCAGCAAGAAGGACCCGCGGCTGCGACGGAGGGGAGGAACGCTCCGTTCGAACCTCAACGCGTTGTTCAATGCTTCAAATGCAAAGAACCGGGTCATTTTGCGAATCAGTGCCCTAATCCAAGGGTTATCGGAGGCAATCAACAACCTCCAAGACAGCAAGGAAGAGCTTTTGCCATCACTTCTGCCGAAGTGAACCCCGACAACGAAGTGGTGACAGGTACGCTAGTTATTCATTCAAGAATAGCGAACGTACTTTTTGATTCAGGTTCTACGCATTCTTTTATATCTCAAAAGATTAGTATAACAATCTCTGCACCACCACAAACCATGGAAGTAAAGATGTCGGTGAGTACGGCAAATGGGGCAATCATTGCATCCCATGAGTATAAGTCCTCCCCTGTTATAATCTGCGGATTGAATTTCCCAGCGAACCTCGTCATACTCCCTTTGGTGGAATTTGATGCAATTCTTGGCATGGATTGGCTTTCCTTATATAGAGCCAACATAAATTGTCGGGAGAGGGAAATCACACTCCATATGGAGAATCGACCCCCGATTCTTTACAAGTGTCAGGAGGAAGATGAATCTCTTTTAGCTCCATCATCTCAAGCATGGATATTACTGCCTTATGAGCACGCATATCTGGCTCAGATGATTGAGTCCAAGGAAGAAACCACCCTTGAAGAAATGCCTATTGTGAGGGAATTCGCTGAAGTATTTCCAGAGGAACTTCCTGGTCTTCCTCCAAGAAGAGATGTTGAGTTCTCAATTGAACTTATACCTGGGGCACTACCAATATCCAAGACTCCATATAGAATGGCTGTGGTTGAGCTTGAAGAACTGAAGAAACAACTACAGGAGAATCTGGATAAAGGGTTTATACGCCCAAGTGCATCACCATGGGGTGCACCAGTCCTCTTCGTCAAGAAGAAGGATGGGTCAATGCGGCTTTGCATCGATTATCGTGAACTTAACAAAATCACGATAAAGAACAAGTATCCTCTCCCAAGAATCGATGACTTGTTTGATCAGCTGCGTGGATCTCAATACTTCTCCAAGGTCGACTTGCGGTCGGGATATTATCAAGTAAGGGTGAAGAAGGAAGATATCCCCAAGACTGCTTTTCGTACAAGGTACGGGCACTATGAATTCATAGTAATGCCTTTTGGACTCACCAATGCTCCAGCAATATTCATGGATTTGATGAATAGAGTCTTTAGATATTACCTAGATAAATTTGTGGTAGTCTTTATAGATGATATTCTAATATACTACAAAACCAAGGAGGACCATGAGGAGCATTTAAGAACTGTACTGGAGACTTTGCGCAAGGAGAAGCTCTATGCCAAGTACAGCAAGTGTGAGTTCTGGTTGAAGGAGGTCTCATTCTTGGGCCATATCATCACAAGCAATGGGATATCTGTGGACCCCTCCAAAACAGATGCAATTGAGGGATGGCCGAGGCCAACATCGGTAACTGATATCCGTAGCTTCTTGGGGTTAGCTGGATATTATCGACGATTTGTGAGAAACTTCTCACGATTGTCCAACCCTCTTACCAAGCTAACTCGAAAGGGAGTAAAGTTTGCTTGGAGTGATGAATGCGAAGAAAGCTTCAAGGAGTTGAAAAGGAGGCTTATCACTGCACCTGTGCTCACTTTACCCACAAGTGGAGAGCTTTTTGTGGTATTTAGTGATGCTTCGAAGAAGGGCTTAGGATGTGTGCTGATGTAGAATGATAAAGTGATATCCTATGCCTCAAGACAGTTGAAAATCCATGAGAGAAACTATCCAACGCATGATCTGGAGTTGGCGGCGGTGATCTTTGCCTTGAAAATCTGGCGGCATTATCTCTATGGAGAGAAATGTGAGATATATACTGACCACAAGAGTCTTAAATATATATTCACACAGAAAGAGCTTAATATGCGCCAGAGAAGATGGATAGAGCTCATAAAGGATTATGACTGTTCAATACATTACCACCCTGGGAAGGCGAACAAGGTAGCGGATGCCCTAAGTAGAAAGGATCCAGCAATTCTATCAATGATGAGAATTGAGAAGGATCCAATCTTCTTAGACTTGATGAAGATGGACGTGGGAATCATAAAGAAGGGAACATCATCAATCCTTTCACAAATGATTGCTCAACCATCTCTTTTGGAAAGGTTAAAGGATGCTCAAAAGGATGATGCGAGAATCCAAGAAAAAGTGGAAGCTATCAAAAAGGGAAAATCCTCAGAGTTTAATGTTAATGAAGAAGGAATTGTGCGGTTTGGGAAAAGACTATGTGTCCCATCAAGTTCGGAGCTGAAGAAGGAACTTTTGGATGATGCACATAGTTCAAATTTCTCTATTCACCCAGGGAGCACAAAGATGTATCGAGATCTCCGAGAAAACTTTTGGTGGGATAATATGAAGAAGGAGATCGCTGAATATACATCAAAGTGCCTGGTGTGTCAGCAAGTGAAGGCAGAGAGACAGAAGTCTAAGGGGATGATGCAACCATTGCCCATACCAGAATGGAAATGGGAGAACATCACCATGGACTTCGTCACTGGACTTCCAAGGACATCCAAAAGCAACAATGCAATCTGGGTTATTGTGGATCGTCTTACAAAGACTGCACACTTCATTGCTATTCGAGAGGATTTCTCTTTGGATCAACTGGCACGGATATATATCAGGGAAGTGGTACGATTGCATGGAGTACCACTATCTATTGTGTCGGACCGAGATCCAAGATTTACCTCTAAGTTTTGGAAGAGTCTTCAACATGCTCTGAATACTGAACTGAACTTCAGTACGGCCTATCATCCTCAAACTGATGGCCAATCCGACCGGACTATCCAAACACTTGAGGATATGTTGAGAGCATGCTCAATGGACTTTAAAGGAGGATGGGATCAACATCTTCCTCTAGTTGAGTTCTCTTATAATAATAGTTTCCACTCGAGCATCCAAATGGCACCATATGAAGCCCTGTATGGGAAAAGGTGTAGAACACCGGCATGTTGGGATGAGGTCGGTGAACGTAAGCTGCTTGGACCGGAAATGGTCGAAGAAATGGTGGAGAAGGTGAAAACCATTCAGCAGCATATCAAGGCAGCCCAAAGTCGACAGAAGAGTTATGCAGACAATCGTCGACGAGACCTTGAGTTTAAAGTCGGAGACATGGTGTTTTTACGCATATCTCTGTGGAAGAAGGTCATGAGGTTTGGAAAGAAAGGGAAGTTAAGTCCAAGGTACATCGGCCCCTTCGAGATTCTTGATCGTGTTGGGGCTGTGGCCTATCGACTAGCACTTCCACCTACTATGTCCAAGGTGCATGATGTCTTCCATGTATCCCTCTTAAGGAAGTACATACCAGACCCTTCACATGTACTCTCTTCTGAGGTGGTACAATTAGAAGACGATCTTTCTTATGAGGAGCTACCAGTGAAGATCTTAGATCGTAGAGAAAACGTTCTACGAAATAAGACAATGCCCCTCGTCAAGGTGTTGTGGAGAAACCACGAGTTTGAAGAAGCAACTTGGGAGTCGGAGGATATGATGAATCTAAGTTACCCACATTTGTTTTAGTGTGGGAAAAGGAAAATTTCGAGGGCAAAATTTCTTAAGGGGGGAATGTTGTAACGACCCAAATTTTCATTAATGGAAAATCCCTCTTGATCCAGTTAAATGTTTCTTTATGTTTTTATAAGATGTCAACTTCTTTAGTTTTACGTTAAGATTTGTGACCGTTACTTTCATAGCCGTTGAACATTGATCATCTGGGTAGTTTAAATATAAGGCTTTAACGAAACCATTTTTACTCAGACAAAGGAAGTGATGGCCTCATCCAGTAGAATTTCCCCTTACGAAGCCCATTTGTCGGAGCTCGGTAAAGAGGTGGCGTCTTTGGGCTTTGCCCTTGACCAAGCCCAAGCTGAGCTTCATCAAGTCAAGCTCGAACGTGATCGTCTACGGGAAAAATGGAAGTTGATAGAGATTACCACTCGAGCGATGTTATCCGAGCAGCCCCAAGAGTCTGTCACCATCGCGCACCTTACCCTTAGGTCTTATGCGGCTATTTTAAGGGGTTATGTAACAAATAAGTAGAACCATGTTCATGTACATTATTTTTTTTATATATATAATAATGAATATAATTTCTAGTCATTTTTGATACATTGTAATTAGTTTTTAAAGTACAAATGGTGTTTTTAGTTATTATTTAATTAAGAATTATATTTTATTAAATTAGAGGATTTTTGAATTAAATAATATTTTAATAAAATATTATTATTAATATTAAATTAATTGTCATTAAATATAAATGATCTTATAATTTTATGAATGCAATTAAAATGTTTATTAAGGTTTGAAAGCCATTTCTGTCAAAACCCGTGAATTTCTTTATAAATGTCGGTTTTTATTTTAAAAGTGAAAATTCACATATTTAGAAAATTATTTAGATAAAATAAATATTATTTTTGGAATCAGGACGTCGAAATTATCCAACGGTGAATTTTTCATAATTTTCTGAGACAGTCAAATTTTTGGGTAAAAATTAAATACCATTTATATATATAATGTGTTTTATGACATCATAATGACCCGATGGTGATGTAATAAAATACCATAATCCATATGTTCGGCCAATATATGTTTTATCATTAAAATAATGAGGTTTTGGGTTTGTTTGACTCACTTTTCAAAGCATTAATGGAGCCCTCAAGACTTATTCAACACTTTGCCTTTTTAAATTAATTTCCATGGGAGTGTGACTCACCTCCACATAAGCAACCCTAATTTTTTAATAAGTTCGGACCTTGGACTTGTAAAATATTGTTTTCCTCTTTCCTTTTTCAGAAACCATGGGCAAATACCATGGGATGGTTTGTGGTTTGGATTATTTTAATATAAGGGGTCCCAAACCTAAATAATAAAGAATTCTCTCACCTTTCCTATATAAACCCACCCAAGCTCCCACTTCCTCCTCACTCAAAGCCCTTGAAGTTCGTCCAACCTCTGCCCTACTCTCTCTAGAATCCTCTCAAGGTGCCCCAAGCTCCCAAGAAGCCTCTCACAAGCCTCTCTCTAGCCTTTGGAAGCACACTTCCAAGTAAGGGTTTTTTCTTCCTTTCTCATTTTTTGTCAATTTTCTTTAAGTTGTATTGCCCTTTTAATTTAATTTATGAATGTTGGGGTATGGTTTCGCACCTCCCCCATACTGCCCTCTTATTGTTTGAATGATGGGAGAACCCTTTCTCTCTCATTAAATGCCTCCCATGTACACCCGTTACTATGCCGAAATTCCGAAAGGAACTTCTCTCTCTTCTTTTATATTCAAGCAATACTTTTGTATCATGAATCTAAATTCCATTTCTGTTGTTGGGACATATATATATATGATCTCCTTACTGTCCATTTCATGTAAATATGATGAGGAACCCCTTTCTCTCTCATCAACCTTTTTTATGAATTCTTATGTCACGCCGTTACGCTGCCGAAATCGCACCAATTTTCTAAGCCAATGTCTTTGTGTAGTGAATACCATGCCCATTTCTCCATCAAGGGTATTCACCTTTATGCACATATACGTATTGATTGTAAAGTTTCATGTATGAATTCCACATTCCTTTATCGTGGAAGAAATGATTATGTTTTATGAATCCATGTTTTATGATCCATGTGGCACACTTATGCATGAAATGAAATGTTTAAGAAGGGTGCGCCCTGATAGCGCTCCAATGCATTGGGTAAAGTATAGTATCATGATATGTCATGTGCAATGAGTGTTGACTCATGCTAATTCAAGTGCAACGAGGGTTTACTCGTGCTTCAAGTGCAATGAGGGTTTACTCATGCTCCATGTGCAATGAGCCTTGGCTCATGATAATTCAATGTTAAGTGTTGTTGCCACATTTCCATGTTATGATTATCATGCTTTATCATGCCTTTATGTTCATGTCTCTCTTATGCTCTATTGATATTCCTATTTCCTAACATGTATTGTACTCCTCATGTTATTCATTGTGTACTCCCTTACTGGGCTTTATAGCTCACCCTTTTCTTATGCATGTCCTCAGGTTATCCCATGCAATGCTAAGTACGAAGGATTGTAGTGGTCATGTAAAGGAAGTTTTCAATAAGGATGTTGTATTTCATGTTTAAAGTTTTTATGTAATGATCCTAAGCCCCAAAGACACTAAACCTCTCGATCTTCTTTGTTGTATCAAGTGAAGTTTTATGTAGTAAAGCATGTTTAAGTTGTAATAAAAAGCAGGGTTGTCATAGATCTACTGAAGACTCCTAGAAGGAATGATGCAATATGGGTCATTGTTGATCATCTTACCAAGTCATTACATTTTCTTGCTATAAGAGAAGATTTAACACTTGAACGTTTAAAAGACTATATATTAATAAAGTTTTAAGACTTCATGGATTACCCCAATCGATTGTTTCTGATCATGATCCTCATTTTACATAAAGATTCTAGAAAAGTCTTCAGAAGGCCCTATATATTAAATTTCATTTGAGCACTTCCTACTACCCTCAAACTGATGGACCATCAGAATCGAATCTTCAAACCTTAGAAGACATGTTGAGATCTTTCTCACTTGATTTTTAAGATATGAGGGATTAGTATTTACCTATGGTAGAATTTTTTCTATAATAATAGATTTCATTCAAGTATTCAGATGGCACCATATGAAGCTTTATTTGGAAAAATATGTCTCGCACCAAGTTGTTGGGATGATGTTAGTGAAAGAAAACTCATAGGCCCTGAACCTGTTGATTAAATAAGGGAAAAGGTGAAGTTTATCCAAAACCACATCAAAACAGATCAATGTAGGAAAAACAGATATACTGATAACTGAAGAAAAGATTTGAAATTTGAAGTAGGATATCATGTTTTCATGAATGTATCTCCATGTATGGGTGCTATAAATTTCAGTAAGAATGGTAAATTGAGTCCCAAGTACATAGGACCTTTTAAAATTCTTAAACGAATTGGGGTTGTAGTTTATCATTTAGCAGTGCCTCCAAGTCTCTCCAATGTTCATGATGTGGTCCACGTATCACTGTTTAGAAAATACATGTCTTCCCTAATGCATGTACTCGCCTATGATGAAATAGAACTAGAACCTGAGATGTCTTATTGCAAATATCCTATTATAATTCTTGATACCATAGAACAAGTGTTGAGAAACCGGACGACTCCTCCGGTGAAAGTTCTATGGAGAAACCATAAGATGGAGGAGACAATGTGGGAACAACAAGAACTTATGATGGAGAACCAGCCAAATCATTTTCATCAGTAATATTCTATAAATTTCAAGGATGAAATTATTTGAAGGAGGGAAGAATGTAACACCCCAAGCTTCCACGGTACGCTTCTCTTTGAATAATATAATATCTTGCGCTATACGTAACTTCGAGTTCTAAAACACCACGACCAATCAAACTAGCCATTATGAATAGTAATACCCAATTTTTGAAATTTTATAAATTTTATTTTTCAAAATGGACTTCATATTTTGGATTCAGAATATCAAAATTATCCTAGGGTGAATTTTTTTTATTTTTCTGAAAACATTCTATTTTTGATTAATAGTGAAAAAAACTGCATTATTATTTAAAACAGAATTTTTATTTAAATATTTATTTATTATATTTAAATTTATTTTAGATAAATATAGATACATAATACCTATATATGTTCAATGTAATTCATTGGAGTCATTTTATAACAATATTATATATATAAAATTTTAATGAACTTTTTACCGTCTTTTACCCACATTCTAGGCGCATTTGAAAATTTTCATAAAACAAAATTTCTCTGCTTCTGTGAACTGAATTTAAAAAATCTGAGAGATATGGTTGAAATTAGTAAGTAAAATATTTTTCAATAGGATGGAAATGTTTTTTGGTGAATAGTAACTTTTTGACTTCTATTTACCACGGTTAAAAGTAAATAGGGTAATTAAAGGTAAAAATGATATTATAATTACCCTAAAACATGTCATAATTCTATTGTATAAGTATATTTAGAAAAAAATAAATCTTAGGAATAAAATAAGATCCTTTAGGTCCACGTGGATTAGATTAGGACATTTATTATTATTTTATTTAAAGAATAGTTAAAAGTGTTAAATTCAATGTTTAATAATAAAACCATTTTTAATATTGGGTTATACATAAGATAAATTTGACTATAAATATTAATTAGAAATCTAAAAATATTTCCTACATAATGGTATTTTATTTATAATTTTTAGGCATTAAATAGTTAAATTTATTTAGGACACAATGATGATGGAGTAATTACCTTATAAATGAAAGATAAAAATAATTGATATTATAAATATAAAAATAAATGTAAATTGAGAATTATGATGAATACCACTAATTTTATAGGTTAATATAAAATTTTAGGGTTTATTAAATAAATTTCTTTCTAATTAATAAAGTTTTTATGACTTTCACAAAAACAAATTACCAAATAGTGTCGACATTTACATAAATGAGTTTTTAAAAAAAATACTATATTATTAATTGATATAATATTCCTAAAAATATAATTCTAAGCCAAAGGACTTAGATAAGTTTGGGTATATAAATAATGAACCACTAGGGGTTATCTTGGCTTTTTATAGAATGTTTATTAACAATTTATTATAATAATACAACAATACAATAGTAAAAGTTAACCTGTTTAACTAAGAGTTAAATCCAAAACATAAGGTTATTATGGTGAAATAAACCAGTATAAAACCAATTGGTTGAGATTTTTTCGACCCATACCCACCTTATCCTCTAAATAAATATTTCTGGAGCCATTATAAACCGAATATTATTGTATAATGAAATAATATTTCAAGCTTTTCCTAAAGTGACCCTCACCTCTCTTGTAAAAAGGTACTTCTCCTTCTATAAAAATAACACCCTTAAAGCCATTTGGCTCAGCCAAACCCTACTCAAATATCCTCCCAACTACCTTCCCTTCAACCTAGAGTCATTAATTTAGTCAAAATCTATTCTAAGGATCCCTTTTGATCAAATCAAAAGGAAACACCTGAAGAATAGGTAATAATTTCACCACCTTTTTCAAAGTTCTTTTCTTCTTCCACTTACTCTTTCTTTGTTGTTTTCATAAAAAAAATAACTCCATTACCTTATAAATACTGTGATGTTATTATAAATATGGTATAACTATATCCATTATTCTATCCATCCTATGAATGACATGTCAACATACGTGCGTACGTACGGCTTACTGTGTCCACGTTGTGGTGTGGTTTGTTATTCAAACACTTAATTAATTGGATGGGTATAATAATGAGTATATATGATTTAAATAATAAATATAAAATGTTAATTATTCTTTATATATTATATAATATCCAATTACATAGGATTTCACCATCAATATAATGATATTGTCGTTTGTGTGTACGTACAGATTACTGTCTCCACGAACGCGATGAGATTCATTCCCCCTCGTAATCATTCAAGAATAATTTTCATTTTATGATTAAAAATAATGTTTAAGAACTTAATGTCATTTTTTATATAAATCAAATACATCTTATCCATAACAAACATGACTTACGTAACAAAACATATAAAGGAAAATGAATCAGTTATCACCCGAAACAATGGTACTACTAGAATATTATTAACAAAGAAATATTAGAAGATCATATATGATATAATATTTATGTATGTGGTTCTTGTATAGTTTAATAACAATGATTTAAATGTTATATAAGAGTTTAATATAACCTTGATTGAGGAAAAGTTCAAGGTAATGGTTAATTCTACAATTTCTTCATTATCCAAGGTTGTTTATACGTGAGTATCTACTTTGACCTCTTTATCATCCACATCTCTATTTTTTAAAAATATATTTCAAAACATTTTTACTACTTCTATAATTTGGGTTAAAGTAATTTATACCCAGGTTTACATTTTATAAAATTTTATAAATGAATATTTCAGTCATTTTCCAAACAATGTACTTTACTACCTTTTCAACAAAATAAAGGAAAGAATTTTTTTTAACTTATACAGAGGGTGCAGCTATTTTCTGCTGTTATAACATCATTTAAACTTCACTTGTAACACCCCAATCTTCCATGATACGTTTCCCTTTGAATAATGTAATAGCATGCATTGTACGCAACTTCGAGATTCTAACACACTGTGACCAGTCAAACTAGTCGTAATGAATAGTGATACCCACTTTTTGAAATTTTAAAAAAAATTACCTTTGAAAATGGACTTCATTTTTGGATTTTGATTATCCAAATTAGCTTAGGGTGGATTTTTGTTATTTTTCTGAAAACTTTCAATTTTTTGATAAATAGTGAAAACCCTAACTTATAGTTTGAAACTAAATTTTAATTTAAATAATTGTTTATTTTATTGAAATTTATTTTATGTCAAAATAGATACATAATACCAATATAAGTTCAATGTAATTTATTGGAGTCGGTTTATAATAATTTTAGATATATAAAAATTTTATTGAACTTTTTACCACCTCTTACCCACCTACTAGGAGCATTTACAAATTTGAATAAAACATAATTTTACCACTTATATGAATTTAATTTCAAAAATCTGAAAGACATGGTTGATATGAGTAAGTAAAATGTGGTTCAATAAGATAAAAATAATTTTTCAGGAATAGTAACTTTTGACTTTTATTTACCACGGTTAAAAGTAAATTGGGTATTTAAAGGTAAAAATGATATTATTATTTACCCAAAACATGTACTAATTCTATTGGATAAGTGTAATTCGAAAAAAAACAACCTTATTAATAAAATATGATCGTTTAGGTCCACTTGAATTAGATTAGGACATTTATTATTATTTAATTCAAAGAATAGTTAAAAGAGGTATATTCAATTCTTAATAACTAAACCATTTTTAATATAGGGTTATACATAAGATAAATTGGATTATAAATATTAATTATAAAGATAAAACTATTTCCTACATAATGGTATTTTATTTATATTTTTTAGACATTAAATAATTTAATTTATTTATTACACGATGATGAAGCAGTAATTACTTAATTAATGAAATATTAAAATATTAAATATTATAAATATACAAATAAATGTAATTTTAAACTTTCAATGAATTAAACTAATTTTATAGGTTAATATGACATTTTATGGTTGGTTATATGATTTTTTTTCGATGTAATAATGTTGTCATAAATTTAGAAAAAACAAAATACCAAATAGTGTCAAAATTGACATTAAAGAGTTTTTAAAACAAATATTATATTATTAATTGATATTTTGTTCCTAAAAATCTAAGGTTTGGCCAAAAGACTTATATAATGATAGGAGTATCATTAATTAACCACGTTGTGTTCTCTTGAAAGTGTATAGTATGTTTATGAACCATATAATATAAAAATACAAAGAGACATGGTAAATGTCAAACTATTTAACTAAGAGTTAAATCTAAAAGATAAGGTTAATATAGTGAACCAAACCTATATAAAATTTATTGGTTGAGTGGTTTTCTACCCATACATACCTTATAATTTAAATAATTTATTTTAGAGCCATTGAAAACCGAAAATAATTTTATTATAAAATAATATTTCTATCTTTTCCTAAGGTACCCATCACCCCTCTTATAAAAGGGAACTCCCCCTTCCCTCAAATTTACACCATCAAAGCCTTCTGTCTTGGAAAAAATCTGCCCAAATACCCTCTCAATTGTCCTCCCTTCATACTAGAGGCATTCCTTTAGTCAGAAAGCCAACTTAAGAAGCCCTTTTGATCAAATCAAAAGGAAGAACCCGAAGAAGAGGTAAATATTTCATCACTTCTTTCAAGTTCCTTTCTTCTTCCACTTCCTCTTTCTTTGTTGTTTCCATTATAAAATAATAAATCCAGTATCTTCTATATAATGTGATGTTATTATAAATATGGTAAAACCATATACATTATTCTATCCATCCTTTGAATGACATGTCCCCATAAGTGCATACGTATGGCTTACCGTCTCCACGTGGTGGTGTAATTGTTATTCAGTACATTATTATTTGGATGGGTATAATAATGATGTGTAATTCATGTAAATAATAAATATATAATGATAATGATTATGTATATATGAACTACCATCCAATTATATGTTATTTTAATATCAAAAGAATGATATTGTCGCTCGTCTGTACGTACAGATTACCGTCTCCACAAACACGATGAGATTTGTCACTCCCGCTTATATTTATTTACCTTTATTTTTATTTTTATGGATTTCGGGTGTTCGTGCCACGATTTGAGATGAGCCTGGATTAAACCTTTTTTTCGTTTTATGCCTTTTTGGGTTTTAGACCTGTGCGCGGTCGCCGCACGGTTGTCGGTCACCGTGCAGTCAGCCCGAGTATCATTTAATTGTTGTTTTATTGATTTTTACCCTTTTTATTTTATTGATATCACCTATGGCTTTATTATTATTATTATTATAGTTGCGATACTAAAATTATTATTATGAAGTTTATTATTATTATTATTACTATTATTTTTATTAATATTATTATTATCATCATTATTATTATTATTATTATCATTAACATTATTTTATTATCATCATTAGTATTATTATTATTATTATTATTTATTATTATTATATCCTTGCTATTATTATTATTAATAATAATATTATTATATATATATATATTAACATACCTAACCCTAATCCCTCCCCCCTCTTTCCGTAGCCGCCACCCTCTCCCCTCTCCCCTCTTCTCTCACTCTCTCTCCCCCGTTTCTCTCCCCCTTCCCGCACCTTCCTACGTCCAGCCCCCCCCCCCCCCCCCCCGTCGCCACGCCCCTGTGCGACTCCCGGCCCTGCGCGACCACCGGCGTCCGCGGCTCGCCGAGCCGATCCTGCTCCCGGTCTGCGGACCTCCTCCGGCAACCCCCCCTACGCGCAAACCCCCCAGCCCCAGGTGCACCCCGCTCTGCCGGTCTCCTCCCGGCATCCCAACCTCTGACTGGCCTCAGGCCCTCCCGACCGCTGCATCCCTCTCATCGTCCGCCTCGCCGACCGGCCGCCCCGCAGCTCTGGCCACCCTAGCCGCCGGCCCGCTCCCCCTGTTCCGGCTCTCCCCGCGGCCTGCATCCGGCCTCCGCTAGGCGCGCCCGTCGTTGCACCCTGCCGCCGTTCTGGCCCCTTTTTCCCACTGTTGTGGCGACCCTGGCCTCCTCCCCGAACCCCCGCGACTGTACCGGCTGCCCCGGCCTCCCTCCTTCAGCCCGCACCCTCCACTACCCCCTGTCCGGCGTCCCCTGTCCGACGGACCTCTGTCCGGCAACCCCTTCCGGCGGACCCCTGTCCGGCGACCCCTCCTCTAGCGCTCCCCTCCAGCCGCCGCCGTCCGGCGACCCCCCTGCGCGCTCCCTCCCCCCTTCGCTCCTCTGTAAGTTTTTATTTTTTTAATGTTAATCTTATTTATTTACGTTTTATTTTTATATAACGTTTTAATATTTTTATCATGTTAATAATATTATTATTATTATATTATTATTATTATGTAATTATTATTATTATTATTATTATATTATTATTATTAAGCTAATATTTTTCTATTACTATTATTATAATACTATTGTTATTATTATTATTATATTATTATGTTATTGATATTATATTATTATTATTAATATAATATTTGTATTATTATTATTATTATGTTATTATTATTACTACTTTATTATTATTATTATTAGTATCATGTTATTAAGTTATTATTTTTATTATTATTGTTATGGTCATTATTATTATGATTATGCTATTAATGTTATTATTATATTATTATTGTTATCATTATTACACTATGGGTATGCTATTATTATTATTATATTATATTATTATTGCTATTATGATTATGTTAATATAATAATTATGCCACATTATGATTGTTATTACTATTATATTATTATTATTATTATTATATTATTTTGTTATTATTATTATCATGTTATTGTTATCACCATTATTATATTTACGTTAATATTATTGTTATTACTATTATTATTAGTATGTTATAATTAATATTGAGCCTGTTTAACGGTCTATTGTTTTAGGACCTGTTTGACGGCGCAATATGGTGCGACCATTATGCAACGGGAGTTTTGCACCGTGTCATTTTTCGTTCCAATTCGAGGTAGGTCTCCCATTGCACTCGCCTTTAAATTTAGAATTTATTTATTCCTTGTCTTTTCATTGAGTTTCAGTAAGTTTAAAAGTATTATTAAGTAGATATTTAGAGTGTGGTGATCTACTGATAAAAGCTGTTTAAATTCTAGCGTTTCTTTGAAAGTGTTTTTCTTGGTTTCAATTGTGTGCTTCCATGGTAATATTGCTAAATGGTTCTTTATGAAATGTGAAATTGTGTTTTGAAATGTTTTTGGTGTGTATAAATTAGTAGGTGTATTGTTTATGGAAAAGGTGTTTCTTAGAACCTTGATTAGAAGAAATGTCGTATGACCTTTAAAACTTGATTTTGAAAACATTCAGTGTGGTTCTTGGTTGTTGAAAAATGTTTTCCTTTGACGCGTGATTAAAAGTTTGGATTTCATTTGAGAAATATTATTCCTTCAAAAAGTGATTAAAGGCACGTTTGGATCTTGATAAAAGTGGGGTGCGTTTGGATATTGGAAAATGATTCTACTTGTGAAACCAGTGTGTTTCAGGTTTAACATGCTGATTTGAGTATCCTAAATAAAGTTCTAAGTGTGTTTTTGGTTTTCAATGTAATGGCGTGTGTCATATCCCTTTAGAAATGATTTAGTATTAAATGGTCAAAATGTAAATGATATGACGGCCCGGTTGGAACTTTATTAAATGTGAAGTGATTATACATATGTATATAATGTACGTACTTATGGGGAATCTCTACAAAAGGACTTCCCTTCGAGGGTTGTCGTGTAGCGGTGTCCGTGTAAGGGGTTGGCAAGTGCGGTGCGATGAGTCACGCGTGCGAGGGCCTCCCACTTACACAGTGTTATTAAAACTACCGTGGGTTCTTGGGCGTCTTTTAGAGAATCGAGTGATGGTTGCTGGCTAACTCCGATTAGACGGGTTAGTCCCCCCTTGGTACGTAAGGCCTTGTGTGGCCTTCCACTGGTTAGCTGTTAGGGCGGCCAGTTGGTTATTGACTATGGAGTACCATGTCAGCAGGTAGTCTGAACCCGAGTACGTCCAGGGGTTTTCTAGGGATGTTTAGGATCGCCCATGGTTATTGCTTATAAGTTTTGGTTTACTTTTACTTTCACTTGTTTTTCCTACTTGTTTACTTACAGTCATCCTTCATAGCTTATACTGTTAGATTATAGGAAAAAGGTTTTCAAATGAAAATACTTTATTCTCTTTGTGTAAGACTTTAAAATTGTAACACTTATTTGTTTTTTTAAAATGAGTTTAGAACTAATGAAAGGAATCCAATTTTTGGAAAAGAATAGGGAAATGTCTTGTGTTTTAGTTTTCAAGTGATACTTTATGAGAGCTTACTTTTATACATTGTAGTTCAAACCTGGATTGTGTAGATTCTTTATTTACTGGTAGTGCTTTGGGATTTGTTGTGGGGCTTACCTACTGAGTACTTTTTGTGCTCATGCCTATCTTTTACCATTTCAGTTGTAGGTTCCTTGTGTTCAGGTTTTCCTGGCTTGAGTCGCTCAGTGAGAGAGCGACATTGGTTATAGTTGGGTGGTGACCCGCGAGGTCACGTGGAGGTATGTCGTGGTGTAGTTTTGTTTTTTGTCTTTAGTGTTTGTCTGTTTGTTCAGTTTATATTCTTTCTTTTGATCTTGTTTTTAGTTTGGGCTGAAATCGTTCCCACCGATTGAAGTTTTAAATGCCCAACACTTGTTGCCATCCTGGGGGGATCGGGAACGCCCCTCGGGACTTGCCGTGGACCGGCTCGGGTGACCGGTTCAGGGTCGACTCGGGTTGGTTCGTGACAAAATGGTATCAAAGGGAGGTTCTTGTTATTTGGGTTGTCTGGTAGGTAGAGATTAGGACTGTCGGGACTCGAGAGTTAGGTACGGGAAGGATGTCATGAACCCTCCCCCGTTCCGCACCTCGAGTCGCCAGGGATAGTCCGGGAATTGAGTCTTTATTTCATTCTGGCTTGTTTTGGATTGAGGGATGACAACGGAGGTAAACCGATGTTACATCGTGATTTCACATGGAGTAGTGACCCATGTGGAGTCTGAGTACATGGTTTGAATTCCTCCTAGTTGTTGATGCTGACTTGGGACATGGCCCACTACCGTGTCGCCAGGTTGAGCGTGACTACTAGTCCCTCACTTCAGTGGTTGATGCAAATTTGGATCCAGCTTTTGTTTTGGTCTGTGTAAGTACACTGTTGGAAATGAAAAAGGGTTTTGAAATATTGGACTAGTTTCTTTTAAAAGACTTTAAATGTATGAAATGGGTTTTAAAACTGAAATCTCTTGAATTTCAAATTCGTTATTGTTTGGAGTTGGTTGAGAATGGTTCGGGATGAAACCCCAGGTCCTCTTCATGAACGTTTGAACATGTGTGAGAATGCATGGGGAAAAAATGCGTGTTGGTGTGAGTATTACTGGACAGTGGATGAAGATATGTGCAACGGTTCATGAGATTACCTGGGTGTGTATTTGAAATTAAAGGCTTGACCTTGTTTTCTAAATTGGTTTTAAAGGGGAAACGGTTTTGGAAAGTTTTTGGTTTGAAAGTGGATTGGTTTTTGGAAAGTGTTCTTGACAAAGGTTGGGTTTTAAATCTAAAATGGAAAAGGGGATTTTATTTTGGGTTGTGTTTGTATTTGTTTGGTCTTTGTGCTGACTTTTTTTGATGAAGGTGCTTTCATTGATGTTTCTTCAGTTTGATTTTGGTCTTGACCTTGTGTTTTATATGTCGCTCAGGAAATGCCACCCAGAAAGGTCTCTAAGGATTCAGATAAGTCATGCCCAGTTTTTGATCCTCCTCAGACTTTGCCTATTCTCCATGGTGATCAGGGTCCGCTAGAGGCAGTGGAATGGCTCGAGGAAGTAGAGTGTGTCTTTAGAACGTTGGGAACTCCCCATAATGTTAAGGTTCGTGCAATTATGGAGTTGTTCGAGGGTCTAGCTCTGGACTAGTTGAATATGGCTACCCCATCATCAACGCAAGTTGAAATGATGTGGGATGTCTTTAGAATTGTTTTCATCCAATGGTTTGTACCTAAAGAAGTGAAGCTGGAGAAAAAGGGAGAGCTTGTGCATATTCAACAAGGCCAACGAACAGTGAAGACATATGTTGACCATTTCAACGAACTGATTTCCTTTTCTCCAGAGGTAGCATCGCATGAGCCCATGAAGGCCTCTCTTTTCACTGGGGGTCTTCGTCCAGAGATCAAGGAGCGAGTCCCCCCTCTTAAAGACCAACGTTTTGAGAAGCTGGTGGAGGAAGCATTTTTGGCTGAGTTGGTTTCCGGAACACAGTTGGTTAGTAGTCCAGAATCCCAGGTTGTTCGTAAGAGTTCCCCCTCTGGTGTGGAAAATACGCCAGAGATACCTATTCCTAAGGAGTTATCCTCTTTTGTCCCAGCTTCCAATTCATCAGATTGTTCAATGGTATGCTATCAGTGTGGTCGTTTCAGACATTTAAAGCTATCTTGTCGCAACCCTCCGAAGACGTGTCATCGATGTGGCTGTCTGGGTCATCTAGAGAAGTTTTGCAGGAAGCGTCGCTTGAAGAGGACGCCGTGATGGGAGAATGTCAGTACCTGGCTGTGAGATAGAAGATGCTCCAGCCATCAGAGCCCCAGCCACAGGTCTCGGGGTGAAGCCCGCGCGCAGTCAGGAGTTCCCAGTGTTGTGAAGCCTTGGTCCAGGTTCTGTTTTTCCGTTTTTATGGTGGAGCAATTAAAAACCTTTTCATATTTTTTTCCTGCTATTAAAGTTTCAACAGCATTGTAAATGCGTTGTTTTTCTATAAAGTGACGATGGACTTGTTCGATGATAATCCAAGCAGACTTGTCGTGTGGAGGTGATGTTCTGAATCGTGTGTCCTTCCTAAAAGTGTGTTCGACCCTCGTGTGGGTTGACCTCGTTCTACTTATGCTTGTCAGATGTGGTTATGATTGTTGATTTCAATGGATCATGTCTCCAATTTGGTGTTTGGTTAAGTCTTTTCTGTGGGTTATCCTTGGTGTTGAAGTTTGTTGAATCTAGTCTAGGGTTCAATGTTTCAACGGAGGTGTTAATCTAATCATGTTATAGGAGTCGGTTTGGATCAGTTATGAGTTCCCGCACTGGACCCGCCTTCTTGTGGTAGTATGTTTTGGGTGTTAAATTTTTGAACTAGTTAAGTTATTGTGGTGGGGAGAACCCCATCGTGTTCTCCCCTCAACCTCGAACCTCAGTTTTCTCTTGAATCGGTCGGGTGTGACCTGTGTAGAGTAAGGTCATCCCCTAGATTCTCAGTTTTCTTCAGTTCCTTTAGTTCTGTTTGGGAATAGACCTGAATCTTGACCGACTTTTGGCCTGGTGTCTTTCTGGGGGTAGAAAGTGTCTGTGGTGGGGAGAATTGTCACACCCGCTTATATTTATTTACCTTTATTTTTATTTTTCTGGATTCCGGGTGTTCGTTCCACGATCTGAGATGAGCCCGGATTAAACCTTTTTGTCGTTTTATACCTTTTTGGGTTTCAGACCTGTGTGCGGTCGCCGCACGGATGGCGGTCACCGCGTAGTCGGCCCGAGTATCGTTTAATTGTTGTTTTATTGATTTTTACCCTTTTTATTTTATTGATATCATCTGTGGCTTTATTATTATTTTTATTATAGTTGTGATACTAAAATTATTATTATGAAGTTTATTATTATTATTATTACTATTATTTTTATTAATATTATTATTATCATCATTATTATTATTATTATTATCATTAACATTATTTTATTATCATTTTTAGTATTATTATTATTATTATTATTATTATTATTTATTATTATTATATCCTTGCAATTATTATTATTATTACTATTATTATTATATATATATATTAACTTACCTAACCCTAATCCCTCCCCCCTCTTTCCGTAGCCACCACCCTCTCCCCTCTCCCCTCTTCTCTCAGTCTCTCTCCCCCGTTTCTCTCCCCCTTCCTGCACCTTCCTACGTCCCGACCTCCCCCCCCCCCCCCGTCGTCGCGCCCCTGCGCGACTCCCGGCCCTACGCGACCACCGGCATCAGCGGCTCGCCGAGCTGATCCTGCTCCCGGCCTGCCGACCTCCTCCGGCAACCCCCCCTGCGCGAAAACCTCCCCAGCCCCCGGTGCACCCTGCTCCGCCGGTCTCCTCCCGGCATCCCGACCTCCGACCGGCCTCAGGCCCTCCCGACCGTCGCGTCCCGCTCGCCGTTCGCCTCGCCGACCGGCTGCCATGCACCTCTGGCCACCCTAGCCGCCGGCCCGCACCCCCTGTTCCGGCTCTCCCTGCGGCCTGCATCCGGCCACCGCCAGGCGCGCCCGTCGTTGCGCCCCGCCGCCGTTCCCGCCCCGTTTTCCCGCCACAGTGGCAACCCCGGCCTCCTCCCCGAACCCCCGCGACTGCGCCGGCTGCCCCGGCCTCCCTCCTTCACCCCGCACCCTCCACTACCCCCTATCCGGTGACCCCTCCTCTAGCGCTCCCCTCCAGCCGCCGTCGTCCGGCGACCCCCCTGGGCGCTCCCTCCCCCCTCCGCTCCTCTGTAAGTTTTTTTTTTTTATGTTAATCTTATTTATTTACGTTTTATTTTTATATAACGTTTTAATATTTTTATCATGTTTATAATATTATTATTATTATTATATTATTATTATGTCATTATTATTATTATTATATTATTATTATATTATTATTATTATTAAGTTAATATTTTTCTATTATTATTATTATACTACTATTGTTATTATTATTATTATTATTATATTATGTTATTGATATTATATTATTATTATTATTAATATACTATTTATATTATTATTATTATTATGTTATTATTATTACTACTTTATGATTATTATTATTATTATCATGTTATTAAGTTATTATTTTTATTATTATTGTTATTGTCATTATTATTATGATTATGCTATTAATGTTATTATTATATTATTATTTTTATCATTATTACACTATGGGTATGCTATTATTATTATTATATTATATTATTATTGCTATTATGATTATGTTAATATTATAATTATGCCATATTATGATTGTTATTACTATTATATTATTATTATTATTATTATATTATGTTATTATTATTATCATGTTATTGTTATCACCATTATTATTTTTACATTAATATTATTGTTATTACTATTATTATTTGTATGTTATAATTATTATTGATCTTGTTTAACGGTCTATTATTTTAGGACCTGTTTGACAGTGCAATATGGTGCGACCATTACGCAACAGGAGTTTTGCGCCGTGTCGTTTTTCGTTCCAATTCGAGGTAGGTCTCCCATTGCACTCGCCTTTAAATTTATAATTTATTTATTCCTTGTTTTTCATTGAGTTTCAGTAAGATTAAAAGTATTATTAAGTAGTTATTTAGAGTGTGGTTTTCTGCTGATAAAAGCTGTTAAAATTCTAGCATTTCATTGAAATTGTTTTTCTTGGTTTCAATTGTGTGCTTCCATGGTAATATTGCTAAATGGTTCTTTATGAAATGTCAAATTGTGTTTTGAAATGTTTTTGGTGTGTATAAATTAGTAGGTGTATTGTTTATGGAAAAGGTGTTTCTTAGAACCTTGATTAGAAGAAATGACGTACGACCTTCAAAACTTGATTTTGAAAACTTTCAGTGTGGTTCCTGGTTGATGAAAAATGTTTTCCTTTGACGCGTGATTAAAATTTTGGATTTCATTTCAGAAATATTATTCCTTCAAAAAGTGATTAAAGGCCCGTTTGGCTCTTGATAAAAGTGGGCTGCGTTTGGATATTGGAAAATGATTCTACTTGTGAAACCAGTGTGTTTCAGGTTTAACATGCTGATTTGAGTTTCTTAAATAAATTTCTAAGTGTGTTTTTGGTTTTCAATGTAATGGCGTGTGCCATATCCCTTTAGAAACGCTTTAGTATTAAATGTTCAAAATGTAAATGATATGACGGCCTGGTTGGCACTTTATTAAATGTGAAGTGATTATACATATGTATATAATGTATGTACTTATGGGGCATCTCTACAGAGGGACTTACCTTCGAGGGTTGTCATGTAGCGGTGTCTGTGTAAGGGGTTGGCAAGTGCGGTGCGATGAGTCACGCGTGTGAGGGCCTCCAACTTACACAGTGTTATTAAAACTACCGTGGGTTCTTGGGCGTCTTTTAGAGAATCAAGTGACGGTTTCTAGCTAACCCCGATTAGATGGGTTAGTCCACCCTTGGTAGGTAAGGCCTTGAGGGGCATGCCACTGGTTGGCTGTTAGGGCGGCCAGTTGGTTATTGACTATGGAGTACCATGTCGGTAGGTAGTTTGAACCGGAGTACGTCCAGGGGTTTTCTAGGGATGTTTAGGTTCGCCCATGGTTATTGCTTATAACATCTGGTTTACTTTTACTTGAACTTGTTTTTCCCTGATTTTTCACTTACAGTCATCCTTCATAGCTTATACTGTTAGATTTTAGGAAAAAGGTTTTCAAATGAAAATACTTTATTCTCTTTGTGTAAGATTTGAAAATTGTAACACTTCTTTCTTTTTTTAAAATGAGTTTAGAACTAAGAAATGGAATCCAATTTTTTGGAAAAGAATAAGCAAATGTCTTTTGTTTTATTTTTCAAGTGATACTTTATGAGAGCTTACTTTTATACATTGTAGTTCAAACCTGGATTATGTAGAATCTTTATTTACTGGCAGTGCTTTGGGATTTGTTGTGGGGCTTACCTACTGAGTACTTTTTGTGCTCATGCCTATCTTTTACCATTTCAGTTGCAGGATCTTTATGTTCAGGTTTTCCTGGCTTCAGTCGATCAGTGAGAGAGCGACGTTGGTTGTAGTTGGGTGGTGACCCGCGAGGTCACGTGGAGGTATGTCGTGGTGTAGTTTGGTTTTTTGTCTTTAGTGTTTGTCTGTTTGTTCAGTTTATATTCTTTCTTTTGATCTTGTTTTTAGTTTGGGCTGAAATTGTTCCCAACGATTGACGTTTTAAATGCCCGGCACTTGTTTCCATCCTGGGGGGATCGGGAACACCCCTCGGGACTTGCCTCGGACCGGCTCGGGTGACCGGTGCAGGGTCGACTCGGGTTGGTTCGTGACAAGATTCATTCCCCATCGTAATCCATTCAAGACTAATTTTCATTATAAGATTAAAAATAATGTTTAAAGACTTAATATAATTCTGAATATTAATAATATTCATCGTATTCATAACAAACACTACTTAAGAAACAAATCTTATAAAGGTAAATGAATCAGTTAACACCTGAATCGACGATAATACTAAAATATTATTAACAACGAAATATTAAAAGATCATATAAGATATCATATTAATGTATATGATTATTTTATTATTTAATAACAATTATTTCACCATTATACTAGATTTTAACCTACCCTCTACCAAGTAAAAGTACCAAGTAAGGGGTTTCTTATCTCACTTTTAATTCTGTGATATTTAAATGTTCTCCACTTACTTATTAAATGTGGTGTATTGTGTACTGTCATTTGATATATATATATATATATATATATATATATATATATATTATCATGATTATCTTTATATTCGTGGTATTCTGTGATTCATTTGGTTGTTATTAACTTTTGGCCATACGACTTGATTGATTACAATGAAGTAAGGGTTTTAATCTCACTTCCTATATCTGTGAGATTCATTCCATACTTCCACTATTTCCTTTTGTGTGGTGTATGTATTTTCAAGTGATTGTATTATTTGTGTAAAATAATTTAATTTATGAGTAATTAAATCTTAATTTTATGATGTATCTTTCATGGGATATATGTTTTGTAAGTTACCAAATTGGTAAGGGGATTTCAAATTTCAATTTCCACTCATTCGTCTTTACGCATACTTCATTGATTATTTTACTCCATGATTATGTGTGGAATCACTATTTGTTATTTGTGTATTAATTTCCACTCCCCTTTCTGTGGTTATACTTTTGATACACATAATCACTCCATTGATAAATTCTCATGTCATCGATATGAACTTTATAAGAGTTATCATAACTCAATCTCCATTTATTGAGTTAAACATCCAATTCATTGGTGTTGTTTTTACAAGAATATGTGTGAATGTCCTATGATTGATTTACATTGAATATCCAATAATATTGAGTATATTTATATTTTTCATACATAATTATGTCGTTGATTTATCCTTAACCTAAGGATACGGTCTTTATAAGATATTTCATCTCAATTTACATTCGATTGAGACTTCTTTGTTATTAAATGCCAATTCACTTTTATATGCTGTATATAATGTACATTGACATAGTATATAATGAATCCCTTTATTCCCATGATATTATATATTTTTTATTACCTAAATTACTTTTATTCAAGTGTCTCTCTTTTGGTTAGGAACTCTAACTAAAATATCATTTTAAAATGTTTTAATGATTTATTATTCTAAATATTTCTCATTAATGTCCATGTTTTAAAAATGGTTTTAAGGATTTATTTATATAGACATTAAAGTTTTAAAATTAATTTTTTTTAAATGTATTAAAGTGGTATGGGACACTTGGATTCAAAAATATATTTTAAAGGGATTCTTGATAAATAGTGAGACTTTTAAATGTTTTCAAGAAAAAGGGGGATATTTCTCTCAAATAGTTTTGATGATTATTTTCATCTATGTCAATATCATTAATTATTCTCTATTGAGGTTGATATATTAAAATACAATCTTCTATATATTATTGAATGAGTTAGGTTTGACTGTGGATGTGGTATTTTTATACCATTCATTGTTTTTGGTTAAAATATTGACAGTTCATATGCTAGTTTTAATACGAATTTTCATATTATGTTTCAACCTATTCATATGAGGAATGCATTGGACTTAGTAAGTGACGGGTGGAGCCCGCTATAGCTCCTCAATGCATCGGTAGGTCTCATGAGACAAATTAGTGTCTTGGCACAAGGCCCTGACAAAATATTATTTCTAGTATTGGCATAAGGGCTTGACTCTGTGGTTATGAAAGTATGGCATTATGCATTCCATCATTAGGAAAGTGGCTATTGATATTGCATGTGATTATTAGACTAGTAGAATATCCATGTGAAAAAGTGAATAGAATTGTTGGATTTTATCTTTTCCATATTATGTTGAAGTTCAAGTTTAATAGGCTTTTGTTTTAATCTTATACATTGCCTTAAATGTTTATGCTTATTTATGAAATTTTTCCGTTATATTTTTATCCTTATTGAGAATCTAAACTCACCCCTTTCTATGTTTTTTTAAGGATGAAAAGAAGTATATTATGACTGACGTGTAGGGATAGTCTATGGGATCCTGATGTTGTCTATGGAAACAATGTTGTTGTAGTTTTCCATTTTATGATGTAATGTAATCCTTATGAATGTATCTAATTATTCCAAGTAAACTAAACTAATTGGTCTTTCGAGACTTGATCTTTTGCGATCAGGCCAAAGACACGCAATAATGTACTGGCTCTGGGCATCTGGGGTCTGGGTGTTATAGTTGGTAACATAGGAAGTTTAGTACAAACCTTGGAAACTAGATTTAGATAAACTCTGATTAAAGAACATATCCCTAAGATAGACTTTGAGGATTAGTATAGAAAAACTTTCTAAAATTTTAGTATTATAGAGATTTTGTGGGTTTTCCATGCAATACATCCCTATCTGGATATGAGTAGGTAGAGGTGGCTTTTGAACAGATGTACCTATGGGTAAAATCCAAAAGCACCGCTTTGAGCTAGACTCAAACGAGAAGTGGTTCTTGACAATGGGCCTTGCTACACTCTTGGTTACAACACTCCCTAGGGATATGATTAGGATAATTTACATTTTCTTTACAAACAGATTTGAAGTATTTTAATATAATATGAGAATAAATTACCATGGTTAATCCTAAGGTGTTTCAAATTGAAAATATGGTGTCATGATATTCTCTAAATAAATTTATAAATACTTTTACTCAGACAATGCTTTCTGATTTTAGTCAATGGCTAGATTCCAAGGAAGACATAGTAACACTGACCATGATGTACAAGGTGGGAATGGTGGTGGAAATGAGCAAAAAAATGGAATGCTGATAGGCGTAAAAGATATCGTGTTCATGCTAAATCATTTTTCTAAAAATATGATCAACAACATATATATTAACCAACTCTTGGACTCAACAAAGAAGATAAAGGTTATGAATGATAAGATCTCCAGCAGTAGAGACCATGGAGAATAGAATCCTCAATTTCCTTCATGTAGAAATGTGTAAGGAGACACCCAGGAAAGTGTCTCAATGGAACAAAGAAATGCTTTATGTGTGGGAAAGAAGGACAGAAAGTAAAGAATCACCTAGGAAAAATGAAGAGTACTATGGAAGAAAACAAAAATGGTCCTAAGAATCCATTTATTATCATTTTTCCTAAATGTAGTGGACCAATCCATTACTCGAGTGAATTCCCTACTCTATAGGATATTTTCTTGGTCAAAGAAAAGGCTATGTGGAAATAAATTGTTGGAGAAATGTTTAAAATTATTATTGCTCATTGTTGACGGAATTACTTTGGAATAATTTTCCCTTTTATTTATAACCCTGAAGTTTTTCATGTGAAAATGATATTTGAAGAATAATTATCTTTTCTCTTGTGGATATAGTTATAAATAACCATTTGGTTTTATATGATCATTGGGTTTGGGGCAATTACAAGTTATTATATTTTGGGATGAAAATGCAAGGTATGAGATAACATTTGTGGTTAAATTATGTTATGGTTATTTTGAGGAATTTATCTCATTTTGGTAATGTTATAAAATATAGTTTTTGAAAAAGGATAGTGTGCAGACCGTGTGATAACCCACCACGTCGGACAAAGCTGTGGGAATCGAACCCACAACCAGAGTGCGATTGGGATTTATCACCTACCACTGGACTATGGGAAGTACCTGGTTAGTGTGACTAAACATATTTAGTTAAATGATTTTATTGATCAATAATACGTTGATTTGGGATCTTACGTCTTATCAAATGAATACCCTTATTATAGGAAAATTATTTGGTGATTAAGTGATCATTGTTATTTTGGAAGATGTTCACTCTATTGGGAACACTATATGCCTAAAAAAATAAAATACTATGGGATTTCATTTGAGGAGTAATGGTGGATTTTTATATATGCTTTTATTGTAGATTTATAGTGATTCTGGTTATTTATTGAAATGATTATCCCATAATAAAGAATATGTGATTAGGGTTATTACTTTTAAGTATATGACTTTAAGAGTAGTCGATGTAATTTGGAGATACAATTTAAAGTGGAAGAATATATAACCAAATTATTCTAAGTTTTGGGTTTCAATATTAGTTTGGATTATATTGATGTATTTTAAGGACAATTTTTTATTGTATTCTATTTATTTAACTTTGGGGTATTGTTGGTTTAATTTTAGAAATTAAGATTATTGTTTCTTTCTCTAAAGGAATATCCTTTTGGGGGATAATCTGATCTTTTACTATCCATTTTGGTTTTTATTAATATCTAAAGACAAGGTAAATATATAGTTTATCCCTTGTGGATCATGGTATTCTCTAGAAGTTGATTCTATCTCTTCTAGTGTGACCAAGTCATCTTGAATACTCATCGTTTGAAAAAAAATCATTCAGTGGTAGAAATATATTAAATAATGAAACTCTAATTAAAAATTAATGATATCTCATTATGTTCTTAGTCAATCTCATAAATAAATTCCTCATCTTTAAGAAATGAAACTTAAAACAAAACAAAACATTTTCTGTTTACTTTTCCTACTGGGAAACTAATGACTGTTTGTCCCATCACAAGTTTTTGGTTTTTTTATTTTTAACTTTCCCATGATCATGTTTTCTATTCCTATCCATTAGAACTTGACACCTAGTTTATCATCCATATCCATGTTTTTATACATGGAATCCTAGTATGGGTTATCTCAGGTGACCTTTGAACTTCTCTTTCTTTCTTTTAAAGTGATAGTTTTATTGACTCTTTTTCTGATGTGGGACTTTCAATATGTTCCCAAGACTAATTTTAAAAATTAAGAGGATGAAATTTCCAAAAGGGGGTAAGAATGTAACACCCCAAGCTCCCACAGTATGTTTCCCTTTGAATAATGTAATAGCTTGCATTGTGCACAACTTTGAGATTCTAACACACCCCGACCAATCAAACTAGCCGTTATGAAGAGTAATACCCACTTTTTAAAATTTTATAAATTTTTTCTATCAAAATGGACTTCATTTTGGATTTGGAATATCGAAATTATCTTAGGGTGAATTTTTGTTATTTTTCTGAAAACATTCAATTTTTGATGAATAGTGAAAAACACTGAGTTGTAGTTTAAAACCAATTTTTTTAAAATAATTATTTATTTTATTTTAATTTATTTTAGGTAAAAATAGATACATAATACCTATATAAGTTCAATATAATTAATTGGAGTCAGTTTATAATAATTTTAGATATATAAATGCTGGACTCAACTGTTTTGATAATCCCAAATCATGTTTAAATATTGACCATGATATATTAAGCCATTTGCTAACCCTTTTTAATCAGTATTTATGTTTTTTATCCTGAATAATTTATATTCTTAGTCTCATGACTTTGTTGCATCAGCTTACAGTTTACATTAATCTAAATATAAGTTCACTATTAAAGGATACTGGTAAGAGCCTTCTGTTCAAGGTCACCGTTATACTTCACTGTTACACTAGTTTACTGATCCTAGAAGGTTACTGTTGAAAGATCTAAAAGTTTACTATATCAAGTCTATCATTGATCTTCTTATCAAAGCTCACGGACAAAGAGTCACCGTCACAAGGTTTCTGCTGTGATAAGGCTTCTTTTAGAAGATCACTGTCAGACTCTTTCTTAAGTCTTCTGTTAAGAGCATCACTGTTCAAGTCTATAGTTGGGCATGTCTACAGTTAGTAGAAGGGTACCGCTAAAAAACTCCTACTGTCGAAATATTTGACTTTTGTTCGAAGTCCACGGATGAGGAGCTATTGTTACCTAGAGTAACAACTACCGTTACAAGATATCCACTGACACAAAGTCCATCGTTACAAGTCTACAGAAAGAGGGCCTATCGATGAAGCTCACAGTTGAATAGCCTACCGATGAATCCCACAGTTGAATAGCCTAAAGATGAAGTTCACAGTTGGAGAGACTACCGTTGAAGTCTACCGTGTGACATGCACCTACTACCAATCTAATGATATTCTATTATCTATTTTACCAATAGTCTTTATACTATCATAACGGTCATGTCTGGAAAAATTAATGCACCTAACATTATGTAATGTTATTTGCAGGCATATCAGGAGGCAGTACGAGGTACGAGAAAGACCACACGTGGTTGAAACATTTCTCTTGTCGACCCCTACTGAACCAAATGAGAAGAAACTGAGCTGGAAAAGTGTATATATACATGAGTAGAGATAGACATCAACATATATACAATAGACACAGAAGACACAGAAGACATGGAATATATTGAATATACATAAGAGAGACACATATAGAACAAAATATACAAGAAATAATGAGGAAGAAGAATACTCAAGCACTCATTCTGAAGAACACATAGATTCACAAAGATCTGTTGAAAGAACCTTCTCAAGCTGTAGCGGTGTACTAAAAAGAGCTTTAGACCCAAGAACCTGATCATCTCTACATCTAGAAGTCAGAACTTCTGACACTCTGTTTTGAAGGCAACTTGCAGAGAAGGACCAAAATTTCATTTCCTTCATTTCAATGAGTCTGAAGCTAATCTTCCAACACAACAGAGCATTCTAAACATATCCCTACTATCTTTAACTCTATTATGTTTAAGTATATTACATTTTTGAGTAGTGTGTATGTGTTACACACACTGACTCTTGTGCTTGAACTGAGGGATTATGAAAATCCCCATACCAAACTCTCTATACATTTGTTTTCCACATATAACTGTGTAAGAAGCCTAGTGTGGCTTGGTAGTTTACTTTTCCCACATATAACTGTGGTAGAGGTTGAAAAACCTGAAAAGTTTGTGAAAACTATTGTAAAGCCTGATACAGGCTGTGTATCACTTTTTAATATAATTTCATGGTGGCAGGTGATCACTAAGTGGAGAGGACTAGGTCTTGACTTAAGACTGAACCTCTTGTTTAAGTTTTTGTCTTCATCTTTCACTTACTCTGTTTTATACTTATCTACTGTGCTTATATTAGCAAAGACAGAAATCTGTTTTTACATTCACTCTGATTGTTAGTTTTGGTTAGTGTGTATATGTGATTTGTTTAGTAAAATTGTTTCGAAAGTGGAATTAGTTCTTAAATTGATTCAACTGAGGAGTAATCAACCTTTGAGAAACCTATTGGACAATAAGTCACTTATATCTCTACTTCCTTAATTGACTGGGCCATTTTCATTTGGGGGATTTTAATCCTAATAGTTTTTAACAGAAATTTTAATTGGAACTCAATTCACCCCCCCCCCCCTTCTTGAGTATCCACTCTGACCAACATTTGGTATCATAGGCAATATTTTTATTTATAAAAAGTTTTCAAACCCTCTATTTTTCAAACTTTGATTTTAGTTTTATCTTAAAGATTCTAAATTTCTTTTGGTTCTAAATTTTATCTCTTAAATATATTTTCTAAAATCTAGTTATGGAAAATAGACTAGAAGGTGCTGCTACTAATATGCCACCTTTCTTTAATGGTGTAAATTCTGCTCAATGGAAAATTAAAATGAAAATTCATTTGGAAAGTATTGGTTTTGATATTTGGTCTGTTGTAGAATCAGAATATTAGATCCCAAAAACTGCTAAATCTACCTAGGATGATGCTACAATGTCTGACTATAACAATAACTGTAAATCTATGAATGTAATTTACTGCTCTTTATGAGATGAGGAATTTAACCGAATTTCTGCATGTAAAACAACTCATGAAATCTGGGACACCTTGGCTATTTCTCTTGAAGGAACAACCAACGTGAAGTAAATGAGATTAAATACTTATACTATTAAATATGATAATTTTAAGATGAGACCTGATGAACCCATTTCTGACATGTACCTTAGGTTTAATGAGATTGTCAACACCATGAGTTCACCTGGAAAAGCTGTTCTAGAGAAGGAGTTGATCATGAGAATGTTGAGATGTTTTCCAGACGGATGGAGAGGCACTTTTGTGTCTGTCTGAGAGTCATGTGACATCATTAAGCTACCTGTTAAGGATTTGATTGGTAAATTAATGATGTATGAAGAAGAATTGAAGGTGAACAAATAAGAAGATGATGAACCCAAGAGAAAATCCGTGGCATTCACGTCTACTTCTTCAAATAGCAAGGACAATGAAAAAATACATGTACCTACTGAAATTTTAACCAGTAATGATTCGGATTCAGATAGTGATGAAGAAATGGCTCAAATAGCCAGGAGATTTAAGAAGTTCCATAAGAAGAAGAAGTTTTTCAGAAAACCAAACTACAAGGGTAAGTATGATCAACAAGGTAAGTGGAAGAAGGATTGGAAGAAATCTGATAAGGAAGATGATATAGTCTACTATGAATGTAAGAGGAAAGGACACATCAAGGCTGACTGTTCGAAGTTAAAATTAAAAAAGAAACATTATTATAAGGTCAAGGAGTACAAGAAAGCCATGAAAGCAACCTAGAGTGCTTCGGAAGACAGCACAAGTGAATTAGAAGCTACGGATTATGAAAATAATCATGACAACATTTACTTCATGACTAACATATCTGAGGTACATGTTTCCCCTGTTCTAAATGATTATTAATCTGGAAATAACAGTGATTCAAATAATGATGAAAATATGTCTAAGGCTGAACTGTTTGAATATTGCAATATTGAAACACCCTGATATTTTATGAGAAATATTTTTTTTATGTCTTATGTTATATGCAACACCAAAGAAATCTTTCACAGCACACAATACTGACTTAGCTTGCATTACACGCAATCACGACCTTCCTCGATAGCGTGTGTAGTACGCAATACCGGGTTTCACTAAACAACGATATATTATTATGGACTAGAAGTTATGAATAGTATTAACTACATTTTGAATTTTATAACATTATTATTCATCTTACACATTTTCTAGAACATGGTAAGAGAAAAATAAATAACTTTTTCGGGTAAAATAAGTATTTTTCCAAAAATGCAGTTTTTCCGCCTTTTGATGGCGCACCCACATTAAATCTCGTTTTTGACATGTTTATAAGTTCAATTGGACAAAATAAAATTCTTCTTTTGAATCATGGTATAAAAATATACTTTGGATAAATTTTTGATATTTTTCTGATAACTTTCATATTTTGATGAATAGTAAAAATACGCTAATTTTTAATTAAAACAACTTTTTTCATTGAGATAATTTATATGGTTAATTTATAATATTGAATGTTTTTAAATTAAAAATAGAATATATTTTTACCATTTAATATATTGTATGTCATTAGCATTAATTTCACATTGAATTCATAGGTAAAAACATTTCAATCTTTGGCAATGTTTTAACTTCTAAAACCTGTTTTCTTAACAACAGGATTTATTTTAGATTAATTACTGCAACTTATATGTTTTGAATTTTGAAAAATGGATTCCATATTTGGAATCAGTGGGTCCAAATTATGTTAATAGGCTACTTTTGTATTTTTGGGCATTATGAATAGTGACTATGGTAAATTTTATTTACCATAGTTAAAGGTAAATCAGGTAATTAAGGGTAAATATAAGATTATAAAATTACCCTAACACCTAAAAAAATCCTATTGGATGACTAAAAGTCGACCCATATCACCTAAGGGTCGGATTAGATTCATTTAATGGACTTTTTTACATGAAAATAATTTAATTATTATTAAAACCAAAGAATGTGACAACATGTCACTTTCTTAAATATTATAAGTATAATAATTTAAATTTAGTGATAACAATAATGAAACTTAGAAAATTAATAGTCTCAAGAAATATAATACAATTATCTACATCATAGTAATTTATTTAGTATTTTTAGGGATTAAATATATTTCATTAATTATGACACAATAGTGATGTTGAAATTATTTTGTTAATTAAAATATCAAATAAATGGTTTTAAAAATATTAAACTAAATATTATATGAACTACTTAATGTGCTCCACTAATTTTCTAGATAAATATGACATTTTATGAATCTATTAAAGCTTTTAGTTTGAACATATCTTCTGTATATATTTTATTTAAATTCAAATAAATGAATAGTGTCAAAATTGACACTATTGTTATTTTATAAAAATAACATATTATAAAATTGTTTAAAAATCACAAAAATATTTAAAAATTATAAATTAAACATTATATGGTCTTAAATGTCCTAAAGTGTCAAATTATGTAAAATTCACAACACATATGTAATTATTTATAATAATTTAAAATTTAGAATATTATTACCACAAATAAAATTAAATCGATAAATAAGGATAAATCGAGTTGATAATGTTTAAAATAAATTCCTAACATGTCTAAATTTTTTCTTTTGATGATATTACAACCCTATCTCATCTAATATTCGGATATGAGTCATTTTGTTAGTTTTTAAGTGGGTTTGGGATTTAATATAAACTAAAATTTCTTATATTTCCAAAGGTGCCCCTCTCCTCCCTTATAAGAGGGAACCTCCTCCCTCTCCTCCTCACACCAATTAGAGCCTTCAATCTCGGCTACTCCCTGCCCATTTCACATCCCACTTCCCTAGAAACATTCTAGAGGTCCTGGTCTTCTTCAAATACCAATTTTAGTGCCCTAAGAGGAGGTCACAAAGAGGCGTTTCAAAGAAGAGGTAATGTCTGTTACCGATTCTTTCAACTTTATTTCTTCTTCCACTTCTTCTTATTTAGTCGTTTCATTATCAATTAATAAAATCAGTATCACTCATATAATTATATGTTATTATAATTATGAAAAAACCCTATTTCACCATCGGTCCATCCTATGGAAAATGAAATCACCACGTGTGTGTACGTATGGAATACCGTCTCCACGCCGTGGTGTAATATATTTTTAATCACCACCTTACTTGGATGGGTATAATGGTGAAAATAAATAACTATATATGATTATTTTAAAGTGTTATTGATTCAAAAATAGTATACATACACTATAATACAATTCCACGATCATGGGAACGATATCATCGCTCGTGCGTACGTACGGAATACCATCTCCACGATGTGATTTGATTCGTTCTATATGATCTTCATTGCATAATGATTATATAAATAAATTGAATGAATAAATATGATATATAGTACACTAATGCCATTCTGGAAATGAGGTATCTATATCCTAAAGAGAATAATTAGAATTTATTCGACAAAACACGCATAAGAACAAAAAGTAAGAAACACCTGAATAACAAGTAGTAATGAAATATTACTTTTAAGAAGATAAGAATATGACCATATATGATATCATAACAATAAGTATTATTCTGTAATAAGTCAATAACATTATTTAAATCATTATACAGGAGGTTCGGACACTTACGAAGCAAATCGGACCTAAGGTAAGGTAAAATATCACAATCTCATTTTTATCTGAGATTGTTTATACTTTGGTATTTACTAGGTTGTATTTTATCATCCACATCCATGTTTCCTCAATATGTAATATTATTTCCATCCACCTAAAATTTTTTAAATCCAATTTTACCCTTCGGTGAGTTTTTAGTAAAAGATATGAAAGGAATCTTTTATCGTTTTTCATACGAGGTACTTTTTGACTTTTCCGACCAAAGTACGCGAAGAATGTTTTTTTAACTTGTACGGCATGAATGTATTTTTAAAACATTATTTCCAAGAATCTTACTTTACAATTTTTCAAGTTTATTTTTAATCAACTTCTTTTAGTATAAAATTGTATGACATGTTAATAATGGAAAAATATTTTTTAAGTAGAAAGGATATTTTCCTCAAGAATGGAGTTCAAGTGTTTTATCAAAAGTATTTTCCATCTAAGATAATATAGGTTTATGTTTATATCCCTATTAATACATTTATTTTATTATGTTGTTATGGACTTATTTTTATGAATTCATTTATCTTATATGAATTGTTTTATGATGTCACAATGTTTAAGAATCCCATTTTTATTACATGGGTTATGCTATGATGTATGATTTATGATTTTGTGGCACACATAAGAATGGTATCATTATGAGATGGGTGGGACCTATATCTCCCTCCAATTCATTGGGTAAAGATTTATATCTCATGAGATAGACATGGCTGGAACGGCAGGTTAAACCGGTTCAGTGAAACAGGATTAAAACGAGGAGTGAAATCGGTTCAGAAATGGACTTTGTCCAATAAGATTGTCTTGGAAATGAGTCTTGACTACTAAGAAATGATTTTATATGATTATTTGTGTATGTCACAAAGCTTCATGTTTTATGTTATGATTATTGGGATTACATTTCACTTCTATGATTTATCCCATGTTATGATCTCTTTTGCAGGATAAGATTTTCAAAATGTTATGTTCTTATGAATATGATATGTTTGATATTTACTTTGGTTACCCTTACTGAGCATTTGAGCTCACCCTTTTGTATGTTTTCTTTTCCCCAGGTCAGGAAGAAGGATATTAAGTAGGATATGCCAAAAAGTAACTCTAGATATGAAGAAATAAATGGGAGACAACGTAGATGATTTATGAACCAGTTGTTTATGTTTCCCAGTTTCTAAAGACACTATACATATACAGTCCTTTCATGGTTTTGTTATATTTTGTTATAATAATGCTTCAATTTTGAAGTAATAACCATGTATGTAAAGTATGGGTCATTATAGTTGGTATCAGAGGAAAGGTATAGTCATCCATTGGAAACTAGAATGTGAAAGCCTTAGTAAGAAACCTAAGGATATGTCTAAGCATAGAACACAATCTTAGTGTTTTAGAAATGGCCATGAACAAGCTATGATAAGACATTAAGTGTGAAATTTTATTCTTGATTATGTGGTTTTCCTGTTATAATTAGTGTTGTTCACACTATTCTTCTTGGTTTTAGTCAATGGCTGGAACCCGAAGGAACCGTGTTAATTCGGAATGCGACGAGAAATGAAATGATTGTCCCCCTGAGCAACCAAATGTTATGGGAGCTGGAATGCAAAATCATGTAGCCATGATAACACAACTTTCTCAAGATATGAATCATGCAGGACTTTCAAATGAGAAAAGGAATGAGTAACATTCTGTCAAATCCTTCATGAGGCAGCGTCCACCTTCATTCAGTGGTTCTTCTGATCCATTAGTGGATGAACAATGGATCTGTACCACTGAAAAGATATTTCCAGTTCTTCAATGTTCTGAACATGATAAAGTCATCTTAGCAGTGTATCGTTTGGAAGGTGATGCTGATCAATGGTGGAATATTATTAATAATACGAGGCAAAGGGATGAAATTGAGTCTATGGAATGGGACAAGTTCAATAACTTATTTTTCAATAATTATTTCCCTCATATTATTCGAACAAATATAGAGAAGGATTTTCTTCAACTGAAGCAAACGGATGATGAATCTGTTGGTACCTACGAAGAAAATTTTACAAGACTTGCAAGGTACGCTTCCGGAATTATTATCCAACCTGAGAGTAAGATTGATCGATTCTTTAGTGGCTTAAAACCAAGTCTTCGAAGGGCGTTAGCCATAAGGGACTTCAATACCAACAGTTGCCCCGCAGACACGTGGGGCCCACCCTAGGGTTCACCCACAGGCCCGAACGTGTCATCTGACTAATGACAGTCCCCACAGGCCAACACATGTCCTTTCTAGTGTTCTTTGTTCTCACTCACTCACACCCTGGGAAACTTCCCAGAAGGTCACTAATCCTGATCACTACTCGAGGACAAGCACGCTTAACTGTGGAGTTCTAATCAGACAGGCTCCCGAAAAGGAATGTGCACCTTGTTGACATTAGTCATATCATTTAGTCATCTAACCCTCTATAATTTTGGGGTGTTACAATCACACCTCCCCCCCCCCCCTAGAGAACAACGTCCTTGTTGTGGGCCCTATAACTCAACCCAGGTAGTGCACCGTGCACTTAAGGCTGGGTTCCGAAAAGGAAGGTGTACCTTGTTGACATGAGTCATATCATTTAGTAATCTAACCCTCTATCATTTTGGGGTGTTACAATACCCCCCCCCCCCCCAGAGCACAACGTCCTCGTTGTGGGCCCTACAACTCAACCCAGGCAGTGCACCGTGCACCTAAGGCTGGGTTCCTCCTCTGATACCAAATGTGACAACCGGGTCCCAGTTATAGCACAGACACCTCACCTTAACATGTCCATCAGTTCCTGGCCTACCAGGTACCAACAGTTGCCCCGCAGACACGTGGGACCCACCCCAGGGTCCACCCACATGCCCGAATGGGTCATCTGACTAATGAAAGCCCCCATAGGCCAACACATGTCCTTTCTAGTGTGCGTTTTCCTCACTCACACACACCCTGGGAAACTTCCCAGAAGGTCACCCATCCTGATCACTACTCCAAGCCAAGCATGCTTAACTGTGGAGTTCTAATCAGACAGGCTCCCGAAAAGGAAGGTGCACCTTGTTGACATGAGTCATATCATTTAGTCATCTAACCCTCTATCATTTTGGGGTGTTACAGGTTTGTTCATGGGAAAATCAAATGATGATATCTCCATTGGAATCTCTAACAAATGGGATTTATAGGGTACGATCATACTAGTGTGCTTTGTCCTCACTCACTCACACCCTGGGAAACTTACCAGAAGGTCACCCATCCTGATCACTACTCCAGGACAAACACGCTTAACTGTGAAGTTCTAATCAGACACGCTCTCGAAAAGGAAGGTGCACCTTGTTGACATGAGTCATATCATTTAGTCATCTAACCCTCTATCATTTTGGGGTGTTACAGGTTTGTTCATAGGAAAAATCAAATGATGATATCTCTATTGGAATCTCTAACAAATGGGATTTATAGGGTAGGATCATACTAGTGTGCTTTGTCCTCACTCACTCATACCCTAGGAAACTTCCCACAAGGTCACCCATCATGATCACTACTCCAGGACAAGCACGCTTAACTGTGGAGTTCTAATCATACAGGCTCTCGAAAAGGAAGGTGCACCTTGTTGACATGAGTCATATAATTTAGTCATCTAACCCTCTAAGAAATGGGATTTATAGGGTACGATCATACTAGTGTGCTTTGTCCTCACTCACTCACACCCTGTGAAACTTCACAGAAGGTCACTTATCCTAATCACTAATCCAGGACAAGCACACTTTACTGTGGAGTTCTAATCAGATAGGCTCCTGAAAAAGAAGTTTCACCTTGTTGAAATGAGTCATATCATTTAGTCATATAACCCTCTATCATTTTGGGGTGTTACAATCACCCCCCCCCCCTAGAGCACAATGTCCTCGTTGTGGGCCCTACAACTCAACTCATTAAGTGCACCGTGCACTTAAGGCTAGGTTTTGAAATGGAAGGTGCACCTTGTTAACATGAGTCATATCATTTAGTTATCTAACCCTCTATCATTTTGGGGTGTCACAATAACCCCCCCCCCCCCTTAGAGCACAACGTCCTCGTTGTGGGCCCTACAACTCAACCCAGGATGTGCACCGTGTACTTAAGGCTGGGTTCCTCCTCTAATACCAAATGTGACAACTGGGTCCCAGTGACAACACAGACACCCGGCCTTAACATGGCCATCAGGTCCTGGCCTACCAGGTACCAACAGTTGCCCCGCAGACACGTGGGGCCCACCCCAGGGTCCACCCACATGCCCGAATGGGTCATCTGACTAATGACAGCCCCCACAGGCCAACACATGTCCTTTCCAGTGTGCTTTTTCCTCACCCACACACACCCTAGGAAACTTCTCAGAAGTTCACCCATCCTAATCACTACTCCAAGCCAAGCACGCTTAACTGTGGAGTTCTAATCAGATAGGCTCTCGAAAAAGAAGGTGCACCTTGTTGACATGAGTCATATCATTTATTCATCTAACCCTATATCATTTTGGGGTGTTATAGGTTTGTTCATGGGAAAATCAAATGATGATGTCTCCATTGGAATCTCTAACAAATGGGATTTATAGGGTACGATCATACTAGTCCCGACAATCACTTCTTCTATATGTTTCAGTTGGACTTTATCATAAAACATAATATATATTATTCTAATTAGCCATTGTTTAGTGGATACATTATCAATGGGTAAGATAATTTATTATCTTTTAAATATAATAGGTTATATCAGTCCAAAATAACCAAAGTAGTGAATGTGTTTTCTATAATTATTTTACTTAGTAAGGAATTTATTCACCCAAAATGGAATTTCATTTAAAAAATTATATCATTACAATATTTTCATCTTCATAAATTTCACCCTTGAAATTTCATTCGGTACACTGTAAAAGTCGGGAGTGTTCTTGTTTCATCACCACTTTTGGCTGATATGTTTCTTCCTCAAACTTGTGGTTATGCCATAGCAGTTTGACCAGCTGAGTTGCCTAGTTTTGTAGAACATTGTCTCTATGATCTAAGATCTTCACTGGTTTCTCTTCATATGAAATATTATTCTAAAATGGTACTACCTTTGGATTCAATACATTTGATAGGTACAGTATTTACATCCTTAACAGGGATACATGGAACAAGTCACATATTTGGGATATGTTAGGTGGGTGTAATACACGATAGTCCACAACTATAATGCAATAAAGGATTTAAAAGGGGAATACATATCTAGTAATAATATTTCCTTTATACCCAAACCTCGTGGATTGTTTCCACATTGATATATGAAGGAAAACATTATCACTGACCTCAAAATATTTGTTATTTCAATAATTCTTTTCATAACTTTTCTATCAAATTTTCATGGATTTTATAAGTCTCTAAATAGTTTAAACCTTCTGTCACATATCTTGGATAAGATCATGTCCCATCATCCTACACTCTCCAACTTCAACTCATCATGTTGGAGTCTAACACCTCTTCCCAAATAGATCCTCATAAGGTGCCATTTGAATACTTGGATGAAAAGTGTAGTTATATGAGAACTCCACTAGGGGAAGGTGTTGATCCCAACATCCTTGTAAATCCATTGAACATGATCTTAACATATCCTATAGGGTTTGAATGGTTCTATCAGACTAGACATCCATTTTAGGGTGATAAGAGGTACTGAAATCAAATTTGTATCCAACCCTTGTTGAAGGATTCTTGAAAACATCATGTTCAACACCATATCTTGATCATATATAACAGATAGTGGTACTACACATAATTCCAAGAATTCCCTTATATATATCTTGGTGATTTTTTGAAGAGATATATATTCCTTGATAATGATGAAATAAACTAACTTTGTATGGTGATTGACTTTCACCCAGAAGGCGTTATTACCTTTATATGTCCTAGGAAGTCCTTTGATGAAATTCATGGTTATGTTTTCCCACTTCCATACTATTTTGGGAAATGGTTTCATCATACCTGTAGATTTATGTCATTCATCCTTGACTTGTTTTCATTCCATGAATCGAGATATAAATTCTTCAATACCCCTCTTCATGTTATCCCACAATAATTTTTTCTTTAGATCATGTTAAATATTAGTTCTTCCTTGATAAATAGGGAAGGATGACCTATGTGTATCGTATATAACTTAATTATTCATATCTAATTTTTATGGGACATATATCCAGTTTCCAAACCTTATAACTCCATCTTTTGAAAAATTAAACTCTCAAATATTAAATTTATTTTTCAATATATCCTCATTATCTTTTTGGGCCTTTAAGATCCTCTCAAAAAATGATGGTTGAGCACTTATTTGAGTAAGGTAGGATGAAGGTTATTTTATTATTATAATGTCCATCCTTTTCATGTCCAATAATACTAGATCCCTTTCAATATTCACCAGGGATAAGTTTTTAGGATCCATTCTACTCAAAGCATATGTCACTTTTTTCACCTTCATAGGATGGTAATGGATTGAAGCATCGTAATCCTTGATCAGAACTAACACTTTTGTTGGTTCATATTGATCTATTTTTCATGAATATATACTTAAGTATCTTGTGTCTGTATATATGTATCTTCTCTTTATAGAGATAATGTCATTAGATATTCAATGTGAAGATTCCTACATCCAATTGTAAATCATTGGTTGTGTAGTTATACTCGTGGATATTTAATTTACGAGAGGCTTATGTTATCACTTTATCATCTCTCATGAGTATACAACCCAATACGTTTTTAGACACATTTTTTTAGATCAAAAATATTTCCCCACTAATGGGTAATGTGGTCAGGGGTTCAGTTTCTAGGGTCTTTTTTAAGTCTTTAAATCTTTCCTCACAATCATTACTATAGAAATACGTCACTTAATTATGAGTTATCCTAGTTAATGGGCTTAAAAATCATGATAGGCTTCTCAAAAATTTATGATAGTGCCCACAAGATTCGTGGAAACTATGGATACTAATCCTAGATTTCATTCTATATCTTCCTTCTATTGCATATATTTTTGAAGGATTTATAGATATCCCTTTATTGGTGATAACATTCCCTAGGAATGTTACTCCATGAAAAAATCACATTTACTATAATTTTCATATAAATTTCCCATTCATAAGGTCTTCAATAAAACATTCAAATTATCCTCATGTTCCTCCTTACTTTTTTAGTAGATAAAAATAACATCTATAAAGGATACCAAAATAATTTCAAGGTAAACAATATTCATTAACTTCATGAAGATAGCTGGAGAATTAGTGAGTCAAAACGGAATCACTCTAAATTTATATTTCTTTTACCTTGTATGAAAAGAAGTCATGGGGATATTATCCTTCTGTGCCATTACTTGATAATATCTTCACTGAAGGTCCACCTTAGATAAGTATTTGGATCCACATAGTTGATCAAAAAATTAATAAATATATGGAATATTATAATTGTTCATTATAATGATCTTTTTTATCTCATGATAATAAATTCATTGGTACATTAACCTATCCATATTTTTGAAAATGAGGACCATAAAACCCCATGTTTAAGTACTTGGGTGTATATATGAATTGTTTAAATTATCTTATCGATGGCTCTTAAACTCTTATAGTTAAATAATGGAAATAATTTATGGAGTCTTGGATATTATAAAATATCTAGGAATAAGTTTTATTGAGAACACAACCACCCAACAATGAGAAATGCCAAAAAAAATCTTTGGGAAACACAACAGTGTATTCACTCACAATAAGGCATGTCTTCAAATATGATCATATCTTTAATTACAATAATTTTTTTAAGATAATATTTCTTATAAGTCTATAATATCCATTATTGAGATGATTATTCCAAAGGTTATTTATCCTCCTCCAAGAACTTGTATATAATAATAGGGATATTTACAATACATTGGGTGATTTCCTTCTCTAAGAAATTTATATTGGCTCAATATAAGTAAATAAAATCCATATCCATAATTTCATAAAACTGTATTAAAGGGAGTATCACAAGGTTATTTGGGAAGTTCATCCCAAAATATGGATAAAGGAAAAGTTATATAAGTGGGATTCAATAGTATACCCATTTTTCATTTTCACTAATAGCTCAAATTACATGTTTTGAGGTGATGTTTGAATAGTTTTACAAAAGTTTCATGATATGAAATCATGGGTAGGAAAAAAATTGTAGGTTTGTGATCCTTTAATGAACAAAAAACATAACTTTCACTACATCTTTATTAATATCCACCTCACTAGTTATGATAGAATGAGATCACACGGTCTCTCTAGGCCTTATAGGTTGTTTTCATCAGTTATCATCAATAACCCTTGGCTTAGAGAATTGATTATCCTAGTGTCCTTGTTTTTTAAAACTAAAACATTATACATTTGGAAAAGGTTTTAATATAGAATTTCTATTTTACATCAAATTAATGGGTTTCTCCCATTGAAATTCATTAGCTATGTGCCCTTCCTTCCCACTCTAAAATCATTTCCTTTCACCTTCAATAAATGTTTCTTATTATTCTTCCCACAATTTTGAAAATTGTGATGTTGTACTGTTTTCCATCATGAGATTTCCACATCACTCCCCAGGGATTGAACTCAATTCTCTACTTCCAATCTCTAGACCCATTATACCCTTGAGATTCACTTATCTCCATTTCAACATTGAGGGTACAACATACAATTTTCTCATAGATGTCAATGACACAAATCACCAACTAGTTTCACATACTTGTCTTTAACCCAAAAAAGAAGACATCAACCTTACTTTTAGGGTTAATTTCAAAGACAAAGGTATGTAATGAAGGTCTTGTAAATTATGCCTTATATGCACTGATGCATGCATCATCCTTTTACATAAGGAAAGGAAAATACCTCTCCATTTTCAGTGAGAGTGAGAGGAAAATACATATTAAAAAACATTTTCTGAAATTAATTCCACTTCATAACTTCAATATCTTCCTAAATCACTTTATTTTTTATCAACATCCACAATTTATCATCTTCTCCCTCTGTAAGAAAAACAACCAACATACAATTATTCTACTCAACACAAAAAATGAAAAATAATCAATTTTCAATAGATTTGATCCATTATTCAATGATTAAGGGATTAAAAGATCCACTAATAACCTGTAGACTTTGTCTTATAGAGAATTTTATTACAACATTATATTTTTTGGGGGGATTTAGGTTTTACCATGATTCATATTTCTATTCAAAACATAAGTTAATGGAGAAAATATTTTCATAAAGTTTCTAACTCTGACTCTAATTAGGTTGATCATCTTATTTGGGAAGTCATTACGTCACCCATCACATTGGTTGTTGACTCAATTCATCCTATTTTCAACCATAATCTATAATAAAGTGAATAATAAGGATTTGAATTTTCAAATTATTAATCATATAAAATGGAAACTGTGAACATTTAAGTCATAGTTCATACATTCCTAAACCTATGAATTTATAGGATTCAGTATAAATTATCCATGGTCTATTTTCTAACATAAAATTTTATAGAAATTTTTGTTTCCTTCATGCTCATAAAAAGATTTTTAATTTTCCAAATAATATCCCTCAAGGTATTCAAACCAAGTGTTCAATAAGGCATCTTTTTCATGAACCGAGTTACAATTAAGTTAATAGCCAATGTTTTTTTTTGAGGTGATTTCCCCTGCATACAATTTTTCTAGAGCCACATCCATTTGTAATATCCATATAGGTTTTTTATTACTTAAAAACCAAATACTCTATAATTTTCAAAACTTTAATAGTGTTTTCTAATATTTATTCTTATCTATAAGAATTTTCCTAGGGTTTCTTAATCTTAATCCCAAAAAAATAACTATATTTTTCTGTGATACCAACTACGAAAACTCATATCTTTAATAAACATTAATTGATGATTTAATACATAAATATTCACTTAATAAAACCCAAAAATATTATGATTCCTAGTTTTTATGGGTAATTAGATGCGTAACACAATAACTTGAAACATGGGTATAACAAAAATATTTAAAATACTCTAAAACATTCCCTAATATTAAAATAGAGCTTCTAATAATTTATAGGATATCCTAGGGAGTTACATAAGAAAGGATTGATATATAAACTTTGGGAAGGAAATAATCAAAGAATAACATGATAAAATTATTATATGTTAGTCAGGAGGAAAGTAAAGGAAATATAAAATGAGTGAGGATCATGGAAAAAACATCGAAACATGATATAAGATGATAACATCAAGGCAACATAGGAATGTTAAAACCACATAAAACATGAAATCATAATAATAAGTTAAGTCTAAAAATTGAGAAAATGTATCATAGTGTGATTAAGACTACCTATAAAATAGCATACACGGTATCTCCTGAGATAAAATCACTACCCAATTCATTTGGGTGTAGAATAATTCTTGGCTCACCCATCATATTTATATCATGTACAAACATTAGTGTTCCACCTAAATCATACAAAATAAGAATGAATTTAAAATATTTAATCACAAAATAAATGAATGTGTGTTAAATACATAAAATTAACCAATAAATAAATAGAAGTTTCATATTGGTGAATAACTTTTATTGTAAATGTGGATGGGTATTCACTACACAAATGTTTGGCATGGAAAAATCATAAGATAATTTCATCAACATAATAGGTGTACATTAAAATTCATATAAGGGTTTAATGAGAGTAAAATGTGGTATATAACTACTTTGAAATCATAAGGATGGTAAATGGGAAAATTAAAAACACATTTCAAAATGAAAAATTGGAAATAAAAAGGGCATAATACAAATAATGCACTTAAATAAAGAGGAGGTAGAGAATCCATTGCCTTGAGATGGTTCATCTAAAATCTTGCAAGGATATTTTTAAGTGTTTAGGGAAAACTTGAGGTAGATTTAGAGTGGGATAGAGTATATAAATTTTTCATCAATTTGATTTTAGTGAAGGGGATTTGGATGATCGGTGGGTATTTATATCAAAAGAGAAGGGTGTTCTTTATTAATTTCTATATGTAGGTTTTGGAATCTATATAATAGAATAATCAAAATAAAAAAATTACAAATGTTTTCACTAATAATACTACAAAGGATAAGTGATTTGAAATATTTTATAAGTCCAAGAACCAAACATATTTAAATAATACAATCGGTGATGTGGAATTGAGTCATGTTCATAAAGAATTGGTTTTAGATACTTAAAATATAATATAGTATTTGGATGATTCATTAAATGTTTTTAAAAATAATTAAATAATTTAAAAAAACAAATTATTTTGAAGGATAAATATATATTTTTTCATTTATTCTTTTTATATCATTTATTACATCACTTTTTGGACATTATTATGTCATAATAAAAACTGCATATTTATTTCGTATTTAATTTTCACGCAAAAAACCCGACTATGTCGTAAAATTGTGAAAAAATAACCAATTGATAATTTTGATGTGTTGAATTCGAAAACACTATTTTTTTATAAAAATAATTTTTGAAATATGATAATTTTTACTTTTAAATAAAAATTTCTATTTAATGTAAAATACTAGTTTTATGATTTTAACAACTTTTTTGACCTTATAAAAAATTTCATTGTACTTCATTAAATTATATTATATTTTTATTTAAATAATTATTATCTAATCATAATATTTTTTAAAATATTATTTATTTCCAAAATTATTAAATGTACTAAAAGGGTGACTTAATTGAAACTATAGATTTTAGAAAAATACAATTTTGATTTCTTCGTGTCAATATATAATTTTCATCAACTCATAAATAATTTTATATATAAAGTAAAAAAGAAAAAGTGATAAATATATTAATATATTTTAAAAAATAAAATATAAAAAATCATACTACTATTTTCAAGATGCATAACCCTTTATTACACCAGCTTACACCTTATGGGTAAGGTGTGTGATGGTGGCACTTTCTTGGGGTGATTTGGAAAATATGGGTCGGGTTGTGATCTTGTTAAGTTTGAAATTATCCTATAAATGGTTTTTCTTGAGCTTTAGTTTTTGAATCATAGATTATGATTGGTCATGTTAAAATCCCAATGCTTCCATATACATTGGAATCTTGGATAAATGGGCTTTGTAGGTTACAATCAAATTAGTCATAGTCATCAATTCTTTTGTTTTCTTCAATAAGACTTTATAACAACCCTTAATATATGGTATTTATAATGGTCACTATTCAATGAATATATTATCAATGTTTAAAATGTTTAAGGATATTTTAAATCCAATAGGCTATTTTGATCCAAAATAACCAAAAAGTGCATGTGTTTCCTATTGTTATATTACGTAATAATGAATTTATTCACCCAAAGGGAATTTCATTTATAATAATTTTGCATAATTACAAGATAAGTATGAGAAACCGATATTATTTAAAAAAGTATTCATGATGTGAAAATTTTTTATTCTAAGGTTATCGTATCAAAGACCTTCATAATATAATAGTCCTAATTTCAATATAATATTATGGGAACTTAAAACGGTGAAGTTAATTCTCATAGATGATGTGTGGGTGGTCCGACTACTATCATAACTCTTAAAGAGTTAGGATGTGATATTAATTATCATTAATAAAACTTGTGGAAAGATATATTTTTTAATTGATGATTTGAGGATGCTCATTTATAATGAGGATCTCAAGGAGAGGGAATTCCAGGAACTGTCTAGTGATGATCTTAATGATAATGAATGAGCACAGTCACCTAAAAGGAAGAAATCCTATCAAAAGAAACCATTAATAGATAAATAATGGAAAAGGGGTTAAGGAAATTCAGCTGGTCTTGGTCCTAATTTTTGGAGGTGTGGAAAAATAAAAATTCAATAAGGGCTTCGAGAGTCTAAAGTAAAGATATAGATGACCATAAAATTTTTTAAGCTCAAATTACATAAGTATAAGAGATAGAAGTACTGAATTGTTTCTAAGTTTCAAAATTCCTTTGGAGTCATGGGTATTTGACTCAGGTTCATAGTTTTATTTAATGACAGTTCATAGGTATATTTAAAATTATGTGTTATGAATGTTTGACATAAAAGAATTATGGTATAAATAATCTATGAAGATCATTAGAAAAGAAGATATAAATATCTATATAAAGAATGGGGGAATCTTGGAGATAAATAATGGTATACATATCTCATGGATATAGAAGAACCTAATTCCAATTAGACAAATGGATGAATAGGGATACAAAAATACCTTTTCTAAAAAATTATAGAAAGTTTCTCAAGGATTAATAGTGGTTTTAAAAGAATTAAATTATAGGATGTTATATTTGATAGGTAGAATAGACATAGTTTCGTTGAAAGGAATTTTAGATAAAACATAGGTTTTGAATTGTCCGATTGGTCATCTCAATGAGAATGACAAGAATGTTTGAATGACGAAGGGTGTATTTAATCTTTATCATATAGATATTGAAAGTTTTTAGGGTGGTACACTAAAGAAAAAAAATAATGGTGTCCTTCAATTTAGATGGTTGGAATCTCATAGCTTAAAAGTCATAATTTATTCATGCTGATGTTTGGGGATTTAATGATGTTCAATCCATCAAAGCATCATGTTGTTGTGTAATAATTAATGATGATGTGATAAAGAATTTTTTGATTTACTTTCTAAATTATAAATCTGATGTATTTTTTTCTTTTATTTATTGGAAAACCATAATGGAAACTGAGTGTGGTAGGAAGCTATAATGCCTACATTCTAACAACGATTGTTAGTACATTGGATTCAACTTCTAAAACATCTATATGAATAAGATCATAATATTTGAGAAGATAGTTCCTTGAACTCCACAGTATAATGGAGTGGCTAAATGAATGTATCATGTATTGAAAAAAGGATCAGAGTATGAGGTTTCACTTTGGAATTCCTAAGGTAATTTTATCTGAAGCTCTCGACACGGTGGCATATCTAGTTATTAGAGGTCTAGTATCAGGAGTCGGGAATAAAATTTTAGAGAAGTTTTATATTATTAAATGAATGAAATTATCTTCCTTAAAGTCTTTAGAAGATTCTCAAAGATTAATATTTATGCTAAAGAAAAGGAAAAGATTTAAGATAAATCTAAGGCTTATTTTTTCTTTGGGTCTAATAATGAAAACTTCAAATACTGGATATGGGATGAAAAAAGTTACATGTAATCAAGATTATAGATTTTCACATCAATAAAGGGGTTTGTAGAAGGACTGAAACTCAGTGGGAAAGGAATTTGAAGGAATTAAATCAACTATGAAATTCAATGTTGATCTTAGTAAGATTATCATAACAGAGAAAAATTTAGAGGACTCATATAGAATCAATTATATAGGTGATGATAGCATAATATTTTCTATAAATTTAAATGGTGACTAAATCTTGAATGGGAGTAATATTAGTTAGAACTTCGGAATATAAAGTTCCCAAACATAGAGTAGACCTGAATATTAGAGAATAGCTAGCTAAGTTGAGTAAAAAATCCGGATCAGATGTCTACTTTAAATATTTGGGGCTAAAAAAACTTTTTTCTTATATATAATATAGGTGAAATAGAAATATTTTAGGTGGTGGTAGCACTTAGTGATGTTTAATGGTATAAATTAGATATTAATAAATAAATAGATTCATTATAGATCAACAAAACTTTGTAACTAATTGACTTACTCAAGGGGAAAAATAACTTTAAAAATAAATGGGTATTCTAGATGAAATAAGAGGTCGATAAAAGGAAGTGATATAAGGTGTAGTTGGTGGAATAGGTATTTCAATATAGCAAGGGTGTTAATTTATTATAAATATTGTCACTTTTTTTTACAAAAAAAATATCCATATAGTGTTAATCATAGTAGCATCAAAATATCAATACCTTAAAAAAATGGATGATAGAACACTTTTCTTCATAATGAGTTAGAGGAAGAAATTTAAAAGAAGAAATAAAAGTTTTTTAAGGAAGATTAAAACTAGAATATGGTATATGAATTAAAAAGATACTTTTTGGGGTGAAGAAAGCACCAAGTTAATGGAATCAGAAATTAGATTCATTTAAGTCGGAAGAAGGGTTTAGAAGTTGTAGTACAGATCATTATTGTTACATAAATCAATTTATATATTAGGAATTCATCATATTTATTTTTTATATGGATGATATATTGTTAGGTTAAACAGATGGAGGATGATTCCAAAACCTAAAGTATGTATTTATAGGAAGATTCAAAATGAATGATCTAGGACAATCTAAAAATATTTTTGGTATCAAAACTGAGAGTGATGGTTGAGTTAGGACTATTGTTCTATCTCTGAATCCAAAAATTCATTGAAAATGTAGAATGTTCATATGTGATTCAGTCTCAAATCCTCTAGTTGGACACTTAAAACAAAACAAGTATAAATCACTCAAAAAAAGATGATTGTAAGTACCTGGAGAATTCTATATGCATTAGTGGTTAGAAAGTTAATGTATGAAATGATTTCGACATGACTGGACATTCCTCGTGTAGTAGGAGTCATATATTGATTTATGTTGAATCTTGAGAGGTCACATTGGGAATATGTCAAATTGATCCTTCAGTATTTTAATGGAATGTAATATACATAATTTTACTATTGGATCGATGATCATTTTTTAGGATATGTTGATATTTAATTTTCCAGATATTCAGAAACTTAGAAGATAACAATATAAATTGTTTTTACCTATGGAGGAACAAATATAAGTTTGATATAAAGTATATATTTAATAGTCACACTAATTTGTATAGAAATTGAATATATTTATATATATATCTATATATATTCAATATAATCTATGATTGAAATTAGTTAGTTACTACAGTTGCAGAAGGAACATGGAAGGAGTTGGGATAGATGAGTTCTTTTCTATAATAGAAAAATACAATTCACTTAGCTAAAAATGTGGTGTTCTGTGAAATGAAAAATTATATGGATAGGGACTATAATTTCATCTTAAATTTATTGAACAATAGATATTTTGAGCTATATAAGACCACATAAGTAAAAAATTTGACAAACCATTTTACTAAGCACACATCTTAATAATGTTTGAGGTGGTATTGGGCCTCCATGGGGATTAGGTAAATGAAAAAAAACAGGGAGAAACATTCCATGTTTTAAGAATAAATGATTGTTTATGAATAGGCCAATAGTTATAACAACCATAAAATTTTCATTTATATCTCTTTCTCTCGCAAGTAAGTGTGATCATGTTCAATCCATTGGGAAGGGGTGAGTTGAATAAAGGAATTTATTTGAACTTAATCTACTTGAAATGGTAAAATGATGAATGGTTGAGGTAAAAGTGTGTGAAGAATTAATATTTGAAATGAAGTATTAATTACTTTAATAAATAATCCAAATTAAGGATTAGATACATGTAATCAATATTATCAAGGACAGTTGCGACATAATCAGATTATTGAGATGTTAATTTAATAGAAACAATTCAACCCAACATGAAAGTGGTTCACTAGAAATATTTATAATATCCTTCAAGAATTAAAACCACCCCTGTTTAATAATTATTAATTTTTAAATAATCTTTTAAAAAAGAATAAACTATATTGAAGTGGAAATATATTAGGAATATGACCAGAATTGAAAACCTTCAACAATTTTTTTCCCACGATCAATTAAGAATAGTCCATGTTTCAATATGTAGGAGAATCACATGATCACAAATAATTGAAAAATAGACAAAGATAAAGGTTATCATATGTAGAATATCTTCTCTCATGATTCAAGTTCATCTACCCCCGACTTGAAATTCAACATTCACTGTCGATGAAACTCTTTCTCATGTTCCTATCATAACACCCCTCCGGATGTATTCTCCTTTTCTATTATCTCTCTCCCTATGATCTATTTATTAATTATTAATTTCTTTTTATCCACATGAAAAAATTATTTCATTGACATAAATATATAATAATTTCAAAAATCTCTATGTAGTAGTTCTGATATCTCACTTTCACCTCTGTGTGACTTGAGTTAAACCTTGCTAACAACTGCAACATATGAACATTCTTTTCACTTCAATTACAAGTATGATTAACTTGGACACATTTCCCATATTGATATAATATTAAACATTCCTTTTATAAGTGATAAACATTCTTGTTATCTTATAATATCTAGATTCAAACTCTAATTTATAGATTTTTAATATTAAAGTTTCCTTGAAATATTCTAGTCCTTTACAACCACGTGTCAAACGTCAAGGATAAAATGTCATTGAATTCTATCTGTATATGGTAATTTTCTACCTAATTTTTTTTCTAATGTTGAATTTATTCAACTTCATATCATGTGTATCCTCATAAACTTTGAAATATTATTCCTTAAGCTTGACTGTGAACACCACAATCAGTGCAATAACAAAATTCTTAGCCCTCATTCAAACAAAACTTGGTTAAGGTTCTTAAGTACCGAATCCCCATCCTTAATAGTGAATAGTCATCTTCCTCATAGATCAATGGTATCTTATTCAAAAAATATCAAGATAATCTTAGATTTGATATACTTTGTTGAAAAAATTTCATTTCCTACATTTAGCTTCATTCATATTCAATCGAACCTTGCAAACACCAAATACAACAAGCATAAGTACCACACAAGATATAATTCCCATCATCAACATTTCATTTACAAGGTTGAGTATGATGGACAATTTCATTTTAATCACAAAAATAAGAAGACGTTATTTCACCATTATAACTTCATGCTCCATATACAAAAAAACAAAAAAAAAACAACAATCCAATATCCTCAAGTTTGATTCTCATGAATCATGCATGCCCAATATTCTTCCTCTACATAATTTAGATCTAAGTCTTGGATCAAACTCCATATATCCTTCAAAATTCGATTAGAACCTGAGTTCATCAAGTGAATCATCTACCTAATTAATTGAACTCATACTGAGGTTTCTTATTTAATAGGCTTCGGTCAAACAAACATTAATTCATCAATTATAAATTCTCAATTTTTGTATCCTCTACCAACACTGAAACTTCATCATCATCTTGGGAAATGTTGAATCTTGGTAATAGTGATCATAAATCACCCATAAACCTAAATTTCAATCCCTTAAAACAAAATCCAATTTTGGAATCCAAATTTGATCTCAATTATACTTCATCAGACTCTATATTAGACTAAGTGCTTATTTAAGGTCTTAGACTCAATGTATTAATCTTTAAGTTGAATTAATCGTGGCTGCACTCAATACTTCTTCAAGTAAAAGATTCATCCCTTGTCTTGTCTTGGCTTGAGTCATCATATTCAATCACAAAGCTTGGAATCTAATTCTCCTTCCCGGTTTAGGATTGATTTCCATATCCTTTATTGGTTTAATCCAACACTAAAATTTGATTAACCATACAATAAGTTGGATTCACAATAGTTTGGATTGTGTGTGGTAGGTTAGACACTCGACCACACATGGTCGGTCAATCAACTATGGGATCTATGACATGTTGATGAAGGTATTTCCTTCAATTTGTGACAGACTTAGTGGGTTAAATACTTAGAGGTTTAGGTCCCTTAAATTTCATATTTTTTGTAGGTTGGCCAGTAAATTCTAGTCAAATTTAATGTAATCAATACATCTAGTCATCGCTATGGATGATATAATTAAAATATTATTGTTCAGTTAATTTTTATACACAATATGTCAAATACTCCCAGACGAGATAGGTATACTTGTTAGAATATAATAAAAATTTGAAGTTAAAAAAATAAGAAAAAAATTGAATTTCAATAATTTATTTTCAAAATATAAAAAAATAATTAATTCTAATATTAAACCAATTTCAAAACTATATTGGAAAAATATTTTAGTTAAAGTTTAAATAATATCAACAAGAAATTTTTCTTAAAAAAATTTAAAAAATTGAATTCAAGAAAAAATAATAAAAATGACACTAAAAATTATTATTTCATAGAATATTTCAATTAATACGTATAATCAACTACAAATGATGAAATTTTTTGAAATTTTTGTATTAAGAACATTTAACCATTATAAAATTAAAATTGGATTCATATGGTGTGGAAAATATATAATAAAAATATATCCATATCAAATTCACCCACACATAGGACTTTTTGTGTTCATAAGAAATTAATTAGTTCAAATTAAATAGTAGAAAAGAAAAAAAAAGAACAAAAAAATGAATTTCCACAAAGAATTAATTTTCAAAAAAAATTTCCACCTCGGGTCCTCTCAGGTATGAAATTTTATTTCCCTCTTAAAACTAAATTCTTTGAGTGAAAAGATGGTTTCCTCTTTTACAAAAAATTTTGACTTTGAAAAAACTAATGAAAATTTTCACCACTTCAAATTTCATCCAAAAAACGTTCAAACTTCTCATAACCTACTCATAAACAAATACATATAATTTAATAGATAAAAATATACACTACCTAGTAGGTGTGAGGGAATAATAATTAAATATAATGAATAATTAAACCACTTATCATTAAAATAATGAAGAGTGAAAAGTTTATCCTATATTAGGAATCACATTTCATATCCAATTTAATGGATATCATATGAGTTTAATTTAAACCAAAAGGTTCAAATCTAATGATAATTGTAATACATGCTCCAAAAAAATTATCAAAAAAAAATTAATGGATAAATAAAATTATATACCCAATTATTTCAAGGAGTAATAGAAATTATCCTTATTAAGTTATTAAATACCCTTCATTCTTCAAAAAAAATTAGATCACTTAAAAATCTAAAGTGATCTGTGAAAAGAGATAATATTGAAAAACAATTGGGGTCATTTTGATGTATTATTCAGTTAAAACAATTATCACATTTTTAGACCCCTACCCCACAAATAAAATCCAATATTGTCCCCAATGTTGAATTCAACGATGGGGTACATTTAAAAAATAGTTTGTCTCAAATAGATTTTCAAGGTTGCGTCATAAAATTCATGTTTAAGGGCACAGTGAAGTTAAAAACATAATGTTACCACAATTTTAAAAATTATAAAATGAAAATAATTTTCAAGGTAGTTTTTAAAAATACATTTAATAATATAAAAATGGTTTTTATCAATTATTTAATTCTTAAATATGAGGTTTATAATTTTTTTTCTTATTCCTCAAACAAAACATAGAAAAACTAAAATTTCAGTACTTTAGGATATAGAATAGTAGTAATAATTAGTAAAAGTTTTATTCTAATAAATAAGCATGATATTAGAACTTATAAAATATTTTCAACCACCCAAGTGGTTTTCCCAATAATTTAAAGAGTATTAAAAAATTTACTTGTAGTACTAAACAAGATTCCTATTTTTAAAAATTATTTTTAAAAAATATTGATTCAGGAAATTGTAACACCCATAATTTTTTTAAATTGATTAAATTCAAACTTTTTTAATCAAATAAAATTTGTTTACAGACATTATTAATTTCAAGATTTCCATATATTTTAAACCACTAAACAGCTATTAATTTAAATTCTCAGGTGGTAAGAAATAAAAAAACAAAATTGAAATTTGAAATAGAAATTGAAAATTGAGGAACTCTCTTAAAAATTGGTGTCATTTCTTTTCATGGCCATGTGATATCTATCTCTTTGAGAAGTGAATTTATACTTTATTTCTCCATTGAAATTATTATAATAGTAATAAAAAATCAACATTAGACCTAAAAACATAAATTCAAAAAGATGATGCTGAGGAATGGTGAGAAAATGTGGAAATGGAATCCCAATTCAACAATGATTCAGTTTTAAATGAGGGAATGAGTAATAAGGGGAAAAATGTTTTTTAAAAAGAAGAAATTGAGGTTTTTTATTATAAATAATAACTAAAAAATGAAAAATAATTCTAAAACCATGGGTTACCTCCCAAATAGTTCCATTTTTTAAAAAATAATCAGAAGGAGGGAATGGTTTCCCATCTATAAACTATCACATGTATTTGGATCATTTATATTTGAGATAAAGTTTAGTTCTATAGGAACATTTGCTTACAATAAAACTCTCCACTCTCTTATAATAAAAAGTTTTCTCTTGGAAAACCTCATTAACCATGAAGAACTACTTAGAAGAATCTCCTAGAGGAGATGAATGAATGTCACTAAATTCCACCAACTTTGTGACTTCTAATTTTATGATTTATATGAAAAACAATAAAATATTTTGATATATAGGAGGAATAATTTCATCTCAAAAACAAAAAATAAATCATCAAATCAACTCTCAATAAAAAAAAGATGATGTCCACCTCTAGAAATAATTCATATTTCACGGAATAATAGATTCATTGAAGGGATATTAATTTTCAAGGTGTTCCTACGAATAAGGAATGATATGCATATCTTTATATTTCATTTTAAAACTCTAAACTCTTAAAAACATTATTTCATGAAATTGAGTTTTTTCAAATAGTTTTAAAAAGGTTTTTTTAAAAAATGGTATTTTCATATTTTAAATCATTAACAATCGAAAAAAGTGCCTATTTGAAACAAATATTATCCAACAAGTATATTTAATCTTCTAATTCAGACAAGGGATATAATAAATCACTATAATGATTCAATTTTTGTTGACTTATAATTTCTGGTTTCACCAAAAATTGATTTTCATCCAAAGTTTTCTCATTAGAAAATTGTTTATCATTAATCAATTCTATTGAAAATCAATTTATGCTTAGATCATCGAGTTTGTAATCCACATTTATTTCATGATAAAATTCCAATACTTCATTCTCTAAATAAAATTATGTTGAGTGATCTAATTTATTTGTATAAGATAAAAATTTTAGTATTGTATAAATAAATTCAAATTTAAGTGATTTTAAATTAAGAAAATTTTCTCGAAATTTATAAAAACTAATTTCCATTTTATTAATAATATCCCTAAAGGAATAATTTTTTTGGTGGTTGAGAGGAAATTTTTTATCAATTTAGATTTCTTAAAACATCAATTATTCAATATATTCATTAAAAGTGATTTCATAATGTGTTCGGTTCTCATATTTATAATAGGAAATATGAATCGAAAAATAAACTTTAAAATTTTGGAAATCATAATTTTCTAGTTTTTTTCCTCTTCCCAAGTTTCTCAATTTCAAGTTCAATATCATTATAAATAATTTTTAGAAGATAGGTCGAATATTTTTTGACATTTAAATTCAGATCTTCTAGCTTCAACTCAACCAATGCTTTCATAGGTTCAAAATTTTTGATTTCTTTTAGGTTTAGGTTTCATTATAAAATTAAGATATTGATCATCTACTTCTTCCCCATTTGAAAAATATTTGATTTATTAGTTCATTCTTTGTGTGATATTTTCAACTTTTTTAGGTTCAATCCCATTGGTTTAGTCACATTTCACATCTTTCAAATTTCTCTCACTCTATAATTTCACTATTTATTTTTTTTATTACTGATTATTATTTCTTTTAGTCTATGTTTATTGATTACATCCTTATATTTCACTTCATTTACTATATGAAATTATTCCAACTCATTTTATTAACCAATCATTTCATATTGTTCTATATTTTTCATTTTTTTTTGAAATTTTCATGTTTTTGTTTATGATTGTTGAATTATAAATTATTCATAAAATTGGTCAAATCTAGAAAGAAATGTAAAAAACAATTACTTTAATTCACATTAATCTTTGGGTTTGGATTCATAATAGTTTTGGTTTTCTCTAAATTGGTAAGGCTATTGTGGAAGATTATAGACACGCTTCTAAGTAGTATTCACACAACAGCTATAACACACATAGAAAACATCATTTTATGGTTCCCAAACCCAAGGTTACTTTATTTTTCATGTATCACAACTCAAAAAGACCGAAAAAGGATTCAATCTACCAAATAATAAAACTGATAATAATAAAAATATTCTCAATTATCATACACAACATGTTACAAAATATTTTTATACGTACAACATATAGTTGAAAATATGATTTTTATCACAATCACACACTAAATAATACATCATATTTTGAAATTAAACACTAGAAATAGTCTCAAAGAACACCAAAAAAAATTGGTGTTTTGTAAAATTTGATTTTTATTTGGATTTTTTTTCTTTTTTATGCCCTAAAACACTGAATTCTTTCCTCCCATGAAAAGGTTCCAAAATATTAATGAGTTACAGGTAATTACAGTAATAAAATTATAATTTATATATCATAGTCTCATTGGTAAGTAGTGGGAAGGGTAAATCCATAGGTACAAAGGTGAGTTCATTAAATTTATTTAATAGAAAAAAATCTATTAGAGGTGGAAAATGAAAATGATGAGTTGTTGAGTGAACAGAGTGTGAAGAATGAAGTTGTTAAATGTAGTGATAATTCTATTAATAACTAATCTTAATTAAGAAGTATAGATATTTAATCCTGATTATCAAAGGAAGTTTCAACTGAGGTGGATTATTGAGATATGACGTTCAAGATAAAAAATCAACTCAATAAGATTTTATTTCACTATAAATATTCATAAAATCATTAAATAATTATAACTACTCCAATATGAAAACATTTTATTTTTAAATACACATTGTAAAAAATAATAAACCATAGTTGAGAAGGAAGATATCATAAACATGATAATAACTGAAAAGATTCCACAATTGTTTTCTCACAAATAAATTAATTATAGTGAAATTTTATATATGAAATAGGATCACATGAGCACAAATAATAGAGAAATAGAGGAAGATAGATATGAGTATAAATATAAGATATTATAAGTCAAGTTAATGATATCTTATCCCTGATCCATCTTCCATGTTCACTCCTAAGTAAACTCTTCATAGTGACCTAAACATTTATAAATTAAATTCCGTTTTTAAATGAGTAAATGTCTTATTAATAAATGAATTTATAGAAAAACATGCATTACTTTGGTTTTTTGATCATTATGATCCATATCCTATCATATTTAAAATAATATTAAGCATAATAACAATTTATTATATATTTGTTATGTGGTTACCATTAAAATTAGTATATTAAAGGTTATAATAAAGTCCAATTGACACAGATAGAAGAAGAGATGGCCTCAACCAATAGTATCATATCCTATAAATCCCATTTATTAGATATTTTGAGGGAGAAAGCATAACTATAATTTTACTTTGAACAAGACCAATTTGATATTCAATAACTAAATCATGAATGAAACAAATTATGTAAGAAATTCAAGCTCATTAGGATCATAGATAACAATCTTAATCAAACAACCCCTTGAAAATGTTATCATTGCACACCTTCCTTATGGGATTCACTAGTGTAATAAAGCTCAATGTATCATGAACCAACCAATATGAATTTTTAAATTTTTTATTTTTAATAAAAAATGATTATATTTATCATTTATTAATTTATAATTATTAACCAACAAGTTTTATAAAAATTAGATTTTAATATGATGAAACAAAAGTTATATTTTGGGAAAAATAAAGTTTCAATCAGGAAACTCTATCCTTAATGAATTCAATAATTTTTTAAATAAATGATATTTAATAAAAAAAATTATAATATAATTATATTTATTAAATATAAATGGTAATATAATTTTATAAAGTTAAAATTAATTTTAATAAGGATCCAAAAACTCTAATTGTCAAAAAAATAATATTTTTTAATAAATATGGATTTTTGATTTAAAATTTTAAATTTAGATAACTTGTGAATTAATATGATAAAATAAAAATTATTTTAAAAATAATCATGTAACAATTATCCAAAATTTATTTTTCCATAATTTTTAGAGACAATCTAATTGTTTGGTTAAAATTGAATATGATATAAATATATGGTGAGCACTATAAAATCATAAAATCCCCAAAGTGATGTAATAAATATCCTAACGAATATCCATGACTAAAATTATTTTTTCCCTTAAATTTTTTTGTGTGGTTGTAAACCCTTAATTAATCCTCCAAAACATATATTATATTTTAAGGTTCTAAAATCAATTATTTTTCACCATGACTCGGTTCCATATCACCAAATGTATTATTGTAATGTTTTTGGTTATTGGCCTTATAAAATAAGAAAATACATAACTATTTGGAAGAAACAATGGTAAAAAATAATAGGGTTGTTTTTGTTTTAGATTAATTTGTGAAATAGATTCCAAAACTGAAGATTGGAAATTAATAAAGAATTATCCACAATTTTTTATATAAACCCACCCAACCTACCTTTACCCTGCATTAAAAACTATTTAATCATGAAGTTACCATGAACATACCTTTCTATATCCCTCCAATGGTTCCCCCAAACTCTTAATAATCTTCTCCCAATATTTTGTAAATTCTATCTCAAGGTAAATGGTCCTCTTTAGTACGTATTTATTGAAGAACCTTCATTACATTATGCGATTTTCCCAATTTTTTAATTTGGGATATTTTTTCACACATCCCTATAACTTTCCATGTAATGTAAAAGTGGTGAGATACCCATTTCACACTCACTTGACCCTTCCAGGAATTATTATGTACCCCCATTATTTTTCTAAAATCATCATGCAATTTTACATATTAAATATTTTTATAGTGAATACCTATTCCCATTTCCACTCAAAGGTATTCACCTAGTTGTCTCTAACCCTCATTGATTGGGTATTTACATGTATTTAAAACACAATCCTTAATTTCTATGTTATAATTTATGAAATAAATCCTTATGATGTATGATATATGTTTCACTATGGCACACTTATGCATGTACATGATATGAAAGTGGTGGGTGGTCCAGAAATTATAGAGTCCTCTAGTGAATTAGATAATGTTTTTATCTCATGAGAGACCATATATGTTGAATGAGAAGTTATACTAATTACACTATGTTATTATTTCTTGGATATTATATATGAATTATGTTTATGATGTCATGTTTTATGTTGTTTTCACATTTCCATGTTGTCTTTATGCTATCATGTTATATTGTAACTCATTCTTCATTATTATGAATCACAGTCCTATTTTGTAACCTTGATCTAACTCTAGGATCACTTGTATTTCCTTAACTTATTTGTTTATCTATTTATTCCCTTAGTGGGATTAATATCCCACCCCTTTCTTATGTTTTTTCTCAGGTTATCCCATGTAGATTTAGAAGATCAGTTGATTTTTAAGATAATATTATAAAGTTTTAGTTTATTTCATTGTATTTCTATTGCACATTGTTATTCTATGTACCTAATTTCCCAAATACACTAGTCTTCATGATATTATAGGTTATACTAATTGGGATTTTATGTAAAAAATAGTGAAATAAAGTGTAATAAATATATGGGTTTTCATTCTATTATGTGTGCTCCTACCCTAACTTCCCTCCAGAGGAATTCACATTTTTTCCTCTCTCTCTCTAATCACCTTATTAATTATTATATTGTTTTCCTCTATATCATATACTTATTTCACTAACTCAATGTTGTACTCATATCAATAATCTTCAAGTGGAAATTTTGACATTTCACGATCACATTTGCATGAATTGAGTTGAACCCTCGTAATAAGCATAAAAGATCCATGTGCACTTAACTTTGATTCCAATTATAATGAACTAGGAAACATTCCCATCTAGATCCAATAATTAACATCCCATTTATAAATTATCAAAATTTATATCATCTTATAATCTTGATCTTCAAACCATGAATTTTATATTTTAAATTATGGGGTCGCATTAATTTTTTCCAGACCTTTACAGCCACATGTCAAACTAATGGTTTCAACTATCATCGAATACCATTGACACAAGGTAATATTTTCCCCAATAAAACATAATATATTTTGTACTCATTAAACTTTATATTATGTGTGGCCACATCAATCTAGAAATATTCTTCCTAAATCTCATTTACAAACACCCCAATTGTCATAATAAAAAAATTGTATCCCTCATTCTATCAAAACTAGGTCACAGTTTTTCTGTACCAAATCCAAATCTTTGACCATGAATAATTTACTTCCTCATTGAGCTCTAGTGTCTTATTTAATATAGCATAATCATAGCTCAAATCTAATTTGGTTTTTCAAATAAAGGATATATTCTATATTCAACTTTTTCTCTACTCAATTGAACACCACACTCATTAAATTCTACAAGTATAATTTCTACACATACTATAATTCTCATCATTGACTTTTCATTTAGTTGGTTGAGCAAGATGGTCATTGTCCCTACAACCACAACAAAGAGAAGAGTTGAGGTATCCCTTAAAATTTTAAGATCCACCTCAATAAAAGAAAACATTCATTGATCTAAAATCTTCAAGTTCAATTCCTATGAAAAATGATTGAATAATATTCTTCCTTGGTGTAATATAGATTCAAGGCTCAGATCGAACTTCATCTCACCTTCATAATTCAATTGGAACTTGAGTTAATCATTTAAATTTTCATCCTAATTATTATAAATTAGACTAAGGTTCCTTCTTTAAATAGTTCTGGTTTACCCAGTACAAATTCATCGGCTATAAAGTCTTCAATATATGTGTATTCTCCCAAGATAAACATTTTTTCATATAATGGGTCATGGATGATGCTTGGGTAGAATGATCCCATATAACCCACATACATGAATATCAGTCCCTCTAAACTAAATCCATGTTTGGAATCTTAGTTTGATCCCAGTGAAACTTTATCAAACTTCGAATCATCCTATACACTTCTTCAAATTTTTTGTCTCAATGTATTTAGCTTCCGGTTGAATAAACCAAACCTACACTCAATAGTACATAAAGTATGAGATTCAACCCTAGTTTTGGCATGTCCTGGGTCATATTCTTTATTAACTTATCTTAATATCTAATTGCTTTTTCCAATTAAAGATCACTTTCTCTATCCTTGATTGGTTCAATCCTCTACTACATGATGAGTTACCAAATAATAATTTGATATCATGGTATATTTTATGGTGTACTGTAGGTTGTATAATAGATCACACATGGTCTATTTATCAACAAAAGAGTAATGAAATTTTAACACAGTATGTCCTTAAAATATTCGTATAAAAAACAAGTTGAAGAAATTTTTTTTCGAGTAACCAAAAACAAAATTCTATAGGTTTTCCATTACGTGATAGGTCAAATTTAAACTACACATAACATTTGGTTAGAACTATAGTTGAACCTCTGAAAATACTTTTGGTCAGTTAATTTTCTATCACATTCGGTGAGAGACTCCATGTTAGGATGTGCAGTATTCCTATCATATAATTAAATTTTTAAATTAAAATTTTAATAAAATTATGATTTCCAAAATTTTTTCAAAAATATTGAAAAAATTATTTCTAAAATTAATTTTATTTCAAAATTATTTTGAAAATCTACTTCATAAAAAGTTTTAATAATATTAGCATGTAATTTTATGAAACAACATTTGAAAAATTAAATAATTAATCAATATATAACCAAAAAAACCTATTTTAGATGATATTTTAATGAATTTTTATAATTTAACCCAAATGATGAAAATTAGAGAAAATTTCATAGTAATAACATTTTACCATTCAAACATAAAAATATGATGCAAATTATGTGGGAAACATATATTCAAAATAGATCTACATTAGTTTCCAATGTAGTAGAGAATTTTTAAGGTTTACTAAAACAATTATAAATGTAAAATATTATTGGGAGGTGAAGTTAGTTTTAGTTTATTCAATGTTTGTTCAATGGATTCAGGTTATCAAAACTACAGTTACCAGAAGATGGAGCATGGTGGTGTGAAAATAGTGGTAGCATGCCTCATCTACAGAAAATTGGGAGAGAAGAACTTTTCATCTTCTGGTGATATTATTATGAGGTGTTGGAGGTCCTAAATTTTAACAATGATGAAGGTTCTCTGAGGTCATAATCAATTTTAGGAGATCATTCTTTGAAATCCAAGATTACAGGGGAGCAGGTATTACAAGATGATTGAAGGGAGTTTTGTAAATAAATGGGTGGGTCCTTTAGAGAAGTTGTGTGATTATTATGTGATATTAATATTGGTTTATATGAATTAATTATTCTTGGTAATATTATTTTTAATCTCTTATATCTTATAATTACAATAAATATAAAATCAATGTTTCTCCCATGAACATAGGACACTTAATTTGATAAACTTCAATAAATTGTGTTCATTTGTTGAATTTTGTATTTCCCTTGAATGTATTTCCACTATATTTGATGTTTCTATATTTTATTTTATGTTAAAAGCATAAATTTATGTGGTGAGTAGGGTGTAAATTATACCAACTTCTATAACACTCTATCAAAACGGAGAAAATATAGAGTTTTAGTTTTCAATTAAAATTTTCTATTTGAAAACATCTTGTGGATTGTGTTTCATTCTAAAACTAATTTATTGGAAGGATGAATTTTAGTTTTCCAAAAAATTTGACTAAATTGAGACACCCATAGATTATAGGGTGAATATTATTTACAACATGATTTATGTACCATCAAAGGACTAGTGGGAGGTGTTGGTATATAAAGACCAGTATATAAGCATGTCTTAAAAGTATTTGCAGTCTTGTAGCTTCAATCAGTTCTTTCTTAAGACTATAAAAGATGTTATGGATTGCCTATTCATTCATCTTATTTAGTGATTCATGTAAATTATAATTTTTGAAACTTATTTTAACAATTTTTTATAGTTTTCACCCATTTCGTTATGTGATAAGGCTTCAAAGGTTAGGTATTTTAATTATGACTTGGGGTATTCAATTCGATTATGGGTAAATGTTTTATATCTCACATATGTTTCTAATGCAGTGAACAACGATCTCATTTTTTAAAGGAACCTAATGGAGGTTATATTATATAGGAATTATGTTTCTTATAATATGCTTGTCAAGGGATCATCATGTAGTAGGAATAATAGGTATAATGAATCTCTTTGGGTTAGTGATAAGAAGATCAGCCAAGGATTGTATTCGCATATCCCTCTAAGAGGGAGGGGTTCTATCATTTTCTTTAATTATGGGAATCCATATCATGTCTAGTCTTATTTTGTAAATAAATCAAAGATTTCTTGTTCATATAGATAGATGGGTCACCTATGGAGGTATTTTGGTATTTCACAATGATTATATGGGGCACATTTCAAAAGAGACTTAGAGAACAGGAATAGGCTCATATGCAATATAGTGTCCAAATATTAAGGGTTCATATAGTTTTTAATGACATGGGAGAGGATATTTTTTCCAGGGGAAAGGAAATATACACCAACAAGGAAATACCCATTAAAGGATTCATGCTTTTAGAACTCTATGTTAGAGATCTGGACTATTTTATGATATTGATAAAAAATTTATTGATCATAGTCAGGGTCTATAAACTATTAAAGGTGTGATCCAAATAAAATCTATTGTAGAATCTATTTTATTTGATACAGGGTCAACTTTTTCATTTATATGTCCTTGGTTGGTTATTAATCTGGTGTTGGTCAAAGAGTACTAGTCTGAAGTGATTTTTATCGATACACTCATAATGGTGTGATCTATGGAGATTAAAATACATCCAGACTGTGTTTTCATGATCAATAGGTATATTTATATATGGGATTTTTTTATGTTGGAAATTCAAAAAAATTATGTCATCTATGTAATGCATTTATTGACCTATTACTAATCAAATGTTGGCTGCTTTCATTAATGAATATCTTTCACATCAGGTCAGTGTGATTATTACACCTTTTTTAGAGAGTGATATTAACTATTAGGAAATTTGGGATGTGACCATTGGAGACTATGTGGGATCACATATAGTTTTCTAAAATTGTTTTAGGAGATGATTAAATGTGAATGTTATATGTTCCTTTAATTTTTAACAAATACTAGAAACTTTTTCCTTATGATTTCTCCATATTACCACCCAAGAGACTGGTCGAGTTCATGATCAATCAAATTCTGGTTATATATCCTGCATATATTCCATTATATTTGATATATACTACTAAATGGAGATATTTTTATGTTCAATAAAAGGAATTTGAGGTGAAGGTTATTATATTCTCGAGCACATCACATTGGGATCTTATTTTTTTGTTTGATAAGAATGGTTATGGGTCATTATAGTTGTGTGTTGATTACTAGAGTCTAAACAAAGATATGGTCAAGAATTCATGTCCTCTTCCATGTATAGATGACTTATTCAATCAATATAGGGGGTGAAAGGGATTCTATGAGATCATCTTGAGATCAGGATGTCATTAACTATGAGTGATTCCATTTGATAAACCTGATATAATCATTTTGAAGAATGTATGGTCTATATGAGTTCCTCATGATGTCATTTCATATTACGAGTAAACTAGTGGTGTCAATAGCTCGGATGAATAATTTATTTTATACATATATAGATTCACTGGTGTTTGTAACACTCAGGTCTATAACGGCCTTCTTAGCCAAAGTGCCACCAGACCTCATGTGAGGCTCCATGTATGATAGAGGTTATTGACTAGCAGTGAGGGAATAATCCATACATGGGGAGACTATGACCCTGAATCAGAGTCATAACAGTGGAAATAAAAAAAATATACATCACTAACATCAAATTATTCTTAATAAAATAAATAATAATTATATAACAAATTGAATGAATTTTGTAGTCCTAAAGTCATGAAAAACATACATTGATCAGCCAGTGGGCTGATCCCACATAAAAATAAATAAAAGAACAATATATTAACATCATACCTACTATCATCATTCGTAATCATCCTAATATTTTTCACCCATAAATCTAATCCATCCTAATCTATTGAAAAAGTGATACTCCGATCAGGAAGTATACATAAGTTCTACACACATACCAGAGTTCTCATGTAGGGTGTGAGTACATAACTCAAAAGGGTCTCAACAAGAACCCCTAATATACACCATCATAAGTTTATTTATGCGTGATGAAAATAAATAAATAAATAAACATAACTTTTGAGTAATCAAGTGTTAAACTAGATTTCAGGATACTCTATCAGATTAGCACACCTATTATGCCACCATGGGCTAACCAGGCCACCATGATGATCAGTCATACCTTCATTTAAGCCATGCCAAAATCTAGTCATCTTGTGCCACACATGTCAGTATGTACCTGAAGACTCAAGGTAGGTATTCATATAATTACTTGTCATTAATCCAACAAATTATGGTCATATACTAATCACCATAACCAAACACTCTCATTAGGAAGGTCGCACATCCACTGCTCAACCTTTAGCCTCTCACTCTAGGTAGGCCCCATCCATTTAGGGCCAGAATCATACAGTAACTTGGACCCCATCTCGTACATTGTAAAACCATAATCCAACTCTAAATCACATCTCTTCTTGGACTCTATCTCTCTCAATACAATCTATCCTTTGATCCCATCACATCACATCCTAGTCACAATATTAGTCATCGTGTTCTAACGACTACCATCTAATTAATGTTAGGGATTGATCATTCTATCTCACTCCTAGTGATGCTAACATGTCTCAATGCACACAATTTCATTCATGGTTAGCTTAAACATCATATAACACAAGGACATCATCTCATTCATGGTATTCTATCCATAACTATCTCACTTATAGTGGGTAAAGGCCTCATAACCCATCAACCACACCAAATCCAATCTCTTAATAAGAGTACAAAAATCAGAAAATGCATGAAACTATATATAGGGAATATATCTCACTACAGAAACTAATTATCCCATCATATACCAGTATATCCCTAAGTTAGCCTCATATGTCACAAAAAATCATGTATTTATATTCAGGGATTCATTCATGGTCCTCCAAACCTATACCCGTATTTTCCCATTGATACCATACCATGTCTCTTATCCCCTAATGACCTTAGAGCCTGTAGTCTCAACATGGCCTTTTCCTCATCGGGTGGGGTAAAATTATAAACCAAAACCCCCTTTAAATCCCAATACTAAACCCTAAAACAATTCTATCAACCAATATTAGGGTCCCATATCACATCCCCTAATTTAGACTTCTCAACCCATCATAGAAGGAAACCCTCTCTATCATCCTATTAGAAATCCTAAAGGACTTGTCACACTCAAAGTACACAGCAAGACTCAACTCTTTCCACTTGAGGGAGTTTCTCATCATGATACATACTATTATATTGCATGATAATACTCATTCCAAAGATTCTCAGGCCTACCCACCTCCTATATGTACTTAACCAGGTTATCCAATCTCTCATATCATACCCTGTGATCTACCCAATATCTCATGTGGATTTAATTTACACCCTCACATATTGTATACATAGTCATCATGAAATATTAATTTAACTAAATTGCTAAAGAGAAATTTCTCTAATTATATGTTCTATATTCCACCCCATTGTCTCATCGAAATACTCTTTTGGTCCTTATACCCCTTTCTTAAACATTTAAATCATTGGGGGCTCCTACATCAAACAATAAGTTAACCCCTCTCCATGATCTGTCAAGCCTTGTGCAAGCCTGTTCATGTTCCCAAATAGCCATATCATGTCACATGACAAAAATAATTAATTATAAGTTTTTATAATTAATTATTGAAATTAAATTAAATGGGTAATTCTACCTAAAAATCACCATGCAACTTATTCACACCAAAATCACTTCTGAGACCATGTAGTCATCCTTATGGGATTTACTCTACCAACCACACACAAAATCCCCATTGATCACGAATTATTTAAACATTCATCATTTAAATCATCACCAAACCCTCGCACAAGAACATTCCAAAATCAAAATAACATAGAAAATATTAAGTATCATACATAAAACCCCAATCTAAATGCACTAAAATTCATCCCCTCTAAAGGGTGTAGAAGAGGAAGTAAGGGAATGGGAAATATGGTCATGTGTCTTATTCCTGATGACTCAAACACCCTAAAATTCAAATTTCCCTAACACTAAAAAGATAGGACTACCCCTGCTAAAAGAGACCCATGCCTCATTAACATCATAACAAGGATAATTGTGGTGTAAAAACTACCCTCAATTGATAAATTCAAAGTGAGTACAAAGTTTTATGTCCTAAATTACTTCTTTATAAAGGAGGAGTCACTGGCTACCTCAATTTCAGAGAGAAACCTCATAAACAATTCCCTTCCCAATGTAAATGTTGCAAGGAAAAGGGGACCCCATGGAAAGCTAATTCATGGTGCGATAAATAATGCTATGCACTACAAATTCCCAATTGTAGAAATATATGGTGTGACCATCCATTCATTTTATGAATTGCTGCTACATTATAATTACATCACGGATATTGGGCCTTTATTTAACAACTAACTGAACACCCAAACCACCAATCGAGCTTAATTCCACATCTAAAAACTTTTGAATGAGATGTCCCAATGATTGAATTCTCAATCTAAATTCCAATTCATTTTAAGAAACCAATACTAGTTCAAGAATATATATTCCCCCTAAAAAATAACTCATAAATATATGTGTCATTACAAAAATTCCACCATAGGGATTCTTGTCCTTGAGAAACATCAATTTTCCTCCTGAAAAAACCAAGACCTATCATGGTCATCAATTCATCGTGAAACCATCATCCACCATCTTTGAATTGCAAACATTATTCTATTGTAAAACTCTAGCTACAAAGTCTATATCCATTGGATTGTGTTTAAAATTATATGGTCATATCAAAATACCACATCAATTATGTCCAATTTTCCACAAATATGTTATTTAGTCCTTCACTGGTTGATCACTCTTGAAAATGCACATCGCACCCATCGACACACTAACTTAACACTATCAGACTCAATCAAAATGACATAACTCCTAAAGAAATAATATAATCATTAAATGACCTACATAAAATTATAAACTAACCCCTCAATTTAACTCCATTATTGGGACTTTAACCAATCCATCTGACTATCATACTCAACCCATGTGCTCTAATTCACTACTGATCTGACTCACCCTCTGATTGTAACAACCCCTACTCAAGTAACATAGAGTAAGTGTCTACATTATTATATCATCATAAGGTAAAATGGATCACATCACTAAGGTTCAATCAAATAAGTAGTATTAGAGAACCAAATATATACATGATTCCTATTTTATATTCAAAATAAAATTTAAAATATAGTAAAAGTAAACATTTTGTATCCATGAAATTCATACATAGATTCCTTCTTCATATCATGGAGGAAGGATAAAAAAAATAAGGGGGATCACAAATTCTCAACAATGATTATATACAGTGGAATTTGTCATGAGTAATCTAGGCACAATCAATATGAAGATGGAAATAACCAATAAAAAGTCATTTAAACAAATTGGGCATGAAATGAATCCATGGATAATATAAGTTTAATAATCTCAATGATAAAAATAGCATAAATTCAAATGAAGTAAATGAATAAAGTTTTACTTATTGATATGGGAATTATTCCAACATATTTTCAAATATGGGAAGGAATACACCAAAACCCATTTAATAAATCCATAAAATTGGTTTGTCTCATGATACATGTCAATGCAGCGATGTGTAGTCTATAATTAGGCCCCACCCTTAACTACATGTACAATGAAATCAATATTTATTGAATGAATAATTTATTTCATAAATAATATTCCTTATAAAAAATATCTATATTTGGTAAATAATACAAAATATCAATATTTCCCAAGCCAATTAAATAACTTTCATAGTAAAACACTTATGTGGAAATGGTATAAAGTTTAAGAAATAAGAATATCCATGATACAAAGAATACATATATGTATTTTTAAATATTATCAAAAGAAAGTTAATTTTTCAATATAAATTTAATGACCAAAAAATTAATCAAGATATGAGATATGGCCATAAATTCATCAGAAATTTAGATGTTATAGTAAAATCAATAATTATAGAGAATAGAAGAAAATGGAAGTGAAAATTTTAATGTAAAATTTAATTAAAAAAATTTGTTTTTTAAAACATTGAAATATAAGAGAATAATCTTAAATTTGTAGAAATTTTATGGAAGAAAAAACATTTATTATGGTGTTTTAAGCTAAAAAGAAATATTTACTTATAGTTTTTGTAATGAAATTTGAGAATAACCATTTTAGAATACATTATAAATATTCATCTCAAAAAAATTCAAGGATATCATAAAATTTAATATATCATTTTTGTAATTAAAAATAAATTTTCTAAAATAAAATTGAAAAATATTTTCATAGAATAAAAATATACTCAATCAAAAATAGAAATATGAACATCTTTTCTTTTAAATGTTTCTTTAAAAGATTCAAGTTCTAAAAAGATGAATATTAAGAATAAACCATGGAAGATAATAAAATATATATTGTATAATAAAATATATATATATATATATATATATATTATGGAGGATATATTGTAATATTCCTTCAACTAAAATAAAATCAAACCTAAAAATGAAATTGTAAAATAAATTCTTACAACTTTGGTAACTTTTAAGTTATAACCCCTTGAAAGATAAAACATTAATTTAAACTTTAGTCACCATAAATAAATAGAGATTAATTTTATATACATCAAATATGAATTATATACATCCAAAAAAATAAAATTTGTGCATAATACCAAATATGTCTCAATGGAGTGGAAAATGAGATAGAATCCCTTACCTCAAACTTCCACTTAGATGAAAGTTCTTTAACCAATCTTATAATAAATATAAATTTATTATGATTATACACTATAATAATATAAATATCTATAATAAAATATATGATCTATTTATATAATCTTATCAGCCATTCAATAGTAATCTTTCATTGTTATCATCATTTCAGGTGTTAATAGTTTCAATTTTTATGCAAGTTTAATTGCAAACCTTCGTATTCTTGTGTATAGGTTATACTTTCATCATATCCATAATGGAATTAATGTTAAAAATTTAATCTATATATATTTATATATTAATTATATACATATTTATAATCATCCATGAAAATCGGACATAAAAATATATCACATCTCTTCGTGGAGATGGTAGTTAACATGTATTCACACACGACGTTATCATTTTTTAATTGGTTGAAGGGTAAGAAAGTAGATGATATATTAAAAATATAGAATAATATTTATCTCATAATTGAAATATATATTGATTAGTTTCATTTTAATGACTATCCATGTGAGGTGGTGATGGAAAACAAATTACATCAGTTTGCAAGGCAGTAGTACGCCTTACAAATTAGTGATTGTTGTGTTTCCCAGTTGCTGGAGAATGAGATGGAAAAATATTATTCTATCTACATAATAACATCTCAGTTCATGGGAGATAATATTTTATTTTAATTTATGGTTAGGGAATAATTTAATGAGGTAAAATTAGAAGAAAAATAAAATGGTTTGGTTAATATGATTACCTATCTATTGAAAGAGATCATTTATATCTCTTATTAAAGACCCTAAAGTTTTCATTTGGGAAAGAAAAAACTCTAAAAAGTGTATAAGGATGTTTGGTATATATTTTGATATGTTTTAGTTGTGATAAATGGTTTAATATGTATAAATAAGTGGGTGGACGTAGTTCCCTTTTATAAGTGAAGTGGGTGGCCCACCTGTAATTATTTAATTTTTAAAATATTATTTAGTCACTTTATTGGAAAAATGGATCCAAATTGAGTCTATTTAGAAGTTTTTATAATATAGGTTCTAAATACACTCAATTAATAGTATTTAAACATGTTTTTAAGTCATTTTAACCCTTAACTTTTTAGATTAACGTTCTGATAGACCCGTTTTAAACTTAATGGCAGTAACCAATTTTTACTATTTTTACTATTCATAATATCCCAAAAATAAAAAAGGCATCATTAAAAACTTTAAAAATTATGATTTCAAATAAAGAAGAGATTTCGTAAAATTTAATTCCTATAAGTGGCAGAAATTAGTTAAAAATAAACTCACAAGACATGATAACAAATAGTTGTTCAAAGAAATGTATTTTTTAGGAGTAAGATGATCTTACATTAACTCTATAATTAGTATTACTCATTATACGAATCTATGTTCATATAGTTATATATATAATACATATATTCAATTTAAATCATTAATTATTACAGTTTATTTTAATTAATTAAATATGAAAACTTTATGCACTTAAAAAGGTTTTCAAAAAATATCTCTTTTTTACCTTCAAATGATCTTGTATTTATTTCTAAAAAATTTATCATCAATAGTTGGTAAATTATACATATTATAAATCAATATTATAAATAAAATAAGGATTATCTAAATTAAAAATTTACAATAATTCATTAAATCTTTTTTCTATGGGAAATTTTTAAAAAATATTTTGAGGAATATTTCGACGAAGTAAGTTCAAATTGATAATCATACTATAAAATTAGAATTTTTATTACTTGAAATGTTAAAATTTTAATTGTACTATAGTTTTATAAAAATAAAATTTTCACCTATAATAATTTAAGCTTGGGAGTTACATTCTTCTCTAATTCAAAACTTTCATCCTCAAGATTTTTATGGACACTACCTTCTAAATTAATGGGGGTTATTTTTCTTCATATTACTCTAAGGTTCCCACATTTCTTCCTCTATTTTATGATTTCTCCAAAGTTTCTTTATATGTATTATTTTCTTATTCATCAACACTTTTTCTATTTTTTCAACAATTTGGATTGTCTCTTCATAGTAAGATGGATCATGTTCTAATTATATTTCTTATAGGTGACTATATTCATTAGGTTTAGAATATAATTCCTTAACAATGAGATATGGAACACATCATGCACTTTAGAGAGTCTTGGAGGAATATAAAAATAGTAATAAATGGATATAATTCATTCTATGATTCTAAAATTTTCAATATACCTATGACTCAGTTTCCCTTTCTTATCAAACTTTATAACACCCTTCAACAATGAAGATTTCTAGAAAATGTGATACCCCCTTGAAATTCCAAACATTTCCATTAGTAATCGATATAACACTTTTAACTAATTTGAGTTACATTAATATGATTATGAATAGTATTTAACATCAATATTTTCTCCTTGAGAAGTTCTTGGCCCACAAACCTCAATTTACTAGCTTCATACATACATGTTTGAGTATGGAATCTCTTTCTACATAATGCTTCATATGATACCATTTCAATACATTAATGGAAGCTGTGGTTATAGGAAAACTTCTCCAAAGGTAAATATTAATCCCATATACCATGAAAATCAAGTTATCATGACCTCAACATGTCTTATAATGTTTTAATAGTCCATTCTGATAGTCCATCAATTTGAGGGTGATAGTTTACGCTCAAATAATACTCAGTAAAAGGATCATTCTAAACAATTTCTCTAAATTTTTATATAAATCAGGGATCATGACCAAACCCAATTGAAAAAGGTTCACCATGAAGTATTAAAATTTCATTAATATATATATATATATATATAAGAAACTTAAGAGAAAATATTCTATTATAAATAATAAATGTTTGAATTTGAAAAGGAGATCAATAATAACACATATGGAATCATTAATTCATTGATTTTTTGGAAATATAATGAAAAATTCCATAGTAATGTCATCCTATTACCACATAAGAATATGTTGAAGTTTAATTATTCCTCTATTATGTTGTATCCTAACCTTCACCTATTGAAACCCCAAGCTTTAGTGTCATAAGAGTAAGTTAGATGGATAAACTTACAACAGGGGGTGAATTGTAGTTTAAAAGGTTTAAAATAATCAATAAAAGCCTCTTAAATTAAATAACTGGACTTAGAATTCATCTGAGGATCATAGTAAGAGAATCAGAATCATGACTCATGTTATTAAATCAAATTGAATTTATTCATAATTATAAATACACTAATAAAACAAATAGTATAGAAATATCTGTATAAATATTATCTTTCTATTACATTCACAGTAGAATAGTCTAGTTAGAATATGTAAAGAAATATCTATCAAAAGTATGAATAATATACAATCTATATTAAAAGAACACACTCTTATTACCTTAAGAGTTAAATTGGTCAATAACCTTGACTAAAGGTATCTGAAGTTTAATAATTACTATAAAGTTTTTTCATCCTTACCAGTAAATACCCCGATACAATGATCTGAATAATATTTTTCTTCCTATCCCCATAATCCCTCGATATGCTGGTTATCATCTATCTTACTAGACCCATAATCTTTCGATCTGATAGATTTGATTCGCCATCTTCTTACCCCCAGAATCCCTTGATCGTATAAATTACCAGACATGGTTAAAAAGAAATTTTTTTCTAAAGAAAACAATCCTTACAAGGATTCTTTATAACTACAACTCTCTAAAGTACTAAAATGAATTTGGAATTATATGTTCATGTATTGAAAATTTTAGATAGATTGAGTAATGCATTTGATTTTATCCCAATATTTCAAATGACCAGATATTTATAAGGAAAGCTCCAACAGTCACATTTATGAGTTAGTTGTAACGGCCTTAGATAGTTGTCTCTTTAATATATCACAATTTTCTTTTATAACTAAATGTCGCACATCATTTTTTTAGTAGAATTAAAATGAAAAAAGTATTTATTAATATGGAAACAATTTTATCTACTCTTATTATGAACTTTATTCAGTCTGATGGACTTACTTATTGATTATCAATATGATAATCCTTGTGATGGTTAGTTTGATGTATCCATAACATAATCAGTCTGATAGTCATGAATTTTATCAGTATAATAGACATGAAAAAAGTTAGGCTATTGGTATGAATAAATGTAAGTCTACTTAAACATATACATACTCAACCTGATGGATCAAATCGAATAATGATTAGTTCATATTCATAATATATTATAAATTATTCAATTTTTTGGTGAATATAATATTTTTTACAAAAACAATACTAAAACACTTTGGACATACAAAATTTAGAAAATGTGTTTTTAAGAGAGTATTTATAGTTTCCAAAACCAAAGTAATCCAAATTAAGAAGTAAAACATCAAACTCAACATCTAACCATTTTTGGAAAGCACAAACTATAATAATTAAATGAAAATAATAACATGAAAAACATACATTCCTTTTTTCTTTTAATAACTTTAAATATATTTTTTTAAAACACCCCTAGGATTATAATACTTTTGAATACGATAGAAAGTATTTAACAAATCCCATTTTTAATATTTATTACCATTAAATAATGTCTCTCACCCAAAGTATAAGATCCCCCTTTAAAAAACATTCTCCCCATTTGTGATATTCAAAAAGGAATGTGAAATAACCCAAACCTTCCTGAAATGTTTGAAGAAATAACATGTGAAATAAAAAAACTAAATAACTTCCTAATTATTCATTAACTAATAAATAACATACATCCAAAATTAATTGGAATAAATTCAAGAAAAAATATTTGGATGAAAATATATTAGTATTCATTAACAATTCAAAAAGTTTGATAAAATTAATAAGTCAAGATTTCAAAAAAAATTCTTTTTTTATGATATTCTTCACAAATTCATTCATCTTTTAGAGCTCATACTAATCCTTTCAAGATTCATGATATTTTATTATAAAGAATTATACTTCCAAACTATAGTCTTGAGGATTTTATTATCCTCGGATAACTCTTTTAATCTCTTCCTTCATAATGATGTGTTCATCTTCACAGGATCTAATTCTACTCATCTCTAACTTCATCTCATGCATCTTTTATTTCAACACTTTAACGTCTTATTTATGATCATTAGTAGTGCCTCTGAATTCTTCTAGAAACTTTACTCTATTGGATATATCTAAGGATAAATTTTTGAACTATTCATATATTTATGACCAATGTTGATTTACTTATAGAAATTAATCATCATGTTCACAAATTTTAGTGTCTATTTTGTTGGACCATTTCACCATCTCATTAAATGGTCTTTTGTGAGTATGAGAGCTTTCTTGAAAATTTTTCTACTCTTCTTAAATTTGAAAAAATCCTTGTACTAAAAATTTTCTTGATGTTGATTTTTCACGGAGGATATTTTGAATAAGTTACATCATAATTAAAGCATGGGAAAATATGCAATTATTTCTTATAATATTTTCAAAACTAGGAAAATATAATCAAAAATTATTTTGAGAAATCATAACTTCGAATTCTAATTAATCGAGCTCAATTTGATGATGTTTTGGTCTATTGGTTCTGACATCAACTAATTTTTATTTGTTTTTAACTTCCATTGAAACCTTTTTGGGAACATTTTTTCTTCTGAAACATTCACAATATCAAGACTTTCCTTGAATTATACCTTATCATCGGTTTTGATATTTAAATGTTGGTAAGGTTCTTCTTCCTTTAAGGATGACTTCTATTTATTTTTTTAAAATTATCCTTCTTAAGAACTTTCTAATTTATCGTCCTTATGAGACAATGAGGGTAAATATGATGAAGGTGATTATTATTTTGATGAATCATTTTCAAATGATCCTTTATCTATTTAGATTTCTTCATCGTCAACTTCTTCCTTTTATTTGTTTTCTTATTCTTCTGCTTCAACTTCTACTCCATATCCTTATTCTACATCCTCAAACTATTCTCCATATTATACTTCAACTTCCTTATCATCTTCGTTATAAACTTCTTTATAAAGTTATTCTTCTAGTTTTCTTGTTGTTTTAAAATATCCCATTCCAATTGATTCAGGTTATGATTATTTCTCAGGTATAGTAGGAACTGATTGTTCAACAACTAACTTTCCCTTTACCTTATCTACAGCTGAAGTTATATGATAAGGTAAAACAAAATTTTCTTTAAAAACAACTCCATCTTCTGGAATAACTTGATCAGAGTGATAAATCAAATGGAATAGATTCTTAGAAGTTTTCTCAACATATTTAAAAAAAATTAAACTATTATTTATTTAGATAACCTTTTTCTATGATTCCTTCTTTTCTCTTCTTTTTCAAGTTCTTCTGTAGTCCTAATTTTTTAAGCTTTAGTTCTAGTAAGATCAAGATAAAATTCCAGATCCCATGGATTCTTTTTATATTTACGTAACATTAACTTCTTAAGCTCATCATCGGTCAATCTATTTTCCTTCTTTTGTTTCATAGTAGGAGATGTTTCAAATTTTATCTTCTTCTTAACTTCTTCAAATTAATTTAATGGTGGGCATTAGAATAAGTAACATCAACATTTTAAATAAACCTCTTTATTTTTAATCAAAAACTAACTACATCCTCGACGTTGTATCTTGGCCAATGAAATATATCCTCTCTCTAACTAGGTATGATTTATTCTCCACCTTAAAAATGTCCATACATTTCACTATCACCTTACTAATAAAATCTAGAAACCATATAATCTTTGACTTAATTGCGTCATTTTTATTATTTTCCACCATAATAAAGATAAACATCACCAAATAAATTTTCCATAAGTTGACAAGATAGTCAAGAACAAAAAAAAATCAGATATTTTAAGAGTATCTTTATCACCCTTCTTGAGTATAAGATAAATTTTCATCTATAATTCAATTACTATGTTTGATAGTGTGGGATGTGAAAATTTCCTTAATTTCATCTATAAATAGAACAATGAATCTTCATCCTTAATTTTTTTAAAAGTTCCAAGTCTTTTTAGTAAATTTTAAGAGGGTAAATATGACTCTCCATCCAAAGGAACACCAATAATATCTACAAATTTTTTTAAAAAAAATTGTTTCTTTTCCAAAGAATAGTAAAGGAAACATTATCCTTTCCAAATTATCTATAAAAATGAAACTGAAGTATACAACTCTCAAACCATCTCAAGATGGTAATGATTGAAATAATTATCTAGTTTCTTAATAAAAACATTTTCCAAACCTTGAAATGAAATAATCCCTTTGATAGTCATTTAAAACTTATAAAACCATGTTCTTTAAATATGCCTTTCCCTAAAAACATTCCACTTTTCATAATATTCTTTTGTTTTCAATGTAATGGAAACAGATACCATTGATTGGATGAAAAAAAAGAATTGGACTGATGGATTTGAAGGGTGTAAAATCTCATGTGAGAAAAGTCAAGAAATCAATTTGGGAAAATTGGGTAACCCACCCTTATATAGGTGTTGGGGGTGATGGTTCAACTTCCACAATCAACCCAATGGTTGAGAATAAAACCCTTTCTAATTTCATAACCAAGATTTAATCAAAGTATGTTTTAAAAAATATATTTGAACTCTCAATGTTTTAAAACTTTTGTTGGATTAAGAATCATTCTCATTAGGAAAAAATTTAAAATTGTCAAAAAAATAAATGATTTTTTTAAAAAATGTATAACAACAGAAAATATTATATACTAAAGTAATGAAATAGTGAAAAACTAAAATAATGGAAGATTACTTTACGAAGTGATAAGTTTCATCAGAATTATTATCTTATTCATCTAATATTTTTTAAAATAAGAATATTTTGACAGTTTTGTTATAAATCATGATTATGATAGCTTATTTATGAAAACTTATTATGATAGTTTTAAAAATAAAACTCAATATGGTAGAAACATAATATTAAAGAAAATTTTATAAAAATATTTGAATCCAGAAAGATTATAAAAAATTCTATTTCTGAAATGAAATTTTAGAATTCTAGCACTGAAAATTTGATAAAACTTTGAGTCTGGAAAATTCAGTACAATAAAAAAATTAGAAAAACTAACAATTTATAAAAAATATTAAAAAAACTGAATGTTTTGGAAAAAACATATGTACTCTCTCTATTAAAAGGATTGTATTAATTTTAGGAGATTGCTAAAAAATAATTATAAATGAATGATCACTTTACATTGATCCTTCAAAGATTCTATTTAGTTTATTAAAATATATCCAAATTAATGGTTTTAGTAAAAATATTATAATGTTATTCTTACATTCCATTGAATTATAAAATTATATATCCTTTAAGTGTGTGATCCTGAAATAATGGTGTCCTATATATATGTGTTTAGAACTTGAATTATTGTTTGGGTTTTTATTAATGAAAAGGAACCCATGTTGTCACAATGTATTTTAGTTTTAGTAAAACTCAATCTATAGTCAGTGAGTGTGTGTTGTATCAAGAAACAACTGGACAACAACAACTTCCTGTTGACATATATTCAACATCATCAATGGAAAGTTATAATAAGTTTTTTTTATTACAAGACCAATAAAATAATTAATTTCCTATGAAATTCTATATTTTCTTTGTACTTTTCCAATCCATTTTGCACCCACCAAATTCAGCATCCGAAAAACTTTTTAACTCAAAAACATATCCAGAAGAATATAATAAGCCTAAATTCATAGTTACCTTAATATAAAAAAAATATTTTCATATATTTAAGATTGGATTATTTTTTATTAACTTTCTGTCTTAAATAAAATTATACTAAAAACATTATGTTCAGATGACTAGAGGTTAAGTAAAGTAAACTACCAATCACTGCAGGAAAACGGGCGTTTCGCGGTGGTTTTTTCGTGGCGGTTTAAACACCGCCGCGAAATGTTTTAAATTTTTTTTAAAAGAAAATTAATTTTTTAAAAAAAATTGAGGATTAGTACTGTTTTTTTAAAAAACCACCGCAAAATAGAGGCGGTTTGGGTAAAACCACCGCGAAATGAAAGGAAACAAATTAAAAAAAACATGAGAAACGCCGAAATCACTAAAACGACGATAACTTTTGATTCGGGCATCCGTTGGAGCGTCATGACAAGTAATATCGAATCTCATGAAGAGATATAGATGTAGGTATAATCAAAACCATTAGACGGACTAAGGTGCAGAAGATATGAGAGTTATAAAAAGTTGAAAAAAGTTCTCCAACTTCAAACGGCCTTAAATTTCGCTCCGGGTGTCTATTTGGGCTCTACCACATATCAAATCAAAACCAGCAAAAAGAGATACGCAATGGTAAGACAGAAGCAAGATTATGTCATATTTTTCGACCACAAAAACCCCTCTTAAGGCCTCTAAAACCCCACTTCTGACACCAGTTTTTCGTCGAACTTGTCTTCGAACGGACCTAACTTTCGATCCGCATGTCAGTTTAGACTCCTCCACTTACCAGATCATAGTTCATTCCATAAGCTTCAATTTGACTAGTCATGGTGCCCACACGGACTTCAGGATCATATGTTATGGCCTTTTTAGTAGGTATCGGGTTTGTTATGTTTTTCGATGCCTCGTTTCTAGCACTCGTTCCCCGTCAATTGTTTTTAAATGGTCATAACTTTCGATATGTCGGTCCATTCGGTCTCTTTCACCTATCAACTCAAATATCGTTTTAGGATCTTTGATTTGATTGGTCACGGATCCGTAAAGGACTCTCAGATCATAAGTTATCTCTGTTAATGAGAGTCCAATGTTTTTTGTCACTTTTTGACCGTTTTGACGTGTTTTAACGGTTGCTCCATTTATTACTGTTTATTTGGGTTTCCATGACTTGTTGACTTTATCAATGGTTTTTTGTGGGTTATTATGATGATTATGTTGAATTCCTAAGGGGTTTTCCAGAGTATTCATGAGTTTTCATGTGTTCTCATGCTTTCTAATGCTTCCTTCTTCATACTTCTCCATCTGTTTTCATGCGTTTTCATGATTTTTCATCCCTAATCACGCCATTTCATACTTTTTCATGTGTTTCATATATTATATGTTATATATTATTATTTATTATTTATTGTTTATTGTTTATTATTTTTTATTTTTTATTTTTTATTTATTATTTATTATTTATTTATTTATTATATATTTATTATTATCTATTATTAATTGTTATTTATTATTTATTATTTATCATTTATCATTTATTTAATTATAATTATTAATTATGTGTTATTTATTATTATTATTATTATTATTTATTTATTATTTATCATTTATCATTTATCATTTATTATTTATTATTTATTATTTATTATTTATTATTATTTATTATTTATTGTTTATTATTTATTATTTATTATTTATTATTTATTATTTATTATTTATTATTTATTATTATTTATTATTTATTATTTGCTATTTATTATTTTTTATTGTTTATTATTTATTATTTATTTTTATTTTTTATTTTTTATTTTTTATTTTTTATTTTTTATTTTTTATTTTTTATTTTTTATTTTTTATTTTTTATTTTTTATTTTTTATTTTTTATTTTTTATTTTTTATTTTTTATTTTTTATTTTTTATTTTTTATTTTTTATTTTTTATTATATATTATATATTATATATTATTTGTTTATTATTATTTATTATTTATTGTTATTTATTATTTTTTATTTTTTATTTTTTATTTATTATTTTTTATTGTTTATTATTTATTATTTATTCTTTATTATTTATTCTTTATTATTTATTCTTTATTCTTTATTCTTTATTCATTATTAGTTTTTTATTTTTTATTTTTTATTTTTTATTATTTATTATTTATTATTTATTATTTATTATTTATCATTTATTATTTATTATTTATTATTTATTATTTATTATTTATTATTTATTATTTATTATTTATTATTTATTATTTATTATTTATTATTTATTATTTATTATTTATTATTTATTATTTATTATTTATTATTTAGTATTTATTATTTATTATTTATTATTTATTATTATTTATTGTTTATTATTTATTATTTATTATTTATTATTTATTATTTATTATTTATTATTTATTATTTCTTATTTATTATTTGTTTATTATTATTTATTATTTATTATTATTTATTATTTGTTATTTATTATTTGTTATTTATTATTATTTATTATTTATTTATTATTATTTATTGTTTATTATTTATTATTTACTATTTATTATTATTTATTATTTATTATTTATTATTTATTTATAATTATTTATTATGTGTTATTTATTATTATTATTATTATTTATTATTTATCATTTATTGCTTATTATGTGTTATTTATTATTGTTTATTGTTTATTGTTTATTATTTATTATTTATTATTTATTATTTGTTATTTGTTATTTGTTATTTTTTTATTGTTATTTATTATTTATTATTACTTATTATTTATTGTTTATCGTTTATTGTGTGTTATTTATTATTTTTTGTTTTTTGTTTTTTATTTTTTATTTATTATTTATTATTTATTATTTATTCTTTATTCTTTATTCTTTTAATTTCGTAATTTTATTATTTTATTATTTTATTTTCATAATTTTATAATTTATGTAAATATTATTATAATTTATTTGTTTTTTATTATAATAAATACTAAATAATAATAAATAACTCAATAAATAACTAATAAATCAATAATTATTAATTATTGGTTATTAATTATTGATTATTGCTTATTGTTTAATTATTATTGAGTTTATATCTATTAGTTATTTATTATTTGTTTTTTCAATTAGTATAAATAAGTATATTAAATTCTGTTTGTTAACCACATGACGAGCTTGCTGGAGTGGTAAAGTCCTTGGAAAATATGCAAGAGGTTAGGGGTTCGAATCTCACTAAACGTAGTATTTCTTTATATTGCATGGGCATGTGCATGGGCATGTGCAAATAAAATTAAAAAAATAATAAAAATAATAAAATATAAACAAATATAAACAAATATAAACAAAAAATAAATAAAAAATAAAAAAATAATTCAATAAACCATTGTGAAACATTCTACGATGGTTTTGAAAAACGCCACGAATAGTTTCCAGACGCACAATTTAGCGGCGGTTTTTCAAAACCGCCGCTAAATCCGCATTTTGCTATAGTGAATCATACCTCTAAATGCTTTCTGATCAACTGGTTTTCCATACTCATCAAGATATAAAGTATTATATGTACCAATGAGAGTACTAATACTTTTTGTATTTTCATTTCTAAATTTCTTAAGAATATATTTTATGTACTTTTTTGAGATATAAAAGTTCATCCTAGTTTTTGTGAAATCTAAAAACTAATGAAATATGTTAACTCACCCGTCATACTCATTTCAAACTCAAACTTCATAATATCCACAAGGAAATCGGTTAAATATTTTTCTGTAGAATAAAATATAATTTCATCAATATAAATTATTACAATCATAATGTTTTTGTTAACTTATTTTATAAAAGTATTTGTATTCATAGGTACCTTAATAAAATAAATTGTAACAAAAATTCATTTAACCTATCATATGAAGCTCTAGGGGATTTTCTAAATCAATATAGTTCTTTAGTAAGTTTATAAACATATTTTGGATTTTTTTTTATTTTCAAAACCATATGGTTATCCTACATAAACTTTCTTCTGAACATATCCATTAAAAAAATCACACTTAAATTCCATTTTAAATATTTTTAAATTAAAAAATGATTCAAAGGCTAAAAGTATTTGAATAGCTTCAAGTCTTAAAACCGGAGCAAAATTTTCCTCATAATATATTCCCTCTTATTGGTTATAAGCTTTAACAACATGTCTAGATTTATTTATACCTATTATTAAATTTTCATCACCTTTATTATGAAAATCCCACTTTACCCCAATTTTGGAAGTTTCATTAGGTCAATCAACAAAAGACCAAACTTGGTTCCTTTCAAACTCATTGAGTTCATCTTTCATTTACTTAATCCAATCTTCATCACCTAAAGCCTCAATGAGATTCTTAAGTTTGAATTTAGATAAAAAATAAATGTGTTCAATTTCATTTTTAAAGGAACTTATAGTTCTATGTGGTTGATCTACATCACCAATGATAATTTCACTAGGATGATTCCTATGAAACAACTAACTTCATGGATTTTCAAACGTTTGTTCTTGAACATTAGTTGGAAAATCAACATAAGGAATAACTTCATAAACATATTCTTGATTTATTTCCCCATGATAAATATTTTCTAACAATGTTTAAAAATCATTTTTAGAAATAAAATCTGAGGATGTAGATAGGGGTTGTTTGAAAACAAATGGATCGGATTCATCAAAATTAACATTTATTGTTTCCTCAATTGTACAATAATTTTTATGAAAAACTCTATAATACTTATAAGTAGTGGATTTACCTCAAAATATTCCTTTATCTGATTTGGATGCAAGCATATATAGATTATGTCTTGTTTTCATAATGAATACTTTTCAACCAAAAACTTTGGAAGTAAGAAATTTTTGGTTTTTTTAATGTCTACAAATCATAAGGTTTTTAATTAAGAAAATTTATAATTAAAACTCGATTTATATTATAATAGATACTACAAACCATTTCATCCGAAAAATGTTTAGAAACTGATTATTCACTCATCATGGTTCTAGTAAATGTCATGGAGAATTTTTCTTCTTCTTTCAACTACACCATTTTTTATGGGCTTCTAGGTGCTGAAATGTTATGTTCAATACCTTTTTTCTATAAAAATATTCAAATACTCCATTTTTATCAATACGAATAGTCATTAAGGAGGTATTTTTCTCATTTTAAACTCTAGATATAAAAGTATTAAAAAAAATAAAGGCATCATATATATTTATTAGAAAAAAGACTCAAGTATATCTAGTGTAATCATCAACTAATACATATACATTTTATTTTCTACCTATACTTCCAGTTTATTTAGGACCAAAAAAGTATGTATGCACTAACGGTAAACCATCATAAGTTGGTACATCACTAATAGATTTACAAATTTACTTATGTTGGTTAAATTATTTACAAGGGTTGCAGACTTTTATTGTATCAAACCTATGTTCTTGTAGATCCATAACAAGTCCTTTACTAGTAAACATAGCTAAGTTTCATAGGTTATAGTGTCCTAACTTTCTATTCCATAACCAAGATTGGTATTTCATTTCAATAAGGATAGGTATGTCTTATAGCCTAATGCCTTCTAATTTTAGTATGTAAACATTCTCATGTCGATTATCAAAAATAATAAATTCATCCTTGGAACTATGTACATTACATTTATCCTTTTTAAAGTTTAGAAGGTATGCTTCACCACATAATTTACCAATTCTTATAAGGTTTTTCTTTTGTCCTATGAAAAATAAAAAAAATTAAATAATATCTTTTCCAAGAAGTAGAATGTTACATATAATAAAAATTTATCTTTGAGCATTATCTTTAAAAGTTTCATTTCCATATTTTATCTTGATTATCTTCTTAAATAAATGAATATTTCTAGTAATTTTCTTCGAATATTCACTAACCGTATACAAAAATTTTTTTGTTAGAACTATCTTTATTTTCCTAAAGAAAACAAAAGATGTGTTTTTTAGAACCCAAACCATCTTGGGTACAGTGAGGTCAAAAAATAATATTTTGGGTAATGAAATATCTTTTGAAAAATAAGCATTATGAAATCCTAAATATTAAAATCTATTTAAAGAACAGTTTTTCTTCCAATGACCACTACTTTGGCACTTAGATAAAAAATGTTCACTTTTAGAAACAAATTAATTGTTACTAAAAATAGGTTTTTTATTTGTAAAACCATTCCATAATTATTACAATGAGGTCTGATTTTTTTATACATTTTTTCATTTTTTTTTACCAGTGGTAAAATTTTATAAAAGTTTCTTCAAACTAGAAATTTTATATTTTAGTTAGAAAAGTATGTTTTTATCCTCATTAGTAACAGTTTTGGAACTTGGTTTATTAAAATCATTTTGTAAACTATTTTACTCTGAACCAACTTTTTCAGAATATTTTGTAATAGATTCTTCTTCAAAAATATTTTTATCAAGATCTTTATAAATATCTAATATTTCATTACTTAAGGGAGTTATTATCAAATCTTCCTAAGAAATTTTAGCTTTGGAATTTTAAATTTTTTTAAAAATATTTAAATTTTCATTCTTTAATAGTTTTTAAAATATAGAAACTTCATCATAAATGGGTAATTGTTGTCTTCTTCTAGGGTAGAATATTCATCAGAATATTTATATTTTTTCTCATAATAAATATATTTTTTATAAAATAAAATAATAGTAAGGGATTCAGTTGTGCATATCTTTTCCATTAGACTTTAAATTACCATAGGTACATTTTCAAATAATATAATGTTCCTTTGTCTAGAACATTAATTATCATAAGACTTTTCAGAAGAATCTCCACCACTGGCACTCCAGGGGTCAGAATATTTCAAAACTTTCTTACCATTGGATTTATAATAATTTTTTTCATTTCTTTCTAAGTTCTTTTATTTCCTATCTTTCATTTTTAACTTTGGATCATTAGGTCAGATATGTCCAACTTTCTTACATTCATAAAAAGTGACTTCAGAGTCATTATTTTCACTTATATCCTTATGACCTTTCTTATATCTATATTATACGTATTTCTTTCTAATGGTCTTTTTCGTACTTCTAGAGATATGTTAAAACTCATTTTATGAAGGTGGTGGTGAACTTAAATTAGATTCAATAATAACTTTCTTCTTTCGTGATGATTTCTCAACTTTCTCTAGTGACTTAACTTTCGAAGGTATATTAGATGTTGTAGTAAAATAAAATATTCTATTTTAATATTTTTATTTTTCAACATCGCTTTTTAATCTACCCTTGTACTACATGAGTGTACCAATCAGATCATCTAATGTAAGATTAATAATCTTTCTTGTATTATCCATAGTAATTATTTTAGATTCCCACTCATTGTAAATAATGTCTATAATATTTTTTACCAGAATTTCAACAATAATGAATTTTTTTCAGTAGACTATAAACTATTTATAATAGTCATATACCTTTGGGTAATCTTATAAACTATCTCATCAGGTAGAAAATCAAAGGTTTTTAATCATCTCTAAGCTTATCTCTTCTTATTTCCATAACATCGGATTTACTGAAATGTGTTACTTCAAAATTATTTTGAATACTATTGAAAGATTCACAATATGATATCTAAATATAGATATTCCTCAACATAAAAAATTATAAATTATTTATGACCTTCTATTTCAACTGATATTATAACTTATCAGTATTTAAAAAAATTAGAAACTTCCTTATGAAGAATCTTGTATTTTTCTAGTAAGCATTAAGAATTTATCAACATTAGTGTTGATCACAAATGTTTTTATACTATCTCTCTAATATTCATAATCATTACCATAAAATTTAGGTGGTATACTAGGATTTACATTATCAAGATATCTCATATCTAAACAATACATCTTAAAAAAAATAAGTACTTTTTCTATAAATGCATGTTATTGTAACAATGTTTATAAATAGAATGTTCTATAAAAACATAAAGAAATCAAAATAAGTAAAGAAAGTGAAACTCATAAAGTATATAAGTAGTAGAAACCTACTTCGATACCAATTTTTGGATCATAAGAGTATCTTATATGGCTATATTTACAAGAGGGGGTGAATTTTTGTTTAAATAGTTTAAACTAATCAAAACACAAAACCTATTAAAGTAAATAATAAGACCCAGAGTTTGTCTGATGATCAGAGTAAGAAAATCATAATCGATATTTTTCAAATTAAATCAAAGTAATTTTTTTCATAATTATAATTACACTGATAAAACAAACAGTATTGAAAAATACGTATAAAGAATAACTTTCTATTACATGCATAGGGAAATAGTCTTGTAAAAACAAGTGAAAATATCTATTAAAAGTAAGAATGAATTACAAGCTATATTAAAATAATAAATTCTTTTAACCATGAGAGTAAAGTTAGACAATAACCTTGACTAAAGGTATCCACAGTTTTTTACTTATTATATATTCTTTCTTTCCTTAAAAGGAGAGCCCCTAATATGATGATCATAATAAGCTTTATCTTCCTATCCTTATAAGACTTCAATATGATGATCAGATTCTATCTTTATAGACCCAAAATCCCTTGATATTATTTATCAGATTCACCATCTTTTTGTCCTTGGAATCCGTCAATCATAAAAATGATCAGATGTGATTTCAAAAGAAAATTCACTCTAAATTAAACAATACTAACAAGGATTCCTTAGAACTAAAACTCTCTAAAGTGTTGAAAAAGACATTGGAATGAGATTTTAACACAAAAAAACTTTAGACAGATTGATTTTAGAATGTGATTAGCTCCCAACTCTTCAAATGACCAACTATTTATAAAAGAATATACAATGGTTATATTTCATATTTAGTTGCAACAGCCTCATACAGCTTTCTCTTTGACAGAAGATAATGTTCTAGCATAACAGCATGTCTGCCATCATTTTTTAGCACCATTACAAATCTAAATGTATTCCTTATAATAGAAACAATTATTATATAGTATGATTATAAACATTAGTCAATCTTATGGATTTCATTATTGATTATCGATATAGTATTCCTTATGAGGGTCAGTTTGATTTACCAGTTCCAGAATCAGTCTGATTGTCAGGACTTTTTTATATATGATGGGAAAGAAAAAACTCTAACTATTGTTCTGAATAAAGTTAATTTTGGTTAATCGGATGCACACTCAATATGATTGATCGTATTTAAGAATGATAAGTTTATATTAGTAATACATTATATCTTTTTCTATACATGGTAAAAAAATCTAAAAAAACGTACTAAAACACTTTGGACATAGAAAAGTAAGTAAGAATGTTTTTATAAGAGTGTATTTTATTTCCAAAACTAAAAGAGTGGAAAATTAAGAAGTAAAATATCAGACACAAAACAAGTGTCTTGATACATAATCATAAATTCACCGCTTTATATTATCCCATGAAAAATGTTCTATGAAATCCCTATAAATATATGTGCTACCATGGTGTATAGAAAAATTCACGATATGAGTGTCATCTAATAATTACCTTTTCAGTACTAGCATGTATGGAACACATATCCTCGTTCTAAATATTATAACACCGTATTTATAAAAAAAGTATTCAAACTTACCATTATTCATGAACTTAATTTTATTTTGTAAATTCTCATCATGACACCGCGATATTTTTATATTTTACAATAAATATTGTTTAGAAATAATTTGAAAAGGGATGATGTTTCCTCATCCTTAATAATTCCTATATTCATCTTTATTAAATCTTCAAACATAGGATCCCTACCAATCCTCATTTTTTTCAAGATTCTTTGATCTTTCTTAATCAATGAATATTCTAACAAATTTTCCTTCCTTGGGTTATAGGGTAATGATAAATCATAATCCTTTAGTATCTTGAACCATCAACATTGCATCATGTCAGAATTTTAAAATTAAAATATGTATTTCAGACTCTTATTATCTTTGCATATCTCACATCTTTCACCATAGAGATAATGTTTCCATGTCTTCAAAGAAAATATTGTAGCTGTCAACTCAAGATCATGGTTTGTATAGTCTTATTCACGATTCTTTAACTAGTATGATGTATAGGTAGTAAATTTGTTAATCTATATAAGGAAACAACAAATCCTCTTCTTTTTTGCATCAATATATATCACAGATCCATATGTTTCTGATGGAAGATTTAACATTAGGCATTGACTAATCTCCTCTTTATTTCTTAAAAAACTTCTTCATATTTATTTGTCTATATGAACTTAACCCCTTTACTTATATGCTTGGTTAAAGGGTTATCCAATCTAGAAAAAAAATTGAACAAAATAAAAATATTAACCTTCCAAACCAAGGAAACAATATACCTCGGTTATGTTCAACATTGTAGGTCTTTCTTTGATTGGATTTGTATTTATAGGATAAATTAAGATTATATCCTTTGAGAAAATATAGCCGATAAAGGGAAATTTTGGAGGCTAATGTTCACACTTTCTAAATATCCCATATAACTAGATTTTTTTAAGAGCCTCCATAATGATACATAACAAATTTTCATGGTCTTTATAGCTCTTAGAGTACACAAAGATATCATCAATAAATACCGCAACACAATTATTAATATATTCCTTGAATTTTCAATTCATAAAATCCATAAAAATAGAGGGTGAATTATTCAATCCCAGTGGAATTATTGTAAACTCATAATGTCTGTACCACATAAAAAATATTGTCTTCGGAAAAAATTCCTTATTTAATAACATTTTATGATACCGAATCAAAGTTCACTCTTTTAAAAATCTTTATTTACATTAATTTGATCGAATAAATAATCAATACAAGTTAGAGGATTAATTTCATTATAGTAATAGAAATGGTTTCCTTATAATCAATTCATAGCCACATAGATCAATCTTTAGTCTTATGAAAAGAATAGGGGCACCCCAAGGTGAAACACAAGGGTGTATAAATCCATTATCAAGTAATTATTATAGTTGTTTTTTTTAACTCCACTAATTCCACTAAGATTATTCTATGGTGATATTTTGATATTATTCTTTCATCAAGTATTAAATAAATGGAAAACTCAACTCTATGCTCTAGTGTCTATCTCGGTAATTCATTAGAAAATAAATCAATATATTCATGTACAATAGATGCATCCTTAATTTGAATATTACCTACCCCATCCATATATTTCATATGCTTTTTCCCCCAACAATATCATTTAGAAGAGTTGTTTTAGGTTAATATAAACACATTATAGATGATTAATTCCCTCTTCTACAAATATTTAATTACACATCTCTATAAAGAACCATTATTTCATTCTCTTGGAAATAAATTTTTTAATTGTATTTTGAAATACAATCCATAACAAGGATTATATACAAGAAAATAATTGGTATAATAATGTAGTATATCAATAGGGTATGTTTATGTGTTATAATGGGAACTAACAAACACATCCTTGTCATGGTGAGATTTCCACTAAGAGTCTTGGATGATAACTCTCTTCTTAAGGTGTTTTGGAAATATCTAATTTTCTTAGAAAACATAGAAGATATTAAAGAGTGAAAAATCCATAATTAAATAATTCATTGACTAAATTTAAGGCTATGATTAATCTACCTACCACCACATCTTTAGTAATTTCAACCTCAATTTTATTAATCTTGTAAGAATGGAATTCTCCCCTTTTATTCTTCTTTAGTATTTTACCTTGATGAATGGGGAATTTATTTGAATAATTCCACATTTCTATATAGTTAAATAACTTAATAGTAGTATTTTTTCTCTTTACCTTTCATTTATAATTCTGATGGACCTTATCTTCGAACTTATAACAAGATCTCATTCCGTTCAATCATTTCCTGAGATGTTTCTTTCCACAATTTTTCCATGATAAAAATTACTTCATTCCAAACTTCTTCTTTGATGAGTACACTTTTTCTTGGTGCTCAGACAACATCTTTTTCTATTAATTCCCATTAAATATATAATACCTTAAATATTATTTCTTTATTTTGATGTCATATAAAATTATTTAATCATATGAAAAAAAATATTTTTAGAAACTAGTGCCTTTTAAAGGATTGTCTTAATCCCATTAAATAAATAGTCAATTTTTATTTTCAGATTATGTATATAATCCATAGAATACCCAGATAATTTTATAAAGGTTTCATCAAACTCTATAATGGTTTCTTATTTCTTTTTTTAAATTCCAAGGAACGTTCTTTTCATTCTGGTTCATTGCTAATAAGAGAAATATTCTTCAAATAATGTTGCTTTTGAATCTCTCAATTCCATAGGTTGTATTTATTCTCCCTTTATAGTATTTTGGACCGCTATTGATCATCATCCCCTTTAAGATAACAGATTTTCAGTATAATCTTTTCCCTTTCATTGAATCACAAGTCCAAAAATATCTTTTCAATGAACTTAATCCATTTCTCAACTACCATTGGATTACTAGTTATATTAAAAGATAGAGGCTTTGTTCCCATGAAATGATCCCATATAGGAATATCATGCATTGGAATTTCATGTTACTCTATATGTTCATGATTATTAGACATAATCTAGGTCATATAACTTAATATGGCCATGATCTTCTTGGCTCCAGCAATATTTGTATTGTCTTTCTTAGTAGGGAAATATCTACATTGGCCATTAGTATTGATTACATTCTTTTTTCCATGTCTCATTAATAAAAAAACATATTTAATTATCTTATAACATTATAAATTTTAAATCATAGTAAATAATTATAAATATGGTGTAAATCAAAACATAAATTGAAAATTTATGCATATATAATATCAGAATCATAAACATTGTTTATTTGGAAATATCTTCAAATCATAAAAATATTTTCTAATCTTTCATAATATTTTATATAGAATGTGTGAATTAACCCAAGAATATCCCCCAGGAGTATCAAACCAGGTGTGTATTAAGGGTATGTTCATCAAACACTAAAATAATGGATTAGATATACTCGAACAACTCTTTCTATTGTTATTACCCCAAGATTCATTTGTTCCAAAACCATATCCACTTATACTATCCATACAAGGATGTATTTTTAGGAAAACACACAATATCTAACCTACCAGAACTTTTTGATATTATTCTATACTTAAAATTATCCTCAAGGTCTTTTATAGGGTTGTGTTCTATAATCTATGTTTATTGAAATCTATTTCCCAAGGTTTATAATAAACTAGATCTAATACTGACTATAACAACCAAAAATACACTAACCCAAAGTTGGTTTCTACTTTATTACATTGGAATAAGATAAAATGGATCACATCACCAAAGATCAATCAGTTTAGTTGTCTTAAATAACTATGTAAATACATGATTCCCAACATATATTGAAAATAAAATATAAAACGCTGTAAAAGTAAATATTTTTTCATATTTAAAACTCATTCAAAGATTCATTATTAATATCCTAGGGAAAAGATAAATAAATAAGGATGAGATCAAATACTCAGTATGTTTTGTGTACAGTGGAATATATTTTGATTAAATTTTACTCAATCAATATTTTGTGGTAAATAAATAAAAACACATTCTTGTTAATTAATAAATTGATCGTGAAATGTTGCCATGGATAATATCAATGTAATAATCTCATGGATAAAAATAACCAAATTCAAAATAAAGGAAATGAATAATGTTTTATATATTTTCCAAGTCCTTGTGCCCATATATTTTCAATTATGGGTAAGTATACTGCAAAACCCATTTAATAAGGATTGCTAATTAGTTTGTCTAGGGATACATATTGAAGCATCGAGGTGTTGTCAATAACCGAGTCCTATAACAACCATGCTCTTTATTACACACTTAAACATGATTTATTATGTAAACTCTTCACTTGATACAACATGGAAGATAATTAGTTTGTCTGGATGAGGTCATCTCTTCCTTTGTGTGAGTAAATTGGATTTGTTAAGGCCCTATATTTATACTAATCAAGTGATCACTATTCAATGGCTATATTAGCAATGGTCACAATTCTTAATGGTATTTTAAAATCTAGAAACATAAAACCAATAAGTTCAAATTTTATATAACTATAATAAGAAATTTAATTAGATCAATAGGAATTTTCACTAATGAATGTTTGGCCATTACAAGTGACACTCGAACCTCTACGTCTAATGAATTCCTCATATATTGAATGATAAATTTAATTCATAAAAATTATTCCTTATCAATAAATATATATTTTTATTAAATAATATAGAATGTCAATATTTCTCAAGTTATTCTAATAACATTCATAGTAGAACACTATATATGAAAATAATATAAGGTTTAAGAAATAACAACACCCATAATACAAAGAAAATTGATATATCTGAAAAAAGATGATAATATTAAATTTAATGATTTATGAGAAACTTAATGACCACAAAATCAATCAACAGGTAAGAGACGACCATCAATTCACCAGAAAAGTAAATTTTGTAGTAAACTCAAGTATTCTAGAGAATATAATAAAATGGAATAATAAATTTTATAATAAATTTTAATTAAACAATTTTCTTTATAAAACCATATAAAACTTGTTTAAGAATCTAAATATTTTAAATCAGTTATGGTATTGGGAAAATTTATTAACTTCATATATATTACAAGGAAACGTTACTTTTATCTTTTTGAAAAAAAAATTACCCTTTAATAAGACAATAGAATGGTTCTTTTAAAACCCTATAAAATTTTTAGGATAACATAAAATTTACTTAGTAAACCATTTGAGTAAATAAAAAGTACTTTTAAAAAATTATTTTCAAAATATGGACAAGGAATAAAGATATACCTAATCAAATAGTGAAATAAGATCATCATTTCCTTTAAATATTTATTTTCTTGATTCAACTGATATAAATAGAAAATTTTGTAAGAAAATATAGAATAAAATTAAATATCTAGAGGTTAATAAAATAGATATATTTTATGAAGGATAGATTATAACATATCTTCAAAAAAAATATAATCAATCCAAAAATGAGATTGTAAGATAATTTTTTACCACCTTGGTGACTTTAAAATGTAACTTTTAAATTGTAACCCCTTGAAAGTGTAAACTTGAATTTAAAATTTAATTAATATTAATAAATATATATTCATGTTATATACCTCAAAGGTTAAGTATATAGACTACATAAAATAAAATAGGTTTATAATACCAAATATTTCTATATGGAGTGGAAATTGAGACGGAATCGATTACCACACACTTTCACTTAGTTGAACATTCTTTAACCTCCTATATAAAAAAATTATATTTTTATACTTGTATAATATAACCATATACATATCTATAATATCATATATGATCTATTTTTAATATCTTATTTCTCGTTCATTAATAATATTTCATTATTATCATCATTTCAGATGTTAACAATTTATTAATCTCATGCATGATTCATCATGGAAGTTCCATTACTTGTGCATAGGTTTTAGATTCAACATATCTAGAATTATATTTATGTTAAAAAAATAATATATATATATATATATAATAAATACATATTTATAATCATTCTTGAAAATCATACCTGAAAAATGAATCATGTCACTTCGTGGGGATGGTAGTCATCACATAAGCATGAGTGATGTTATAATTTATAATTGGTGGAAGGTTAAGGATGTATATGGAATCTTAAATTTAAATAATAATTTTATGTATCAACTATCATGTATATTCATTATTTCCATCATTATTACTATCCTTGTGAGGTGGTTTTGGAAAACAAATTACATTGGTTCGTGAGGTGGTATTTCATCGTACACATTAACGATGATTTTGATTCCCATTTGATGGAGGATAATATGGATGAATATTATTTAATCAACATAATAACACCAAATTATATGGTTTATACTATTTTTATTATATTAAAATTTTTATGACATTATTTAATGTGGTAAAAGAAGAAGAAAAATGAAATTGTTGGGTTAAGATGATTACAGCTTCTTTGAAAGATATCCTTTATATCGCCTCTTAAGGAACCTAGTGTCGGTATTCTGGAAATATTAAAACCTATCTAAAGTGTATAATTATGTCTTGAATATTTTTTAGGAATTTTTTGAGATATATTTCTTAATATCTGTGACTAATTGAGGAGAGGAGGTTCCCTTTTATAACTGAGGTGGGTGGCAAACTTGTAATTTTTAAAAAAATAAAAAAAAATTATTAATCATATTCTTTAAAAAATGGATCCATCTTGAATATATTTAGATTATTAGATAATATAGGGTCTATATAAACTCAATTAATATGATTTAGATAATTTTCTAGGTCATTTTAATCCTTATCTTTTTACATTAACCCCCCAATAAACAGATTTTAACTTTAACTATGGTAACCAATGTTTACCATTTTTACTATTAAAGATGAAAAAAAATTTAAAGATAGATAGTTAAATAAAATAAAAATTATGATTAAAAATAAATATAATGTTTTATAAAATTTAATTCTTGTAATTTGAATAAATTTATTCAATAAAAACTCATAAAACGTGATGAGAAATTGTTTTTCATAAAAATGCATTTTTCAAGGATAGGATTACATTACATTAACTATAAAACTTATAACAATCATTATATGAATTTAAATTCATATATTTAGTTATATAATAAATATATTTCACTTAAATCATACATTATTAGATATTATTTTAATTAATTAAAATGGAAAAACATTATGAACTTAAAACAATTCTCTAAAAAATATCTCTTTTATACATTCAAATGATATTGTATTTATTTATATAAAATTTTTATTAAATACATGGTTAATTATACATATTATAACCCATTGTTATAAATAGAATTTAGATTAGTTAAATACTATATTTTAAATTATTCTTGAAAACTTATTTCTAATGGAAAATTTTAAAAATACATTCTAGGCTTACTTTGACAAAGTAAGTTCATAATCAATTTTCATACTATAAAATTGGAAATTTTTGTGACAAAAAATACTAAAATGTGAATTATACTATAGTTTCATTAAAATAAAATGTTTAAGTACTATAATTTTTAGATCAGCTGCTATAGGGATCACACAAACTCTACTCTAAGCTCGATGTTAACGCATCGACTCAACCTAACACCACATTTGAACCCTGAATTTGGTATTTATAAAGGAACTATATAAAATTTTATATTTACAGTGAATTTTATCTAATTTTTACCATAACTACCCACTAAATGATCTTACTACACTCATTACCCTTTTCACATAAATTATATTTATCCTTAACCGATATGATTCTCCCCACCAAAGGAGTATTGTTATAACCATCGACTGAAACAACTACATTAACTCTATAGCCTATGTTATATCCATTATCGTTCATAATGATCAGAAATTACTATACCCCTAATAAAAAATAAAAACCATGTAATACCAGATTCCACCTATTTTTAGATTACCACAAATGAAAATCATCAATAAAAATGGTGCTCTATATTTTATATAGATTCCCTTATGCCTCTCCTCAAGAAACGACCCCAAATGGATCCCATCACCATACCTCATTTATAATAATATTTTTAAGGTATAAAACCATGTTTAGAAAAACACACACATTTCACACATATACTATATCTACATCATTTATTTGGTTTATTTGAAACCCAAAAAATTCTCAACAGACCCACACTCGGACCATTCGGCAATTTGTAACCCAACCAGCACTATGCGTAACTAGGGATCACAAACCATTCACAACCAGACCTTTCCTTGAAAATCTGTGCCAATTATCACTATTCTACTCAGAAGGTTTAGTGGTCCATTAATAATTATCTCTTAATATGTTTTCCAGTATCTATCTCAATCTCACTCGATACTAATAGTTCCACACTCCCATACAACCCAATCGTATAACCAAACTCACACTCCCACGACTTGCATCCCATGCAACCTATGATCTCACACTTGACCCACTGATCATTCCCATCATGAAAATAAACTCACCCCATAGGCCAAGGAATATCACCCATGACAAATCTAACCACAGGATCACCCACCACATGATCATCATCCCAAAACAACAAGCAACATCCCACGCTCCCATTGAACCAGGTAAAAGTGAATCCAAAACATTTAGATTGGGCATCTAAAAGATACCTCCATTGAAACCCAACCTCAATTCCAGAAATTCTCTAAGAACATTACATCCCAAAATCTAAACATATTTACATGATTTCCCTCCACCGCTCAATTATTTTAAGCAGAGTTCCAACAAGAAACTATATGTAAGAACACGATATAGTGTGTTGTTGACACTTTAAGTAACTGAACTTGTATCCTCAAGACATAATATGCCCATAATCATATCATTAATCTTGAATCCAATTAATTCACGACCCATTAAAGGTCTCAATATGTCCCGCACACAAGGGACTATATATCCTCATCGAATAGTGCCTCTCCACAAGACCCAAATTACATGACATCAAAAAATATCTCAGGAGTGAAATCATGGTGTAGAAAAGTATTATACCACTAGAAATGTATATTCTAAACATTATATATGTCCTTGTTGAAACTTTACAGATCTAAAACTCATATCCTTAAAACAATCACAAACAAGAACAAGTATTTCATGAGAATTCTATATGAAACATATGATGCATGTATAGGGGCATATTTCTAATAGGCCAAGAGCCAAAACCAAAAAACATCTCTGATAAACTCATTATATTTAATAAACACATTAATAATAAGAGTGAAAACCAAAAAAATCTAGTGCCCCTGGAAACCCAGACATCCCACAAAAAATGTGTTCAAGACACAACAATTTTTTATCCACAAAAATATTTTACACATTTCTAGACCACTAGTCAACCATCACCCAAAATAATAATAAAAAATGGGATCTGCTTCCATTTTGTAATGTCATGTCTCATATTTTCCATCTCAACTGGAGTCCCACATAACCTTAGGCACCCCTCCTTTCTCATAAAAGTTTTACAACTAGTTTTTGGGGCCTAATACAAACATGGAGACGCTATTACCTTTAGTTAGAGTCATATAAAAGTGGATATAACTGTACAATATCCCTGAAAAAACATCAGAGTATATGTTTAATAAAATAAACAACAATGTTATATCACATGGAGTGAATCATAGATAATTATAATCATATGAAACAAACATTGATCTCCCATTGGTTCAATACCATATATAAAATTAAAAAAAATGCACACTGGCCCTTCTTCCAATCTTGAGCCTCCTCCCAGTCTCTAATACCTACTGAGCTACTCCAAACAGATTAATTACACAACCTATACTCTGACCATAAATTAGATATAATTTTTGTATATACACTAGATTTCTCATGTAAGGTGTCATAATCCCCTTCATTTAAATGTACCCATCTTGGTCTCATAAAGGAGTAAGATAGATAATGACACCCAAGTCCAACCTCCAGTTGGCCCCAGGATAGCGATATGAACTGAGGGTACAAAAATCTCATATATGGAAGTAATTAAACTTAATAATAAAAAATATCTAGAAATTGGATAAATCAAATGTAAATAATCTTCATCACATAATATAAAAATAAACCAAGACTATCCCAAAATGCAATAACAATGTTAACGAATACAAATAAAATCCTCTAAATAAATATTAGAAGATAATACCTATGGTAGATACTCAATAACAGGTCCAATATCAAAGATAGTAATGTCTATATCAGTCCACAAAATCCTTCAATAAACCTAAAAAAATATTATATATATATATATTTAGGGCGATCATAACACATATACTTAGTAAGATCATACCCAATGACTCATGTGAACATGTGAAAAGAGCATACTAATGCACCAATGGATAAACAGCCAAACCAACATGCACCAAAATAGGTTAACTAACTAATACTAGTATAACCATGGAATTCTCACCAAATAACACTTCCAATATATTAACACAGTACCAAAAGAACATAAAACAAAGATTCCCTAAAACTGCATCCCAACAGATTTTCTACTCCCACACCACGAATTCAAATGTCACATGCTCTCATCCCTTCCAAGAATATCTCATCACATATCTATCCATCTTTGATGTGGTTTAGGACTCATCCCTACCTATCCCAGCCTCCCATAAGGTCTATCATATGACGAAAGCTTCATTCAGCAACACACATCTCAATTGCATCACATTTCAACCTCTACCACATAACAACATCTTATATTCAAGATAGTATGGTATTATGAATGTGAAAGAAATCAACCTTTCTCCCCCCTCCCACCCTGAATGACCCCCACCACATATCCCAAACTCGTCATTACAGGGTTATCTCCGACACCAACCTGTATCATCATTGGGTGATCTCCAACACCAACCGGTATCATCACTCCTACTAAAGGACGAGTGGGGATGAGGGGGTATCCAACCATCCAATTCACTATCAGCCTGGATGTTGAATAAAAACATGGAACCCAAAACATTTGGGTGTTGGTAGTCTTATTCAAATTGTGTGGGTTTTATATTGAAATAACATAAAATACAATATATAATGTAACAAAAAATACCCAACCTATAGGTTACCATAAACTACACCAGTGTACTCTAAATCACCACCAGTGTACCACATAAATTCTATCATGATCATTACCACTACTGAAATATCAACACCATGAAACTACCACACATAATGACACAATATCCACTAAAAATAATAGGTTCCACTATTTACCAAAATAATGATTTTCCACTAACCCGTGTTTTTTAGCCATTCTATTCATATTACCATGGCCCATTAGATTATCATTCCTTTTATTTAATCTAAATACCACACATAAATTTCTAACCATTCTTATATTTATCTTCTTTCCATACTTTTTTATTTACAAACCCATATCATTTCAATTTCATCATTTTAAATTCATTTCATGCCTAACCAAGGAACTAACAGGACCACTCCATATAATATCTCACTCATCCCAAATCAACACTCATAAAAACACAATATATGACAAGATATATCACTATAAAAACCATAATGAATTCAAATTAACCACAAAAATTCAAAAAAAAAAGAAATATAGCTCTCACAACACCACATTTTAGATTCACAAACAAGTATTTTTGTTACTTTGCTTCATTAGTTAGAATTGGTGCACTCACCCAAATTCCATATTTCCATGGGAAACCAATTCATTATCCGTATATAAGTTATTAACCATTTTATTCTAGGTGATATCATACAACCAACGCAATAATTTTTTCATAATCATATCAACTATAACACAAGAAAGGCTCCCAATAGCTTTGAATTTCAGTAATCAAAACAAGCATGTATAATTCCATCAGCAATATCATCAAATGCAGTAAAACCATGTGAAAAATCCACTTCACATTCAATTTTAGTTTATTAAAATTTATTTACATTTTTAAGATGACCTATACTATCCACCCAAAGGAAAACAAATTATACAATCCCTATGCATGCACATAAATAGGAAGAGAATAAGAATATCCTACCTTGACAAGACTTTCAAAATCATTGTACATGTATAGAAAGAATAATAAATGTAATAATTTCCAATATCAAAATAATAATGGATTAAAACCCTTAAACACAAAACACTTTATCAATTTATAGTCACCACATCTCCCAAACTTTCCACTTTCATGAGTAAACCCTTCTCCCGAGTGAAGAACTGGGGGAAACTGAGAAGGAAGAGGAATCACCTTCAAATTACCAATGTTAAATCTTTTAAAAAGAGGGGTTTTACCATCTTTATAAGCTAGAAACCATAACACACACTAAAATCAAGGTAAAAAAATCACGTCTCATAAATTATAAAGATCTAGGCATCACATATTCAAATAAAAAAACCAGGAAAAACTAAAAATAACTCAGGGTACTACGAATGAATTTGTGTCTCATGCTCACAAGTACTCTCCTCTAAGACACCATTCCTTCACAACACACAAACTGAGGATATGGTTTATCACTGAATCATATTCTCTTGATGATCCAAGATCTCTACTAGTCATTCCATGAATGTCTCGTCATCCTAGATATATATCTCTCTCTAGTCAATGATGTGGGAGTCATCATGAAGATCCTAATAAAGATGGGGCATGTGTGGGACTTTTTGGATCCTTTCTATACATGGTGGAAGCATTAACTTATAAAATAACTCACCAACACACTCCAACACCTAAAAGGCCAAATAAATTAGGTAGAAACCTTACTGCCTCTACTATACCTTTAATGCCTCCAACAAAGGGAACCCCTAAAGAATGCATAGTCTCCAAACATAAACTCAAGGGGCCTCATTATTTGATCGATATATTCTTTATGATGGCCTATTTTCACCTTCATCTATTCTCAAACCATGTAGATCTTCTCATTCATGATCTATACTAAATTATAACCAAGAACCACTGACTCCCCAACCTCTTCCCAGCACAATAGATAATGACACGGTCACCCATGAAACACCTCAAGTGAGGTTATTCCAATAGGTGAGTGATAGATTTTATTATAAAAAAACTAAAATAAAGGTAGGTGACTTGTCCATGACCTACCATAATCCAAGATAAAAGCATGTAATATATCCTCCCATGTATATATGTTCTACTCTATATGTCTATCTGTCTAGGGATGAGAAGTACTGTTAAGGCACAATTGGGAGCCAAAAGAATATTGAAATCCTCTCAAAACTAATGAGGTAAAATTAGTATCCTAGTCAAACATGATGGTCCTTGGTAACCCTGAATTCCTAAGTACATAATAAATATACAACCTTAATAAAACATCCATGGAACTCGATTCACGAATCACTAAAAAATGAGCCGACTTCATTAGTCGGTCCACAATCACAAAAACTCTATCAAATACTCCATAAGAACAAGTTAACATATATCTAAAATCAATGTAAATATCATCACATTTTCACTTGGGGTATCCACTAGATACAATAACCCTCCAGGGACACAGTTTTCAACTTTTACCTATTGAAAAATCATACACTATGCACCAAACTCCACCACAGACCACTTTATCCCAGACCACCAAAGCTACCTCCACAAGTCACAGTACATTTTAGATACACTAGAATTCACCACTAATAGTGATCTATGAAACTCATGGGGGTATCCCTCACTCATCTTTAATGGAATAGATATCCCCCCTTAAAACAATATTCGGTTTTGATCATCATCTTCCCATCCCTCTGAAGCATTGACATGGACAATATGGTATCGTGTCACCTCTTTCACGACTTATCCCCCTTGATACTCCTCCTCCTTCTACATTATGTATTATTACACCATCAAAAAATAAATATAACATATTCCATAAACATCCTCGAAACCAATATGCACAACTGCAACCTCTGCTACCCCTTTCCAAACATCCTTAGACTCCCAAACCACATCTACTAGAGTATTCCTACTTAGCGCATCAGAAAGTACATTTCTCTATCCTGGAGTGAAGGATATATCAAAATCATAATCCTGGAGAAACTTTATCCACCACCATAGTCATAAATTAAGATCCCACATAGAGAAATAAAATTTAAGGATCTTATAGTCTATCGAAACAACAAATCCCTCACTGATAAGATAATGCCATCACAGTTTTAGTATAAACACAACTTACACTAACTCTTGGTCATGGGTGGAAAATTGATACTCATGGGGACATAACTACCTAGACCCATAAGTGATTACATCCCTCTACTAAATCAATACACATCTCAATCCCATATCAGACACATCACATAAATCCTAAGACATCACACCCTCATCAGGAAACTGAAGCTCAGGGGAACTAATAATCCTCTCTTGTAGGTAACTAGATATTTCATGGGAGTGATCAAAACAAATAAAATCCTGGTTATTCTAAGAAAAATATGTAAATTCAGATATAATTATAGTGAAATTGAAAACAAATCTCCAATAATATTCGGAAAGACCAAGAAAATTGTGAACCTCTACCATGTTCTTAATACATGATAAAGAAATAATTGTTTCATCCGTAGATTGGTCCATTCCCACACACTAATAATAAACCACATGCCCAAGGAAATGAAACTTCCTTGTCCAAAACCAATGCTTCGATAGATTCATGTAGAGCTAGTGTTGTTTAGGGAGATACAATATATCTTTATGATACTCAACATGATCCTACTCTAACTTTTATTAGATCAAGATTTTGTCGATGAACATGACTATGAATTTGTCCAAAAACCCATGAAACCTAAATTTCCTTGGCCTCATGAACATAGATGGATTAATAATAACAAAAAACGGATAAACAAAAACTTGAAGTGATTAAACCTTTACCTTAAGGTAGTCTTTAGGATATACTCATACATTACCCTCATCTAGAGAAATCCAACCCATAATTTAACTATAAAAAAAACTAGCTCCCTTCAGCAGTTTGAATGGATCAACAGTCATCCAAAGTGGGTAACAGTTCTTGATTTCCACTTAATTCAACCTCTAGTAGTCTATACACAACCTCATACTACTCTCATTCTTCTAGGAAAATAACACAAGATCACCATAGGAAGACACGTAGTATTTGATAAAACCCCTCTTCATAAGATCATTAACCAACATCCTTAACTCATGGAGATTCATAGGATTAATTTGATATGAAGCCATCAAAATGAGATATCCACATGGTTGAAAACAAATCCAAAAATTAACATCGCATAAAGGGATTAGTGTCATAATCACGTATGGAAAAATATAAATTAAATCCTACACAATCTTAAGGAAATCCCCTACTTGATTTTTTTTTGATAGTTATTCCTAATAAGATAAAACATGATCCACTTTCATACCACTCATTTGATAACTCCACTCAACAATGAACACCACTTTATATCACTCCACATCAAAAAATGAAACTATAATCCAAAAATAGTTGAATATATTCACATAATACATCCAATATATACCAAGGATACATCATATGGTTGTATCTATAGTAATAATAAATACCCCACTAACTAGTGTTGAGCCACCCCTAGTCTGTATCCCCAGTATACATCAAATAAAGTACCCTAAATTCAAAAAAACATAGATTACACCTAGAAAACTAGAATTAACTCCACCTATAGTCCCAAATATTTGAATAAATCAGGAGAAAAAAAGAAATGGGAGGCTCCCAAATCAAACAAGGTTGAAACTTGGGTAGGTGATAAACTAATTGTACCTTAGACAACATCAGACCCTATCGATTTTGGAACCCCCATTGCATGAATCTTCACATTCCTATCTCCTCTACCTTCCTATTGATAGATTTTGAGATCATGATCTAGTCTATGTTACTGAGGATAGGGACCATCGTGAGACTTCCCTCTGCCTACTCTATCTTCCCTTAGCTGTTTAATGAACGTCAGTTAACCTTGTTATTGATACAACCACAGAGGTAACTATTTTTACTAATGAAGAGGTTCATGAATTACCATATAACACAATCCTAAATGGGATTTATAACACTGATACATGTGGAATCTATGACCCCCACAGATGTAGAATGAAAATGGGAAGAACCTAGCAGATGGTTGGGAGCCACTAGCCCTGAGATGACAAGAAAAGGTCTACCAATGTCGATTCACCACTAGTCGAGACCCCAACTATCTAGACATTTATGGTCCAATGCTTCAATATATTTTCCTTATGATTCCCTATTTTCCATTGTCTCAAGTCTCACCTCTCGGATAATGAATCATCTCGATACCCTCTACTTTCTTCTACACCACCAAATATGTTGGAAGCATTAATTGGGTGACCACAAATCTGGTCACTCTGTGCAGTGACACCTTCAGACACTATACATGGGACTCCACATCTGAGAAGATATCAGGAGAAAAATATTATATGTCCTTGAATTTGATCTCAAAATCCCCCACACAAAGGTTCCCCTGCTAAAGGGAGATAATCACATGCCTCTTCATCGCCTTCATCATTGATGATAAGAAATACAGACGAACCCCCTTCTAAAATTCAACCCATAAAACATCCTCCTTATTTCGATCACCAAAATACATTATATAAAACTGAATTGAAACTCCCCACATATGATTAACTTCTAGAAGCACCCCAAACATTTCCCTATTTTGAATTAGGATGAAAATAATTTCAAGACTTCCAACCAGTTATTTGTCTCTCGATTGGAGATTCTCCACTCATTATTTCACAAACTCTACCACTGAAAGGCCAATACAATAATTTTTACTTTTGGAGTAGGGAGACCTATAGCAGCCGCCATTTGGCAGCTGCTAATGCTATCAACAGTGACCGCCAAATGGCGGTCACTGCACATAATACCTAATTTTACCCAATTTCCCCTCCCGACCCCCCCCCCCCCCAATTACCCTCCCCAACCCCCCCCCCCCCCCCGACCCCTTAGACCCCGACCCCGGCGACCCCACCCCCGATGACCCCTCCCTGACCCTGCGACACCGACCTCGTCGACCATCCCCGACCCCAGCGACCCCGCCCCCGGAGACCCCGCCCCCGGCCACCCCGACCTCCGATGACCCCTGCGACCCCGACTCCCAGCGAGCCCCTGAGAGCCCCAGCGACCCCTGGCTACCCCCGGTGACCTGACCCCCGGTGACCCCAACCCCCAGCGACCCCCGACGACCCCGGCCCCACATTGCGCCACACCCAACTCCGGCGACCCCCTGAACCACATACAACCCCGCACTGCGCCACCCGCAACTCCGACAGCTTGCACTGCACCTTCGGACAGTCCTGCCCCCTTCATCCCCTCATGGCCCCGATGCATCCCTCGGGTGAGTCCTCACATCATACCTCTGTCAGACCCTTCCGGTTTGTCATGCCCTGCCATGTAGAACCCTCCCACGCTTCATACAGTGGTTCCGCCACTTTCGATTCTGGCCGCCGAACCCCTATTGTCAAGTCTTTGCACCGTCATGAATCCGTAATCGAGTCGCACCCCGTTACCCGTGGTCGAGTCCTCTGCAGGTAATGCTTTTTATCCTTCAAATTTAGCTTTGAATTCATGGGTTTTTAAATTTAATGATATGTGTTTATTTAGAATTTAAATATGATATTTCACTTTTGATTTCTATTAAATACTGATATGGATAAGAGCTGGATTGATATGTAAGATAGGTTTTTGGCTGAATATTTTGAGGGGATTAAGCAATTTATGGATTTCACCAACAGATTTCCAAGCGATATGATTAGTTGTCCATGTAGAAAATGTGCAAATAGATATCTCTTCAAACGAGATAGTGTTAGAGAACATTTGTTTTTGAATGGGTTTTTTAAAAACTATAAGACATGGACACGTCATGGAGAAGATTCGGTTTCATGTCATCACTCAGAAAGTATTCATATGAATGTTGATTCGAGAACAGTTGATCCGATGAACATAATTCTCAATGATATGATGCACGAGTTTCAACCTGAAGACACTAATGTTGTAAATGACGACGTTGGATCGAGTAATCCTCGTTCTTATGCATATGGAGAATCATTGAAATTCTTTTGAAATTATTGACGATGCGCGTACTGAATTATATCCTGGATGCACTAAATTTAGTAAATTTCCGTTCATCGTTGAATTGTTACACCAGAAGGCTTTGAACCAGTAGTTATACATCTCATTCGACATGTTGTTGGTATTGTTGAAGAAAGTACTCCCTGCTAGAGCAAAGATTCTGGAGTCCTTATATCAAGCTCGGAAGTAGACTGGTGATCTTGGTTTGACATATGATACAATTGATGCGTGTCGCAATAATTGTAAGTTTTTTTAGAAAAGATAATGCACAATTAAATAAGTGTACTATTTTCTATACATCCAGGTGGAAGACCAATGAGATTAATCATGGTATTCAGATTCTTCCTAGGAGAGTCTTGAATTAAGGGAAACAAGTTGCCACTAAACAGATGCATTATTTCCCACTAAAACTGATACTGAAGAGATTCTTCATGTCAACTAAAATTTCTAAATTGACGACTTTTCATTCAGAGAGAAAGAAAGAGGTTGATAAATTAACTCACCCGGTAGATTCTTTAGCATGGAAAGAGTTTGATCAAAGACACCCAGACTTTTCCCGAGATGATTGTAATATTCAACTAGGTTTGGAAACAGATGGTTTTAACCCATTTAGGTCCATGGTTGGTGTGACACATAGTACGTGGCCAGTGGTGTTGGTTCCATACAACATTCCCCCATGGGTATGTATGAAGAAACCTTTTTTGTTACTGTCAATTCTAATTGATGGACCGATAGGACCTGGCGATAAAATCAATGTTTACATGCAACCTTTGATTGATGAGATGCAAGAATTTTGGGCCGATGGTGTAATGACTTTTGACTCAGCAGCTAATGAAAGGTTTAGACTTCGGGCCGCTTTGTTATGGACAATTAATTTTTTCTCAGCATATGCTAACTTATCAGGTTAGAGTAAAAAAAGGAGAATTTTCTTTCCCTTGTTGTAATAAGAGTAAGAAATCTATATCGATTAAGAACTGTAGAAATCGGGAATATCTGGGTCACAAGAACTTTCTTCCTCCATTGCACAGGTTCAGAAAAGACCGTGTATCGTTTGATGGGAATAGAGAGTATGAACCATCACCACAAATATTGTCTGGGGTTCAAATTTGTGCAAAACATGATCAAGAAAACATTCTTACAATGTATGATTTTCAAGATTTATTGGCTCCTGCATTGCCTTCTATTCTTGCTGCAAATAGACAGCGCAGTCATAATTGGAAGAAACGGAGTATTTTTTTTAATTTCCTTATTGGAAATATAATATTTTAAGACATAATTTGGATGTGATGCACATTGAAAAAAATGTATGTGATAATATATTGTGCATCATTTGAGGCATCAAGGGGAAATCAAAGTATAGTGCTAATGCTCGACGTGATTTGCAAGAAATGGGATTGAGAAAACCTTTACATTTACAACCGGGTGAAGGAAATTGTACATACATGCCTTCTGCACAGTACACAATGAGTAAAAAAGAGAAACAAACATTTCTATCAATTTTGAAGACTGTTAAGGTGCCAGATGGTTATTGATCTAATATTTCCATGTGTGTGAATATGACGATCATGACATTACTGGGGTTGAAAAGTCATGATAATCATATTCTGCTTCAACAGTTAATTCCTATAGCAATTCGTGATTGCTTACCTACCCAGGTTGTTGAGCCATTAATTGAAGTTTCTAATTTTTTCAGACAGCTCTGTTCAAGGAATCATCACATGAGTGATTTGGAAAAGCTACAGGATAAGATTGTACTTGCACTATGTCACCTAGAAAAACTATTTCCACCATCTTTTTTTGATGTCACGGTTCACTTGACCGTTCATTTAACTGGTGAAGTCACTGATGGCGGTCACGTACAATTTAGGTGGATGTATCCAATAGAGCGATACTTAAATACATTCAAATGATATGTGTGCAAAAAAGCTCATCTGGAAGCCTCAATTTACAAGGGATATTTAATGGATGAGTGTACTAATTTTTGTGCTTCATATATTGATGAGGTTGAAACAAATATAGATAAACCCTCCCAGAATGAAGAGGGGCCAATTGGATAAGGAATAACGTTTGATATGCGGAATGATGAGTGGGTTCAAGCTCATCGATATGTGTTGTTCAGCACTCTATCAGTTTTTCCATTGATACAGTAAGTTTCATAGTTGATGTGTATTTTGTTTCTATATTTATTTTATTGCTTACATTATATTGTGTTGTGATTTAGGATGCATATCGCTAAGTTGAAACGTGAAAGGCCCCGTGCAACATACTATCAAATCCAAAAACATCATTTCAATACATTTCATGAGCGGTTCAAGACTCATGTATGTATAATTGATTTAATATTTTTATAGTGCAACTTAGTTGTATTTCCACAATCCTTTATCCATTAAACTATATATGTGAAATTTTCAAATTCAAAAGTTACGTGATTTAACCCATCCTGTGAGCGAAGAACTCAACCAACTAGCTGATGGTCCATTTATTACAGCTTGACGCTACAAGTCTTTGGATGCTAACAGATTCAGATTTCGTATTAGCGATGTTGACATGAACCTAGCCACACAAAATAGTGGTGTTGGTTGTTCTTTTGTTAATGCGGGTTATTATTATGGATTGCTGAGAAATATTATTGAGGTTGTTTATGGTCGTGTTTTAAAACACATATTGTTAAGGTGTAATTTGGTCGATCCGTTTCGTGGAACGAAAGTTGATAACTTCCAATTTACATTAGTAAACTTTAAAAATATGCTATATAAAGATGACCGAGTAAGCAGTGATCCCTTCATACTGACATCGCAGGCAGAACAAGTTTACTTTGTCGGCATTGATTCTGATTGGAAAGTTGTGGTGAAAATGTCTAAAAGATGGGTTTTACTGATTGACCAAGAAGAACCTGACATTGTCTCATTTCTTGATCAAAAACTTGACCAAACAACAATAGTTGTACGATATTAAGATATACCGTGGGCCAGAGAGACAATTGAAGGAGATACGATAGACTTTCATGATTAGTGAAAATTGTAATTATATCCCCAGTTATTGTTTATAAAAATATTTATAAGTTGTATATGTATAAAAATTTCTTGATTTAACTATAATTTATTTTAATGTAGGCATGTCACAGGGTGGTCACAGTGGTTCACCTGATGTTTTCGGTATGTATGTTTTCAATTTTTCAAATTAATTGATTGTAATGTTCTGTGTATATTTCCCTAACTGTTTCTAATCATTAATTTATATTGTAATTGAATTATGAATTTATGTTTATCAGGATCTAGTGTGTCTTCCAGCAGACGCAGGGGTCCTGGTGGACATCGCAGTGATATTGGTGATCCAGATGAGGATGAACCCCATGCATGAGGTAATTTTATGTGTGTTGATGAATTATCTAGTATTTATGGATGACATCTTTGTGCACTCCAAAAATGACTTGATCATACCCATATCTTGACATCATCCAGATTACACTTATTGAGCATCGACTATATTCCAAACTATATATATGTCACTTTTTTATTAATTAGTTATAGTTAATGGGTCAAATAATCTTATAGAAAGGTGTTTCAGTGGATGGAGAGAAAGTTCATGCAGTTGTTTCTTTGGAGAATCCAAAGAAATATTTCGATATCTGTTGCTTTCTAGGGTTCCTAGGATTCAATGTAATTATTATTCTTGACATGTAAAAGGAGACGGCACGTCAATCGGACGTGTATTTTGCGCGCAACGGCTCAATATGCGCTTTTTAAGTGTTGAGCGCACTTCCGAAACATGTGTGGGGTGGTCCAAACCGGCCGAACGACGTCGGATTGGCCTGAAATCAGATGACAACAACGGTTTTGGTGAATTGTGAAGTGGTCAGGTAGATGGAACGCCAATCGGATGTGTCGTGTGCCCGCGGTGACCGAGAACGCACTTCTGGTGCCATAAACGGTCAAAATGGACCTCAAACTGTCAAATTCTGAGATTACAACATTGGATTGACTTTAATCATAGAGGGAACACTGTAGTTATTATTCTTGACGTTTATGAGGAGACGGCACTACAATCGGACGTGCAGTTTGCGTGCAACGGCTCAATATGTGCTTTTTAAGTGTTGGGCGCGCTTCTGAAATGCGTGTGGGGTGGTCCAACCCGGTCGAATGATGTCGTATTGGCCTAAAATCAGACAAAAACAACAAGTGAGTGAATTGTGAAGTGTTCGGGCAGACGACACACCAATCGGAGGTTCTGTGTGCCCGCGTTGACCGAGAACGCAATTCTAGTGCCATAAACGGCCAAAACGGGCCTCAAACTATCAAATTCAGAGCGTAAGACATTGGATTGACCTTAAATCACAGGGGAAACACTGTAATTATTATTCTTGACATGTACGAGGAGACAGCACGTCAATCGGACATGGGGTTTGCACGCAATGGCTCAATATGCGCTTTTTAAGTGTTGGGTGTGCTTCTGAAACGCGTGTGGGGTGGTCCAAACCGGATGAATGATGTTGGATTGACCTAAAATTGGACGAAAACAACGGTTGAGTGAATTTTGAAGTGTTCGGGCAGACGGCATGCCAATCGGAGGTGTCGTGTGCCTGCGCTGACCGAGAACGCACTTCTGGTGCCACAAACGGCCAAACGGGCCTCAAACTGTCAAATTCAGAGCGTACAACATCGGATTGACCTAAAATAATAGGGGGAACACTATAATTATTGTTCTTGATGTGTACGATGAGACGACACATCAATCAGACGTGTGGTTTGCGCGCAACGGCTCAATATGCGCTTTTTAACTGTTGGGTGCGCTTCCGAAATGCGCGTGGGGTGGTCCAAACTGGTCAAACGACATCGGATTGGCCTAAAATAGGACGAATAAAATGGGTGAGTGAATTTTGAAGTGGTCGGGCAGACGGCGCACCAATCGGAGCTGCCGTGTGCCTGCGCTGACCGAGAACGCAATTCCGGTGCCAAAAACGGCCAAAACGGGCCTCAAACTGTCAAATTCAGAGCGTACGACATCGGATTGACCTGAAATCAAAAGGGGAACACTTTATTTATTATTCTTGACGTGTACAAGGAGATGGTATGTCTATCGGACGTGCGGTTTGCGTGCAAAGGCTCAATATGCAGTTTTTAAGTGTTGGAGGCGCTTCCGAAACGCGTGTGGGGTGGTCCAAACCAGATGAACAACGTCGGATTGGCCTCAAATCGAACGAAAACAATTGGTGAGTGAATTGTGAATTGTTCGGCCAGACGGAATGCCAATTGGAGGTGTCGTGTGCCCGCGCTGACCGAGAACGCAATTATGGTGCCATAAACGGCCAAAACGGGCCTCAAACTATCAAATTTAGAGCGAATGACATCGAATTGACCTGAAATCATAGGGGGAACACTGTAGTTATTATTCTTGTCGTGTACAAGGAGATGGAACGTCAATCGGACGTGCGGTTTGCGCGCAACGGCTCAATATGCGCTTTTTAAGTGTTAGGTGCGCTTCTGAAACGCGCGTGGGGTGGTCCAAACCGGCCGAACGACGTCGGATTGGCCTGAAATCAGACGACAATAATGGGTGAGTGAATTTAAAAGTGTTCGGGCAGACGGTACGCCAATCGGAGGTGCCGTGTGCCCGCGGTGATCGAGAACGCAATTCTGGTGCCATAAACGGCCAAAACGGACCTCAAACTGTCAAATTCAAAGCGTACGACATTGTATTGACCTGAAATCACAGGGGAAACACTGTAGTTATTATTTCTGACATGTACGAGGAGACAGAACGTCAATCGGATGTGCGGTTTGCGCACAACGGCTCAATATGTGCTTTTTTAGTGTTGGGCGCGCTTCCGAAACGCGCGTGGGGTGGTCTAAATGAGCCGAACCACATCGGATTGGCCTGAAATTGTACAACAACAACGGGTGAGTGAATTTTGAAGTGTTCGGGTAGACGGAACGCCAATCGGAGGTGTCGTGTGCCTGCGCTGACCGAGAACGCACTTCTGGTGCCATTAACGGCCAAAACGGGCCTCAAACCGTCAAATTCATAGAGTACGACATCGGATTGACCTGAAATCATAGGGTTAACACTTTAGTTATTATTATTGACATGTACTAGGAGACGACACATGAATTGAATGTACAGTTTGCACTCAACGGCTCAATATGCACATTTTAAGTGTTGGACGCGCTTCCGAAAGGAGCGTGGGGTGGTCCAAACCAGCCGAACCACGTCGGATTGGCCTGAAATAAGACGACAACAATGGGAGAGTGAATTGTGAAGTGGTTGGGTAGACGGCACGCCAATCGGAGGTGTCGTGTGCCCGTGGTGACCGAGAACGCACTTCTGGTGCCATAAACGGCCAAAACGGGCCTCAAACTGTCAAATTTAGAGCGTACGACATCCGATTGACCTGAAATCCTAGGGGGAACACTGTAATTATTATTCTTGACGTGTAAGAGGAGATGGCATGTCAATCGGACGTGCGGTTTGCACGCAACGGCTCACTATGCGCTTTTTAAGTGTTGGGCGCACTTCTGAAATGCGTGTGGGGTGGTCCAAACAGTCCGAACGACGTCGAATTGGCCTAAAATAGGATGGCAACAATGGGTGAGTGAATTTTGAAGTGTTTGGGCAGACGGCATGCCAATCAGAGGTGTCGTGTTCCCGCGCTGACCGAGAACGCACTTCTGGTGCCACAAACGGCCAAAACGGGCCTCAAACTATCAAATTCAGAGCGTACAACATCGGATTGACCTAAAATCATAGGGGAACACTGAAATTATTATTGTTGACGTGTACGAGGAGACGAAATATCAATCGTACGTGCGGTTTGCACGCAACGCCTCAATATGCACTTTTTAAGTGTTGGACGCGCTTCTGAAAGACGCTTGGGGTGGTCCAAACCCGCCGAACGATGTCGGATTTCCCTGAAATAGGACTTCAACAATGGTTGAGTAAATTTTGAAGTGGTCGGGCAGACGGCACGCCAATCGGAGGTGTTGTGTGCCCGCGATGACCGAGAACGCACTTCTGGTGCCATAAACGGCCAAAACGGACCTCAAACTGTCAACTTTAGAGCGTACGACATCGCATTGACCTGAAATCATAGTGGGAACACTGTAATTATTATTCTTGATGTGTAAGAGGAGACGACACATCAATCGGACGTTCGGTTTGCACGCAATGGCTCAATATGCGCTTTTTAAGTGTTGGGCGCGCTTCCGAAACGCGTGTGGGGTGCTCCAAACCAGCTGAACGACGTCGGATTGGCTTGAAATCGGACGACAACAATGGGTGAGTGAATTGTGAAGAGTTCGGTTAGATGGAATTCCAATCGGTGGTGTCGTATTCCCGCGGTGACCGAGGACGCACTTCGGGTACCATAAACGGCCAAAACGGGTCTCAAACTGTCAAATTCAGAGCGTACGAGATTCGATTAACCTGAAATCATAGGGGAACACTGTAATTATTATTCTTGACATGTACGAGGAGACGTAACGTCAATCGGACGTGCAGTTTGCACACAACGGCTCAATATGCACTTTTTAAGTGTTGGAAGTGCTTCCAAAAGGCGCGTGGGGTGGTCCAAATCGGCCGAACGACTTCAGATTGGCCTAAAATCAGACGAAAACAACTTTTCAGTGAATTGTGAAGTGTTCAGGTAGACGGCATGCCAATCGGAGGTGTCGTGTGCCCGCGGTGACTGAGAACGCACTTCTGGTGCCATAAACGGCCAAAACGGACCCCAAACTGTCAAATTCAGAGTGTACGACATCAGATTGACCTGAAATCAGAGGTGGAACACTGTAATTATTATTCTTGACGTGTAAGAGGAGAAGGAACTTCCATCGGACGTGCGGTTTGCGTGCAACGGCATAATATGCGCTTTTTAAGTGTCGGGCGCGCTTTCGAAACGCGCGTGGGGTGGTCCAAACCGGCCGAACGATGTTTGATTGGCATGAAATCGGATGAAAACAATGGGTGAGTAAATTTTAAAGTGGTCGGGTATACGGAACACCAATCGGAGGTGTTGTGTGCCCGCGCTAACCAAGAATGCACTTCTGGTGCCATAAACGGCCAAAACGGGCCTCAAACTGTCAAATTCAGAGCGTACGACATTGTATTGACCTGAAATCATATGGGAACACTGTTATTATTATACTTGACATGTACGAGGAGACAGAATGTCAATAGGATGTGCGGTTTGCACGCAACAGCTAAATATGCGCTTTTTAAGCGTTGGACGCGCTTCCGAAAGGCGCGTGGGGTGGTCCAAACCAGCTGAACGATGTTGTATTGGCCTGAAATTGGACCAAAGCAACGGGTGAGAGAATTTTGAAGTGGTCGGGTAGATGGCACGCCAATCGGAGGTGCCATGTGCCCGCGGTGACCGAGAACGCACTTCTGGTGCCATAAACGGCCAAAACGGGCCTCACACTATCAAATTCAGAGTGTACGACATCGGATTGATCTGAAATCAAGGGGGGAACACTGTAATTAGAACCATAGAATTAACGATTTTATATTTTTAAAACGATAATAGAAATTATAAATATATTTTGAAAATCGTATACTTTCGATCTGTTATAGTAAGTTTGAATTTAAATATGTTAATTTGTTTCAATTATTTGTTTATAGGTTTTATTTGGTACTAATTTTATTATTAAATTTTGATATGTAGTTATATTTGATGATGGTTTTGGGGCATGAAAGATGACGACGATATTTATGTGGTATTCATAGTATTTTTTATATTTTTTTAAAAAAAAAAATAAAAGCTAAAGCGGCCGCCATTTGGCGGCCCCTGTAGCCTGTGTTCGGGTCTGCTAAAGCGGCCGCCAAACGGAAGTCGCTGTTGGTCAGCCCTACAGCGGCCCCCAAATGGCAGCCATTGTTGGTCATACCTGTTGTCCTTCAGCATCCACTAAATGGCAGTCGTTGATAGCAACAGTGACGGACCAAAAGCGGCCGCCATTTGGCGGACGCTAGGTGGCCACTATAGACCTTTAGCGACGGCTTTTGGCGGCCGCTAAAAGTCATATTTGTACTAGTTGTCACAAAAGGATATATTCCATACCTCATTATCCTCCATCGATTCAATAATACAATGATAAATGATATTATCCTATTAAACCTCTACTCCCAGAGTTGGATGTGGATAATGACAAGGATCCATCCTTGAAAAAATAGGTAGAAACCCTAATCTTGGCAATGTGGATATTTATTAAGGATTATTTATTCAATTTAATTTAATCCCCCAAATTTAGAAATGAATATAAACAAAAATAATTTAGGTACCTTCATTTGGATTATACCATTAAAATGGTACCACTTCACTTGGTCGTTTGGTAGATTCGGGATCCTTGTATCGGATCATGTAGGGGCCTAAAATCTTAATTCCCAAATGATCTATCTAGCCTATGTCACATACAAATGTTGATAGTCACTGTTACCCTACCCAACCATGAAATCCTAATATTTTCTAACTTCAAACTCCACCAATACACTAAAACCAAACATCTTAAACCACTATATCATGACCCCCCCCCCCCCCACAGGTACCCCTCTCCAGTTGGAAAAGAAGAAAGAGAGATAATAACCCCTTGAGTCCCACCTCCAGTAGGTCCAAGGTTGGAAACTAGAACCAATGGTATAAAAATCCTAAAAATAGAACAAATTAACCTCAATAATATTAATGGTTAAGATATAAGAAAAATAAATTGTCAGTCAACACCATCATAAAATATAAATATAAAACAAGATAATCCCATAATGCGTGAATAATGTTAACAAATACAAATACATGTATCTAAATAAATTCCAAAAGATAAGTCCTAGGGTTGTGACTCAACAAAAAATCCAATATACAAGATAGTAATGTCCATATCAGTCCCCAAAATCCTCTAATAATTTATAAAAATAGATTTTTTATGTAGGGTTATAATAACATGTATAATTAGTAGGATCATACCCAAGGACTCTTATGCACATGTGAAAAGACAATAACAATTAACTAGTGAATGAAAAGTTGAACCTACATGCACCTAAATAGGTTAACTAACAAATCCCAATATCACTATTCCATGCTCAATAAATAATGTATACAATATAGTATAATAGTACCAAAATAATATAAAAAAAAGGTACCCCACAACCATTTACCCATTGATTTTCCACTATCATTCCCCTATTTCAAATTCCATGTGTTACTATCCCTTCAAAGAATATTTATTCACATATCTATCAATATATTATGTGGTTTGGTGTGAATCCCAACCAATCCTAACCTACTATGACTTCTAGAATTTGTTTATATCATTAGTCATCAATGTAAATCACATCCTCATCACATCTTAGCCACACCCACATGACCAGATATTATATCCAGAGAAGCAGGGTATGATGAGCATGTAGGAAATTAGAATATTTCCCCACTCCCACCACATATGACCCCCACCACATATCACATTCTCATCACCATTAGGTTATCTCAAACACCAACTTGTATCATCACTGGATGATATATAGCATTAACTCATATAGTCACTAATGATAAATGAAGAGAATAGAAGAGGAGTTGGCCAGTTATCTAATTCACCACCAACCTGGATATTAGGGAAACACATTTAATCTAAAACATTTGGGTGTTCGTAAAGTTATACAATTGGGTGGGGTGATTATAGAAATAACATAAACTACAAGATAGATAGATAGATAGAACATGATATCCAACCTATGGGTTAACATTAACTACACTAATGTACTCCACATCACCATCATCATACCGAACAATGCTAGCCACAAATCCTACCACCACTAAATGCATCACACCACACAACCACTACACATAACAACACAATATCTACTTTTAATTAAAGGTACCATCATTTCTAGAATTATTGAGATCCCACTAAATCCCATTTTCAAAGATATTATATCCACATTAACATATACTGTTCAATTATCATTCATGTCATTTAATCAAAATACCACACATAAATTTCAAACCATTATTATATTTAAATCCAACCAAAAATTATTAATTTTTCATCCAAATTCAGTTCAATTTCAATATTTAAAATTCATTCCAAGGATAGCCGAGAAACTAACATAACCATTCCACATAATAACTCACTCATATATCATAAAACATAGCCACAACACAACATGTGATAACACACCTCACTAAAAAAACACAAAAGATTCATTTCAGTTTCACCAACACATATTAGAACATTTTAGCACTCACAATACCACATTTATGATTCAAAAAAAGGTACTTCATTACTTTACATCATTTTTTAGAATCGGTATTCTTATAAAAATTCCTAATTTCCTTGGGAATCCAATTCATTATCGATATATAATTTTTGTAAATTTTTATTCAAGTTTATATCAAATAACCAACATAACAGGGTTTTCATAATCATATCAACTAAAATATAATCAAGGCTCCCAACAACCATGATTTTTAGTAATGGAAACCAGAATGTATAATTCCACTAGTAATATCATTAAAAGAGATAAAAACATGGGAATAATCATATTCCCATTCAATTTTAGATTATGAAAAATTTTCTATATTCTTATGATGACCCATACCATCCACCAAAAGAAATCAAAAACTATTTAATCCCCACACATGCATGTAAATAGGAAGAGAATGAGGATCCCCTACCTCGACAAAGATTTCCTAATTATTATGAAAGGAAGGAAAGAAGAATACACACCCTTAAAAAAAGATTATGCATAGGATGGATCAAAAACATTTAACACAACACCCCCTATCAATATAAATTCACCACATCACCCAAACCATCCATCTTTACCAGAACAACCATCTCTAGAAAAAAGAAAAGTGTAAAATGGAGAATGAAAATAGAGGAATCAACTTATAATTTACAATGTTCAATATACAAATTCCAAGAATAAAATATCAAAATTAGTGTATAGAATACATCCTTAAATATCCTAGTATCTACCAATGAATTTAGGGAAATACTAGAGGTATATATGGTTCAAATTGGTTTGGGAACGTAATGACCCGCTAATTATCATTGGCTTGAGAGTAAAACAAGTCATTACTTGGAATTATATGACATCTTCAAGACACCAAAGGCTAGAAATAAATGTTGAAGGGTTTCAAACAGAAGTTATGGAGGATTTATCATTTAATAAATAAACCAATAAACCAAAAACCATAACCATCCACTAAATGGTGCATGAATAAGAGAAAGAAAACTAAAAAACTTAATATATCTCAAAACTATATCAAATTGTGAAACAATGGAAGACCAAACAAGTCTCAAAGTAAAAAATAAGATAAAAAACTAAAGACTCTCAAGAGACTATAAGACTCCAGGGTCCTCAACCTTCAAGCTCCACAATCACCGAATAGCCCATGTCTTGCAAGGTATTTTCAAAACCATTGTCAAAATTACCTTTTACCCTATCCCTGAAGATATCATCTACAAAAGAACCAAATTTCCAAAGTAGGGGTGAGTATAACACTCAATTGGATTTTCTAAATGACTTAACAACTCATTTCACTAGGATAGAATAGTTATCACATCATATAAAATAGTTTATATAAAAAAATTTACCAAAACAGTTTATAACCAAATATAAAAAAGTTTTAAAAACAACCATAACCAAGTGAAAACAAAAGTTAATAAACCAATTTTCAGAAAGTTATTTTCCAAAAAATAACTAATCAAATATTATAAAAAAATTCTGATTTTTATTTTGGTGTACTCTTTCCATAGTTCACAAAACACCCACACATGAATGCTTCATTTGATTATTTAATACTCATGAGAGGTCTCTTTTCCAATCACTTTGTGTCCCAACAACACCCACCCCTGATAAAGGGTTATGTGTCTTGTACTCAAATGTTACTCAGCACTTATTATGGGACTGTTAAGCTTGAACTCACATTAACACCATTTATTCCAAATATATCCATTACCAAAATCAACCACTTCAATAAAACTAAACTTTTATTAAAAACCAAAGCACAAGCAATTTCAAAGAAACATTTCATTTCAATAAAACATTCCCTTTTATTAAAAACATATAATCCAATTCATGTTCCAATAATCCATAAAAATCCCTTTTTTAAAATCTATATTTTAAAACCAAGAACGAAAGTACTCATTAAAAATCCCCAATTTTCCATATTTCACAAACTGTCACTCAAGAAGGTTTCCAACAAGTTTTCAAAAACCAAATAACAATAAATTCAAAACAATAAATTAAATTTGAAAGCATTCTAATCAGTTATACTAATAGGATTTGAGATTGAAGCCTCCTAACTCAAAGGTTTTGACGAAACCCATCAAAGGATGAAGAACGCTCACAAAAACCAAGTTGATTCCTCAAAGAAACGGCCTTAGATCCCTTATCTTATCAACAAAAAATCCAACTATCGACTTAAATGGAAAACAGAAACCTAGATCTAACCATAACAGGTATAGATATTAGAAACCAAGAGGAGAGGAGAAGTATATATAAGTAGATCTAAGTTAATAGAAGAAGAATGATGAACCACAATGAAGAATCAGAAGAAAAAACCTTACCTAGAAGGAGGATCACCTCTAAAAGTTTCCTAGGTCCATCTAGGGTCAAGATCCATTATGTTTCAGCCAAAAGAATGAGGCAGAAAGTTTGCACGCATGATTTTAAGCTGGGTGCGGTCCGGTTGACGACGTGTACCCTCTGGTCAAGACGTGAAGACCATGCTGGATAAGTATATCGAACAACCCATCACCTTGAGTTAAAAGAAAATTGAAAATTAAATGATGTTTACCTTAGGTACACACCATTTACCAACTCACGACATGACCCCCGCTTCACGACTTGAATCCTTCCCCAAGTACACGGTGTGTACTTCAGGTACAAGGCATGTACTTCAGGTACATGACCTGAAACCTACAGAAATACCATGAAAATATATTTAAAGGATTTTAAATCAAAATTGGACATACAAAGGTGTAAAATATACTTTAAAATGTTTACAGGATGTTACAACCCAGAAACTAGGGTTACTATAGGGAATCTATTGAAAAAATGAAAAATAGAAGACCACAACTCAACACCCTTTGCTGGGATAGAACTATGATGTAAAGGGAGAGACCATATCAAAATTTTGTTGGTAAAAACAATGTCTAAGAAATATTGTGACTCTGATGATGCAGATCCTATTAACTAAGTGAAGGTCTGCAATGCAAAATAATTACAACGATGTTGAATTCAACCACTAAGAACAAGGTTACATAGTAGCCCATATCTATGGTGTAGCTACCCTAAAATCGATAAAATCAAAAAAAATAATCCCATTTAGGACTCCACATTATGGTCTAAAATCCACACCATAGCTATGATAAAAAAATGTAGAACAAATAAATATCCACTTCTGTGGATCCACATCACAATGAATCTATCTAATCCACAAACACACCCATTATAGTGAATCATAAGCCACCATGCCAAAAAACCCTTACCCAGCTAAAATTTTATCAATTGATCAACCATCCACTCCAAAAATAACTCCTAAATTCTCCCAAAACACAACAATCACCTAAATTCCAAAAAAAAGTAATAGCTCTAGAATTTTGAACCATTACACAGGGTTTGATCACATAACTCAATTGGGTCACACCAAGCACTCCTAATATAAATCACCATTTTCCTTTGTATGCCTAATAAAAATAAATACAGAAATAAAGGTTCTTTTTGAGTATTCATGCACTAACTGAGATTCTAGGGCACTTGAAAATATGTGTGTTCTCATCAATTCATCATGTTCTAACCAAGACCCTATAATGACTGACTATACCTTCTTTAGTTCCATGTTGGAACTTAGTTGTATCATTACACACATAAAATAAAGTACCTGAAGACATAGGGAAAGGAATCATCTAAGTCCAGACTATTACTCCATCAAAGTAGTATCCCTTACCATGTACCCTGACCAAACCCTCTCACTAGGAAGGTTGCACTTCCGAAATTTGAACTTTACCTTCTCACTTATGGTACAGTCCATTAATTAAGTCCTACCATTACATGATAACTTAGAATCCATCCCACTCACATTTGTCCCATCATCCAACTCCATATCACATATCATCTTAGACTTTATCTCACTCATGGAAATATTTCTTTTTATCTCATCGCATCTTTTTCTGAGCCCCATTTCACTCATGCTAGTTTGATCACTACCACCTCACCCATATTAGGTCCCAACCAAAATATCCCACTCATGGAAATTATAACATGTCTTAATCCACACCATATCACTCATAGTCATCCCAAACATCATAAATAATGAGGACTCTATCTCTTCCATGTAATTCTATCTAGCATTATCTCACTCATAGCGGACCAAGGCCTGAGGACCCATCACCAACAATGAATAACATCACATAACATGAGTATAAAAACTTGTATATGAATATAACAACACATAGGGAATTAATATTTCCACAAAATCATACCATCCAATCACATCCTAACCTAGACCTCAACTAGCCTCTCATGTCACAGCACATCCCATCTCACCTATCATGGAACTCTCCAAGGTCCTCTAGTCCTATTCTGATCTCTTCTCATCAATACCATCACACGTATGTCACCCCTTGGTGAAATTACATCACATGGGATCATACTAACCCTATCCTCATTATTAAAGGCCAAATTTTAATGAAAAACACCATAATCAACTCAATGATAATCCCTTAAAAAATTCTCTCAACCAACGCTAGGGTCCAGTTTCACATCCCTTATGGGATACCTCTCAATCTATCAGAGAAATAAACCTTATCCATCATCCTTTGGCATGTTCTAAAAGAATTCTCCCACAATAAATACACATTAAGACTCACCTATATCTTAAATATATATTTTCTCATCACTCTTGATACATACACTTATCTCACCTTTCAACAATTGGCACCAAGATCCTCATTTCTATTCATCATCTCTAGGAACTCACTAAGAAATCCAACCTCTCTACTTTCACCCAATGACCAACAAAATGCATCAATTCAACTTACTTAACACCCTCTTCCCTTGGAGACATGTTTTTTGGGTGATCCCATTTTACCCAATGTGTTAAAAATCACTTTTTCTTAGTCTAGGGGACCTATTCCACCCTGTTGGATCATCAAAGGACGCTCCTAGTCTTTATACCTTGTTCCTGAAACCAAAAAGTATACATAAAAAGAACGATAAATCATATAAATTCATATAAAATTTTATCATGGGGTTAACCTACCTCATACATGGATTTATCACAACACCAAGCTCCGTCGAGCCTTATCCAATATCATTCATGCTCTCGAGCACCTATCTCATGCCAAAAGACATAAATAATTAATTATAAACATTTATAATTAATTATTTCAACTACATAATATAATAAATTTTAACAAGAAACTCACTATACATATTCACCACATCAAAATCACTTCTGATAGTGCTCAATTAACCTTCTGTGATCTTCTTTATCCCTCGCACATTATAGCTCCACCAATCGTAAATAATTTCACCAAGATCCACTAAAATCGTAACTAAACCCAATCCCAATATCTAACTTAAATCAAGTTATTGAAAAGGGCATCAAGAATAGAGATAAATATGGAGTATATTACATTAAAACACCAATGAAATTCACTAAAATATATCCTATCTCAATTTGTATTGAAGAGGAATCAAGGGAGGGGAGAGTCAGTCGAGCGGATTATCCTAGATGCCCCAAAACCCCATAAACCTAAATATCCTTGACCCCAAAAAATATTGTAAGGAACCATAATTAATAATTACATACTCTAGTGTTTTTTACTAGAATTAACTTTCATATAATTATGATGATCTTTTTTATTTATATTTTTAGATAATTAGGAAAAACTTCGACATACCAAACCCATACATTACATGTGGACAATTACACTCGGTATCCATTTTTACCACACAAAAAAAGTTAAACAAAAAATCGTTTCTTTTCCTGATAAATCTTTACAATTTTCTTCTTGAAATCATCATTGTCTCTAATCTCCCTTAAACCCTAATAAAAACATTTTAAAACTTGGGATTAACACAAAGAAATAATAGTAAGGGACATCAAAAAATTTGTTATCCAAATAAAAATAATAAAATCCATAACAGAACAAAATTTATCACATTATTATTTGATCTTATAGAATAAAAAACTAAAATAAAAAACATATAAAATTTTATGAAATAAAACTTTTAAAACCCATAAACATATTGGAAGCTTGGGTAATTAATGGAGTAACCACCACAGTTACTCATGGAATTCCTTCATGGTTAACTTATGAACATTACATTAGAGTAACAATCATAGATACTCATAGAATAACTGTCATAGTTAATCTATTAATAATAATCACCATATATTTCTATTATCTATTAGTAGAAACATATTCGATTAACACCATCTCATATATGGAACAAAAATATGGTCAATATCCATATACATTGAAGGTTATAATGTAACTACCCATATTTAGTTTATCATTGAAACACCCATCATTATAAATAATTCCCAATAAGTATAACATAACCATAAATCATGAAATATTGAATCATAAAAACATTCCTAAGGAAAATAACCTCTTCATTTTGAAATAACTAATTTAAAAAAAATTAATACATAAAAACCAAAAAACATATTTGAAAATAACAATGTATACATTTAAATGAATCTTTAATAAATTAAGGTATGATGAATACAATAAAATACTCTCATGTTGTACAAGTTAAAAACAAATTCCTTCTGTATTATTTTCAGAAAAGTCATAAAGTACCTTGTTTAGAAAACATAAAAAAAATTCTCAACACATTTTTTAAGAATTCAAGAAGAGTATAAATTAATTTAAACAATCACAGAAGAATATTAAAAACATTATTTAAATCATTTTTTGTAAATATGAATATATAAGAAAAGAGAGTTTTATGGGGAATCTATAAAAAAATAATTTTTAAAAGAAAGTATATTTCCTTGAGTCTAATTCCTCATGAAAATTCTTTATCATCTGGAGTAATCAACATAGATTAATTTTATACTATTATAAGAACCTTTTAAATGTTTATTATTCCTTTTATATCGCTTATTAACATGTTATATCAATCACTTAATTATTTAACTTCTCATCGAATGATTTGATGATATTATGTTCATAAGTCCAAAATAACTTAGGTATGTTGACTATGGACAAAGATGTCATTAGTCCTCCATAACTAGAAAAATATTCATGAAATAATTATTATTTTTATACATAAATTATACTTTTTAATTCAACCATTACATATTGTTGTGAAAAATGAACTATGTTACAATCATAGAGATGATAGACTATACGTACGCATGAGTAACGTTTCCATTTTACAAAAATCATTATGGAAAGAAGGTAATTATTATTTTACCTTTAAATAATGATAATAACATCACAAATTTCATATTAATTATTTAAATATACATATATATATCATCCAAGTGATGTGGTGATTAAAAATGAATCACATCGCCCCACAGAGGTGGTGTTCCACACGTACGCATGAATGATGTTGTCATTTTTCTATTCTTGGATAGGTAAGAACATAAATGATATATTACATTTTAAGAATGATAAATATATCATGAAAATTATATATAAATATTAATTTCATAATTATAATTTTCTTGATAGATAGTGATGGAAAATGAATTACATCGGTTCACGAGGCGGTAGTCCGTTGTACACATGAATTATGATTTTCTTTCTCATTTGATGGAAGAGGATATGGATATAATAACTGAAAATAACATAGTAAAATATAAGTATATGGGTAAAAATATTATTTATTATTTTATCATTGTTGAAGAAGTTTTGAGGGATGTGGAAGAAAAAATAAAACTAAATCATTCATATAAAAACTATACCTCTTCTTTGGAAAGCCTACATTACTTGAAACCATAAGACCTAAAGTAATGGTATTATTCCTAAAAAATTCCAATATAATGTGAGGAGAGATTATAAGAAGGTATTTTTTCTAGGACTTTCAGAATAAAAAGGGTTTGTATGTGTGAATAAATTAGAAGAAGAGGTTCCCTTTTATAAGAGAGGGGAGGGGCACTCCTCCAATTTCTTAAAATATAAAATTAATATATATTAATTTTCTATTAAAATGGCTTAAAAGTGATTTATTTTTAATATAATAGGATTATGGGGATAAATTCCCTAATAAAACAAAAAATATACACGTTTTGATAGTATTCTTATCCTAATATTTTGGTTTTGACCCCTTTAACTCTTACGGTGCTAATATGATTTTTTACAAGGATCAATATAGTTACTATAAAAATACAAAAAAGTCCAATAAATGGAAAATGTATGATATTTTAAACCTCATACTAATCAATTATCTAAATTAAATGTTTTTAAGAATTTAAAATAATTTTTTAACATATTATTTATTATAAAATATCCACAATGTCAATTTTTATAATTATTCATTACATAGACTGTAATAATATCAAGACTGCATATAAAATTAAAAAATTTACTATATTCCTAATATTTTATTTTAATCTAGAAAATTATTTGATCACATTATTTTTCTAAATATATATTTATTTTAATATCTTTAATATCTTTTATTTTATTTTTCAATTAATTAATTAATTCATTCATTATTGTTATGAATGTAATCAAGTAAGTTATTTATTCACTAAAAATTAAAAATAAATTACCAGGATGAACATAAGTATTTTATTTTTAAAAATAATATTTATAGTCAAACATATCATTTTTATAACATCATATTAAAGATATTACACTTATTAAAAATGAGAGCGTGACACGTTTGACATTTCTTTAAATAAAATACAATAAAAGTAATAATCTCTTCTAAGTAGCCCCAAAAGGCCATACATTAGACCCTTTGATGATTATAATCTATATATACTCACCCAATAATATTTAGGTAAGTTTTAGTGTCGTTTTATGGTTTTTTTCATTTTATTTTTAACCTAAATTACTCGATTTACCCTTTACTATGGTTATAAAATTATTAAACTTACTATTCATACTGAATAAAAATAAAAGGGACCCATTTATTAAATTTGTACCTAAAAATTTTAAATATTTAATCCATTTTTAAAAATTCAAATCATATATGTTTAATAATTTAATTTAAAAATAAACCAACAAAATGTGATGAAATAATTTTTCTAGAAAAAAATGCTCATTTTAAAATATAAAATGTTTTTTTCAAAATTCAAGTTTAAAATTCATTTCCAATACCATAATTGAATTATTTAAAATAAAAAAGAACTAATTAAATGTTAAAACTAATCCAAAATTGAATTTTAATTTTAAAATACATGAAAATATAATTTTCATTTAAAATTATTATTTTTCACAAATCATTGAAAAATCAAACTTTTCAAAAAATTATCAAATTTCCACAATAAGATAATTTTGATATGCTGAGTTAAAAAATAAAGTTCTTTTTATAAAATAAATTTTTAAAAACTTCAAGAAACTAATTTTATTATTTTTAGTAAAAATGAAATAAAATATTTTTTGAAGAAAATATGTTTTTGAAAAATAAAATGACTTTACTAAAAATTAAGTGATTATTTTCTCCAAAATTTTAATTCATTTATATTGAGTAATACCTTTATATTTATTTCATGAATTATCTAATCCTCTTTATACCCACTAATTTAAGGGCTAGTTTATAATGGTCATACTTAAATAGTAATATTTAGTTGTTTGTATACTATAGTGTTTTCTTTTAAAATCATGGAATGGTACATTCTCCTTGTTTTAGGAAATCACATCCTAACAATTTTAACTCAAGTTTCATAACTAGGGTTTGAATTTTCAAAATACCTTTTTCAAAATTTCTAATCGTAAACATTATTAATAAATATTTCTTTTAAAAAAGAGAAAGGAAAGTGTAAAGGTCACCTAAGATAACACATACTAGGTTTCTATACAGGAAAACATGGATATGGATGAGAAAATGTAACACTTAAGGAATTATAGAGAGTGATAGAGAATATGGCTTGGAGAAAGCTAACGACCACAAAACTATAAATATTTGATATATTAAAAGGACATTTATTTCTTGGTAAAAAAAGTAAATGGATAATGTTTCTATTTCAAGATCCTTTTCTAAGAGTTAAGAAATTTTATTACAATATATACAAAATAACATAGGGAAAAATAATTACTTGAAAAGTATAATTTCAAACTTTAATAAATTTCCACCAAAAACTCATCTTTTTCATCAAACGATAAGTATTCAAGATGAATTTTTATTTTATAGAGCATTGTAATCAACATTTTATAGGTCAAAAAATCCACACAAAAAAATAATCCATTCCTATTATATTTTTTTTCGAGAAAGGTCATCTTATTGATAAGCAAAAAGTTAGAAAAGGCGAAAAGATGGAATTCTTTTACAATCTCTATCAAACAAAGATAATAAATCAGTAGGTAAAGAGTTCAGCCAAGTCATGGTCTAATGAATGCCTTTGTTGGCAAGAGAATCTTCAACAGTATTTGCTTCCCGATAGGCATGAGTGGCTATGTAGTCAATCCCATGTAGAGAGTTGAGAAAATTCATCCAAAGAGTGGTAAGAGACCAAGCCAGATGAATGGAACCATTCCAGATGGCATGAATGATTGTAGTAGAGTCGCTTTCAATCCAGAGTTTTTTATAGCCTCTTTGAAGGGAAAAATCAACGGCGTGGATGACACCCAGCATTTCAGCTTCCAGGGAAGAGGAATGGCCACAGCCAGCATAGAGGCAACCCTGGCAAAGACCAGCCGAGTCGTGAAAAATAGCTCCACAACCAGTAGGGCTTGGGTTACCTTTGGCGGCACTGTCAACATTCACTTTGATCCATCCCGGCATCGGAGATTGCCAGAATACTTCAAATGAATGTTTGATCCATGGGAAGACGTCGGGCACACGAAGGTGACGAAGGATCTCAAAATCACCAACCGAATTGTTGCAACAGTATTTTTGGATGGAAGCAGCTTCATGTATCGCAGTAAGAATTTGAGATTTTCCTGCAAATAAACTAAATGAGCGCTTATTATGAATGATGTCATTTCTAGCATACCAGATCACATGGAGCAGTTCCGCCACCGCTGTAAGTAGTAGATTTTTGACCTGAGGAGAGAAGAACAGCTAGTGCACTTGTTAAGGGACAAACAAATAGTGTCAGAAAGGGACCATCTACAATTAAATAAGTCAAAAATATAATTCCATAAAGAAGATGCCATCGCACAAGACAAAAATAGATGATCTGTATCTTCCCTGTGTTGATTGTATAAGCGACAAATGGAGCAGAGTTGAATGCTAAAGGCTTGAAGACAGGCTTCAGTGGGTAATCTGTTATGGGCAATTCACCAAATGAGAGTAAGCCTAGAAGGTTTGATCCACGACTTATCAAAATGACTCACCCAATGTAAAATAGGATCACTTTAAGAAAAGTAATGCTGGTAGAAGTTTTTGGAGTCAAGGATGCCATTCGGGGCAGGTTCCCAAACAAGGAAATCACCATTAGGAGAAAAATGATGATTATCAATGATCTGTGCAATATTTTCAGGGAGAGCATGCCTGTGATATTGTAAGACATCCTTTATAGAGATATTCTGGTCCTCGAGAGTGATGTTAGGTGGTAACAGAGATATCAAGGGGTTACCACACCATTTATCACACCAGAAATTAATGGAAGAGTCAGCACTAACCATCCATCTAGAGTTTTCAATGATCTTCTGATATGAGTCTCTAATTGAGGGCCAGATTGAAGAGTTAATGTACCTGAGGTTCCCATTTAAAAGCTTGGTGCGGAATCTAAGGTTCAAGAAATCAGAAGCTTTGGAAGTACCATTGATGATACGCCAAGTAAGATGGGCTTGGAGAGCATTATTGAACATCTTTAAATTTTTAATACCAATGCCACCTTTGTCGAGAGGTTTGCAACAGGTTTTCCAGGGAATAGTGACAAGTTTTATTTCAAGAATGATACCCGTCCAGTTGAAGTTTTTTATATAGGTATTGATCTTCTTAAAAATGCTGGTGGGCCATTTGTAAATCATCATAGAGTATGACATCTTAGAGACAATGGTCGATTTGACTAGACAAATCATTCCATCCATAGAGAGAGATCTTCCTTTCCAGGTAGAGAGTTGGTTTATAATTTTCTCAGTGATATTAGTGAAATAGCTAGCTTTAGGAAGACCCCAAAAGATTGGAACACCTAAATAGGCGAAAGGGAGGAGTCCCTCTTTAATTCCAAGGTAGGAAGTAATGGTATTTTTTCTTCGGACAGGAAAGTTCTTTCCAAAATAGATATATGATTTATTCTAGGATATCGATTGACCAGAGACTTCCTCATAATGATTAAGAGCTTGTTTTAAGACTTGAATATTCCTTTGGTCCCCCTTAAGAAAAATAATGATTTCATCATCATATAAAAGGTGGGTAGGGATATTTAAGTTCCTGGAAGCTTGTATGGGCTTCAGGGATCCTTGAGCAACCAGACTGTTTAGAAGTATTCTTAGGTAGTCCTCAGCAATGACAAAGAGGATGGCCGATAGAGGGTCACCCTGCCTGACACCTTTAGAACAGCTGAAGAAACCCCTAGGAGAGCCATTGATTAGAATAGAAATATAGGCAGATCTGAATAGAGTTTTCAGTCTTCCAATGAAAGAGTCCTGGAATCCAAAGTTATTTAAAACCCTGAAGATGAAATTCCAGTCAATAGTGTCAAAGGCCTTTCTGATATCCAGTTTAATGGCCACACACCCCCCTCTAGTGTTTTTATTAAGACTATTGGTACCTTCCGAGGCCAGACAGATGCATTCCTGAATTGCCCTACCTTTAATGAAGCTGAATTGATTCCATGACACTATTTTTTCACAAATGGGCGCCAGCCTATTCGCAATTATTTTAGTAATGATCTTATAAAGAGTATTAATGAGAGCAATGGGTCTGAATTGATGAATCTCTGAAGCATTTTCAACCTTAGGTATTAAAACTAAAAATTGAGCATTAATACCATAAATACACTATACAATCATATGTGATTCCAAAATATAATTCAACCTTTACTCATCAATTAAAATATCATAATATTCTATTTAACTTAATCCCATAATATTCCTTGAAAATTATAGTGATCTTCTTCAAAAATAACATTTTTCACTTAATCACATAATAATTGTCCAATCCCATGGTTTTCTATATGATTAACCATATATTACCAAAATCAAATTATTCTTCATCAATCGAATAATTTAAATAAAAGGAAAACGTCGTACTAACTAGGACTTTGCATAGGTGAGTGGTAGGTGATGCACCCTTGTCATCCTTCAACTGTGTGTTCAATCCTCATGGTAGTGTTGGATGTGATGGGTTGCTGCATGACCTATGATTTGTTCTCTTTCTAAAACTATAATTATTATAACATTCATACAAATGTTATAAATATCCTCAAAACTACCATAATATATTCAACACTAAATAAATGTTTTAACCTCACATATTATCTCATACCATTCATTTTCCAACCAAAAATATAATAACCCATAGTTACCTAAAAAAATAAATTTCTCTAAAAATATCATTAGTCTCCTTAAATTTTATAACTTAAAGCTTCAAAAGGGGTTTCTAAGACATTGAACTTTTAATCAACCTTAAAATTATAAACAAATTATATTATAAATCAATTTTAAGATAACATCTCATCAAAAATGTATAAATCTCCAAATTTTTCTAAACCCCCCTCTGATATAAATTACAAGGACTCATCCTTAAGAATTATGTATTTTGGTGTTTTTTTACTGGAATTCACTTTCTTACAAAAACTCAGATTTATACATTTTAGGGTTCTAGATAATTATTAAAAACTCTTACATTAAAAACTTATACATTATTGGTGTAAAATTATAATTAGTGTCCATTTTTTCCACTAAACCCAACCTTTTTAAATAAAACATGATTTCCTTTCATGATATTTATTCACAACTTTCTTCTTCACCTCATCCTTGTCCCTACTCTCCCTTTATCATTATGACAAACATTCTAAAACATGGGATGAGCACAAAAAAATTAGTAAGTGACATAAAATAAATAAATCCATCAGTCTAGTGAAAAAAAATCCATAATATACTAACCTTTACAGCATTATTCTTTGATCTTGTGGAATAAATAATTTTCCAATGAAAAAGAACACACTTTTTTTCAAAGAAAATTTCTATAACCTAGATAAAACATGTTGGAAACATGGAGAATCATGGGATTAACCACTGTATATATTCATGGAATACCTTCATGATTAACTTCCAAACATTTCCATAGATTAACAATCACAACTACTAATAGATTACCCATCATAGTTAATCTTGGAATATCCATCACAGTATATTCTCATTATCTCTAAGAAGAATCCTAATCAATTAACTTTGTATCATATATGGAATAATCATATGGTCAAATTACATAACAAATGAATTTGTAGTTATAATATAACCACTCATCCTAGGTTTATCAAAGAACCACCCATTATCATAAATAGCTCCCAAGAACCATATCATAAACATAAATCATGAAAGCATGTTAAGGAAAATTACCTTTTTTATTTTGAAATCACATATTTTAAAAAAAATTGTCCGTATACAAAGGAAAAAAACAATTCTTTCAAAATACCAATATAAAACTACTATAGAATATTCCAATAATTAAGGAATCATAATGGAAGGAAATTTATCTAATTTTGTATAAGGTAAAAAAACATTCCTTTTATATTTTTATCAATAAATTCACAAAGTACCTCATTTGGAAAATGAAAAAAAAAATTCTTTCAAAAAAATTTGTAAAAATTATACATGGGTAAAAATGAATTTAAAAAATCATAATAGAATATTAAAAACGTTATTTAGAACATTTTTAGAAAATATGTATATGTAATAAAATAGATTTGTAATGGAATCGTTAAAAATAATTTTTAAAGGAATGTCCCTTGCCTTGAGTCTGATTTATCACGAATGTTCTTTATATTGTTGAATAATAAATGTAGGTTAATTTTATAAACTAATTATATATTTTTTTAAGTTTATTATTCCTTTTATGTCACTTATTACCACGTTATAACAATTACTTAATTATTGAGTTTCACATTGAATTTTTTGATGATATTTGGTTCATAAATCCAAATTAATATTGGTATGTTGACTATGGCCAAAGTGTTCAATAATTCACCACATCATGAATAATATTCATAAAATAATTGTCTTTTTCAGACATTAATTATAATTTTTAATTCAACCATTACATATGGTTCTGTAAAATGAACTACATTATAATCATGGAGATGGTAGGTCGTACGTACGCTTGAGTAACATTTCCATTTTTTAACAATAATTATATAAAGAAGGTAAGTATTAATTTATCTTTCCAAAATTATCATAGTATCATAAATTTAACTTTAATTCTTCAAATATAATTTTATATATCATCTATCTGATGTGTTGATGAAAGATGTATCACATCACTTCGTGGAGGTGGTATTCCACACGTACGTATGAACGATGTTATTATTTTTAGTGAATGAAATGTTAAGACTATAAATGATATATTACATTTTAATAATGAAAAATATTTCATTAATATCATATATAAACATTAATTCCATAATTATAACTTTTCTTGAGAGTGGGTAATGGAAAACGAATTACATTGGTTAATGAGGCGGTAGTTTTCTGTACACAAGAATGGTGATTTTCTTTCCCATTTGATGGAATAGAAGATGTGTATAAATCATTAAACATACATAATAATATAAAAGTATATTTAGGAAACTATATTTTTTTATGGTTTAAAAAGTTTTTATGGATGTTGAATAAAAATAAAAAAACATGCAGATAAAAACTATACTTCTTCTTTGGAAAACCTCCTTTTTTTAACACATTAAGACTTATAATATTTGTATCATGCCTACAAATATCTACAAAATGTGTAGAAGGATTATAGTAATTAATTTATTCATGAATGTTCTGAACAAAAATGGTTTTTAAGTGTGAATAAATGAGAATAACAAGTTCCCTTTTATAAGAGATAGGAGAACAACTCTTGGAATTTCTCAAAAAACTAAATTAATATAAATTTATTTTAAATTTAAAATGGATCCAAAGGAAGTTATTTATAATATAAGATAATTATGGGTAGAAATAATATCATATAATAAATAAGATACACATTTTTACTATATTTCTACCATTATATTTTGGTTTTAACCCCTTTACCTCTTACTGTGACAACCTTTTTTTTAATATTTCAAGTTCAAAATAGTAAAACTAAAATAAAAAACAACACATAAATGGAAAATTCAGGATATTTTAAAACTTATACGATTAAAATATACTAATTTAATATTTTAAGTAATTTTATATCATTTATTAAAATATTATTTAATATGAAATATCCATAATGTCAATTTTTTAATTTATTTATTACATTCAATTTAATAATATCAAAAAAAAATATAATATTCAAAAAAATATCCCAAAATTTTCAGGGTAATATATAAATTTTTTATCCCATTATTTATCTAAAATTTTATTTATTTCAATATTTTTAATATCTTTTATTTGTTTTTTTCTTTAATTAATTAATTACTGCATCAACATTGTCAAAGCATTCAAGGTGATTATATCTTCACTAAAAATTAAAAATTAATTACCATGATAAATATAAATATTTTATATTTCAAATAAATATTTATTTTCTAACATATCCAATGGATTACACTATATTAAAAATATTACACTTATTAAAAATAAAAGTGTGATATGTTTGACATTTCTTTAAATAAAATACTATAAAGGTCATAATCCCATCTATGTGGCCCAAAAATTTAATAAGTTCAAAATTTGGATTATTATGGTTGATATATACTCATCCAATAATATTTAATTATATTTTGGGTCATTTCATGGTTCTTATAATTTTATTTTTACCTAAATTAACAGATTTACACTTTATCGTGTCAATAAAATTACGAATTTTACTATTCATGTTGAATAAAAATAAAATATAACTATTTAATAACTTTTGAACTACTAATTCCAAATATGGATTCCATTTTTAAAAATTAATAATATATAAGTTCAATAATTTAATTTAAAATTAAACCAGCAAAACATGATGAAAAAAAAATTTAGAAAAATTCCCTTTTTAACATATAAAATGTTTTCTATGCTAAATTCAAGTATGAAATACATTTCCAAAACCATAATTGAATTATTTTAAATAAAAAGTAACCAATTAATTTTTAAAACTAATCAAAAAATTAATTTGAATTTTCAAATACCTGACCAATATAATTTTCAATAAAAATGGGTATTTTTCACTATTCATTTAAAAATAAAACATTTCATAAAATTATCAAATTTACAAAATAGGATATTTTTTAAGTAATGATTTGAAAAATTATGTTCATTTTATAAAATAAATTTTCTAAGTGTTCTGGAAATTAATTAGATTATTTGTAAGTAAAAAAGTAATGAAAATCATTTTTGAAGAAAATATGTTTTTGAAAAATAAAATGACTTTACTAAAAATTAATTGATTATTTTTAAAAAAAATGATTTTATATTTATTAATAACCACATATTTATTTCTGGGGTTATTTAATACTATTTATTCCTTCCAATTTAATGGTTAGGTTATAATGGTCACATTTAAAAAATAATATTTAGTTGTTCGTATGTTATAGTGTGTCCTTTTAGAATCTCGGGATGATACAAATATGGGACTACACCAGATAAAAAAAGACTCAACCCTTGTTCCCAGTTAAATTAGAAGGATTATTGTGTGAATCCTACCTTCAATTGACAAATTTTCTCTATGACTATGGGTTCGTAGCATGAATAGTTGATCATTCTCATCGTAAGGTGTGGAAAATTGTTTTACCTCACAGTGCTAAAGAAGTGGGGTACCAGGGTCGATCCATAAATAATAAGAAATTATTATTGGTCATGATTCATCAAGTGTTAAATATTTATCCCAAAAAACAATTTCAACTAAGGGAAAAGGAAATTAAACACAAATTTCAAATAAAACAAAGAAACAAAAGAAAATTAAACAAAGGCAAATGAGAATAAACATAGAAAAGAGTGTTTCGGGGTTGAAATTATGATTAATGACTTATTATAAATTTAATTATATATAATTTCATATGATTAATGAAATCCATTTACCATGTTAATTCAATTTTACAAAATATTTATGGTTCTGATAATAAATAGTTTCATTATTTAAGGTTTATCCCCTTAGTATGATGATTAAATTCTTTAAGAACCTATTTTTAACAAAACCCAAAAAATAACGGTATCAAACATCTCTAGTGGGTATCATATCACCCGTCATAAATCTTTTTTTTCATTGGTGTCATTCTTCATCTTCTACGACACCACCAGTGAGTTCATAAATAACACAGAAAAGTAATTAAAGAATAGAATTCACAATAACTAAATACTCAAAAGAATTTCAATTATAACGCACCCACAATCTCTTTAAAACCCCAACATAGAACCCATATCCCCCTATATCTATGGTATTTTTATAATGTTCAAGTGAGAACTCAACCCTACCCATAGATATAAGAGTGGAAGAAGGAAATGAGAGAAATAAATAAAACAGTAGAAAACAATGAAAAAATACATATTGACTTTGGTGGAGGATCGAGTGAGCAGAGTAGCAGCACCTCTACACAGAAAATCCCTCCCTTAATTTAGAATCCATCCTATATATTTATTATAATACTCCAACCTAGGTAAACCCGTAACTTCACCCTGATTGGCCCACTACAAGGCCAGAAGTACATTCCCAATCACCATAGGTTCGTGAAAAGAACCTGGTTATCATACAAGAGAATATGGGAACAATTTTACCCTCAATATACATATTATATAATAGAAACAGGTTAAAATGGTTTATAATGAAAATACATTATATATCAAGTCAATAACCAAGAGGTAACATCCAACATCTGTATAAAAAAATTTCAAAAAATAAAAATAAAACCATTAATAATATGAAAAATAAAAAACCCATGGGTCCATCCCTATGTGAACATATGTCACCTCTATCCCAAATAAAACAAGTGGTAAATACATGACAGTAGGAAATACACAACCAAACCAATAAGACTCTCTAAGTAACACTAGCTGGTATATGTGACTCTTATACACCAAGAACCTCGGTCCCTCAGAAAGGTACCCCCCTTGTCACCATGAAATCAATGGAACCTCCCCTAGTGACAGAAAAATCTACTCAGGATAATATTTGTTTAGTTTTTCCTTGTACCTCATGGTCTCCCAAGTTTGTTATTACATCATAATTATATTCAAGGAAACCCAAAATAATGTTCCATAAATAATTTCAAATTCATAATCCAAAAACAAGTTTCATAAAATAAAATCCAAGGAGTAATACATTTGAAATCTATCCCCATATATTTATAAAAAAAATCTATTGAAATCCACACCAATTTTCATTCTTGAAAACCCATTTCCATTTTTAAAACATCTTTGAGGTAGTTAAAAAAAGTAACATGTCTCTAAAGATTTCCATTAAATCCCCCCTTTTTGAAAACATAATAAAGACCAAAAATATCACTGTCATTTTTAATAATAAATATCATAATAAAAACCAAATGAAATCATCAATGAACATAATGCATTCCAAGGGGTAGAAAATAGGATAGAGACACCTTCCCAAGATTGATGAAAATGATGTCGACCATTTATATTAGTGATGGGAGGAGAATAGATCGGATCTTATAACACCTATATCTGATAGAAAAAACATAAAAACTCTATGTTCACACTATATCCAATGATCTTGTCTCATAAGGGATCAATTTCATGTATTAGAATAGAAGAAACAATATAGACTGGGTCTTACATACAAGATTGTGATCAATGGATACCCAAGCTTCCAATTTGCAAAGATATTGTCCATCAGGGAGATGAGGGGAGCCAACAAAATAACATTAGAGCATATAAACCAATAAACCTCTACTTAGGGTCATAAGGAATGTATTAGAGGGATTAAGAGATTAATTTAGGTGAAAATTACATTTTCACCCTTCCTAATTCGCATCTCCAGTAATAACATCGGTTAGCCGGTGGGTGGAGGCAGAATGCCTGCACCCACTGGAAGCCCACCAACTAGCCAATGGGTGTAGGTATAATTCTTTCACCTATAGGAATTACAATGGATATTTTGTGGGTGCAGGAAGAATACATGTACCTATAGGAATTCCACCGTCTCTTCAGTGGCACCGGTAGTCATGCAAGTGTTCCTTTCAATATCACCAGCTAGTTGGTTCCCTCCACCTGCTAGCCAATGTCCCCCTGATGCCACCAATAATCCAAAACACTTACCCTAACCTATGAGTGGCCCAGATTTAAAAATTGAAAAAAAACATAAATGAATCCATACCATGATTCATGTAACACATTGTCACAATTCTCCCCACCATAAAATTTTTATGTCCCTTGAAAGGAATAATCTCCCAAACCTCAGAAAAATAATTCCATTATTGCATCATCAAGATCTCACACTCCCATGTATCATGGATTTCCCTATCACAATTCCATATCACTCAAGAAAATGGTATCATAGTCCATGTAGCACCTTATCTTATCATCCCATTATCTGAACAAGTCTCTTGACCACTAGGTTGTTTGGTTCAATCTCAATGTCCTCCCACCCAATCACATGGGGAAAATACAATTGATACCTATTCAACTGAGAAACATAGTGTACATCATAAATAGAAATAAAATGAGTAAGTAAGTCTAAATGGTAAGACACTCTTCTGAGTCACTTCATGTTATTGAACTAGCTGACATAATGAGGTTCCAACTTACCATGCTTCCCCAGGTGACTATGTCCTAACCAAGGTGAAACAATGAGAAAAACCTGATCACCAACCTCAAATTCCAATGGATGATGATGTTGATCTTCATAAGATTTTAGGTGGAACTGATCAATTTTTAACCTCTTCTTGGTCAACTGTACACTATTCTTTATATCCTAAATGATATATTTTTCAACTGAATACAATTATCCACACTCTTCCCAATAAATAGGACACCCACAGGGCCTTCCATACCACACTTGAAATGGAACCATCTAGATCAAATCCTGATAACTAGTGTTATATGAAAAATATAATTAGTGAATATACTTCTCTCATGATCCTCTATAGTAGATCACACATTCCCATAGTGTGTCCTCAAGAATCTATATGGCTCACTAAGTCTATCTATCCATTTTTTGGATGATACATTGTGTTAAACTTTAACAGATTACCCATAATTATCTGTAATCAACTACAAAAATGGGTTGTAAAGTGAGGGTATATATTGGAAATAAATTTCTATGGAACATCATAGTCTAATTACCCATCATAGGTACAAGATCCCAAGATCATCTACCTTCATCAACTCTTTTATAGGTTTAAAATGTACTAATTTATTGAGTCAATCAATAATCACCGATAAAACATCCTTAACACTAATTGTCTAAGGTACCCCAATCACAAATTCCATGTCTATCTCATACCATTTCCACACTATAATGGTAACAGTTGCAACAACCCAGTAGGTATCTCATGTTATGCCTTGATTTTTTGACATGTAAGGCACTGAGACCCAAAAACCACAATCGAAGGCCTCATACCCAGCCACCAGTAATCAAGACTCAAATCATGGTACTTCTTGGTAGATATACCATGAAAATACCAACTCTGTTAGTGTATGTTATCCATAAAATAATACCTCAAGACCATCGAAACAACCCTCCTTCTTTTTAAGTGAAAAAACACCTTGGGAGATTTATACCACTCGTGTGAGGTCTCCACGACATAAAAATTCCTACTGAAACACTAACAGTTAACATGATCATCCTATACAAGTAAAATAAAATCGTCCATGAGTGATCCTACATGATCACAATCTAGGAATACCCATCCTTAAAGTCACCCTTTATCTAACTGCATCTCGAAAAACAGTCTCATCAAGTACCACTCTTCCATTGATTCTTTTAAATACTAAGTTAGTAATTTCCTACTCAACACATTTGTGACAACATTCCATTTACCAGGGGTGTAAAAAATATCAAGATCAAAGGTATCAAGATACTCTATAAATTTTTTCTATCTTACGTTGAGATACCTTTGGGTGAAAATATACTTAAGACACTTATTTTCGGAATGCACCATAGACCACTCCCTCAAGAGGAAGTGATTCCAACTGATAAGTGCATGGATAACTTCCTCTAACTCAATATCATGAGTTGGATAGTTCTTCTCATGAGGGAATCACGAACAAGATTCATAAGCTATAAATTGTCTCCCCTACATCAAAATACAACCCAAACCCATACCTATGGTAGTGCAGTAGATATCATAATCAAAAACTAGATCAAGAAGAATCAAGATGGGATATGATGTCAATATCACTTTCAACTCCTAAAAATTATTCTGTAACTCTAAAGAAAATTTACAACCTTATGGGTAAACTCTGACATATGAGATGAAATAGTGGTCAATTATTAAAAAATCAACTCTAATGAACAACCAATCCTAATAAACTCTAGATATTAAACACATTTAAGCACACTAATAGGGAATCATCACCTAAATCTTTTTAAGATCAATTAAGACACACTTCTTATAAATTATATGGCTTTGAAATTTCACTACTTAAATCCATAACTGATATTTGGATAGATTTATATATAGATTATGATCTCTTAGGATTCCAAGGATGGTATTTGGATGCTCATCATGATCATACTCTAATCTATAATCCACAACAATTTCATCCAAAAAGACAACCATAAAAGAATCTAGGTACCGATAAATGATTTGGTTCATCAATGCCATAAACACTATATGAATATTAGTGAGGCAGAATGGAATAACCAATTACTCATAATTCCTATACATACTCTTAAATTTAATCTTTCCAATATCAACATTACATACCCGCAGTTGATGGTACCTCGATCTTAGATAAATCTTCATAACCCTCCAACCCACTTAAGCTGACCAAAAAGTTCATTAATTCTAGGTAAGGGATATTTGTTCTTTAAGTCACCTGGTTTTTTTTTGGTAATCAACGTAGATTTGGAGACTCCCATATTCATTATTTTTAGATATAACAAGTTAAGACCAAGTTGAAATGATCACATAAATAAATCCCTCAGGCTCAAGATTATCATGTTGATCCTTTAATTCTTTCAATTCATCGGGTGTTATATTGTATAAAGGTAAAAAAATGGCTCTCATCTCAAGAAGTAAGTATATATAAAAATCAACATCTATATGGGGTGGTAACCAAGATAAATCATCTATAAAAATTTCTAGATAATCACACCCCACTTCTAGAAAGGCTAAATTGATATTTTCATAAGGCGTCATGAAATAGATCTGAAAACTAGTAGGATATCAACTCAGTTCAAGGAACAACAAGACCCACTCTTCCCAATTATGGATCCCACCCACCATGGAAGACATGAGCTACTCCATAAAGAGAGTGAAATTTTACCTGATGGTGATATAAATAGATCTATTCCTTATATCTAATCATCTAATCCATGCCAATGATAAGGTCAAAGATGTCTAGTCAAGCACTAAAAATTCCCACATTATTTTGAAGTCATCAATCATTACCCAACACTCAGGACATTTAAATCTCTACTTTGACTTATTTCCCATATGAGTGGAAAGATTAATCTAGAAATGAATGATCTCTGAATGTAATACTAGAGTATAAATATGTTTGGGTGACATAAAATAATGATTTACACCTGTGATAAACAATCATATAAACATAGAAGATATTATAAACATCGTTCCTCTAACACTAGTCAGTCCTACCTATGTCTCCTCTGGTGATCACTCTACAGCATAAAAACATTGATCCTTATCATACCCCTTTTTTTCCAATTGATAATCTCCCTTAGAATGAGGTTACAACCTAACCCATTTTGTTTTGTCAAATACAAATTGAGATCCCTTTGTGAAGGTTGACAAAAATCTACCACCATGGGATGATCTCTTATATAAACACATAATATGACTATATTTACCATAAGTTTGACACACCCAAGGTGCAACCTGATAATAATGTTTGAGGTGTACCTTTTCCCATATTGGTAATAGATCATCTAGATCTTCCCTGATGTTCATAATGCACCCTTTCTTCAACCACAGCGCTGGCAATCACGCTTCCTCTTATGACTTGAAATAAAATTGTAGGTACCAACTAATACCATGGATTCTCCAAAAAGGCATGTATTCCTATTTATTTCCACCTCAACCATAGTATCCTTCTTCATAACCTCCACGTAAGTGGGTAGGAACATAATAATCAACATAAATTGAATAACAAACCTTAAGAAAATTTCAATCCCCCACACCTTTAGATGTCATCGGAAACAATATTTGTAGATAATTACACTAACTCATCAAACTAGGTAGTATACTCCAAGATAGAATGATCTCTTTGATCTGAAGTAACAAACTCTCATGCCTTCGCCACCCTCGGTGTCTTGAGATAGAATTATTGGTTAAAGGTCTTCTTAAAGGTGTTCCAAGTGAGATATTCATACAACTTGGATTTCATGATAGATTCTCACCAATTCCTCCTTGTCCCTTATAGTGGATAATTTTGGAATCCGACCTTAGAACCCTTAGGAGTGTTAAGAAAGTAGAAAATCCTATCGATCCACTCCCCATCATCTTATGGATCCTTTTCACCGTGAATGATCAGTGGATATTTCCTAATTAAATTATTAGAATGATCCACCTTTAATTATGGTTCATCATTGGTGACTTATCCCATATATTGGATCATATGATCGATAGTTTGAAAAATAAAAAGATTAAATTGAGGATTCTCTTGGGGTTTTATTTGTAGCCTCCACTCTATAAATCATGAGTACTCTTCTTGGAGGAGACCTAAACTATAAAACAAGAGGATAGAAACCATTTAGAAAAAAAAAATCAATTAATTTATTATAAATTCAATTCAAGTACCAAAAATAATTAAGTCTTTAAATAAGAATATTGGACAACCCCAGACTACCTATGGTGACTCGATTCGTTTCATGAAATTGAGTTGTCCACACACACTCCCACACTACCTATCACGTTCAGGAAGTTTTATTTCTAGTGTATAAATAACCCCAAGACATAGGAGTGTGATATATAAGAATTAGAATAGAATTTAATGAAAAATATTTCTCTAATACAAATTTATAATAGACCAGCCCAGTTAAACCCATAACTTCACATTGATTGGACCACCACAAGGTCATAAGCACATTCTGAATCACCATGGTCTATCAGAAAAAACCTGGTTATCATACTAGAGAAGATGGGAAAAAATTCACCCTCTATAGATATATGATATAATATAAATATATCAAAATAACACACAACAAAAATATATCATATTTTAAGAAAATAATCAAAATGGAACATCCAACATCTAAACGATAAGGTCTTAAAATATAGTAATAAGACCTTAAAAAATGGAACCTGAAACAACCCATGGTTCCATCTCCACATGAGAATAATTCCCCTCCATCTCTACCCACTAGTAGGAAACATGACCAAGGACATTCATCCTCTACATGATGATCTTCCCTTTATCTATATCCTCTAAAACCAAGTCTACAAACTCCCAAATGAGAAAGTATAGTGTGAGTACAAATTCCCAGTAGGATACCAAAAAATAATTTATACAATTTCTAACCTTGGGAATCCATTAGTTCTTATTTAAAATCATATTTCTAAAACACGTCAAAATAAATCATTTTCCCTTCATAAAACATCATTTTTTTAAATCATCTCCTACCTTTTAGAATAATTCCATGATCAATAAAAAAGAGAAATACGACATATTTCATTTTCAGTGGCATAAAAATATAAATCAATAGATTTCAATAATAAATTAATTTAACATGAACAAGTGGGAAAATAAAAAAATTGAAGTATCATGAACATAATTTAATCTCAAATAAACCAAGTGTGAAATACATGACACATGGTTATACACAACTAATTCACTAAGACTCTCTAAGGAACACTAGTCAATATAAGTGACTCTGATAATCTTGAAACTTTGGTCCCTCAGAAAAGATACACCTAGTCTTCACTACATCAAGGGAACCTACCCTAGTGATATACAACTCCACTAGGGATGGTATTTGTTTATTTTTTCCCCATACCATAAGTTCTCCCAAGTACATTATTACATCAACATTATGTTCAAGAAAAAAAACAATGTTCTATAAATAATTTCTAAGGAATTGGCCAAAAATCGAGTTTCACAAACCTTTTTCCAAGGCATTATACATTTCAATTTTATTCCCACATATTTATAAAACATTTCTATAATTATCCATACAAATTTTAATGTTTAAAAACAATTACCATTTTTAAAAAATCTTTGATTAATTTAAAAAAACCTATAAAATATCACAAAATGTTTCAATGAAAAAGCCCCATTTTGAAAATAAAAGTTAACCCTATAAGATTAAATCCATTTTTAGAAATCAATTTCATAATAAAAATAAAATAATAAATTAATATAAGGCATGTAATGGACATATCATATGATATAGACACCTGCCAAATATTGATGAAAATAACATCGAACTTTTACATCGAATATGGGAGGATAATAGATAGGGTCCTAGAGAACCTATATATGAAGGGAAAACCTAAAAAACTATATGTATGCACTCTATCCAGTCATAAAGTCCCATGATAAATCAATATAATGGATAAAAAGGGAAGAAATAAAATAGAATGGGTCTTTTGTACTAGAATATGACCAACATAGACCCAAGATTCCAATTGGAAATAAGATTCACCACCAAGTAAGGAAGGAGATCCAAGAATCTCATTTTGTAGACTCTAAATTAAGAAAAATAGTGTTAGTATTGTAAGGGTCAGATTATGGGGATTAAGAGATTAATTCAAGTGAAAATCATATTTTATATCTCGCTGATCTGTGTATCCATTGATGTCACCAGCAATCCAGTGGTTGTAGTAAGAATGCTTGCACCCATTTTCATCCCACTAGATAGTCTATAGAATCCAAACTGTTGGCCAGTGTAATACCAATAGGAATTCCACCAGTAGGTTGATGGTACCTACATCCATGCAGGATTTATTTCTAGCCTCATTGTCTAGTTAATTCTCTCCACCGGCTAACTAGTGTCCTCGTGTGTAGAGTCACAAGCTTTAAATGAAAATATATTACATATTTTAGATTAATATTCATTAAATTACACAAACACATGACTAGGTATCATAAAGTTATAATTCCTTTGTAAACTCAGAAACATAAAAAATTGGTTTATAAGAGTTCTACATAATCTCCCACTTAGTTTCTCAAAACTAGAAACCTTCTTATATATATCACATGTAATAACTATCATCATAACCTAGGTAAAAGAAACATAAGAAAGGGTGATCTCATATGCTCAATAATAGTAAAAAAAAGGTAAATATGTAAACATAACATGAGAATAATGGTATAAGAACATGATAATAACATATATAAACCATACCCTTCATATCAAAGATCAAAATATTTAGTAATTGGATAAATATTGGAATCTCATAAGACATGAATCATAAAAAAATCAAAGAAAATTGTCCATGAGATCATAACATTTATATAATATATGGAATTTTTGTATACGCATAAGCATAGAAAATCATTTCCATAGTAGTTAAGGCTCATTTCCAAAACTATCATAGTGAAATGGGTTCACTCCCCAAGCCATTTTAGTGGTTAAGGTTCACTATCAAGACTATCATAGTGGAAAAATTAACTTATAGAATTGGGTTCACTCCCCATTCTAGTCCTAATTATCTCATGAGAAATCAATCTTTACCCATTACATTGGACTGAGATATGGGTCTCACCTGTAACATAATGAAAATAATATATTTGTGTGTCATAAGATCATATGACATTCAACATATCATAATACATGAAAATAAATGGGATTCATAAAACATTAATCATACAAGAACCCATGAAAATAAATGAGTTTCATAAACATTTCATCATATCATAACCTATGTAAAATAAACATGTTTTATAATCATTTCATCGTATAATAACCCATGGAAAAGGAATAGGTCTAATGACTTTTCATCATCATAAACACAAAACATTCAGAGAAATAATAAGAATGACATCCTTGGATCATATCCCTGATAAAGCATACATAACATCAAATGATTCCATATTAGAAGGAAAGTGGTTTTTAAAGAACACTTTGAACATTTCTTGATAAAACTACCCCTTCCACATTGAAAAATACTTCAAAAATCATAAATAATTTTCAAAATACTTTTCTTTGAAAATAACCTTTAAATTTTATTAAGGGATTTTCAAAAATAATTTAAAATATTTCTTAAGGAATATAACCTTTTCACTTTCAAAAATATCTTTTTAAAAAATAAAACATTAGTAAAAAATTATCTGAAAATAACCTTGATAACTTATAAAGTAAGCTTTAAAAATCATTTAAAACACTTCTTAAGGAAAATAATCTTTTTAGTTTGAAAATATCATCTTAAGACATAAAAATATTAAAAATATTTTTATTTGAAAATAAAATTTGAAAATTATAAAGGAATGTTTATAATAATTTATAATATTGAGTTTTCATGATGGGAAAAAATTCCATTCATGTCGTACACATTTAAAACAAATATTCCTTTCATATTTTCAATAAAAACCAAACAAGCCATGTTTTTTTAAATAACATGAAGATTCCTTCTAAAAAAAATATAAAATCTAAAAAAGGTAAATATTGACGTTAAATAATCATATACCAACATTAAAACATTATTGGAAACATTTTTAGAAAACATGGATTTTGAATAAAAAGTGTTTTCGACCAAATAGAGAAATAAAGTTAGTTTTCGTTAAAAAATTATTTTGGAATCATGGGTACATAAATAGAGGAAAATTAAGGGAAAACATGTACTGTAAAAAATATATATATTATAATAAAATTAATGAGCTTATTGAGAGATATTTTATAACACTTTATCATTTAAATTATAAAAAAAACAATCCCAACAAACTATGAGATTGTATCATAAAACCCTTAACGATTTGGTAACATTGATTCATAGGCCCCATTTAGGAATAAAATTAAATGAAACATAGAATATCATGAAAATATATAAATTCATTATATTTCATATCAAAGGTTCTGTATATACACCTCAAAAAATAATATAGGTTCATAACATAACATATGTCCCTAAGAAGACAAATTGAGACAAAATTCCATTACCGCTTTGGTTACTTATAAAATATAAACCCTATGAAATATAGATCCTAAAATGGATATGTAAATATCCATAATTTTATGGATAATAATAAGAAAATACATTCATGTATAGTATATACACCATATAAAAGATACATGTGATGAATATGGTATATGGCTCGCAGAAAAAAAAACTGAGACCGAAATCCCTTATCTTAAGTCTGGAATTCCTTTGCACTAATTTTATCCTCTTGTATAATAAATATAATTTTATTATAAATATATTTTAAAACCATAACTATATATATAATTCCATATATTATTTACTTATGACATTTTATTACCCATTTATTAATAATTCTTTGTTAAAATTACGTTTCGGGTAATAATTGTTTCATTTTTTCATGTAAATTTTGGTTTTGTATTTTCAGTACTCTTACATTGATCATGGTTCCATCATATATAGAATTATGAATATGATATAAATATCATATATTTTCATGATATATGTATTTATATTAATCCATAAAAGCTAGACATAAAAAAATAAAATACACTATTTGTGGAGACGGTAGTCTATATGTATGCAACAATGTTGTTTTCATTTTATCGATGGATTAAATGAAATAAAGTTAAATAATATATTAACGTTATATAATAATTTTTATGTCATATATATCACATTAATTCCCTAAATTTACCCTAATTACCTTCCATGTAAAGCGTTGGTGAAAAACGAATCACATCGCTTCACGAGGCAGTAGTTCATCGTACACACGAATGACGTTATTATAACCAAAAAGAATATAAAGTAAGAATTTATATGTGTTATAATAATTAAATAAGTATAATTATGATAAAAATATCATATATATTCATTTAATATATCCTTAACTCTATCAAAATAAAAAAAACCATCACTTCGGTTCGTGAGGTGGTAGTCATCCATACACACGAGTAACGTTATTTTTTTCAAAGGTTAGTAGATAAGAAAGTTGATGAGGTATTATAAATAAATCAGTATAATAATTTCATAAATATAATATAAAAACATTAAATCAATTATTATATCCATTCTTGTGAGTTTGTGATGGAAAACCTATATCATCGATTCGTAAGGCGGTAGTCTGTCGTACACACAAATGATTATTTCATATACCAATGGTTGGAAGTTGAGATGAATATATTTTAATAAATTAACATAATAACAAGTAATTATATTATATATAATAGTTTAATTATTTTTTATATGAGGAAAATATTTGGTGTTAGAAGAAGAAGTAAAACAAAACTCATAGTCAAAAACTTCACCTCTTCTTTGGACAACCACTTTAGGTTTTAACTAAATCTTTTCTAGAATGGATTTTTGATCTCAATAAGGACTCCAAGATGTGGTAAGGGAATTAAGTAATGAATTGGGGTATTTATTTTTATAGACAAATGGTTTTTGAAGTTTGAAAAGAAGAAAAGAAGAGATGGCCTTTTATAAGTAAGGTGAGTGGCACACTTGTAATGTTTGAAAAGAAAATGGTGTATCTAGGATTTTAAGATGTCAAAAGGATCCAACATTTTCCAATATTAAATATTATTGGTGATAAGGTCAACATATTTCCATAAAATGGGTTTTGTACAATTTTCTAGATCATTTTACCCCTTATCTTTTTAGTTTAACCCCTAGAAAACTCATTTTAACATTAACCGTGGTAATTAATATTTACTATTTTAATTTTTCATTATGGTTAAAAAGTAATAAAACCTTATTATATAATATAAATTATGATATTTTAAAATATTTTATCCATTTTTCCAAATTCCATTAACTAAATCTGAAAATATTAATTTAAAATTAATTCCACAAACGCGATGAAAAAAGTAGTTTTCCGAAGTGAAAAAAGTTTCAAAAGTCTAAAAAGTTTTTATTTAAAAATTCAACATGAGATTTATTCTAATTTCAAAAATTGGATTAATATATATACATAATTTAACTAATTTAACTTTTAAAATTTTATTATATTAACAAATAGCTTGTAAATTCTTTGAATAAAATGGCATGTTTTTAATAAAAACTAATAATTTCACTATTCACTAAAAATATATCTTTTCAGAAAATTTAAAAAAATACAAGATAGTTTTGAAATTATTATTTAAAAAAATTCTATTTCTTATAATAAATTTTCAAAAAGTGGAAAAAATAATTTTAAAAAACTACACAACATGCAACAAAACTGATTTTAAGAAAAATACTGTTTTTAAGAGTAAAATTGGATTTATTTTATCTCATTCATAGAAAATACATAAAATTAATGTAAAATATTTTATTTAATATATATATATATAATATCATTCACCCGAAGGTATTTTTTAAATTTATTTATGGGAAATATGTTTCAGTAGAAAACCCGTTTTTTCATAAAAACAATTCTTTATTTTCAAAGGGTTATTATTTTTATTTATAATTAATTGGTCATCAAAGAATTAATTTTATATAAAAGTTTAAATCATATATTTTTATATTTTATTTAATATTATTTTTACCCTCAATTCCAATGGTCAGGTGATAAATATCATATTAAATAATAATATTTCAATAGTATTTCATGTTTAATTAAAAATCAATGTTGTGTATAGTGCAAGTTATCAGAAAAAATTGTTAGCATAGGTTATCCAAAAACCTCCAATGATAAACTTAATCAATTTCATGAATAGTTAACCTTAAGTCTCCTCTATCTTTAACCAAAATTAAAATCAAAAAATTTATAAATAAAGTCACTAAATTTAAAAAATTAACTTATCATTAATCACTCAAAAGACATGAAGTATATATTCATGTCGCATACCAAATATGTGAATACATTGATCATATATTTTATTCAAACATGTTAATAACCAAAATCACTATAAAACCTTGATGAAAACATACATAATTATTTATTCTTTGATTAAAAACATATATTAATTAGTACATTCCAAAAATCCAATAATTTTTTGAACTCAATAAATGATAATATAATCCACTTTATCCAAAAATCAATAATCAATGTCGTAAATACTATCTAATTTACTTTATTCATATCCTTCATCTATTTATCCCAACATAATATCTTAATATCAAGAACATATTAAGGGTTATCTTCTATTTATAATGTTTTTTCCATAACATATCACCTTTAAATTAAATCACTTTTCTAGGTCATCAACATATTATTGAAAATCCTTAATGAATTATACTGAACAATACTTATATATTTCATAATTATTTAATTGTAATACATAAACACTTCAATCATTCTATTTCATTATTAAATTATTAACTATTCTTTGTTATATTATTCATTAATCCCTATTTCCTTTCATATGTCATTTTTAGACTTTTCATAATCAAAAAAACCTTTACTTGTACCACATTTTGTATCCTATTCTTGATCTTTCCATATAGGAAATCAATTTGTATAATTCCCATAATTCCAACATTTATAACAATAAAAAATTGATTATACCTTAAGGAGACCATTATCATCATCTATTATGTTAAATAAACTTTTAATTTTTTTCTCATAAATCACTTACTTAGTGTACTTCTCCACACATAAAACATCTTCTCAATCCTTTGAGACATTCCCTCAAGTGATTCTTCTCAAATTTTTGATATATAGAAAACTTGATCTTTTTTCCTATATGGTCTCCACCACCCAAAGTCTTAATAAACTATATCCTTCTCTCCTTTGGTTAGTTTTATAATTGGTTAAGGTAAAATTTGTTTAACATATATCATGATAACAAGATAAGAGAATCACAATATCCTTTACTCCTATCATTCTCCCATTTGGTTGATTATAAACACATAGTCTTTCACATTAAACATTAGTCCATCTCCTCCCGGTTCCATTCATTGACTAAAACCAAAAATCATACCATGAGTAACAATATTTATAGTGGGAATTCATATAATCATGAAAAAAACACTAATAATATGAATAAATCCTGAAAACTTATTTTCAATCTATGCACATTAAGATTAATATACGTCATTCTTGGTCATTATTTAAATCCTTTGTGATGGTTCATAAAGAGTTTGTGAATTTCCAAAGCATCTCCCCCAAGTGTGAAAAACTATGTTTGTAGCAAGTCATGGTGTCATGCACCAGGTGAGGATCAAGTTTAGCTCAATTAACCCTCTTCGGAGTTACTACCCCTAAGTACCTTTTTTCTATAGCTATATCCACTTATATTTTTGAGACAGAGATGTAATTTCTGGTAAACTAAATGCCCAATCCTTTACCAAAATTCCAAGATATTTTACAATTCTTGAATTATACTTAGACTTATCCTTATACTTATCCCTAGGCATATCCTTGTACATTTCATGGGGATCTCACTAAAGTTTTATAATCCTAGTTCCTAAAGGTTAAATAAACCATTCCTTTGATACCAACTATAAAGACCCAAGATTTATATACATTGGTATTACATCTTTTAAAATAATATTCATTACATTAGACAAACACATGAATGAGGATAGTAAAGTTATAGTGCCTTTGAAAATATGGAAACATAAAAAATTGGTTTGTAAGAGTTCCAGATTTCATCCCACTTAGTTCCTTATAACTAGAACCCTTATTATACATATCACACATAATACATATCATCATAACTTGGGAGAAAAAAAACATAAGAATGGTTGAGATATAATGTTAATTAAGGGTAAAAAAGGTAAATACATAAACATAATTTGTGAATGAGGGTATTAAAATGTGAGCATAATATATGAAAACCATACCCCATATATCAAAGATAAAAATCATGGGTCATGGCATAAAAATTAGTAGTTCATAAAACATTAATCATAAGTAAATCAAAGAACATGGGTCATTAGAGCATAAAATTGACAGAATGTATAGAATTTTGGAATATACATAAGCATAGAAAATTATTTCCTTGGTATTCTACGATCATTTCCAAAAATATCATGATGGAATGGGTTTACTACCCATACCATCATAGTAGTCAAGTTATACTCCCAAGATTATCATAGAGGAAAAATTAACTTAATGAACTAAGTTCACTCCATAATCTAGTGTTTTCTATCCCATGAGATATAAATGTTTACCCAATACATTGGAGGTAGATAACATTCTCACCCATAAAAATATGAAAATCATACCTATATGTTCCACAAGATCATAAAACATTCATCATATTATATCCCATGAGAATAAATGGGATTCATAAAACTTTTATCATATCAAAACTCATGAAAATAAATGGGTTTCATAAACATTTCATCATTGTATAACTTGTTTGAAAGGAAAAGGTTTCACGATCATTTCATCATTGCATAACTCATAGAAATGGAACAGGTCTCATGACATTTCATTATAATAGACATAAACCATTAAGAGAAATAATAAGAATGGTATCCTTGGATCATATCCCAAGAAAAGAAGAACTAACAAAAAAGGATGTAATCTTATATGAAAAATGATTTGGAAATATCACTTTGAACATTTCACGAGGAAAATAATCTTTATACTATGAAAAACATTTTGTAAAACATAAAACATTTTCAAAATACATTTCATTGAAACTGACCTTGAAAATTATTTAAGAAGATTTAAAATCATTTAAAAAAATTCATTAGGAAAATAAAATTTTCACTTTGAAATTTTCTTTTTAAAACACAAATCAATTCAAAATTATTTTCTTTGAAAATTTATAAAGGAATCTTTAAAAATCAATGAACAATTTTCCTGAGGAATATAACCTCTTCACTTTGAAAATATATTTTTAAAACATAAAAAAATTCAAAACAATTTGATTTAAAAATAAAATTATAAAATTATAAATTAAACTTTAAAAATAATTTAAACCATTGAGTGTCCATTGTGATATAAAATTAATTTCATTCCATACACGTTTAAATAAAGACTCCTTTCAAATTTTCAATAAAATCCAAACAGGCCTTGTTTTTTAAAACTGCAAGAAGATTCCTTTTAAAAGATTTTTTATAAATATAAAAAGGGTAAAATTGAATTTAAACAATCATATAGAAACATTAAAAAATTTTAGAATTTTTTTTAGAAAAAATGGATATGGAATAAAAATGGTTTTCAACCGAAGAGAGAAATGAAGTTGGTTTTATTTTAAAAACTTTATTTTTTGGAATAATGAGTACATAAAGAGAGGAAAATGAAGTTAAAACATATATTCTAAAACAATAACCTTAGGAGAATATATTTAATGGTATTATTGATAGATATGTCATAATATATCATCATCAAAAGCATAAACATAAATAATCTTGATAAATGATGAGATTGTGTCATAAAACCCTTACCACTTTGGTAAAATTGAATCGTAATATTCACTAGATAATAATGTTAAATTAATAATAAAATATCATGAGAATAAATAAATTCATGATATTATGTGAAAAAGGGGCTATATATACACCTCAAAAAGGAATATTGGAGTATAACATAACATATGTCCCAAAGAAGACAAATGAAGACAAAAATCCCACACTACTTCGGTAAATTTTGAAACATAAACCCCATGAAAGAGAGATCCTAGAATGGATATATAAATCCCAATAATTTTTAGTACAATAATCATTAAATGCATTAATGGTAATCATATACACCACATAAAAGAAACATGTGGTGAATATGGCCTATGTCTTATAGAAAATAAAAGTGAGACTGAAATATCATACCTTACGTGTCGAATTCCTTCATACATGTTAAACATTATGATATAATAAATATAATTTTATTATAAATATATTAAATAACCATAATTAAATATATAATTCCATATATTATTTAATTATGAACTTTTATTACACATTTATTAACAGCTCCTTGTTAAAATTATGTTTTGGGTAATAACTGCTACATATTTTACATATGTCTTGGTTTGGTATTTTCAATAATTATACTTTGATAATGGTTCCATAATATCCATAATTTTAACCATGATATAAATATAATATTTATTCATTATATATTTATTTATATTAATCCATAAAATTTGTAGATATAAAATGAAATACATCATTTAAGGAGAAGGTAGACTGTACGTATGCATGAACATTGTTTCCATTTTCTCGACGAATGAAATGAAAGAAATGAAAATAATATATTAAAATTAAAGAATAATTTTTATTTAATATATATCACATATATTCCTTAAACTTTCCAAAATTATCTTCCATGCAAAGCGTTAGTGAAAAAGGAATTGCATCGCATCGTGAGGCGGTAGTCTATTGTACACTCGAACGATGTTATCGTATCCCCCATGGAATGGAAATTAAGAATTTATATGTGGAATAATAGTTAAGGAGTAATAATTATTTTAAAAATATAATAAATTTTCATTTAAACTATCCTTATTACCATTCATGTAAAATAGAAATGAAAAACAAATCGCACCGGTTTAGGAGGCGGTAGTCTGTCGTACACGTGAGCGACGTAATTATTTTCCAAAAGGATGGGTGGAAAGAGGTTAGATGTGATAATATAATTAAAAAGGAATAATAATATCATAAATATAATATATATACATTAAATCCATCATTACATCAAGTTTTGTGAGCTGGTTATGGAAAATGTATAACATCGGTTCGCCAGTGGTTGTCTGCCATACACACGAATGATGATTTCATATCCCATTTGAAGGAAGTGAAGATTGATATAGGTTATTAAATTAAAATAATAACATCTAATTATATATTATATAATTATGTTAATATTATATAATATTTGGAGAAGATTTTAAGGAGTTAAAAGAATAATTAAAACAAAAATGCAAAGTTAAAAACATTAACTCTTCTTTAGACATCCTCTTTAAGTTTAACCTGAATCCTTCTTAGATTGGATTTATGATCTCAAAAATGAATCTGGGATGTGGGTATTAAGGTAAGGAATAAATTTGGGTAGGTATTTTCCCATCCTAAGGGTTTCAAAATTGTGAATATAATATGAGACGGTACGACCATTTATAACTGAGGTGAGTGGCACACTTGTAACTTTTGAAAATAAAACATAGTGCCCACATTTTTCGCATATGTAAAGGATCCAAAATGGTACATTATAAAAACTTATATGTGATCAGGTAGGAATATTTTCATAAAATTTGGGTGGTAAAATTTTCTAGGTCAGTTTACCCCTTATCTTTTTAGTTTAACCCCATGGTATACTCGTATTAACATTAACCACAGTAATTAATTTTTACTATTTTTAAAATTCATTAGGGTTAAAAATTAAGTGGATATTATTAGATAATATAATCTATGTTGATTCCAAATATTTAATCTATTTCTCTTAATTCCATTTACATAATAGAAAATCTGGATAAAAAATTAATCCTGGAGACACTATGAAAAAGCGATTTTCTAAAGAGAAAAGTTTCAAAAGTTGCAAAAGTTTTTATATCAAAATTCAATATAAAATTGATTCCAATGTACTCATTTAGATTAATGTATATATAATTTAACTAATTATAACTTTAAAACCATATTAAAATAAAATGTATCTAGTATATTATTTGAATAAAAAGACAGTTTTTTAATAAAAACAAGTATTTGTCACTATTCACTGAAAAAATTACATTTTCCAAAAATTATCTAAAATTCACTCCAATATAATTTTGAAATTATGATTCAAAAAAATAGTCAATATTTTCACATAATTTTTCAAAAAATTCAAAAATTAATTTTATAATAATTGTGAACAATATGACAAAAAAAATTTAAAAAAAAATCAGTTTTAAGCATAAAATTGGATTTATTTTATATCATGCCTAAAAACATTTAATATAAATGATATATATTAGATTTAATATAAAATATATATATAATTAATAAAATATAGAAAATTTATTTGATGAATTTATTTATTTAAATGGGTTTTTGTACATAAAAATATCTTTTCAGAAATAGATTTTATTAAATTTTAAATGGTTCTTATTTTCATTTATTATAAATTGGTCACCCAAGAATTCATTTTGTATACATTTTTAAACCTAATATTTTCATAATATAGTATATCATATTCATACCTTCCTATAAGAACCTAATTATTCTGTCAGGTATGGATCCTTTAAATTTAGGTCTAAATCTTTATTTTGGACCTAATATGGATGCCTAATGAGTTCAGGGAAGTTTTAAGGGTGTCCATGGATTTTTTAGAACTCAAAACCCCATCTGGTAGATAAAATAGTGGGGTTACCTGGTCAGTATAATTTTTTTGATCCAGTCTACTTGGTTTCCCTTACCGTGTGAGGGCTGGATAGAGGGATTCAGAAAGTTACACGGTTGGAGGAAAATGTGTCTCCATAAGAGCATAACTATACAGGTAGCTTTGTAATTTTTTGTAGATCCATGCACACAGTTAGTCAAACCATGCACATGAAACTGTGTGGGTCCCTCCTTAAGTAGTGGGAGGCACACGGTTGGTGCACAGTTTGGCCAACCCGGTGGCCAAACCATGTGACCATGTTAAAAGTGGTAATATATATATATATTTCCACTAAAATTATAATAACCTTATTTTCTTCTCCCATTTTCTCCAACAGATATAAATGAGGATTCTCTATCCTATTGAAAGCTCTCAATACTCCATACCTAGGATTCTTGATATCTCTTTCATTCAGGGTCTAATCGAAGCACCATTTATCTATTTGGATTCCTCTCGGTAAGAGCTCAAATATGTTACCTTCTATTGCTCATTTATCTTTCCAACTTTTGTGATTTTTTGGTCCAAGATCTTATGACCTATTTTTAAGGAATTGATCTTTTCTTAAATTTTCTTCCAATACATGAAAAACTGAGGGCTGATACTAGATGAGGAGAGTGTTATATGATTGAGGTAGGTGGTATATGACTCATCTATCAAGTCTCACCATTTTATAAACAATAGTCATTATGCACACACCAATTTCATCGAGCGTTACATATTAAATTCATAATCATTTATTATAATCATCATTATCTTATTCCATATACCTTATTACAAATTATCTTCCTACCATTAGAGGTTATGGCCTCAACGCCGACCACCCCAAGTAGGGTGCTCCCTTAATTATCCATGTAGTGGATTTTTTATGAACATATGTTCCACTATTCAAGCATTCTATAACTTGACCATTCTATGGTAAGTTATCTTACATAACTAATGGATCCTTAATTGGTAAATGTATAGAACATAGGTAAATATCACTTGAACCTTATAAGGTAAATGTTACAATTATTTAATGAATGAAAAAACTGTTCATGGAAAGTGTATTTATAGATATCACATGGCCTAGTTATTTATAATTTAATTTCATATGTCCACATGTCCTATGACTAAATTTTCACGTTTATAAAGGTAAAAAATGAACCTAATAAATTGATATGGAATCAAAGTAAAAAATTGGTTTCATGCCCTCCATGAAATGAACCCATTAAATGTTTATAAATTGAATAGGTAATTGGTTGAATTTTTTAATTAGGTGTTTCACCTAGTATAAAAGGAAGAGGAATAAACCTGTTGAATTATTAAAAATAAGGGGTATTACATGGCCATAATTAAATAATTAATGATGTATAAGGTTCCTATTTCATATGGAACTTTTTATCCATATAGGAGTGGTCTGACTTGAGCCCAAATTGGATTCTCGAGGGAATGCCTTGAACACTTAGAAGATGCCATTATGATTCCAGGAGCCAATTTCTAAGTTAGATATGCACCTTGGAACATGGTCCTTGTCTAAAAGTGGATGCCTATAATGACATCAAAGGATCCTCTCAATATCTTCTAGATATTAGGATGCCTTGGATAGACTCCTTGGATCCATCTTGATGTCTTCGGACACGTGGTTTCGTGGATTCGCCCCATTGAGCCTAGTCATTCTTATCACATTTTACCTTGGAAGATATCCATAGAGCATGTTAGAATTATTTATTGTTTAATTCATTAGTTTATTTCTCTTAGATTACACCTAGACCCATTTTCTTCCAAACTGCATGAATTACTACTATGAGTTGGCTGACCCATGAGGTCAAGGATGCCTTGGTTATACCTTGGATCCTATTTTACTATTATCATGATATATTTTTACAGTTTATACACCTCATGTGAATTATTAATATAAACTGAACATAAATGAATTAATTAAATGGTAATATATTCAGATAAATTTCTAGCTGAGGCTGAATTAGGTATGAGTTATCATTATAGCATTGCATTAATTTTACATATACCTGCACACTGTTAGTTTATATTCATATACTAGGTGGTATATACGCCGTTGGTGGTGGCCTATTGAGGTTTATCTCACACCCTATACATGATTCCATTGATACCAGGGTAGATTATATTAATGCATGTGTTGATAAGGGGAAGCTTCTCTATTTGGACGCCAAATCATGATTGCTTGCATTAGGATGGAGCTTGGTAGTATATTATTGGGCTAGTGCTCAGGATACTTGGATTATTTTTGGAGTATTATTTCTTATTTTGTATATAATGTATTTCATGAGGCCATATATACATGTTTTCTAGTTTTTTTGAGACATTACATGTATCATCATCATTTTTATATGATTCATTTTAAAGATTTTAATTATTTTTTAGTTCATGGATGTTTATCCTTATCTTTCACTGCCATTTTTTATTCATTATTATGATTATTCTATTTATCTGTTATTACTTTACCAATGTGATACACTCTGGCATGAGGGCATAGTCTCTCCATAAGACACCCTAGGACCTCGCTGCTAGTTGCAGCCTCTAAAATACAAGGAGAAATGCATAAGGTCTTGTGGCCAATTAGGCTCAAGGAAACATTTAGTGGCACCTTGGTCTAGGAAATCACAAGGTGGTATTAGAGCCTTCTTATTTTCTTTTGTCTTATTGTTTGGGAAATATAGACAAGAGATTATGATCATATTGGATCTTTTTAATGAATCATGAATGGAAGTAGCTAAACCATTGTTGGGTAAATACCAAGTTTCCTAGGAATAGGAAATTATTTTTTTATTTAACCTATTATAGTTGATATAATTTCATTATTGAGTGATTCACATGAATTCTAATGACCCAAAATTTCATTAATAGAAATCTCTCTTGATCTAATTAAATGTCTCTATATGTAAAATGTTTATATAAAATGTCAACTTCTTTGGTTTTATGTTTTTGGATTTTAAAATACTGATAAAAATTGTGACCATTGCTAATATAGTTATTGAACATTGATCACAAGATTAGTATAAATATAGGGCTTTAACAAATACAATTTACTCAGACAAAGGAAGTGATGACCTCATCCATTAGACATGCCCCATACAAAGCCCATTTGTCAAAGCTCAAAAAGGAGGTTTCTTCTTTGGGATTCACTCTGGACCAAGCCCATGCTGATCTTGAATATGTTAAGCTTGAGCGGGACCGCCTACGAGAGAAGTGGAAGTTGATAGATATTACCACCCGAGCAATGTTATCTGAGCCACCCCAAGAGTATGTCACCATCACACAACTTACCCTTCGGTCTTATGTGGGTGTTATAAGAGGTTACGTAACAAGATCTTAGCACTATGGTTATGTACATTATTTTCTTATATAATAATGAATATACTTTCATTTTATTATTGTTACCTTGCAAATAGTTTTTAAAGCACAAATAGTATCTTTAGTTAATGTTCAACTAAGAAATCTATTTTGATGAATTAATGGATTTTTAAATTAAATAATATTTTAATAAAATATTATTATTTTTCATAATTAATTTTTATTAAATATAAATGATCGTATAATTCAATGAATGCAATTATAATTTTTATTAAGGTTTGAAATCCATTTTTGTCAAAACCGACGAATTTTCGATAAATGTCAGTTTTTATTCTAAAAGAGAAAATTAACATAATTAGAAAATTATTTATATAAAATGAATATTATTTCTGGAATCAGGACATCGAAATTATCCAATGGTGAATTTTTCATGATTTTCTGAGACAGTCAATTTTTTGGGTAAAAATTATATATCGTTTAAATATATAATGTGTTTTATGACATAATAATGACCCAATAGTGATTTAATAAAATACTATAAACTTTATGTTCGGCCTATATATGTTTCACCATTAAAATAATGTGATTTTGGGTTTGTTTGATTTATTTTACAATGCTTTAGTGGACCCTTCAAGACTTATTAAACATGTATCTTTTTAAATTGTTTTCCTTGGGAGTGTGACTCACCTCCACATAAGCAACCCCATTATTTTAAGAAGTTATGACTTTTGACTTATAAAATATTGTTTTCTACTCCCCTTTGGAAAAAAACAGAGGCAAAAACCATGCGTTGGTTTGTGGTTTTCATTAGTTTAATGTGAGGTGTCCCAAACCTAAATAATAAACAATTCCCTCTCATTTCCTATATAAACCCACCCAAAATCCCACTTCCTCCTCACTCAAAGCCTTTTGAGTTCGTCCAAAGTATTTCATCCTCTCTCTATAATCTTCCCAAGGTGACCCAGGCTCCCAATAATCCTCTCTCAAGCCTCTCTCAAGCCTTTGGAAGCACACTTCCAAGTAAGGGTTTTTCTTCCTTTCTCATTTTTGTCCAATATTCTTTAAGTTGTTATTCCCTTTTAATTTCAATTATAAATGTTGGGGTATGGTTTCTCACCTCCCCCAAACATCCTTCTTTATGTTTGAATTATGGCAGACCCCTTTCTCTCTCATTAAATTCCACCCATGTACACCCGTTACTATGCCGAAATTCAAAAAAGAATTTCTCTCTCCCCATTTACATTCAAGCAATTATTTTGTATCATGAATATAAATTCCATTAAATGTTTTGGGACATGTATCTATAAAACCCCATTACTGTTCATGACATGTAAATATTATGAGACACCTATTTCTCTCTCATCAACCATTTTTATGAGTTCTTATGTCACGTCGTCATGCTTCCGAAATTGCACCGCGTTTTTCCATGCCAAAGTCATTGTGTAGTGAATACCATGCCCATTTCTCTATAAATGGTATTAACCTTTATGCACATTTACTTATTGTTTAAAGAGTTTCAAGTATGTATTCCATATTCTTTTATCATGGAATAAATGATTATTTTGAATGATTCAGTGTTTTATGATCCATTTGTCACACTTATGCATGAAGTGAAATGTTTAAGAAGGGTGCGCCCTAATAGCGCTCCAACGCATTGGGTAAAGTATAGTATCATGATACGTCATGTACAATGGGTGTTTACTCATGAAAATTCAAGTCCAATGAGGGTTTACTCCTGCTTCATGTGCAATGAGGGTTTACTCATGCTCCATATATAATGAGCCTTGGCTCATGCTAATTCCATGTTAAGTGTTGTTGCCACATTTCCATGTTATGATTATCATGCTTTACCATGCCATTATGTTTATGCTTCTCTTATTCTTTATTGATACGCCTATTTTCTAACATGTGTTGTATTCATCATTTTATTCCATGATTATTCCCTTAATGGGCTTTACATCTCAACCTTTTCTTATTCATGTCCTCAGGTTATCCCATGGAATGCTAAGTATGAGAGAATGTAGTGGTCATGTAAACGAAGTTTTCAATAAAGATGTTGTATTTCATGTTTTAAGTTGTTATATAATGATCATAATCCCCCAAAACACTAGACCTCTCGATTTTATATGTAGTATCAAGTGAATTTTATGTAATAAATTATGTTTAATTGTGTACTAAAAAGCAGGGTTGTTATAGTTGGTATCAGAGGATAGGTTTAGTTATTTTTGGGATTAGGATTAGAAAACCATAGTAAATCCTTAGAGACAATACTAAGTATAATAAAAACATCCCTAAGTTTTGGTGAGTATTGAGTAAGTGGTTTATCAAGAAAATACATCTCTGTCTAGATATGAGCAGGTAGAGGCAGCTCTGGCGTAGATGTATCCTAGGGGTAAAACCCGAAAACACCTCTTTGAGCTAGACTCGAACGAGAACTGGTGCCTGAAAACGGGTCTTGCTGCACTCTTGGTTACGGCACTCCCAGGTCATATGCTTTGGTAAATTCACAATCTTAGTATAAACCATTGTTAAGGGAAAAAAATTCCCTAAGAATATATATTAGAAAGTAGATCATGGATAACATAGACTGAAGCCAATAGATTCATATGTTAAGGAAATAAAAGTTATTTATAAGTCATCTATTTTGTCCTTGCATTACCCTTTATGTGTTACCCCTAACTTTCCCTTTATTCCATCTAATGGCCGGTAATAGGATGTCTTGGGCTAACAACCGATGTAAAGATCAATGTGATGATTGTACTAATGAGATGCCCAATCCAATAGGAGCGGGAATCACAAACTTTATCACGCTTCTCTCTTAGATAACTCAAGATTTGAATAGAAACATTGGTCAATAGGAAAATTCAACCCCCACTAAGAAAGAAAAGGTCTCTATCGAGAGCTTTATGAGACAAAGGCCTCCTACTTTTAATTGATCATATGATCCCTCAATCGTTGAACAATGGATCAACTCCATTGAAAAGAACTTCTCCATCCTCCAATGTTCTGAACAAGAGATGTTTCTCTTGGATGCTTATCATATGGAGGGTGAAGCTGATCAATGGTGGACATTGAACATAAATACGAAGCCTGAGGAGGAGATCAAGGCATTGGAATGGAAGGATTTTTAGAAGATGTTTTTCGATAAATATTTTCCGCGCACCCTCTGGCTTAAGATGGAAAGGGACTTCCTTTTCCTCAATAAAAAAGACGACAAATATACTGGAGAGTATGTGGAAAACGTCACAAGGCTTGCACAATATGCTTCCAGCTATGTCATTACCCCTGAATGTAAGGTTGAATACTTCTTTGGTGGAACCTAGCCTGCGGAAAGCACTGGCGATCTGTGACTTAGACAGCTATGAAGAAATTGACCGATGTTCCCTCAAGGTCGAAATAGAGATCGGAGAATCTTAAGGGTATCATGGGGTTAATAATTTTAAGGTGGACTTCAATGCTGTTGGTCTGATGGATAAATCTGATGGTGCTAAGAAGATTCAGCACCCCACTTGGCAAAAGTGCGGAAAGAAGCACCCAGGAAATTGCCTGAAGGGTATGATAAAATGCTTTAGGTGTGTAAGACAAGGCCACCTGGATATTAAATTTCCGAAAGAAAAACCCACGGTTGGAATAGAGGAGATGAACGCTCTATTCAAACCTCAATGCGTTGTTCACTGCTACAACTGCAAAGAACCAGGTCATCTTACAAATCAGTTCTCTAAGCCAATGGTTTTTGGAGGCAACCAACAACCTCCAGGGCAGCAAGGGTGAGATTTTTCCATCACTACTTTTGAAGTGAACCCCAAAAAAGAAATGGTGATAGGTGCGATAGTTATTCATTCTTGAATAGAAAACATACTTTTTGATTTAGGTTCTATGCATTCTTTTATATCTCAAAAGTTTAGTAGAATAATCCTAGCACCACCACAAATCATGGAATTGAAGATGTTGGTGAGTATAGAAAATGGGGTAATCATTGCATCCCATGAATATAACTCCTCCCCTATCATAATCTGTGGATTTAACTTCCCATCTAACCTCATCATACTCCCTCTAGTGGAATTCGATGCAAATCTTGGCATGGATTAGAATTCTTTATATAGAGCCAACATAAATTTCCGTGAGAGGGAAATCACACTCCATGTTGAGAATCGACCCTCGATTCTTTAAAAGTGAAAGGAGGAAGATGAATCTTCTTCATCTCTATCATCTTAAGCATGGATAATACATACCTCTGAGTACACATATCTGGCACAGATGATTGAGCCTAATGAGGAAACCATCCTAGAAGACATGCTTATTGTGAGGGAATTCGATGAAATTTTCCAGAGGAATTGCATGGCCTTCCTCCTATAAGAGATATTGAATTATCAATTGATATTATACCTTGGGAATTTCCAATATCCAAGACTCTGTATGGAATGGATATTGTGGAGATTGAGGAGCTAAAAAACAACTATAGGAGAATCTGGATAAAGGGTTTATATGCCCAAGTGCTTCACCATGGGGTGCACCAGTCCTCTTCGTCAAGAAGAAGGATGGGTCAATGCGCCTTTTCATTGATTATCGTGAGCTTAAAAAATTACAATAAAGAACAAGTAACCTCTCCCATGACATGATGACTTGTTCAATCAGCTGCGTGGAGCAAAATACTTCTCCAAGGTGGATTTGTAGTCAGGATATTATCAAGTAAGGGTGAAGAAGGAATATATCCCCAAGACTGCTTTTTGTACAAGATACGGGCACTATGAATTCATAGTAATGACTTTCAAACTCACTAATTCTCTTGAAATATTCATGTAATTTATTAATAGAGTCTTTAGAGATTAATTCGACAAATTTTTTGTAGTATTTATAGATGATATTCTGATATACTCCAAAACCAAGGAGGATCATGGGGAGCATCTAAGAACTGTACTAGAGACCTTACGAAAGGAGAAGCTTTATGAAAAGTACAGAAAGTGTGAGTTGTGGTTGAAGGAGGTCTCATTATTAGTCCATATCATCACAAGCAATGGGATATATGTGGATCTCTCCAAAACAGATGTAATTGAGGGATGGCTGAGGCCAACATTGGTAACAGATATCGGTAGCTTCTTTGGGTTATCTGGATATTATCGACAATTTGTGAGAAATTTATCAAGATTTTCCAACCCTCTTACCAAGATAACTAGGAAGGGAGTAAAGTTTTCTTGGAGTGATGAATGTGAATAAAGCTTTAAGGAGTTGAAAAGGAGGCATATCACTGCACCTGTGCTCACTTTACCCACAAGTGGAGAACTTTTTGGGGGTATTCATTGATTCTTCAAAGAAGTTCATGGGATGTGTGTTGATGAAAAATTAAAAATTCATTGCCTAAGATTCAATGAAATTAAAATTTCATGAACAGAACTATCCAACACATGACCTCGAGTTGGCTCTAGTGATCTTCACTTTGAGAATTTGGTGGCATTATCTCTTTGGGGAGAAGTGTGAAATATATACAGACCACAAAATCCTCAAGTATATATTCATGCAGAAAGAGTGGAACATGCACCAATGAATATGGTTAGAGATAATCATAGACTATGACTGCTCAATCCATTACCACCCTCGGAAAGCAAACAAGGTGGCAGATGCCCTAAGTTGAAAGGACCCAGCGATTCTATCACTGGTGAGAATTGAAAAGGATCCAATCTTTTTATATTTGGTGAATATGGACATGAGAATCATAAATAAGGGAACGTCATCAATCCTTCCACAAATGATCGCTCAGCCGTCACTTTTGTAAAGGTTAAAGGATGCTCAAAAGGATGATGTGGGAATTCAGGAAAAAGTGGAATCTATCGTAAAAGAGAAATCCTTAGAGATTAATGTTAATGAAAAAGGAATTGTGATATTTTGAAAAGAGTATGTGTTCCATCAAGTCCGGAGCTGAAGAAGGAACTTTTGGATGATACACATAGTTCAAATTTCTCTATTCGCCCAGGAAACACAAAGATGTATCGAGATCTATGAGAGAATTATTGGTGGGATAATATGAAGAAGGATATCATTGAATATACATCAAAGTGACTGTTGTGTCAGCTAGTGAAGGAAGAGAGGTAGAAGTCTAAGGGGATGAGGAAACTATTTCACATACAAGAATGGAAATGGGATAACATCACCATGGACTTTGTCACAGGACTTCCGAAGACATACAAATTTAATGATGGAATCTAGGTTGTTGTGGATCAACTTACAAAGGATACACACTTTATTGCAATTCAGGAGGATTTCTCATTGGATCAACTGGAACGGATATATATCAGGGAAGTGGTAAGTCTTCATGGAGTACCACTATCTATTGTGTCCGATTGAGATCCAAGATTCACCTCTATGTATTGGAAGAGTCTTCAACATGTTCTGAATACTGAACTGAAGTTCAGTAAGGCCTATCATCCTTAAACTGATGGCCAATCTGAGCGGACTATCCAAACACTTGAGGAAATGTTGAAAGCGTTCTCAATGGACTTTAAAGGAGGATGGGATCAACATCTTCCTCTTTTTTATCTCTATTATAATAACATTTTCCACTCGAGCATCCAAATGGAACCATATGAAGCCCTTTATGGGAAAAGCTGCAGAACACTAGCGTATTGGGATGAGGTCGGTGAGCATAATTTCCTTCGACCAGAAATGGTCGAAGAAATGGTGGAGAAGGTGAAAACCAATCAACTGCAAATCAAGGTAGCCCAGATTCGATAGTAGAGTTACGCAGATAACCTTTGATGAGACCCTGCGTTTAAAGTTGGAGACATGGTATTTCTATGCATATCTCTGTGGAAGAAGGACATGAGGTTTGGAAAGAAAAGGAAGTTATGTCCAAGGTACATCGGCCCCTTCGAGATTCTTGATCGTGTTAGGGTTGTGAGCTATCGAATAGCAATTCCACCTACCATGGGAAAAGTACATGATGTCTTTCATGTATCCCTCTTAAGTAAGTACATATTGGAACCTTCACATGTACTATATTTAGAGGTGGTACAATTAGAGGATGATCTATCTTATGAGGAGAAACCAATGAAGATCTTAGATCGTAGAGAAAAATTTCTACAAAATAAGACATTTCCCCTTGTCAAGGTGTTGTGGAGAAACCACAAGTTTGAAGAAGCGATGTGGGAATTGGAGGAAACGATGAAGCATAGTTACCGAAATCTATTTTAGTGTGGTAAAAGGAAATTTCGTGGGTGAAATTTCTTAATGGGGGAAGATTGTAACGACCCAAACTTTCATTAATGGAAATCCATCTTGATCTAATTAAATATATCTTTATGTAAAATGTTTATATAAAATTTCAACTTATTTGGTTTTATATTTCTTGGATTCTAAAATACAGTTAAGAATAGTGGCCATTACTAATATATCCATTGAACAGTGATCACATGATTAATATAAATATAGGTCTTTAACAAATCCAATTTACTCAGACAAAGGAAGCGATGACCTCAACCAGTAGACGTGCCCCATACGAAGCCCATTTCTAAGAGCTGAGAAAGGAGGTTGCATATTTGGGCTTCTCTCTTTACCAAGACCAAGCCGAGCTTGAATATGTTAAGCTCGAGCGGGACCGTCTATGAGATAAGTGGAAGTTGATAGAGATTACCACCCGAGAAATGTTATCTGAGCCACCCCAAGAGTATGTCATCATCGCACACCTTACCCTTCAGTATTATGCGGGTTTTATAAGGGGTTATGTAACAAGACGTTAGCACTATGGTTATGTACATTATTTTTGTATATAATAATGAATATACTTTCATTTTATTGTTGTTACCTAGTAAATATTTTTTAAAGAACAAATAGTATTTTTAGTTAATGTTCAACTAAGAAAAATATTTTTATGAATTAATGGATTTTTGAATTAAATAATATTTTAATAAAATATTATTATTGTTATTAAATTAATTTTTATTAAATATAAATGATCGTATAATTTTATGAATGCAATTGTAATTTTTATTAAGGTGTGAAAGCCATTTTTGTCAAAACCCAAGAATTTTCGATAAATGTAAGTTTTTATTTTAAAAGTGAAAATTAACATATTTATAAAATTATTTAGATAAAATGTTATTTCTGGAATCAGGACATTGAAATTATCCAATGGGTAATTTTTCATAATTTTCTGAGACAGTCAAATTTTTGTGTAAAAATTAAATACTATTTAAATATATAATGTGTTTTATGACATCATAATGACCCAATAGTGATGTAATAAAATACAATAAACTTTTTGTTCGTCCAATATATGTTTTAACATTAAAATAATGTGATTTGGGTTTGTTTTATTTATTTTACAAAGCTTTAGTGGACCCTTCAAGACTTATTAAATATTTTGTCTTTTTAAATTGTTTTCCATCGGAGTGTGACTCACCTCCACATAAGTAACCCCATTATTTTTAGCAGTTCGGACTTTGGCCTTATAAAATATTTTTTCCACTCCCTTTTGGAAAAAACATGGGCAAAAACCATGGTCTGGTTTGTGGTTTTTATTATTTTAGTGTGAGGTTTCCCAAACCTAAATAATAAACAATTCCCTCTCTTTTCCTATATAAACCCACCCAAGCTCCAACTTCCTCCTCACTCAAAGACTTTGGAGTTAGTCAAACCTCTGCCCTAATCTCTCTATAATCTTCCCAATGTGCCCCAAGCTCCCAATAATCCTCTCTCAAGCCTCTCTCAAGATTTTGGAAGCACACTTCCATGTAAGGGTTTTTCTTCCTTTCTCATTTTTGTCCAATATTCTTTATGTTGTTATGCCCTTTTAATTTCAATTATAAATGTTGGGGTATGGGTTCTCACCTCCCCTATACTGCCCTATTTATTTTTTAATGATGGGATACCCCTTTCTCTCTCATTAAATTCCTCCCATGTACACCCATTACTATGCCAAAATTCCAAATGGAATTTCTCTCTCCTCATTTACATTCAAGAAATTCATTTGTATCATGAATATAAATTACATTAAATTTGATGTGGCATGTATCTATATGACCCCATTACTTTCCATGTCATGTAAATATGATTAGACACCCCTTTCTCTTTAATCAACCATTTTTATGAGTTCTTATGTCAGGCTGTTATGTTGCCGAAATTGCACCCCGTTTTTTCAAGCCAAAGTCATTGTGTAGTGAATACCATGTCCATTTCTCTATCAAGTGTATTCACCTTTATGCAAATTTACTTATTGTTTAAAGAGTTTCAAGTATGTATTCCACATTTTTTATTGTGGAAGAAATTATTATTTTGGATGATTCAATGTTCTATGATCCATGTGGAACACTTATGCATGAAGTGAAATGGTTAAGAAGGGTGTGCCCTAATAGCGCTCCAATGAATTGGGTAAAGTATAGTATCATGATAATTCATGTGAAATGGGTATTTACTAATGTTAATTCAAGTTCAAAAATTGTTTACTCATGATTCATGTGCAATGAGGTTTTACTCATCCTCCTTGTGCAATGGGCCTTGGCTCATGATAATTCCATGTTAAGTGTTGTTGCCACATTTTGATGTTATGACTATCATGCTTTATCATGCCTTTATGTTTATGATTATCTTGTTCTCTATTGATATGTCAATTTTCTAACATTTATTGTATTCCTCATGTTATTCCATGATTATTCTCTTACATGGATTTATATATCACCCTTTTCTCAGGAATATCCTCAGGTTATCCCATGCATTGCTAAGTACGAGGAAGTGTAGTGGTCATGTAAAGGAAGTTTTTAATAAAGATGTTTTATTTCATGTTTTAAGATGTCACGTAATGATCTTAATCCCCAATAACACTAGACTTCTAGATCTTCTATGTTGTATCAAGTGAAGTTTATGTAATAAATTATGTCTAATTGTGTAATAAAAAGCAGGGTTGTCATATGAATTGTGGTTTTTGATATGATTTATGGATATTTACATCGGCTTCCTAAGGTAAGAATCGTTATTAAATTCATCGCTATAGGAACCTAGAATTCCCATTTCATGCATATGCCATGCCATTTAGGATCATTTCATTGCTTACATTACTTGTGTTGTCTATGATTGTTGAGTGATATATGGTTGTTATATACGATTTTCCTGCTTACATCTTCTATACAGTAAGGGAACTCGGTATTTAAAGTTTCAATAACAATCTAAACAGTGTTATCCTGTATAGGTTGATGGTGGAATCCTAAATAGTTTGTTTCTACCCATTTCATATATGTACCTCTGATTACATGAGCTACTCTTTTCCTATTATTGAGTGACTACAAGTTTCAATTTTTGAGGTGTATGGGACCTCAATAATTTTAAGGGGTAATTTACCAATTTGATCCAAGATATATTACCCATTATATTCTGAGACCAAATGTAGATGAGGACTGATTAAAATTAAATGAGTGTCACTTTCAGTTATAAGGTGTATGGGCCCATATTAACTGGTAATGAGAATCTATTTAATCATACCTCGTTATATATATATATATATATATAATTTAATGTAAAATTTAAATGTAAATATAGAATTATAAAATGATATGGTTTCTAATAAATGAAGAGGTAGAGTGATATTCACCTTTCACCTACTGGAACCTTTGTAAATTAAACTTGAACACTTAGAAATACCATGAACTTCTAAAGAGGTAATTAGAATAGTACCTTTGGTAGTGAACATTATTATTATGTCTTGAATCCACTAGTGATTATATTTATCACCAACTCATGTTCTGATGTGTTTGTTTAGCATTTTTAAAGTTATTCTACCATGATGTTGTCCAGTCGTGTTCCATGAGGGTGGTGACAACCATGCTCCAGAGGTGGTGGACCCCAAGACACTAATGATTCCACCTATAGTACCACCTTAAGCACCTTATAATCACCCAATTGGGCACCGATAATTAGTTTTGAGAGGTTTGTCTGTGTGGTTTAGTCCATACAAGGTGATCCAAAACCTTCACCTATTATAGTTGATCTGACTCCTAAGTTCCAGCATCATCATCCTCCCATCTTCTCAGGGGACAAAGGTCCGCAGGCTACTAGGTCTTGGGTAGAAGCCACTCATCCTATCTTTGAGAATATTGACATTACTCTAGATAGGAGGTTTAACCTTCCAAACTATATGATTTGTGATTCCCCCAAATGCCGGTGGGATGTGATTACTAAGGATAATCGTAATTAGGGCATGGTCTGGGTGGACTTCCAGACTACCTTTTATGATTAATTTTTCCCATAGATTCTAAGAGCTAATGGAGCCATATATTTCTTCACCTAAAGCAGGTTTTTATGTCTGTTATGGACTATTCAACAAATTTTAATAAGATATAATGATTTTCACCACTTCTACCCATGATGAGCTATCGTGACCAGGACGTTTTGAGGATGTGATCAATTATTCCATCATCTCTGAGGTCAATATATTTCATATACCCACCATTTTTGAGTTTGCTAATTAGGATATTATCACTGAGCAAAAACTGAGAGAATTTGATAGTACCGGGAATAAATGATCAGTTTCAAAGTAGGGTAGTATCTCTTTTGGTAGTGGAAGCATATTCTAGAGGTTTCTCATCAAATGAGTGTTGGACAGAGTATCCAGACTAGAAGCTCCATTATATTCCTTCAGTGTGGATGGAAGGGGGTATGAATTATTGATGTGATAGATACCCTATTGAGTTTCTTTATTGTGGTCATATGGTATATCTTCAGAGATTATATAAGACATTTCGACCCACTTCTATTAGAAGAGGATCCTCACTTGATATACCTTTAGGAAAATGATCGGTCGTGTCATGTCAAGAGTGGAGTTCAAGTAGCACAGATCACATAGGTCGAGGAGGAGTTCATCACCATGGTAGTTAGACTTCTGATCACCAATGCTAGAAGATCAAACCTACTCAAGGTTGTCTAATTGTGGCATAGGGATATAGATCTGGTCAATTTCACTCCTTAAAACTGAAACCCAAGGATCAGAATGTTGTAATTTTTTCAATATGAGGTAATATTCTAGTATCCTCTACTATTATATCATCCTTATTCGATATAGGTGATTCTAACTCCTTTATCTTGTTATCTACTATATAAATACTCATGACATAAATCGAGTAATTATGTGGTGTGATGACCATGGATAATTTGTTTGTAGCATGGTGCAAGGGTATATTCCAGTGTCTGTAATTCCCCCTTAAGGTAATTATTTATCCCTTCTTATGTGACCTCTTCGTACTCAAGATGGCGAGATTTAATTTCATTCTCGAGATGGATTGGTTGGTTCTATATCATGCCTATTTAGATTTCTATCGCTATGGGTGTTTTTATATAAAATAATTGTAGTAGTTATCTCCACAAGGGTGAGTGGGATGTCAAAACTAGTAGAGATAAACCAGAGTATCATGAGCAAGATGGAGTTACTACCTATATTTCTAGTCTTTTCATGCTGGATCTGGGAATATATCTAATAGATTTTTCTCTGGTATTATATCATTTTAGGAACATATTTATTAATGATTTTGTTATATTACCTACTGATAGAGATGTAGAGTTTATTATTAAGCTCATTCTAGGAGTATATCTAGTGTCCATTACTCCATACAGGAGGGAACCTACAAAGCTCTAGGGGCTCAAGCGATAGTTGGAGGATATCAAGTCTTAATGTTTTATCTAACCCACTACTTCTTCTTGGGGTTAACCCATGACTTTCATGAAGAAGTTGGATGGGAACCTTATTCTATGCATGGATTACTAATAGTTTAACCAGTATACGATTATGAACTAGTATCCACTACCTTGTATAGATGATCTCTTTAACCATCTCTGATGGGATAGAATATTCTAGAATATCGACTTGATATTGGAATATCATCATATGTGAGTAGAGATTTTAGAAATTACTAATATATAATTTTTCATTAAGTATAGTCTCTATGAGTATATCATTAAAATTTTCAGTCTTGTGAATGTGCCTTCTGTTTTCATGGATTTGATGAATATGGTTTTCCTCCCCTATCTGTATTAATTTTTTGTGATATTTGTGGATGGAATCTTAGTGTATTCTCATACTCAAAGAGACCATTATAAAAATATTGAGATCGTTTTGAATAAACTATAAATCATAAAATTTAGTAAAATCTTTCATATTACCACTTCTAGATCAGAAATGTACACTTCTTGGGTCATATCATCTCAAAATTGGGAGTATCAGTTGACCCATAGAAAGTGACTGATGAGTTTTATAGAAGAATAAAAAGAGAATCATTAATATATGAAGTTTATTGGGGATGGAAAGATATTATTGGTGTTTAATATATTACTTCCCACACATTTACTCACCACTTAATCATCTTACAAAAAAAGAGTGTGAAGTTATTTTCATTAGAATCGTATGAAAAAAAACCTTTCAGGAGCTGAAAGGAAGAATTGTTTTGGCACAGATTCTGATTCTTCTATAGCTTGGAAGAGTACATACAGTGTCATATGATCCACTAAGAATCTTCCTATATTCATTGTGTATAGATCATGGCAATTGATTCCTCGTGAGATAAATTACATGGCATACAATCTTGATCTAGTAGTTGTTGTCCATGCATTACATTAATAGAGACACTATTTGATGGTTGAGTGTTTTGTGGTGTATATTATTCTATAAAAGCCACAAGAACATAAAATATATCATTCTCCACAACATCCATTATATACGGAGTCTTGGATATTTGCAACGCCCCAGGTATAATATCAATTGAGAATTAAACATCTCTTCTTGGAGGAAGACCAGGAAATTCCTTGGGAAGCACTTCAGCGAATTCCCTCACAATAGGCATGTCTTCTAGGATAGTTGGACCCTTTGACTCAATAATCTGAGCCTGATATGTGTTCTCATAGGGCAATAATATCGACACATGATATGATGGATCTAAATAAGATTCATCTTCCTCCTTTCACTTGTAAATAATTGGGGGTTGATTCTCCACATGGAGAGTAATTTCCCTCTCACAACAATTTATGTTGGCTCTATTTAAGGAAAGACAATACATGCCAAGAATTGCATCAATCTCCACCAGAGGGAGTGTGAAGAGGTTATCTAGGAATTTCAATCTACATATTATGATGGGGGAGGAGTTATATTCATGGGATGCAATGATTGCCCCATTTTTCATACTCACCGACATCTTTACTTCCATGATTTGTGGTGGTGCTGGGATTATTCTACTAAACTTTCAATATATAAAAGAATGCGTAGAACCTAAATCAAAAAGTAAGTTTTCTAGTATTGAATGAATAAATAGCTTACCTTTCACCACTTAGTTTTTGGGGTTTACTTCAGCAGTAGTGATGGAAAAAGCTCGCCCTTGCTGCCTATAAGGTTGTTGGTTGCCTCTGAAAACCCTTGTCTTAGGGCACTGATTTGAAAGATGCATTGGTTCTTTGCCGTTGTAGCAATGAACCATGCGTTGATGTTCGAACAGAGCATTCTTATCTTCTATCATAGTCGTGGGTCTTTCTTTCTGATAGTTAATAGCTAGGTGCCCTTCTCTTCCACACCTAAAGCATTTCCTCATCCTCTTCAGGCAATTTCTGAGGCTCTTCTTTCCACACCTTAGGCAAGTAGGGTGCTGGATCTTCTTAGCACCATTGGATTTATCCATCAGACCTCCAGCATTTAAGTCCAACATACACTTCTTATCCCCATGATACCCCTAATATTCTTTGATCTCCATTTCGAACTTGAGGGCACATCGAACAATTTCCGCATAGCTATCAAAGTCACGGATCGCTAGCACTTTCCACGGGCTAGGTTTTATCCCACCAAAGAAGTGGTCAACCTTGAATTCGAGGGTAACGACAAAGCTGGAGGCATATCATGCAAGCCTTGTAAAGTTTTCCTCGTACGCTCTAGCATATTTTTCGTCTTTTTTCTTGAGGGCAAGGAATTCCCAATCCATCTTAAGTCGGAGGGTGCGTGGAAAATATTTATCGAAAAACATCTTCCAGAAATCCTTCCATTCCAATGCCTTAATCTCCTCCTCAGGCTTTGTATTTTTTATCAATGTCCACCATTGATCAGATTCACCCTCCATATGATAATCAGTTAGGAGAACGTTCTCTTATTCAGAACTTTGAAGTAAGGAGAAGATCTTTTCAATGGAGTTGATCTATTGTTCAGTGATTGAGGGATCAGAAGATCCATTAAATGTAGGAGGCCATTGTCTCATGAAACTCTCGATAGCGAGTTGTTATATCTTAGGGGGTTGAACGTTCTTCTTGACCCATGTTTATATTCAAATCTTGAGTTAGCTGAGAGAGAAGCATGACAAATTTCACGATTCCCCCTCCCATTAGATTGGGCATCTCATTAGTACAGTCATCACATTAATCTTCAAATCAGTTGTTAGCCAGAGTTCTCCTATTACTGGCCATTGGCTGGAATAAAAGGAAATTTAGGGAAAACACATAAAGGGTAATCCAAGGAAAAAGCTAATGACTTATAAATAAATTGTATTTCCTTAACATATGAATCTATTGGCTTTAGTCTATGTTATCCATGATCTACTTTCTAACATATATTCTTAGGGAATTTTGTTTAGTCCCTTAATAATGGTTCATACTAAGCTTGTGAATTTACCAAATCATATCCCTCAGGAGTTTTATAACCAAGAGTGCAGAAAGTCCCATTTTCATGCACCAGTTCCCATTCGAGTCTAGCTCAAAGCGGTGTTTTTGGGTTTTACCCCTAGGATACATCTGTGCCAGAGCCACCTCTACCTGCTCGTATCTAGACATGGATGTATTTGCTTGATAAACCACTTAATCAATACTCACCAAAACTTAGGGATGTTTTTATTATACTTATTCTTGTCTATAAATATTTTCTAGGGTTTTCTAATCCTAATCCCAAAAATAACTAAACCTACCCCCTGATACTAATTATGACAACCCTGGTCTTTTATTACACAATTAAACCTAATTTATTACATAAACTTCACTTGATAAAACATTGAAGATATAGAGGTATAGTGTATTTGGGGATTAGGATCATTAAATAACAACTTAAAAAATGAAATACAATATCTTTATTGAAAACATCATTTACATGACCACTAAAATCACTCATACTTAGCATTGCATGGGATAACCAGAGGACATGCGAAAGAAAAGGGTGAGCTATAAAGCCCATTAAGGGAATAATCCTAGAATAACATGAGTAATACAATACATGTTAGATAATAGGAATATTAATAGATCACAAGAGAATCATAAACATAATGGCGTGATAAATCATTATAATCATAACATGGAAATGTTACAACAGCACTTAACATGGAATTAGCATGAGCCAAGGCACATTGCACATGGAGCATGAGTAAACCCTTGTTGAACATGAATCACGAGTAAACCATCATTGCACTTGAATTGGCAAGAGTAAACACCCATTTCACATGATGCATCATGATACTATACTTTACCCAATGCATTAGAGCGCTATAAGGGCGCACCCTTCTTAAACATTTCATTTCATGCATAAATGGGCCACATGGATCATATAACATGGGTTCATAAAACGTCATCATTTATTCCAGGATAAAGTAATGTGGAATTCATACATTAAACTTTATAATTAATAAGTAAATATGCATAAAGTTGAATACCCTTGATAGAGAAATTGTCATGGTATTCACTACACAGTGACATTGGCTTGGAAAATCGGTGCAATTTCAACAGCGTAACGGCATGATGTAAGAATTCATAAAAATGGTTAATGAGAGAGAAATGGGTGTCTCATCATATATACATAAAATGGACAGTAATTGGGTTATATAGATACATTTCCCCATAATTTTAATATAATTTATATTCATGATACAAAAGAATTTCTTGAATGTAAATGAGGAGAGAGAAATTCCTTTCGGAATTTCATCATAGTAACAAGTGTATATGGGAGGCATTTAATGAGAGAGAAAGGATTCTCCCATAATTCAGACATAAAAAGGGAAGTATGGGTGAGGTGAAAAACCGTACCTCATCATTTATAATTGAAATTGAAAGGTCATAACAACATTAAAAAAATTGGACAAAAATGGGAAAGGAAGAAAAAACCCCTACTTAGAAATTTGCTTCAAAAGGCTTGAGAGAGGCTTGAGAGAGGCTTATTGGGAGCTTGGGGAACCTTGGGATGATTATAGGGAGAGGAGAAAGTGGGAGCTCAGGTGGGTTTATATAGGAAAGGTGAGGGAATTCATTATTATTTAGGTTTGGGACACCTCACATTAAACTAATCCAAAACACAAAACAGTCCATGGTTTTTGCCCATGGTTTTTGGAAAAAAGAAGTGGAAAAAAATATTTTATAAGGCCAAAGTCCAAACTTCTTAAAATAATGGGGTTTCTTATGTGGAGGTGAGTCACACTCCCAAGGAAAACAATTTAAAAAGACAAAATGATTAATAAGTCTTGAAGGGTCCACTAAAGCTTTGTAAAATAAAATAAACAAACCTAGAATAGAATTATTTTAATGTTAAAACATATATTGGCCGAAAAAAAATTTTATAGTATTTTATTACATTACAATTGGGTCATTATGATGTCATAAAACACATTATATATTTAAACGATATTTAATTTTTACCCAAAAAATTGATTGTCTCAGAAAATTATGAAAAATTCACCGTTGGATAATTTCAACATCCTGATTCTAGAAATAATATTTATTTTATATAAATAATTTTCTAAATATGTTAATTTTTACTTTTAAAATGAAAATTGACATTTATCAAAAATTCATTGGTTTTGACAAAAATGGCTTTCAAACCTTAATAAAAATTACAATTGCATTCATAAAATTATACGATCATTTATATTTCATAAAAATTAATTTAATAATAATAATAATTTATTAAAATATTATTTAATTAAAATATCCATTAATTCATAAAAATATATTTCTTAGTTGAACATTAATTAAAAATACTATTTGTTCTTTAAAAACTATTTACAAGGAAATAATAATAAAATGAAAGTATATTCATTATTATATACAAAAATAATGTACATAAAAATAGTAATTTGGTCTTGTTTCATAACCTCTTATAACACCCGCATAGGACTGAAGAGTAAGGTGTGCGCTGGTGACAGACTATTGGGGTGGCTCAGATAACATTGCTCGGGTGGTAATCTCTATCAACTTCCACTTCTCTCATAGTCGTTCCCGCTCGAGCATAACATATTCAAGATCGGCTTGGGCTTGGTCAAGAGAGAATCCCAAAGACACAACCTCCTTTCTGAGCTTTGAAAAATGGGCATCGTATGGGGCACGTATATTGGATGAGGCCATCGCTTACTTTGTCTGAGTAAATTGGATTTGTTAAAACCCCATATTTATATTAATCACGTGATAACTTTTCAATGTCTATATTAGCAACGGTCACAATTCTTAATAGTATTTTAAAATACAAAGACATAAAACCAAATATTTTGACATTCTATATAAAAATTTTACATAAAGGGACATTTAATTAGATCAAGAGATATTTCCATTAATGAAAGTTTGGGTCATTATAATCTTCCCCCCTTAAGAAATTTCACCCTAAAAATTTCTATTTCCCAAACTAAAACAGATGTGGGTAACTCTACTTCATCATTTCCTCTGATTCCCACATCATTTCTTCAAACTTATGGTTTCACCACAACACCTTGACAAGGGACATTGTCTTATTTCATAGAAATTTTTCTCTACAATCTAATATCTTCACTGGTTGCTCCTCATAAGAAAGATCATCCTCTAACTTTACCACCTCTGAAGAGAGTATATATAAAGGTTCTGTTATGTACTTCCTTAAGAGGGATACAAGAAAGACATCATGTACTTTTGCCATGGTAGGTGGAAGTGCTAGTTGACAGGCCATAACCCCGACACGATCAAGAATCTCGAAGGGGCCGATGTACCTTGGACTTAACTTCCCTTTCTTTCCAATCCTTATGACCTTATTCCATAGAGATATACGTAGAAATACCATGTATCCAACATTAAACTCAATGTCTTGTTGATAGTTATTTTCATAACCCTTCTATCGACTATGGGATGCCTTGATATGTTGTTAAATAGTTTCCACCTTCTCCACCATTTCTTCAACCATTTCTGGTCCATGTAGCTTACGCTCACTGACCTCATCCTAACACACCGTTGTTCTCCACATTTTACCATAAAGGGCTTCATATGGTGTCATTTGGATGCTCGAGTGGAAATTGTTATTATAAGAGAACTCATCCATAGGAATATGTTAATCTCATCCTCCTTTACAATCCATTGAGCACGCTCTCAATATGTACTCAAGTGTTTGGATAGTCCGCTCGGATTGACCATCAGTTTGAGGATGATAGGTCATACTGAAGTTCAGTTCAATATTCAGAGCATGTTGAAGACTCTTCTAAAACTTAGAGGTGAATCTTAGATCTCAATTAGACACAATAGAATGTGTTACTCCATGTAGCTTTACCACTTCCCTGATATATATCCATGACAGTTGATCCAATGATAAATCCTCCCAAATAGAAATGATGTGTGCAACCTTTGTAAGACGATCCACAACAACATAGATTGCATTGTTTCCTTTGGATGTCTTCAGAAGTCCAGTGACAAAGTCCATGGTGATGTTCTCCCATTTCCATTTTGGTATGTTAAATGGTTGAATCATCCCCTTAGAATTCTACCTCTCTACCTTCACTTGCTGACACACCAGGAACTTTGATGTATATTCAGCGATCTCCTTCTTTGTATTATCCCACCAATAATGCTCTCGGAGATCTTGATATATATTTTTATTTCCTGGGTGAATAGAGAAATTTGAACTATGTGCATCATCCAAAAGTTCCTTCTTCAACTCCAGACTTGATGAAACACATAGTCTTTTCCAAATCTCACAATTCCTTCTTCATTAACATTAAACTCCGAGGATTTTACTTTTTCAATAGCTTCCACTTTTTCCTGAATTCCCACATCATCCTTTTAAGCATCCTTTAACCTTTCCAAAAGTGACGGTTGAGCGATCGTTTGTGAAGATGTTCCCTTCTTTATGAATCCCATGTCCATCTTCATAAAATTTAATAAGATTGTGTCCTTTTAAATTCTCATCAATGATAGAATAAATGGGTCCTTTCTACATAGGGCATCTTCCACCTTTTTCATTTTCCCAGTGTAGTAATGGATTGAGCAATCATAGTCTTTGATAAGCTCTAACTATCTTCATTGGTTCATGTTCTACTATTTCTATGTGAATATATACTTGAGGCTTTTGTGGTTCGTATATATTTCACACTTCTCTCCAAAGAGATAATGCTGCCAAATTTTCAAATTGAAGAACACTACAGCTAACTCGAGGTCATGTGTTGGATAGTTCTATTCATGAACTTTCAATTTCCTTGAATCATAGGCAATGACTTTGTCATTTTTCATCAACACACATCCCAGGCCCTTTTTCAAAGCATCACTAAATAGCACAAAAATTTCTCCACTTGTGGGTAATGTGATCACGGGCGCAGTGATAAGCCTCATTTTCAACTCCTTGAAGCTTTATTCACATTAATCACTCCAAGAAAACTTTACTCCCTTCCGAGTTAGCTTGGTAAGAGGATTGGAAAATCGTGAGAAATTTCTCAGAAAAATCATCGATAATATTTAGCTAACCCCAAGAAGCTACCGATATCTGTTACCAATGTTGGCCTCAGCCATCCCTTAATTGCATATATTTTTGAGGGATCAATAGATATCACATTGCTTTTGATGATATAGACCAAGAATGAGACCTCCTTAAACCATAACTCACACTTTCTATACTTTTCATAGAGCTTATCCTTCCGCAAGGCCTCTAGTACAGTTCTTAGATGCTCCTCATTATCCACCTTGGTTTTAGAGTATATCAGAATGTCATCTATAAAGATTACCAAAAATTTGTCAAGGTAATCTCTAAAGATTCTATTCATCAAGTCCATGAATATTTCTAGATATTTAGTGAGTCCTCAAGGCATTACTATGAATTCATAGTGCCTGTATCTTGTACGAAAAGCAGTCTTGGGGATATCTTCCTTCTTCACCATTACTCGATAATATCCCAACCGCAAATCCACCTTGGAGAAATATTGTGCTCCACACAACTAATTGAACAATTCATAAATTCATGGGAGAGGATACTTTTTCTTTATCATGATTTTGTTAATCTCATGATAATCAATGCAAAGGCGCATTGACGCATCCTTCATCTTGACGAAGAGGACTGGTGCACCCCATGTTGAATCACTTGGGCGTATAAACCCTTTATCCAGATTCTTCTGTAGTTTTTTCTTCTGATCCTCAAGCTCCAAAAAAACCATTCTATATGGAGTCTTGGATATTGGCAACGCCCCAGGTGTAAGATCAATTGATAATTCAGCATCTATTATAGCAGGAAGATAAGGAAATTCCTCAGGAAACAATGCAGCGAATTCCCTCACAATAGGAATGTATTCTAGGATGGTTGCCTCCTTAGACTCAATCATATGATCATAATACACATTTTCATAGGGTAGTAATATCCACACTTGAGATGATGGAGATAAATAAGATTCATCTTCCTCCTTGCACTTTTAAAGAATCAGGGGTTCGTTCTCCACATGGAGAGTGATTTCCCTCTCACGGAAATTTATGTTGGCTCTATATAAGGAAATCCAATCCATTCCAAGAATTGCATCAAATTACACTAGAGGGAGCATGACGAGGTTCTCCAGGAAGTTCAATCCACAAATTATGATAGGGGAGGAGTTATATTCCTGGGATGCAATGATTGCCCCATTTTCCATACTCACTGACATCTTCACTGCAATGATTTGTGGTGGTGCTCGGATTGTTATACTAAACTTTTGAGATATAAAATAATGTGTTGAACCTGAATCAAAAATTACATTCATTGTTCTTGGTTTAATAACTAGCATACCTGTCACCACTTCATTTTCAGGGTTCACTGTGGTAGTAGTTATGGAAAAAGCTCGCCCTTGCTACCTAGGAGGATGTTGGTTGCCTCCGAAAATCCTTGGCTTAGGGCACTAATTTTCAAGATGCCCTAGTTCTTTGAAGTTATAGCAATGAACCACGCATTGAGGTTCAAACAGAGTGTTCCTCTCCTCTGTCGTAGCCGCGGGTCTTTCTTATCGATAGTTAATAGCCAGGTGCCCTTCTCTTCCACACCTAAAGCATTTCCTCGTCCCCTTAAGGCAATTTCCAGTGTGTTTATTTCCACACCTTTGGTAAGTGGGTTGAAGGATCTTCTTATCACCATTGGATTTATCCATTGGACCGCCAGCATTGAAGTCCACCTTAAACTTCTTATCCCCATGATACCCCTGAGATTCTCCGATCTCCATTTCGACCTTGAGGGCACATCGTACAATTTACTCATAGCTTTCGAAGTCATGGATCACCAGCGCTTTCCACAAGCTAGGTTTCAGCCCACCAAATAAGTGGTCAACCTTGCATTCGGGGGTAACGACAAATCCGAAGGCATATCGTGCAATCCTTGTGAAGTTTTCCTCATACGCTCTGATAGATTCATCGTCTTTTTGATTGAGGGCAAGGAAGTCCCTTTCCATCTTAAGTCAGAGGGTGTGTAGAAAATATTTATCAAAAAACATCTTCTGGAAATCCTTCCATTCCAATGCCTTGATCTTCTCCTCAGGCTTCATATTTTTGATCAACGTCCACCATTGATTAACTTCACCCTCCATACGATAAGAAGCATGGATAACATTCTCTTATTAAGAACATTGAGGGATATAGAAGATCTTTACAATGGAGTTAATCTATTGTTCAGTGATTGAGGGATTAGAATATCCATTAAAAGTAGGAGGCCTTTGTCTCATGAAGCTCTCTATAGAAACTTGTTCTTTCTTAGGGGGGTTGAACATTCCTCTTGACCCATGTTTCTATTCAAATATTGAGTTAGAAAAGAGATAAGTGTGACAAAGTTCGTGATTCCTACTCCCATTGGATTGGGCATCTCATTAGTACAGTCATCACATTGATATTCACATCGGTTGTTAGCACGAGTCCTCCTATTACTGGCCATTGGCTGGAATAAAAGAAAAATTAGGGGTAAAAAATAAAGGGTAATCCAAGGACAAAATTGATGACTTATAAATAACTTTTACTTCCTTAACATAAGTATCTATTAGCTTCAGTCTATGTTATCCATGATCTAATTTCTAGCATATATGCTTAGGGAATTTTTTGTATTCCCTTAATAATGGTTCATACTAACCTTGTGAATGTACCAAAGCATATCCCCTGAGATTTTCATAACCAAGAGTGAAACAAGGCCCGTTTTCATGCACCAGTCCCCATTTGAATCTATCTCAAAGTGGTTTTTTTAGGTTTTACCCCTAGGATACATTTGTGCCAGAGCCGCCTCTACCTGCTCGTATCTAGACAGGGATGTATTTTCTTGATAAACCACTTAATCAATACTCACCAAAACTTAGGGATGTTTTTATTATACATAGTCTTGTATCTAAGGCTTTACTAGGGTTTTCTAATCTTAATCCCAAAAATAAATAAATCTATCCTCTGATACCAATTATAACAACCCTGATCTTTTATTACACAATTAAACATAATTTATTACATAAAATTCACTTGATACAACATAGAAGATCAATAGTTCTAGTGTATTTGGGGCTCAGGATCATTACATAACAACTTAAGACATGAAATACAACATCTTTATTGAAAACTTCTTTACATGACCACTACATTCCCTCGTACTTAGCATTGCATAGGATAGCCTGAGGACATGCATAAGAAAATGGTGAGATATAAAGCCCAGTAAGGGAATAATAATGGAATAACATGAGGAATACAATACATGTTAGACAATAGTAATATCAATAAATCACAATAGAAGCATAAACATAAAGTCGTGATAAAATAGGATAATCATAACATGGAAATGTGGTAACAACACTTAACATGGAATTAGCATGAGCCAAGGCTCATTGCACATGAAGCATGAGTAAACCCTCATTGCACATGAAGCATGAGTAAACCCTCCTTGAACTTGAATTATCGTGAGCAAACACCCATTTAACATGACGTATCATGATACTATACTTTACCCAATGCATTGGAGCGCTATAAGGGCGTACCCTTCTTAAACATTTCATTTCATGCATAAATGTGCCACATGGATCATATAACATGGGTACATAAAATATTATAATTTATTCTACAATAAAGGAATGTGGAATTCATATATTAAACTTTATAATCAATAATTAAATTTTCATAAAGGTGAACACCACTGATAGAGAAATTGGCATGGTATTCACTACACAATGACATTGGCTTGGAAAATCGGTGCATTTTCGGCAGCATAACGGTGTGATGTAAGAATTCATAAAAATGGTTGATGAGAGATAAAGGAGTGTCTCTTCATATATACATGAAATGGAAAGTAAGGGTTTATATAGATACATGTCCCAACAATTGTAATAGAATTTAGATTCATGATACAAAATAATTTCTTGAATGTAAATGAGGAGAGAGAAATTCCTTTCGGAATTTCGGCATAGTAACTAGTGTATATGGGAGGAATTTAATGAGAGAGAAAGGGGTCTCGCATAATTAAAACATAAAGAGGGAAGTATGTTGGAGATGAAAAACCATACCCCAAAATTTATAATTTAAATTAAAAGGGCATAACAATGTTAAGAAAATTGGACAAAATGAGAAAGGAAGAAAAAACCCTTACTTGGAAATGTGCTTCTAAAGGCTTGAGAGAGGCTTAAGAGAGGCTTCTTGGGAGCTTGGGGAAACTTTGGAGGATTCTAGAGAGAGGAGAGAAGAGGATGGAAGAACTAAAAAGGTTTTTAGTGAGGATTAAGTGGGAGATTGGGTGGGTTTATATAGGAAAGGTGAGGGAATTCTTTATTATTTAGGTTTGGGATACCTCACATTAAACTAATCCAAACCACAAACCAGCCCATGGTTTTTTTCCTATGGTTTTTGGAAAAGGGAAGTGGAAAATAGTATTTTATAAAGACAAAGTACAAAATTCTTAAAATAATGGGTTTTCTTATATGTAGGTGAGTCAAAATCCCAAGGATAACAATTTAAAAAGACAAAATGTTTAGTAAGTCTTGAAGGGTCCACTAAAGCTTTGTAAAATAAATCAAACAAACCCAAAATCACATTATTTTAAGGGTAAAACATATATTGTCTAAACATAAATTTTATAGTATTTTCTTACATTATATTATTTTATTACATCACTATTGGGTCATTATGATGTCATAAAACACATTATATATTTAAACGGTATTTAATTTTTACCCAAAAATTTGACTGTCTCATAAAATTATGAAAAATTCACCCTTGGATAATTTCAATGTCCTGATTCCAGAAATAATATTAATTTTATCTAAATAATTTTTAAATATGTTAATTTTCACTTTTAAAAAAAACCAAAATTTATCGAATATTCATTGGTTTTGACAAAAATGGATTTCAAACCTAAATAAAAATTAAAATAGAATTCATAAAATTATACGATCATTTATATTTAATAAAAAATAATTTAATAATAATAATAATAAATTATTAAAATATTATTAAATTTAAAAATTCATTAATCCATCAAAACAGATTTCTTAGTTGAACATTAACTAAAAATATTATTTGTGCTTTAAAAACTATTTTCAAGGTAACAATAATAAAATGAAAGTATATTATTTATTATATACAAAAATAATGTACATAACCGTAGTACTAGGGAATTGTTACATAACCCCTTATAGCACTCTCAAAGGACTGAATAGTAAGGTGTTCGATGGTGACAGACTCTTGGGGTGGCTTGGATAACATTTCTCATGTGTTAATCTCAATCAACTTCCACTTCCCTCGTAGGCAGTCCTACTCAAGCTTAACATATTCAAGCTTGGTTTGGGCTTGGTCAAGAGTGAATCCCAAAGACACAACCTCCTTTCTGATCTCTTTCAAATGGGATTTGTATGGGGTATGTCTACTAGATGAGGCAATCGCTTCCCTTTCTGAGTAAATTGGATTTTTTAAAGTCCTATATTTATACTAATCATGTGATCACTATTCAACGGCTATATTAGCAATGGTCACAATTCTTAATAGTATTTCAAAATCCAAAGACATAAAACCAAAGAAGTTGACATATTATATAAACATTTTACATAAAGTGACATTTAATTAGATCAAGAGGGATTTACATTAATGAAAGTTTGGGTTGTTATACATATAGTGAATATGGGTCGAATACCTCCAAATATTTGATTTTTCAACTTTCCTATAAGCCAAGAAAAGGTTATGTGGTAGCATATGTACTGAGTCAGAAAACATAGGCATATACCATATAGAAAGCCAGTGATGAATGAAAATTGATGGAACTCTTTTCTAAGCTACATCTAAAGTTTCATGAGAGTCATGAGAGGTCTTATCTTATAGCCTTGACAGTTACCCCTACACTCCTTGATAGGGTGACGAATAGGTTGTTTTTAGATCATGAAGGCTTAGTTGTCCAGGATAGTAATTCAAGAGATGTCCCACTTCCAGACTGGTTTGTAGATAGAGATGACATTCTATGTATAAATTTGTGCTACTGGGTTTCTATATATTTGAGATAGAAAATAATGTGTGAGTCCCATGCTTCTCAGTGGTTAGTTCAACAAGGAATCTCCAAGATGTATTGAGATATGCAATGCCAATATCGGTGTCCTGGGATAAAATTTCAAATATCATGCTTTATTAATACATGTTCCACATGTTAGTAGGTGAAGATACAACACTATAAAACTAGTTTCTTGTTACAGATGTTACCAATCCTGGAATGGAAATGGGAAGATGTGGATATAGATTTTGTAGTCGTCTTATTAAGGTCACCTTGAGGTAATGATGAAATTTGGGGTATTCATGGACTGACTGACAAAATTATCCCACTTTCTTCCCATATGGGATACTTTATTGATTGATTATCTTGGAATACAGTTTATCTATGAGATAATTTGACTACATGGGATCACTCATACTATCATTTCTGATATGGAATCTTGTTTCACATCAAGGTTCTGGAAGGGTTCACAGAGATCTATGGGTAGATAGGTGCTTCTAAGAATAGTTTTTCACTCTCAAACCGATGTACAGTCAATGTGAATGATACGAGTTTTTTAGGAAATGATTCAGGCATGTATCCTTTATTTTTTTTAATTCTTGGGAGAATCATATCCCTCTCGTCGAGCTTTCCTATAATAATAGCTTTCATGCGATTATTCAGATGGATCCCTATAAGGCCTTATATGGTAGGTCATGTCATTCACTATTGTGTTGGTTAGAGGTAGGAGAGAAAGTGATACTAAGTCCTAATATCATACAAGAGGCTTCAAACAAATTTCAATTGATCCAAAATCATATTTCTACAACTCAGTATAGAGAGAAATCTTATGTTTATCGCCATTGACAACCACGGGAATTCGAGGCTGGGGATCGTGTTTTCCTGTGGGTATCACCCAAGCTTGGTCATAGACAGATTAAAAGGAAAGGGAAGATATTGTCATGATTTATAGGGATATTTGAGATTATGGATAGAGTCAAACTGATATCTTATCAGTTGTTATTACCTCATATGTGTCATTTCATGTCTTACATCTTCCATGTTTCATAGCTTCGCTATTATCATGCTAACCTATCACATACTTTTGATCCCTAGGAAGATGAGTTTGATATTGATTATTATTTTGAGGAACATACAATACAAATGATTGACCAGAGAATGAAGTCTCTATGAGCCTTATTTATCCCTTTAGTATGGGTTATATAGCATCACGACCATATAAAAGATGACACTTGGGAGTGGGAGGCCAATGTATGTGCTCAGTTTCCAGAGTTGTTCTCAAATTTTATTTCACTTCCCTTGGAAAATGAACTCAAGGATGAGTTCCTTTAAGGGAGAAGACTATAAGAACATGGTTTTTCTATCAGGTATGGATCCTTTAAATTTCAGTATAATTCCCTATTTTAGAATTAATATAGATACCTAATGAGTTCATAGAAGTTTTGGGGGTGTTCAGAGCTTATTAAGAACATGGAACCAAGAATGGTGGAGAAAAGGACTAGGCCGCACATTTAGTAGAAACAATGTAAGCCAGTACGCATTGTTTCCGTAACTGTGTGAGGGCTATAAAAAAAATTCAGAAGTCCACAAGGTTTGAGGAAACCATGCATCCAGGGGTACACGGTCGTACGGGTTTCCCTATAATTTTTAGCATTTCTGTGCACATGGTTTTTACATGTTTAGTTAAACTTTGTTCATGAAATTGTGTGGGTTCCCTCCTTGATCAGTGGGCGGTGCATGGTTTGGCCAACCATGGAGCAAAATCATGCGACCCAATTAAAATGGGTGAAAGGTTTATTTTTTCCCTTAAATTATTATAACCATATTTTCTTCAACCCTTTCCTATATCTGATATAAATGTGCCTCCTCCATCAAGTTGAAATCTCTGAAACTTACTCCACCTAGGCTTCTTGATATCTCTTCCATCTGAAGTTTGATCTAATCATTGTTGGTCTCTTTGGATTCCTCTCAGTAAGAGCACGAATCCATTACCTTCTATTATTTTTTTATCTTGTAGGATTTTGTGATATTTTGGTGCAGGTTAGTGTGCCTTATTTTCTGGGTGTTTATCTATTCTTCCATTATATTTCAATCTAGGATAATATCAGACAAGGAGAGTGTCATAGGCTCAAATTAGGTGGTCTATTACTCATCCCTCAATTATCTTCATTTTATAAAATGTTTTAGCTGTGTGAGCAGAGATTTCAGCAGGAATTTATTATTAAATTCATATGAATTGAATATAATTATTGTGATCATATTCTATAGACCTTATTATATGTGATCTTCAGGTCATTGGAAGTTATGACCTCAATGTTGACCACCCCAAGTATGGTGCTCCCTTAATTAAGCCTTTAGTGGATTTGTTATGACCATCTACACCCCGATTAGGGTGTGCTATCACTTTAACTTTATAAGGTAATATCTATTATATAACTAAGGGATCCTTAATAGATATATGGATAGAAAATGTGTGAATATTACTTTACCATTATAGGTAAGTGTTAAAACTAATTAATGAACCATAAAAATTGTTAAATGGAACTTATATTTATAGATATTTCTAGGCCTAGTTATTTATAATTGAATTGAATATGGTTGTATATTCTTAGACCATCTTCTCATGGTTATGAAATATAAAAGAATTAACCTAATAATTTCATAGGAAATTAAAGTAATAATTCATTTCATGTCCTCCAAGGAATGAATCCATTAAATATTTATAAACTGAATTGGTAATTAGTTACATGTATTCATTAGCCTTATCACATAGTATGAATGGAAATTGAATTAACCTATTGAATTACTAAAAGGCATGATTATTACTTATACCTAATTAAATAATGAATTACGTATAAGTTGCCTATTTCATATGGACCTTTTTATCTTTAGAGGAGTTGTTAGACATGATTCCACCTTGGATTCTCGAGGGAATTCCTTGAGCACTTAAAGGAAGTCATTATGATTTAAGGAGTTGGTTTCCAAGGGAAGTACCCATCTTGGAACATGGTCCTTGTCTACTAGTGGATTCCCATCATGACTCCATATGATCCTCTAACTATATTAGGAATATTTGGATGTCTTTGATGCACTCCTTGGATCCAGCTTGATATCTTCGGACACATGGCGCAATGGATTCACCCTGTTGGTCCCAATCATGCTTAGCCCGTTTTACCTTGTACGAGATCTTTGGAATCTATTAGAATTTTTTATAGTTGTTTACCTTGGGTTATTTACCTTGGATCACACTCATATCCCTTTTCTTCCAGACTACATGAGTTACTGCTATGATTTGGCCAACCCCTGAGGTCAAGGATACCTTAGTTATACCTTAGATCTATTTTACTATTATCAAGATATATTTTCAGTTTTGTTACGCCTCACATAAATTATCTATATTAACTAAACATAAATTAATTAATTAAATGATCTCTTGTTTAGAGACATTACTATTTAAGGATGAAGTATTTATTGGTTACTATTATAGAATTTATTTACATTTACATATACATGTACACTGTCAGTTTATATTCACAAACTGGATGGTATAGATGTTTTTGGTGGGGGCCTACTGAGATTTATCTCATACCCTATTCAGTATGCCTTTGTAACCTGAGAATATTATATGTATGTAGGCATTGATAATGGGAATCATCCTAATTTGGACACTTGATCTTGATTTCTTACATTTGGATGTATCTTGGTAGCAGATGACTGGGCCATTGATCAGGATACTTGGATAGTATTTTTCTTCTTTTGTATAGAATTTATTTCCTACTACCATGTATACCTACTTTAATGTTTTTTAGAAACATTAAATGTATCATCATCATTTTCATATGATTCAGTTTCCATATTTATATTATTATTTAGGTCTTGTATTTTTATCCTTATCTTCCAATGACAGTTTGTTTATTCATTATTATTTTTCCTCAATTTATTTGTTATTACTTTACCATTGTGTTATACTATGACATGGGAGAATAGTCTCCCCACAAGAACACCCTAGGCTCTTGGTACTAGTAGTTAGCATCTATCATATACGGAGGGACGCTTTATCCCTTATAAAAAACCGGCATCGGGGCACCTTTGAGTGGCACTCGAGTCCGGGACGTCACACTGTCATTCCAACATCTAGGCAATATCTATCACATTAAATAATAATATTTTTATAGTATGTTGTTTTTTGTTAAAACTATATTTTTCATGTAGTGAAAACTATCAAATAAATTAAAATTATTTGAAAAAATATATAATTCATAAAATCTCAAGGTGTTATATGTTGCTACTGCCAACAAGCTTAAAAACATCCCCTATCCTGACAGTGACCCAAAATTTAAAATGAAAAAAAAATGTAGGGCTCCATACCATGTTATTTGTACCCAAGTCTAAAATTTATAAAAAAATTAAATTACAAGACATGTAGCATAACAACGCATCATAAACTTTGGTCAATTGACTTCTTAAATGGCCTGACCCAAGTAGCCTAGATTCGACAGTCACATTATTATATTGGAACTAGATACAAGTAGTTGTGTACTAAAGGATCAAATAGTTTAGTAGTCTTAGTAAAATACATAAAAACTTGAACCTCATATTAAAATTGAAAAAATAAAATAAAACATACTATTCTTTTATAACACCATATTTCCCTTTAGCATATCCCTATGTATAAATCATAATAAAATTCATGGAATCTGGGGGAAAGGATACATAACAAAGGATTGAGCTCTAGTGAACATTATGGATATCAGTATAGTGGAAATGATCCTGAATAATGAAGGCATAACCAATATTTCAAAGTAAATAATTGAAAACACATTTCATTTAATCAATAACTTGAACATTAAGAATAAAATGGTAGGAATAAATGATGATTAAATAATTCCGTATAAATAAGCACAAGACCTTGAAATTTACCCATAGATATTCTAACTAATTTAATAATCCCATTGACATAAATATATAATCTCATAATGAGGGGATGCATAATATAGGACAACTAAAAATTACTGATGAGGACTCATCCAAGAAATATGAAAATTCCATGAAGGGCTTGAGTTAAGAAATCTATATAAATATATAAGGTTTTGGCCAAATACTCAAGTTAGTTTGTCTCGTGAGTCCTACCGATGCATCTAGGGGATATGTAATTTTGGACCCCACCCGTCACTTAATAATTATAATTCATTCCTCATATAAATAAATAACACAACATAATAAACTTCCTCAAAAATCAATAATTATCTTTATTGGAAGAACTATCATACAAAATATCAATACATTCCTCGGTAAAAATAATCATAAACCATCTAAAAAATATGGTTTATGGTAACATAAGATAATAACCATTGTAAATAAAAACATTAAACAAATTATTTTGACTTATATAAAACTACATTAAAAATATCATTGTAAAATTCTTGAGTAAAATGCCTTTTTCACTTTAAAATCACTTATTTAATGACTTCACATATATAAGGGAAAATATTTTCTTTATAGATAACCTTGTAAACTTGTAAAGGAATATTAAAATAAAATATTGTTAATGATGGTATTAAAATATTTTTATGTCATATAATTTTAAAAAACATTACTTTCATACTTTTTTAAAATTTTCAAAAATTACCTCATTCAGAAAATGAGAAGTAGATTCCTTTCAAACCAATTTGTAAAAAGTAAAACATGGGTAAAAATGTCTTAAAAAATAATTTGGAAAATTTTTACAAAAAAATTAAAAATATTTTTAAAAAAAATAGGATATTGAATAAAAATATTCCCCATTCGGTACTTAACCATAAAGAGTATCAAATAATGATGATATTATGAAATAGACTCTTACCACTTATGTATCTTTTCAATCATAATACCCATGAAAGAGATAAAGTAAAACGAAACTTTAAATACCATGATTACAAATATATTCATGATATAATATATTAAAGGGATATTATACAAACCACACAAAAGAAATAATTGGTGAATATGATATATGTCTAATTGATGTATAAGTGACATGAAAAGTCCTTACCTGAGGTCTGATTTTTTTCGTGCATGTCCAAACCTCATGTATAGAAATATAAATTTATTATAAATATATTAAATAGCCATAATAATATATATCATATTATATATTATTTACTTGTAACCTTTTATAACCCACTTATTAATAATTCTTTTCTAAAATCATTATCATGGGTGATAACAGCTTCGTTTTTCATGTATTCTTTGATTCGGTAGTTTTGGTCCTTATACTATAAGGATTGGGGTCAAGCCCCTTTATTAAAAAAGAAGAAAAGGACAACAGAAACTCCTTTTAAACTAGTTAAGGGAAAACCCATTACATTCCCATAGGGCCAAAGGGATTAGCCTCCCAAAAGCAGAGAGGGATAACCCATAAAATCCCTGAAGGCCAGAGATAAGTCAATGAGCCGAGACCCACAAGGGATAGAACCCACTACAAGCCGTTGATCCAAAGGTCACATAGGAAAACCTAGGAAACCCTAAAACACACTGCCTTAAATTTTCCATCGGCAAGGTCTACCGCCGTCGCTGCCATGAACTCGCACAAGGTCGCCACCGAAAATTTTTGAAATCAAACACCCAGAACCAAATCCAGAATTGTAAACAAAGTCCACGAAGACCGGAAAACATCATATTCCACCTATTCCACTGGCCGATCCACGGTTAGGGGTTCATCATATCTGAAAATGAAATATCTCCAGAACGGATCATTCTTCGTCTTAAGCGTTCTCACTTGTTGTAATGAAACGTAGGGCCTCCAGACACCAGAAAGCCACCCTCCCCTGCGCAACTCTCCAGGACTGACGACATTCCCACCGAATAGGGCCGGAACACCTCTCCCATCAGGACGTTGTGACCGCTGATTCTAGACCGGGATGCAACAAACCCTTCACCGGCCTGCACAGCACAGTCGCACTCTAGATACAAGGCAAGCCTCGGTTGTCGAGACACGCCACCATCACGGACGAAGCATAGCCCCTTCACATGAGCAACGTTGTCGTTTCCAATGGACTGGAAGGCAAGAAGTTATATATGATATTATAATTATATAAGTATATTTATGTCATAAATATCATATATATTTATTACTTCTTTATTTATAACCATCTTAGTTAAATTAGGATGAAAAATTAATTACACTGCTACATGGAGGTGGTGGGTCATATGTACAAAAGAGAAATATTTTCTCTTTTAATAGGATAGAGAAGAGATAGAATATGGTTTTTTTCAAAAAACAAAATAACATATAATTATAATTATTATACTTTATTTATTATCTTAGAATAGTTTTTCCACTCTAATAGGAAGTAGAAGAAGAAATAAACTTGAAGGACTCGGTAAAGATGATTACCTCTTCTTTGGTAGACTTCCTCAATATCTCTTATTAAGGGACATTGGATAGGTCTTTTGGAAAGACTAGAATCTCTATCACATGTATAATGATGTTAATAATAGTAATGGTAGGATTATTGTGTAGGATCGAAATATAATATGAGATGCTCAATATACAAGAGGGGGGGTGAATTGTATACTTTAAAAATTCCTTTGGAACCTTTAAAGTTAGTTATGAATAACTAGAGTTTCCTTAAGAAAAGGAAAGAACTAAGTTTAACAAAGTTAAACTAAGTTGATTCACAACACCTCTAACACCGAACTAAACTTGGAAAGAGATTCCAAAAGAAGGTTCCGGAAATATGATTCCGGAAATTGAAACTTAACAAAAGTTACAATATGAGATTCTACCTTAAAGCGTATAGAATCTAAACTAATCAAAGTAAGTAAGGAAGTATAAGAAAATTATACTTTCCTTAAGATACAAAATGCAGCGGAATAAAACAAGTACAAGTAGAAGAACTACTAGTAACAAGATGATAGTCTTTTAACCCAAAGAGAAGGGTATCCAACAACCTTGGATAAAGGTCCCTTGATTTATACTTTCAAGCAAGTCTGTCTTACCCACACCAGGGTAAGCCCTCGATACGAAGATCGGTGTATCTGTCTTGCTATCCCCGCAAGCCCTCAACTTCAAGGTAGTTGGCAACCTCTGTCTTTCTCGACAAGAAAGCCCTCGATCTTTAAGGTAGTCGGCACCTCTGTCTTTCTCAGCAAGAAAGCCCTCGATCTTTAAGGTAGTCGGCACCTCTGTCTTCCTATCCCCGGAAGTCCTCGAATGTAATCACCAACATTCGGAGTCGCACGAAGCTTTGAGAGTTAATAAGAGACTCTCTCTCTAGAAATCACTTCAACAGCATGTATGCACAAAGTTCAAATGTTCATCCATCCGTTCGTTCATTCGTCGTGAGCTTTTTCAAATGAGCTCCTATTTATAGGTGAGGTCGGCTCCTTCTCCAACGGTCATATTTCCCTTAAAGTTCGGAGGGACCTGTACACGTGTCACTTAGACAACGGTTAGTTTATAACAAAATGGACGACATCGTTTTATAACAAAGTAAGTGTAACAGAAAGTACGACATCGTTTTAAACTCTAACATAAAAGTTCGGAATAGAAATTTCGGAGTGAAAGTTCGGAGTGAACAAATTCAGAGTGTATAAAACAATGATAACCAGATTCTGTTTAATAGGTGAATTCGGAATGAGAATTCGGAGTAGGAATTCGGAATAGGAATTCTTCATCAGAAATCGTAATGAGAAAACATCATCAGAATTCGTAATGAGAATTCGGAATGAGATTTCTTCATTAGAATTCGTAATGAGAATTCTTCTTCAGAATTCGTAATGAGAATTCGTAATGAGAATTCTTCATTAGAATTCGTAATGGGAATTCTTCTTCAGAATTCGTATCCTGAATCTGGAATAGAACTTAGTCAGAATTCATAACCGGAATTCGGAGTGAAACTTCCTTATAGTTCTTGTCCAGAATCCGAACCCTAAAACAGAATGCTTTTTATCAGTTTTAATGATTCCGAGAAAGTGAATCCGAATTTCATACTTAAGAAAAATATTAATGAAAATATGATAAGGATAAATTTTTCTTATAAAAGCGTTTTTCCTTAAGAAAACATTTTTCCTTATAAAAGCAATTTTCCTTACAAAAGCGATTTTCCTTAAAGATAAGGTGTTTGTGATTTTCAAAACAAGAAGGAATGGAAAAGTCATAAGGAAAACCTTATTGACTCAACAATCTCCCCCTTTTTGGAAAGCACAAACATCCTTACGAAAAAACTATTTCTAGGAAGAAAGAAACACAATAAAGCTTATCTCCCTTGGTTTAAGAATATAGATGAATACGACTAACTCCCCCTTAGGCTTTGAATCTCTAAGGATCGTATTCATATTTCCGGAGTGATATTTCTTTAAGATAAAAACTCCCCCTTAAACAAACTCTTATTAGAGTTCTATCTCATTGGGTATTTTTCTTTCTCCCCCTTTGATAAGCACTTATTAGATTTCCTCTTTTTCTTAAGGATCTTTTCCTTCTCCCCCTTTGTGATTTTCAAAAAGAATTTCGAGGGAATGGAAAAAAAATAACAAAGTACCTGAAAGAATTAGTAACAACAACAAAACAGAACAACAAGCACGATTCTCATTAAATTTGAAATGTCAGCAACAAAAACAGATTACAACAAAAAGATCGGATTGATTATTTCGGATCTTTCTCCTTTGACATAAGCCCCTTGAGAATAGTCTTGATCTTTTTGAGGTCCTTATGATCTTCCTCTGCTTGCTTTTCTAAGGCAACTATTCTTGCTGACTGAGCTTGAATGATTTCTTCCTGAGCCTTCAACTTTTCTTCCTGAGCTTCCATTTTCTCTTCCTGAGACTTTATCCTTTCTAGAAAATTGATCCGATGATCCCTTTCAAATTTCCAACTTTGATTAACAGAGTTGAGCTTTCCATTCAGATCTCTTACTTCCTGACTCCGAATGTTCTTTTCCTCTGCCAATTTCTCATCGAATGATGCAGTCATCTCATGAAACTTCTTATCCTCGGTTTGAAAAGCATCCTTAACATTCTCCTGAAACTCATCCAGCAACCTCATCTCTTCCACATTTTTCTTCGACCAGCTAGTCATCCTTTTGCAAGATCTTTTATGGGCTTCGTAACCAATGAAGAAATTTTTGAACTGGGCTTCTATCTCAACACACTTATCCATTACCATGGATACGGAATCGGTTTTCTGATTCAGCGTATGTTGGAGCATCTGGCACCGAGAATCAATACTGGAGAAAGTCGGAATGGTTCCCACCAACTTCTTCAAGGATTGAACAACAAAATCGTGCCCCAACGAAGATGATTCCGAATCTGACATCTTGCTAGGAGAATTTTCTTCTTCAATAAGCTCCAACTTCCTCTTTGAAGAACTACCAGCTTCCTTCCTCATACTCTTTTCTGAACTCGGGGTATCAGCAATAACTTGTTTCCCCTTATCTTTTTTTCGGAATAGAAACCTGTTCCGGAGATTTCTTCTCACTGTCAGAAACTTGAACAACCAAATCTTCCTCATCAACAACTTCTATATTTTCTTTCTGAGCAGCATCAAGTGAAAGATGTTCTTCTTCTCCATGATAAGAAACTTCTTCCTCTCCTTCCTTTCCTTCTATTACTGGAGTAACTAGTTTTGAAGATTCGGCTTCAGAAGTTCGGAGCGACAGGTGTTCCGAAGGAGTTCCCTTGTATTCATCTACTTGTTTGAGCACATCTCCTGTCTCACCACTTCCTTCAGCAGCTTCTTCCACTTCTTCCACTAGCTCTACTTCCTCAGCATTCTTAGCAGCAGCCTCTTTCGGATCATCGAGATTTCTTCCTGGAGTCTCAGGTAGAGAGTCCAAAGAAAAAGTTCTCGGAACGGGAATGGTTGCTGAAACCATTTCATTAAACTTCAACAAGGCTTGCACAGCCTCAGCTTCTGACAACTTCTTCTTCAGCTTCTTTTCCTTAGCTTGCTTCTCGAGCTCATCAGCAGCCTTTTCTTTCAGAGCTTTAGCCTCTGCGGGATCCAATCCGAACTGCGGATCTCCTTCCTTCCTCTTTTCCTTGTCAGCTCTCCACTTCGCTGCAACCTCATCAGTATATGTCTTCTTCTTCTTAGGCTTAGGAGGTGCGGAATGGACTTCCTTAGACTTAGGTTCCTGAGCTTCACCTACCACTTCTTTCAGCTTCCTCTTCCTTACCGGCTTAGGCGATTCCGGATCAGCCACTTTCGGAGTCACTTCTTCTTGAGGCGGTAGATCGATAAATATGCCAGACTTCTTGTCAAAAGCTATATTCATCCTTTTAAGAGTTGCATCACTGAGCAACATGATCTTGCAAACTTTCGGTTTAGAATGATCTGAGATCAGATCTGACGGTTGAGAGGTTGAATCCGATCTTTTTGAGGTTTTATTAAAACAGAATTCAAGAAATTCAAAAAAAAACCGAAAACAAGCTATAAGAAAATGCCAGCAAGTAAAATATGATTACGAAAACTTCAGTAAGGAAGTCATACCTTTCGGATTAGCTTAGGAAAGTTATTCGTAATGGGTAATGTAAAGACGACTACGGAAAAAAAACTCAATACGAAAAACTTGATACGAAAAACTTGATATGGAAGATTCAATACGAAAGTTTTTCCATTATGAAAATACCAGTACGAAAATTTTCCATTCCGGAAATTTTCAATACGAATACTTTTATTCCAGAAGTATTTTGTATGGAAATATCCATTCTGGAAAATTGTAGTTCCGGAAGTTCCATTCCGGAAAATTTCGTTCCGAAAAATTTGAAAACAAATTTTGAAAAAACTTTGTTAAATAAACAAACAAATGTACTCCCCCTATGAAAAGGAGTTTATTACTGTGAGGAGATTTTTCCAACAGAAAGTTAATTAAGGAAGATTACCTTACGGTTATCATTCCTAACTTCTGTTTAATATATTCAAATCTATCAGAAGGTAAAGATTTTGTGAAAATATCAGCAAGTTGATCTTGCGTTCCGATAAACTGAAGAATAATATCTCCTTTAAGTGTGTGATCCCTAAGAAAGTGATGCCTAATATCTATGTGTTTTGCACGGGAGTGATGTGCAGGGTTTTTACTTAGAGCAATGGCACTTGTGTTATCACACAAAATTTGAGTTTTAGTAAAACTCAAGCCATAGTCTGTGAGTGTGTGTTGCATCCACAACACTTGTGCACAACAACTTCCAGCTGCTACATATTCAGCTTCAGCAGTGGAGAGTGCAACAGAATGTTGCTTCTTGCATGACCAAGAAACTAATGAATCTCCTAAGAAATGACAAGTTCCGGATGTACTTTTTCTATCCATTCTACAACCACCAAAGTCAGCATCAGAAAAGCTTTTTAGAACAAAATCATTTCCAGAAGTATAAAATAATCCTAGATCCATGGTTCCCTTAAGGTAGCGAAAAATTCTTTTAACTGCCTTTAAGTGAGATTCCTTAGGATTGGATTGATATCTTGCACATAAGCATACTGAAAACATTAAGTCTGGTCGACTAGCAGTTAAGTAAAGTAGACTTCCAATCATACCTCTAAAAGATGTTTGATCTACTGATTTCCCAGCTTCATCAAGATCTAAAGAGTTTGAGGTACCAATAGGAGTACTTATACTCTTCGTGTTGTCATAACCATACTTTTTAAGAAGATCTTTAATATACTTATGTTGGGATATGAAGGTTCCTTCTGGTTTTTGAGAAATTTGAAAACCAAGAAAAAATGTTAACTCACCCATCATACTCATTTCAAACTCAGATTTCATTAGACTAGCAAAAGAATCAGTCAAAGATTGCTGAGTTGAACCAAATATAATGTCATCAACATAAATTTGAACAATCAAAACATTTTTCTTATCTTTCTTTATAAAAAGGGTTGGATCTGCATTTCCCTTAACATAGTTATTTTGAAGCAAAAATCCAGTGAGTCTATCATACCATGCTCTTGGGGCTTGTTTAAGGCCATACAAAGCTTTGGTAAGTCTAAAAACATGATCAGGATGTTTTGTATCTTCAAAGCCAGGAGGTTGTTCAACAAAAACTTCCTCTTGAACATAACCATTAAGAAAAGCACATTTCACATCCATTTGAAATAGTTTGAAATTAAAGAATGCTGCAAAGGCAAGTAGAATACGAATAGATTCAAGTCTAGCTACTGGAGCATAGGTTTCTTCATAGACTATTCCTTCTTGCTGATTATAGCCTTTAGCAACAAGTCTAGCTTTATTTCTAACAATGACTCCATTTTCATCACATTTGTTTCTGAAGACCCATTTTACTCCAATAACAGAAGTTTCCTTAGGTCTTTCAACCAAGGTCCAGACTTTATTCCTTTCGAATTCATTTAGCTCATCTTGCATTGCTTTGATCCAATCATCATCACCTAAAGCTTCATCAGTGCTTTTAGGTTCTAGTTGGGAAAGAAATGCTAGATGTTCTACTTCATTTCTTAAGGAACTTCTAGTCCTTACAGGTTGATTTACATCACCAATGATACTATCACTGGGATGATTCTTAAGAAACATCTGATTTGAGTTTTGTAAAACCTGTTCATCAACATAAGGTAGAAAGTCTTCTGGGGTAAATGTTTCAGAAGTATCTTCTAGAACAATTTCCTTATCAGAAGGTTCTTCTAACAAAGGTTGACAATCAGTTTTTGAAAACACATCTGAAGATGTAAGTTGGGAGGTTTTAAAAACAAAAGGATCTGACTCATCAAATTTCACATGTACTGTTTCCTCAACAGTACAAGTATTTTTATTAAAAACTCTATAAGCCTTAGAGGTTGTGGAATATCCTAAGAAAATTCCTTCGTCTGATTTTGGTGCGAATTTATGTAAGTTATCTTTAGTATTCAAAATGAATACTTTGCAACCAAAAACCTTGAAGTAGGAAAGCCTTGGTTTTCTACCATTCCATAACTCATAAGGAGTTTTATTAAGAAAAGGTCTAATCAAAACTCGATTTATAGTATAACAAGCAGTACTTACAGCTTCAGCCCAGAAATGTCTAGCAATAGAATATTCACTCAACATGGTTCTAGTTATTTCTTGAAGAATTCGATTTCTTCTTTCAACTACACCATTCTGTTGAGGAGTTCTAGGTGCTGAAAAGTTGTGAGTAATACCTTTCTTACTACAAAAAGTTTCAAAATCAGAATTTTGAAATTCTCCTCCATGATCACTATGAATAGTTTTCAATGGAAGGTTTTTCTCATTTTTAACTTGAGCTCTAAAACTTTTGAAATAAGAAAAAGCTTCAGATTTCCTTGCTAGAAAATAGACCCAAGTAAATCTAGTGTAATCATCAACTAGAACAAACACATAGTATTTGCCTCCAATGCTTCCAGTTTGTGTAGGACCAAAAAGATCCATGTGCACCAACTGTAATGCATCGGTTGTTGAGACTTCACCGATTGACTTAAAACTAGATTTATGTTGCTTGCCATATTGACAAGGATCACAAACTTTAGAAGAATCAAATCTAAGCTCTGGTAGATCCTTAACTAGTTTCTTCTTAGAGAGTTTACATAGGTTTCTAAGATTACAGTGTCCTAGTCTTCTATGCCATAACCAAGAATGATCTTCCATTGCACTTAGGCAAGGTAAATCTTGGCTTCTTAGGTCTTCTAAGTTTAAGGTGTAAACATTCTCTTGCCTGTTGGCTGAGAGAATAAATTCTTCCTTGGAATTGTGAACTAAGCATTTATCATTCCTAAAATTCACAAGGTAACCTTCATCACATAACTGACTTATGCTAATGAGGTTGTGCTTAAGACCTTTAACAAAAAGAACATTTGAAATCAAAGTTTTACCTAAAAGAACAATATTACCAATACCAACAATCTCTCCCTTAGCATTGTCTCCGAAAGTTACCTTTCCTCCTTTCGTCTTGATAATTTTTCCAAAGAAGCTTTTGTTACCAGTCATGTGCCGGGAACATCCACTATCCATGTACCAAACATTGTTGCTGGAACTTTCTTTATTTTCCTGAAATTAAGAACAAAGTTAGACTTTCGGAATCCAAACTTGTTTGGATCCGAGATTTCTAGACAATAAAATCTTAGGTACCCACATTTTCTTGGAAAAATAAGCTTTATGAAAACCTAAGGATTGGGTTTTGTTTAAGGAACAATTTCTTGCCCAGTGACCACCACATTGACACTTAGTACAAAATGGGGCACTTTGAGGAACAAAATAATTGTTGCTGAAAACAGGTTTTGCATGGGTATAACCAAATCCGGATTTATTTCTTAAAGGTCGTATTTGAGAATACATCTTATCAAAATTTTCCTTACCATGGGTAAAGTTTGATAAGCACTTCTTTAAGGAAAAAATTTCGGACTTGAGTTTTACAACCAAGTTTTTATCTTCAAAATCATTAGTTTTGGAACTAGATTTAGGCTCGAAAACATTTTTATTAGAAATTACTTTTTCTAACTCTTTAGAAAGTTTATTCTTCTCAGAACTTACTTCCTCAAGATTTTTTGAAATACTTTCAAAATCAGCATTTTTCTTATCAAGATCTTTAGAAAGATCTGATATCTCTTTAGTAAGAATAGAATTCCTAGAATTTGCCTTATCAAGTTTCTTGTTGAGTTTGGAATTCTCAATCTCAAGAAGTTCAGCAAATCTAGAGACTTCTTCAAAAGTAGGTAAAGTATTTTCCTCATCAGAAGATGATTCTTCATCAGAAGAGTTATAATACTTACTATCATTAGGATTTAAAGAAACATTGGTCAAAAATTCAGCATTTCGTACCTTAGCCATAAGACAATGATTATCAATAGGTAATCTGGCTATAAGACCAAGATTCTTCTGTCCTGAAGATTCATATTCAGAAGATTCATCTGAAGAGTCACCACCACTGGCACTCCAGGTGTCATTAGCTTTCAAAACTTTCTTAGCTTTAGCTTTGTAATATTTCTTCCTGTTCCTGTCTGAATGCCTTTCCTTTCTTTCTTTCTTTCTGAGCATAGGGCAATCTGGTCTAATATGTCCAGCTCTCTTACATTCATAACAAGTAACTTCTCCATCTTTCTTATCTTTCCTATCCTTCTTCTTATACTTGGATTGAAAGTTTCTTTGTCCAGCTATCTTGTTCATCCTTCGAGCAAGATTGGCTAATTCATTTTCTGAAACTTCACTTTCACTAGATTCGGATTGGAAAATGACTTTCTTCGATTTGGATCTGGTTACTCTCTCAGGAGTCTTAGCTTTCATCTGATTCGAAGTTGTAGTAAAAGCAACAGTACCATTTCCATTCTTCTTCTTGATGTTGTCAGCATCTCTCTTCATTCTGGTCTCATGTTGTAGAAGAGTTCCAAATAATTCATCAAGAGTTATTTGAGTAACCTTCCTGTTCTCATCTATAGCTGTTCTCTTGGATTCCCACTCATTGGGCATAATGTCAATTATCTTGTCCACAAGAGCTTCATCATCTAAACCTTTCTCTCCCATAGACTGTAGACTATTGACGATTGTCATAAATCTTTGTTGTACTTTACAGATAGGTTCTCCATAAGGAAAATTAAAGCCATGATATTCAGCTCTAAGCATAGCTCTCCTAGTCTCAATCACTTTAGAAGTCCCAAAATGAGTAACCTCTAACTTCTTCCATATACAATTAGCTGCTTCACAAGAAGAAATTTGGCTATATATATTTCTGGTCATTGAACATAATAAAGTGTTGCGTACCTTGTAGTTGAGTTGATATTCTTGCTTCTCCTGGTTAGTAAAGGTTCTGACTTCCTTGTCAGGAATTTTGTAATCACCAGTAAGCATGACAAAGTTATCTACTCCAGTATTGATAACAAACGTCTTCATACGATCTCTCCAGTATTCATAATCATTACCATCAAATATTGGTGGCCTTGTAGGATTCAAATTGTCTATCGAACCAACATTCATTCCTGCCATACTTGAAAATAACTTGGAGACAAACTTGTTAATAACAAAAATTCGGAATTAAAAAGTTCGGAATAGGAAAAGTTCGGAATGAATAATCCGGAATGAAAAAGTTCGGAATTGAAAAGTGAGCAAGAAAAACTTGAACGTGAGTACAAGTATTTCAGTAACCTTGCTCTGATACCAAATGTAAGAATGGTATAGAGTAAGAGGTTTCCAACCTTTGATACCAATTGTAGGATCGAAATATAATATGAGATGCTCAATATACAAGAGGGGGGGTGAATTGTATACTTTAAAAATTCCTTTGGAACCTTTAAAGTTAGTTATGAATAACTAGAGTTTCCTTAAGAAAAGGAAAGAACTAAGTTTAACAAAGTTAAACTAAGTTGATTCACAACACCTCTAACACCGAACTAAACTTGGAAAGAGATTCCAAAAGAAGGTTCCGGAAATATGATTCCGGAAATTGAAACTTAACAAAAGTTACAATATGAGATTCTACCTTAAAGCGTATAGAATCTAAACTAATCAAAGTAAGTAAGGAAGTATAAGAAAATTATACTTTCCTTAAGATACAAAATGCAGCGGAATAAAACAAGTACAAGTAGAAGAACTACTAGTAACAAGATGATAGTCTTTTAACCCAAAGAGAAGGGTATCCAACAACCTTGGATAAAGGTCCCTTGATTTATACTTTCAAGCAAGTCTGTCTTACCCACACCAGGGTAAGCCCTCGATACGAAGATCGGTGTATCTGTCTTGCTATCCCCGCAAGCCCTCAACTTCAAGGTAGTTGGCAACCTCTGTCTTTCTCGACAAGAAAGCCCTCGATCTTTAAGGTAGTCGGCACCTCTGTCTTTCTCAGCAAGAAAGCCCTCGATCTTTAAGGTAGTCGGCACCTCTGTCTTCCTATCCCCGGAAGTCCTCGAATGTAATCACCAACATTCGGAGTCGCACGAAGCTTTGAGAGTTAATAAGAGACTCTCTCTCTAGAAATCACTTCAACAGCATGTATGCACAAAGTTCAAATGTTCATCCATCCGTTCGTTCATTCGTCGTGAGCTTTTTCAAATGAGCTCCTATTTATAGGTGAGGTCGGCTCCTTCTCCAACGGTCATATTTCCCTTAAAGTTCGGAGGGACCTGTACACGTGTCACTTAGACAACGGTTAGTTTATAACAAAATGGACGACATCGTTTTATAACAAAGTAAGTGTAACAGAAAGTACGACATCGTTTTAAACTCTAACATAAAAGTTCGGAATAGAAATTTCGGAGTGAAAGTTCGGAGTGAACAAATTCAGAGTGTATAAAACAATGATAACCAGATTCTGTTTAATAGGTGAATTCGGAATGAGAATTCGGAGTAGGAATTCGGAATAGGAATTCTTCATCAGAAATCGTAATGAGAAAACATCATCAGAATTCGTAATGAGAATTCGGAATGAGATTTCTTCATTAGAATTCGTAATGAGAATTCTTCTTCAGAATTCGTAATGAGAATTCGTAATGAGAATTCTTCATTAGAATTCGTAATGGGAATTCTTCTTCAGAATTCGTATCCTGAATCTGGAATAGAACTTAGTCAGAATTCATAACCGGAATTCGGAGTGAAACTTCCTTATAGTTCTTGTCCAGAATCCGAACCCTAAAACAGAATGCTTTTTATCAGTTTTAATGATTCCGAGAAAGTGAATCCGAATTTCATACTTAAGAAAAATATTAATGAAAATATGATAAGGATAAATTTTTCTTATAAAAGCGTTTTTCCTTAAGAAAACATTTTTCCTTATAAAAGCAATTTTCCTTACAAAAGCGATTTTCCTTAAAGATAAGGTGTTTGTGATTTTCAAAACAAGAAGGAATGGAAAAGTCATAAGGAAAACCTTATTGACTCAACATATTGTGTATCTAGATGGTTCAAAGTAGTGTCAATAAGTGAGGGAGTGGGTTCTTTTTAATAATTGAGGTGACGGGCACTTTTAAATTTTTTTAAATGTTTAAATTATAATAATGTTACTATAAAGAAAAATGAATCAAAATATATAGGGGATAGAAAATATGGTTATATATGGTTGAAATATAATCAACCTATAAAATTTTTACAGGTTTGTTTTGGTGTTTTAAGCCATATCTTTTGGTTTAATACCTTAATTAACATATTTTAACATTAAGTGTGGTAACATATTTTCCACTCTTAAAAGTATATAATTTTACATATAAGATGAAAAATGGATCATAAATCATTATATAATGAAATTTTAGACTGTATATTACTTCCTTGTCCTATTTAAGTATTTTAATTATTTTTAAATAATTTAATAAAAATATATTTTGATAAATTGTTAATTTTGAACTATTCAATTAATTTAACTTCAAATACATCATGAAAAAGTAGGATTTAAAATATAATTTATTAAGACATCACTAATTTATAATATTAATCTGAAAAAAAAAATATAACACTATAAATCACTCAAATTATATCACTTTTAATATTTTTAATATCATTTATTTTATTTTTCTACTAATTGAATAAATATTGTATTAGTGTTGCACAAGCATTTAAGAAAATTTTATAATCACAAAAAATTAAAAATAAATTATCATAATGAATATAATTTTATTATACAAAAAAATTAAATTTATATTCATTCATAACTTGTTTTTTCAATGTGTACACATGATAGATATTTAAAACTAAGAGGGTGACATTTTGTAACTTTGTTTTATTTAAATATTATATTGGTAATTTTTTTAGACAAGTGTCAATTAAACATATCAATTTAGAGCCTAATATGACAAGGTTATAATTTAATTCATCAAAAAAGAATTAGGATAAAAAAATTATGACCTTATCACTTAGTCTTGACCTAGATTAACCTCATTCACCCTTTACCAATGTGATAAATTTTACCACGGTTATTATTAATATTTACCAAAAATAAAAGGGACATATTTACCAACTTTTAACCTCTTAATTCCAAATATGGAATCAATTTCATCAAATTAAATACATATAATTGTAATAATTTAATTTAAAATCAAAATGAAAAATGCAAAGAAAAAAAATTTTCCATAAAAATTCCTTTTATGTATAAAAATATGTTTATACCAAATCAAATAATAAAATTAATTACAATGAACTTAATTCTATTATTAAGAATATATGAGAACTAAATTTTGTTTTAAATCACTTTAAAACAAATGAAAATTTTTAAATACTTGAAAAAAAATGATAGATGTCAATAAAAATTAGTATTGTCATTATTCACTGAATATTTTATCTTTTAGAAAAATCCAAAAATTTCACCCAAAAATAATTTTGATATGATGATTGAAAAATGAAATTATTTTTATAAAATAAAACTTATGTATTTTTTAGAAATTTATTATAATATTTCTCTTAAAAAGTATTTAAAATTATTTTTGAAGAAAACATGTTTCTAAAACATAAAATAAATTTACTAAAAATTGAGTACTTATTTTCTAAGAATAAACCAATGAACTTTTATTAAGTAGGTACTTTATATATATTTAATAATTCAGTTAATATTATTAATTCCATTCAATTCAATGGCTTGGTTATAATGGTCCTTTTAAATAATAATATTCCATGGTCTGTTTAGGCTTGGTGTTGCATATTGTATGTGCTATTGAACATAGTGTTATTTTAAAACATCGTGGCCTTATATCCCCCCCCCATTGAGTCTAAAGTTATAATTTATATGTTTTATATCATTAGTTTTTTAAATCACAACACACTTTCTTAAAAAATTATGTTTTACTATCATTTTTTTTCCCAAGTCTTTCAAAATGTTTTTTTAGAAAACAATTTATTCTACGGATGGAGAAATATTTATAAACTGATGAATATAAAATTTCCACACTATCTATTCTATTATATTAAAAAATTATAGTCCATATAACTAACTAAATTCTGATTCATCGGAATAAAAAAGTCTAGTCCATCAGAATGAAAAAATCCATTCCATCATATTGAAGAAGTTTAGTCTATCGGTGTGACTCAATTTGGACTTTCAGTGTGAATAAGTTAAGTTTATCTATGTGACTGAGTTTAGTCTATTTATATGACTGGTTTTAGTCTATTAGTGTGAATACTTTTAGTAAATTATTCTAACTAAATTTATTTCATCGATCTGACTGAATTTAGTACATCAGTCTGACTGGATTTAGTTCATCAGTATGACTGACTTTTTTCTATCAGCTTGATAGAGTTTAGTCCATAGGACTAACTGAGTCTGGTCCATCAAACAAACCAAGTATGATCTATAAAAATAATGTATTTTGATCTATTATAATAAATGTAATTTATTTCACCAGAATAAAAATGTGTATAACCAAAGTTAGAATCATTTCTACTACACGGATTACTTTTACAACATTGTAATGATGTTATCAAAATAATATCAAACGAAGATATACATAATATACTGAGATTTAAAGATTAATCTTAGCATATCCCATTGAAAACAACTTTTAGAATCATGGAATATTACTTTTGGAGTTGTTCCTACAAATAGAGGGGCATCGGAGGAGTTGGGAGCTAATGCTTTTGCGACTCAACTCGTCTAGAGATTACTCTATTGTAATATCTTGTCACCCACGCTTCATAAATTTTCATAGAGTTTTTTTCTAAGGAATACAAGTGGGGATTTTAAATTTCTTATAGCATTTTTCATTTGTAATCGATGTTTCTGATTTGTGTTTAGATCAAGGATAGTAAGACTACTAATTCTTATTAGGTTGATCGAGAGCTTCTGAGGATATGAATATAGAGATAATTCTGATCTATATGATAGATGGTGTTATTGTAGTAGAATGTCATACCTTACAATTAGGTTGAAAATTGGGGATACCTAAAGTCATGGTTTCTGAATTCCTTAACTCTTAAAGTTAAAGAGTATAAATCTCTTATAAATATTTTTAAAAATTCATTCTTACTTTTCTATTAATCTGTGTTTTTACTTGTTTCTACAAGTTATTATTTTATAATGTGCATTTTTTATAAATTTTTGTGTTTATTTACAGTACTAAACTATGATATTCCATACATATTGTGTGTACAATTAGTGAACTCTATTATCGGATGATATCTGTGTCTGATAAATCAATGTTAATTAGTTTGGATTTTTAGTTAGTTTATGCTTTTAAAATACAATTCACCCCCCCCCCCCCCCTCATGTAGCCATTATATACTCTTATATCCTAAGAGAAGGTTCTACTTCTTATCTTTCTAGTTTTTACTATTTTTATTTTAAGAATGTTTCTACAATTTTACAAATTTTCTATTAAATTTTTGTTTATATGTTTTATATAAATTGTTTTACACAAACACGTATTTTGTAAAAAAAGTTATATTTCTTATTTATAAATATGTCATGTTTAAATGTCAGAAATCTCAAGAATCATAATCCTAGAAGACCATATATATTTTATAGGTGCAATATCCCACATCTAGTAGGATCAAAAATTTCTGAAGGAATTTGAACATTCATTAATGAATGGGTCAAATCTTGAATTAAGACTTAGAATGAGATCTTGAGAATTTGAATGCCTTAGAGTGGTGTTTTAAGATGAGGAATAATTTTCATAAGGTATCCTGGGAGTTTAGATGAGAATCGTAGGCATTGAATTAAGTTGCAATAGTTTTGGGGTTCTCTAATACGGCACACAGTTTCGTGTGCACGGTTTAGGAGAAAAAGTGTGAAACCTTGATGATCATTAGTTTTTTACTTCATTTTCAACTGAGAATGGTTGAGTTACACTCTTAGATCATGGTTTGGGGTAAATTGTGTAAGGAAAAAAAGGAAGAATTGTATGAGTCTAAGGAATTTCTGAGGCAAGGAGCACAATTTTTCTCATGGTTTCAGACAAACAGAATTCCTTGTAACAGAGGGGAGGCAGTGTTGACAGTACAGTTGGCGCATGGTTTTCCAAAATGTGCAACACAATCATGTGATACTAAGGGTGTTGGTCAGTAGTTTTGATCACGTTTTGTACACATTTTGGTCAACCATACATCCAAATCGTCTGAGTGGTGGCCTCAGGCAGATACAACTGCATAGCTATCAAGCAGTTTGGAAAATCGTTCAGCCAAACCATGTTGCTACCTAGATTTTATTAAAAACTGGAATTTTACCAAACTCCTCCCTCTTGTTTTTCAACGCTTCTACTCTTATTCTCCCCCATTCTAGGTGCATGGACAAGGGTCTATCTAATCCCTTTCTTCATGCTCCATCCTTTAATTTTAGAGGTATTTTAATGGAATTTCCTTAATATTGATGAGATTTCTCCTCCTTCAGTGGTTCTCTTACTTCCTCCTCTATATTCCCTCTAATTTTGGATTTATCTGTTTAGGGTTTGTTTAATGTTACACCACAACATGGTGTAATCATTCGTTTCTCAAGGGGACTTTGGACGGTGTAGGTATAGAAGATCCAAACATTTATTCCTAACTTCGTTTTAAGTATTTTCTTTAAGGTATGTGACCATGGTATATTTTCATAGGTTTTTACTATCAATATAATTTAATTAATTGTAGAATTGGTATCACCTATTAAGTATTTAGCTCAAAATGTGGTCGGGGTCATGTCGCAGGTCTTTGATGAGTAGTTGGATTTTTTTATTGTGCAGCACAATGGCCTAGTGAGTTATCTAGGTTTATGCTACATTTTTTTGGTCAATAAATTAATTAAGTTCTATAATTAATCAATTGTGGTTTCTTGGGGTGATAATAGATCCCAAATAGTTGTGATGAGATCGAGTGGGTGCCAAGGGGTTTTGTACGATGCTGGGATGGGTCTTGACAAGGTTGTCATGCTTTAGGAAATGTTTTAGAAAAATTTGATTATGAGATAGGTGGTAAAATATCTTTACCCATAGTCTTGTTAATTTATTTTCATGTTTATGTGGTTTGTTCCTCAAATCCCACGAGTGGAATATCTTCTTTCCTTGTTTTAAGTAATGTTTTTGGGTTGTGAGATTCACTAAATTAGTTTCATTGGATGATATAATTAAATAGAAAAAGATCCAATGGGTAGATCAAGGAAATAAAGTAGTTTGACTCTTAAGGGGATAAAAATTGGTGTTTTATGGGTTGAGTTATGTGAAATTTCTATGGGTCCACTAAAATGGTTTAAATATGTTCATTGGGCTTTGAACTATTTTTTGGTATCAAAGAGTGGAAATTGTGTTTTAAAATGTTCCTTGTTTTTAAATAATGTGTTGACCTCCAAATGGTTTATATAAATGGGATTAAAATTGATTTCAAATGTGGATTTGAAATGGGTGTGAGGGTTCATTTTCAAGGGAAATGACTTAATATTTATTATGCGTAATTTGGTGAGAAAATAGGCCTTGGACATTTTTTTCAAATAGAATGACCCCTATTTGAAAAGGAATGATTTTAAAGTGTTTAACATGGGTTTTTATTTTAGTTTTTTTTAACTTGTAAAATGGTTTTCTTAGTTATGGAATGTTTTTTTTTGAAGGTTCGTAGGGACCTTAGTAAGTGATAAAGGTTTAGAAGGCGTTGTCAAATTTTTCTTGAAAGTTTTTTATAGACATAATGTTGATATTAGTATTTTAGAAATGATGGAATGGTATGATTGTTGAATTGATTCTTTTGGCATAGGAAGTATACTATGGATATGTTTTCAAAGTGAGGATATAGACACTAATAGTATACTTCATATTTAGAGATTCAAACTGATGATGTAGGTGATGATGGTATACTATGTTTAAAAGGATGTTGAACTGATTCTCCTCCTCCTTAGGCAAGGTTAGATGGACTCCATTGGAAGCACCAATGTTATGCATTTATGGATGTTGGACTAAGGTTTTGCGGACTCCTGTTATATTTTTCAATGGGTTAGATAGACTCGATGTTCAGTATTGGTACTGATAGTTGGTTTAAACTTAGGTTTGGGATGGAGGCTTCATCCACATTTGATATTGATGTTGATATTTGATATATATTCTTGAATGATATTCCAAGAATATATGGTTCAGGTACATTGGATTGGTACCATGGGTATAGGTTTTATGCTTCCCTGAGTAGAAGGAAAAATTGATCACCCTACCATGACATTTGTCATTTTCACCCCCTATGTTATTCTTTAGAAGATCGTTTTAGGTCGTAGCATGTTTGGTTGGCCTAAGTGTCACCTTATAACCATTTGGCTAGTGGGTACTAGATGGTCTATCTTGTTCATTGGTTTTATCTCCTTTATGTAGTATTTATTTATTCAACTATTATCAATAAACAGTGTTTCATACACCAATACTTTCTTTAGACATTGTTGGTGGAGACCTACTAAGTTTTTCCCACACTCATCTCAGGTTTTCATTACACTTTGGTACTCGAGTATCTCTCACATGTTTGTTGCAGGAAAAGGTTTGGGATGAGGCCAACATTGAGTATTGTTGGCCGATCCATATTTCTTAAGTGGTATCAAGTGACTGGAGGTGTAACACCCTTTGATTTTTTGAAATATTTCTTTCGAATTAATTTAATCTCTTTGGTATTTTTCATTTCTCGCCACAATGAAAATAGTTTATTTTATATTAAATCATTGTGTATGGATTGCATTGTATACAACACTAATTTAATTTTTCACTACAAGAAACATAAATTTTTTTCTTTCTCTACACGGAACACCGATTTTAGCTTATGTTACATGCAATACTTACCTTCCTCGATAGCTTACATAACACGCAATAATGAGTGTTACTGAACAATAATTCATTATTAGAATATTATTATAGGATATAAAAAGGCCATTAAATTGATAATTATCATATGAACTAACTTATGAATATATATATATATATATATATATATATATTCATTGTTTACCTATTTATTATAAAAGAATATAGAAACCAAATGAATATAAAGGGACTCATTTTATAAAAGTATTTTTTTATGTGAAAAATATTATTTATATTAATACGTTGAATTAATTAATAATAGTGAAATATATTACATAAATTTATATTTTATAAAATCAAATAAATATTTTTTATAAAAATACAATAGATTTCATAGATATAATATAAGAACAAACCCAATTTTTTGCTTAAAACCTATATTTTTATAAAGGTAGTTTTACTGCCTTTTAATGGAGAACCCATTTTAAATCCAATTTTTTCTATTTTATAGTTTTAATATGTAATAATAAACATTATATTTGAAAATTAAACATAAAAATTACGTTGGTATAATTTTTTAGTATTTTTGTATAAGGTTTCATTTTTTAATGAATAGTTAAAAATAATAAATTGTAATTTAAAATTTTTTTTTCATCTAACTCATTTATATGGATAAATTGTGCTTTAAATTAGTTTTAAAGTATAATAAGATAATAATTTTATAAATTAATCAAATTTAGGTCATTAGAATCTATTTCACTTTGAAATTGGGTATTAAAACGTTTCAAACTTTTGGATGTTTTTACTTTAAAACCAAGTAGTGTCGTCCTGTCAGTGGGATTATTTTTAAATTAATTTCTGCCAATTTTGTGATTATAATATGGGAAATATATTATATAATTAAATTCTTAATAATTTATAATTTCTAATAAGTTCTAATTTGTTTTTTACCAAAAATATTAGTAAAAGTGATTAAAATTAATTACAATGATTAATAGGAAAATTAGGTTAACAAAGTACTAAACCATAAATTTAGGTCCCAAAATGAGCTAGACACTTGTAAAATACCCATTGGTTGGACATAATTCAGACATGAACCTTAAATTATTGAATTTGGTTGGTTTGGTATTACTTTTGATAGGTAAAAACGTGGGTACACCTAACGTTTTTTCAAAAATTCCAAGCGTGTCATTTCCCTTCCCTATAAAAGGCCACCGCCTATACCGATTCTACACACCACCCAAACCATTTAGATTCAGTTAAGATATACCCAATGCACTTTAAAACATAACTAAATTCCTCATATAAGACACCCCTTAGTTATAAATCAATTAAAGGAAGCCTTTTGGCACAAACCAAAAGTAGTTACTCGATTAAGAGTAGGTTTGAACGAGTACGAAAAAAGTCAAGACACAAGGTAAGGGGATTTCATCCCACTTTTTATTTCTATGAGATACATGCTTTATTACCCATTCATTTCTTATGGTGTGTATACTATATATGGATGTATTATATTATTCTTACACTAAAATTTATTGGTATTTACATATCCATTTGAGGACATTTATTTCATGGGGTTTATGTCTCAAAAGTTACCATATCGGTAAACCAATTTTTGTCTCAATTTTCCTTCTTTAAGACACTTTCCATGTTTTGCACCTATATTACTTCATGAGGTGTATATACTATCTTTGAAATTTTATATCATTAATATCCTTATTTTCATGTTATTTTAATCTTCATTTAATTTCATTTCCTTATAGGGGGAGTATGTTTTAAAGTTACCAAGTTGTAAGAGTTTATTGAAACAATCTCATCGCTTTTCAAGACTGTTTATGTTTATGCATCATTGGATGAAATATTATGATTCATATCTTAATAAAATTCATTAATTTTATTATCCTCTATTTATTCATTAAATATTCATGTATTGGTACCATTTTCCCCACTCATTGGTACATAATACAGTTAAGAAAGTGTTTTTAATATAGCCAGACTTTAGCCTCTCTTCAGTCAAAAATCTATGTTCATTAAAAACCATGTATTCTAAAAATGGTTTCCAATAATATTTTAATAATATTCTATGAACATTAAAATAAATTTTTACCTTATTATCTTTTACCAATTTTTTAAAATGAATATTCTTATTGCTTTCCAAACAGGTCATTTTTCTAACCTTTTTAGCGTGCCAAAGGAATGCTCTTTTTACCTCATACGAAATGTAAGGATTTACCCACCCTCAATTATTTGAATCCTTATTTTCATGTTTAAAAGGATATTTTTTAAGAAAATATTTTTAAAATATATTTTCAAAGAAATAGTTTTCAAAAGTTTTTCAGGAACCTATTTATGTTTTCCAAGGAAAAAGGATTTCAAAATGATTTCAAGGGTTCCTTTATAAGTTTTTGAGTTTATTTTCATTAAAATGGTTTTCAAAAGTTTTTAAATTTTAAGAAGAATCTTTTTTAAAGGAGAAAGGATAATTTACTTATAAATTTTTTTAAAATATATTTAAAAATTGTTTCTCATCTAAGATAACATCCATTGGTGTTACTCATTTCTTTATGGGAGAATGATTCAATGTTTCCATTCATATTATTTATATGAATGATTTACATTTTATGGAATGATGGTTACAAAATCTGAATTTCTTTCATGGGTTATATGTCTATGAAACCTACTTCTTTTCATGGGTTATATGTCTATGAAAGGATTATGAAAACTATTTATCTGTTCACAAGTTAAGGTATGATTTCATGTTTTTGAAATCCATTTCATTTTATGGGTATGATATGATTGTTTATGATTTTGGGTCACATGTATGTATGATTTCATTATGATATAAATGGGACCTATATCTCCCTCCAATTCATTAAGTAATGATAAATGTTTTATGATCTCAAAGGGTTCAAGGGAGTGAATCCCATTCCCGAAACAAGAGGGTGCATGGGAGGACATCCTAATCACGAAATAAGAGGGTACACGGGAGGACTTCCCAAGCCCGAAATAAGATGGTACATGGGAAGACATCCCATTCCTGAAATAAGAGGGTACATGGGAGGACATCCCAAACTCAAAATAATAGGGTCCACGGGAGGTCATCCTATTACCTAAGTAGGTAGACAGGTGATTAACCCAAGCCTAACATGTTACAAATGCCTTGGTAGGATGCCTTGACATAGGGTTTTTATATGCCTATGTGTCTTCCAAAAATTCTAACTCTTATTCTTATATTATTCTTTCATGGATCATGTTATTTATTTCTATATGATTCATGTGTTATGATCTAAAAGTATTTATTCCATGATTCATGTTTATGATTTTTGATATGTAAGGTATGATATTCTAATGATCATGATCATTTTCTCATACCCTTATGTTCATTATATTATTTTGAATTTTCTTTATTTACCCTTACTGAGGATTTTATCTCACCCCTTTCATGTGTTTACCTTACCGAGGTTATGAAGAAAGGTTTTTATGTTGAAATACTAAGGTGGAAGATCTTTGTGGTAAACATTGAAGATATTTCACTGAGTTAGAAGATTTTTGTTCCAAGTTTCCAAAGACACTAAACTAATATGGTATTTGGGCATCTTTTTTCTAATGTTTTATATATTTAGAAAAACTAATTTATTCTCTATGTATATTAATACTAGGTTGTTATAGTTGGTATTAGAGAAAAGGTTTATTTATCATTTGGAAGCTATGATGAGAAAACTCTAGCGAGAACCCAAAGGATATGTCCAAGGATAAGTTTAAGGATAAGGATAATTATAGGAAAATGTCTTGGAATTTTTGTAAAGGATAGAGTGATTGCTTTCCTAGAAATACATATCTATATAGATACTAAAAGTGAATATGGCTCTAGTATAGATGTAACTAGGGTTAAAAACTCTGATAATATGTTATGGGCCTAATTCTGGTTAATCTGTTACATGACTATTGTCCTTACTTCACACTTGGTTTTTCACTCCCAGGGGATATGCTTTGGAAATTCAAAAAATCTTTAAGAACCATCATGAAGGATTTAAATAAAATTTTGGTATGAATAACCTAGGATAAAACTATGTTTTCATAGATTAAAAATTATTATCCATGATTTCAGAACCCTATAAGTAATTTTTCATGATTATATGGTATCTCAATATGATAAATGTTTCTAACAATATGATTTCTGGTTTTAGTCAATAGAGATAACTAGAAGGAACATGGTTAAAATTTATTTTTTTAGATGTGGAAAGTATGGTAATTATACAAATAGATTTCCCAATTGAAAATATCATAAAGAGAATCTGGAAGGTGGTATGAGTATTGGTTATTATTATGAATATAATGAGACTGAAAATGACATGTGAAATTTATTTAGTGTTCTTCCATAATTGTTTACATTAAACAAACAAGAATTATTAGATTAAGTTTTAGGGAACTTAAGAATGGTTCATATTTCCTATTATAGGAAATATGTATTAAGGAATAAGTTGATGAAGCCTGAGTAATGGTTTAAAAATAAGTTTGGAATAATTAAGTATTTATGTTTTGGAATTAAAATATTATGTTATATGAATCATGAAATATATAAGAATTTTTATTATAATTTTTCATTAAGGATTTAAAAGTGAATGTTGAACGATGATGAAGAAATAGAAATTTGACTTCATATAAAGGTGATATTTTGATTAGGTGAAGGTAACCCTTGATTAATGCCTAAAGTTGAGATAATTATGTTTGAATAAATATATGTTTAATATGGATAATTTAAAAAGATGGTATGGATTACCCTATAACTGATTATTGAAAAAGTTTGTTATGACATCATAGATGAAGTTTACAACCTCTTGGATTTAAAGAATATATTCAATAATTATTAGAATAAGTAAATTGCATGTTTTTCAAAATTATTTATGGTAATTTAATTTATTAACATGTTTCAAGGGAATATAAGATTAGGGTATTCACAAGTTTGGAATGTGACAACCAAGTGGTACATTACGATATATGGGGAATCAACGTTATGCCAATTTCATCAATTCCAAATCTTTGAATTTTAATATTTAAAAATGATTATATGGTTAACCATTTATGGAAATATTGTGTTAAAATTCATATGAATTTAGTACGATTAAAGTGTTATCCCACCATTTGAGGATTTATGCATATTGGATAGCCTATTTAAACTACCCTGTGTTGATGATAACTACTGACAAATGGGATGTCATATCATGGATCTCATGCTCTTATAGTACTTCAACAATGAAAAAGTCAAATTCCTTTTTAGATAAAGAGGTAAATTGGATCAACTAACAACAAAGACTGGCGTTGTTATGAAATCATGCAAGTATATCTTTTTATGAAAAGTATTCAAATTTATGAAAAAGTATCTCGAAACAAAAAAAATTCATAGTACCTTCTTTACCGGTGAATTAGAAGGTCCCTTATGTCATCATAGATTTACGGCCTTGTGATTATTAACTTTCTCCTAACCTTGTTCTCTATCACTCTCCATCAGAAAATGATGGTAATATTTCTATTACATGTCTAAGTTTTCACTTCCCATCTATGTTCTCCTATGTGGGAATCTCTTTATGAGTTTCTTTGGGTAACCATTATGGTTTTAACTTTACTTTTTAAGGGATGTTGTAGTATTAATTTTTACGATGTGGGTTTATATGAATGAAACTTTCAAGTATTAAACCTTTTGATACACTAGGATAATTTTGAGGGAAAATCTATTTTAAGGTGGGTAGAATTTAATACCATGAGATTTTTTGAAATATTTTTTTTCAAATTAATTTAATCTCTTATATTTTTCATTTCACACAACACTAAAAATAGTTTATTTTATATTAAAGAACTATGTATTTTTTGTGTTATACACACCATAAATTTAATTATTCACTACAAACAACATAAATTTTAGATTTCTCTACATGAAACATTGAGATTAGCTTGAGTTACATGCAATATTGACTTTCCTCAATGGCTTACATAACACGCAAGTACGAGTGTTACCGATCAATAATTTTTTATTATAATATTGTTATAGGATATAAAATGGACATTAAATTAAATATAAGAGGATTAATCAACTTATGAATATATATATTTTAATACATTTGTTACCTATTTATTAGAAAAGAATATAGAAACCAAATGAATATAAAAAAACTAATTTTGTAAAAGTCTATTTTTATGTGAAAAAGAGGAGTTAAATTAATAAGTTAATTTAATTAATAATAGAGAATTATATTAATTTAATTTATATATTATATATTTAAAAAAATATTTTTTATAATCATCCAATATAATTGATAGATATAAGATCAGAACAAACCCAATTTTATGCTTAAAATCCTATATTTTTGTAAAGGTATTTTTACCGCCTTTTAATAGAGAACCCATTTTAAATAAAAATTTTGGACTTTTACATATTTAATTTTTTAAAATAAAAATCATATTTTAAATTAAAATATAAAAATTATGTTAGGATAAATTTCTGGTATTTCTATAAGGTTTCATTTTTCAATGAATAGTTAAAAATACCGAATTTTAATTCAAAACTTCTTTTTCTTATAATTCATTTATAAGGTTAAATTATATTTAAAATTGGTTGTAAATTATAATTATATCATAATTTTATAAATTAATCAAATTTAGTTCATTTCAATAAATTTTACTTTGAAATTGGGTATACAAACTTTTGGACATTTTGACTTTAAAAACTCGCAGTGTCGTCCCCTCAACAGGGTTATTTTTAAATTAATTTATGCCAATTATGTAATTAGAATTTAGAAAAATGGATTCCATATTTGTATTAATAATAAATTATAATTTCTAATAAGGTAAAATTTGTTTTTGACCAAAAATATTAGTGAAAGTGATTAAAATTAACTATAATGATTAAGAGAAAAAAAAATTAACAAAGTACTAAACCTTAAATTTAAGACACAAAACGACTTAGAAACATATCCAACACCTATTTTATGGACATTATTCTTCCATAAAACATCCATTATATAGATTTATTGTTTTTTAATGACTTTTTTTAGGTAAAAACGTGGGTACGCCTAAGTTTTTTTCAAAAATGCCAAGTGTGTCCTTTCCCTTCCTTATAAAAGGCTACCACCTATACCTCTTATACACACCTCTCAAACCACTTAAGTTTGGAAACTATCTACCCAATAAACTTTCTGAAATCCCTATCTTCCTCATAGAAGCATCCCCTTATGAAGAAAGAAATAAAATGAAGCCTTTTTTTACAAACCAAAAAAAGTTACCCGATTAAGAGGAGGTTTGTACGAGTATGACGAGAGTTAAGACACAATGTAAGGAGATTTCATCTAGATTTTTATTTCCATGATATACATTATTTATTACCCATTCCTATTTTTTGTGTATACTTAATATGGATGTATTATTTATTCTTATACTTAAATTTATTGATATTTACATATCCATTTGATGAAATTTCTTTCATGGGGATTATGTTTCAAAAGTTACCAAATTTGTAAAGTGATTTTGTCTAAATTTTTCTTCTTTGAGACACATGTCATGTTATGCACCTATATTTTTTCATGAGTTTTATATAATACCTTTTAAATTTTATATAATTAATATCCTTATTTTCATGATATTTTAAGCTTCATGTAATTTCATTTTCTCACAAGGGGAGTGTGGTTCAAAGTTACCTTGTGGTGAGGGTTTATTGAAACAATCTCATCGATTTTAAAGATTGTTTATGGTTATGATTCCTTTGATGAAATAATATGATCCATCTCATAAGAAAATTATTTAATTCTCTTCTCCTTGGGGTATTCATTATATATTCATGTATTAGTACCATTTTTCCACTCCTTGGTACATAAGATAGTTAAGAAAGTGTTTTTAAGAAATATCAAATTTACCCTCTCTTCGGTCAGAAATCTGTGTTCATTCAAAATAATTTTGTATAAAAATTTTTCCAATAATATTCTATTAATATCCTATGATCAATAAAATAAATTTTTAACCCTTTTTCTTTTACTAATGTTTTCAAAGGAATCTTTTTTTCATTTTCTGAAAATGGAATCTTTCTATCCTTTTTACCGTGCAAAAGGGATATTATTTTTACCTCGTACGATATATATGGATTTACCTATGATCAATTATTTCATGATTTCTTTTCGTGTTTAAAAGGTTAATTTTTAAGAATTTTTTCTAAATTATATTTTCAAATAAAGGGTTTTGAAAACGTTTTCAATCTCTACTACATTTTTTCCAAGGAAGAAGGCTTTCAAAATGTTTTCAATGATTCCTTTATTATTTTTCAAGTTTATTTTCCTAAAATGGTTTTCAAAAGGTTTTACATTTTAAGAAGCACTTTTTTTAAATGAAAATGGTTAATTTTCTCATAAAGTGTTTTTAAAAGATCTTTAAAAATTATTTCTCATATAATATAACATCCATTGGTGTTACACATGCCTTTCTGAGGGAAATGATTCAATGTTTATATTCATATTTTTTTCTCTGAATGGTTTATATTTTATGGAATGATGTTTACAAAATGATTCTCTTTCGCATGTTATTTTTCTATGAAACTCACTTCTTTTCATGGGTTATGATTTGATTAAATGATTGTAAAACATATTTTTTTTCCAAAGGTTAAGGTGTGACTTCATGTTTATGAAACCCATTTCATTTCTTTGGTTGTGATATGATTATTTTTTATTTTTTGGCACATGTATGTATGATTTCATTATGATATGGGTGGAACCTATATCACCCTCCAATGCATTGGGTAATGATAATTGGTTTATTAGATCAAAGGGTACATGGGAGGGTATCCCAATCCTAAAACAAGAGGGTACACGGGAGGACATCCCATGCCCAAAACAATAGGGTACATGGGAGGACATCCCAAGCCTAAAACAAGAAGGTACATAGAAGGAAACCCCAATCCCAAAACAATAGGGTACATAGGAGGACATCCCAAGCCTGAAACAAGAGTTTATATGGGAGAACATACCAAGCCCAAAACAATAGGGTTCATAGGAGGGCATCTAAATCCTAAAGTAGGCACATTAGTGATCAACCCAATCCTAACATGTTACAAATTCCTTAGTAGGACACCTTGACATTGGGTTTTTATATTCTTATGTGTCTTCCACAAATTCCAAGTCTCATTCTTATATTATGCTTTCATGGATAATGTTATTTATTTATTTATGATTCATGTCTTATGATCTACTAGTATTTATTCCATGATTCATGTTTATGATTTTTTATATGAAGGGTATGATCTTCAAATTATCATGATCATGTTATCATACCCTTATGTTCATGATATTCTTACATTTTTCCTTCATTTAACCTTAATAAGCATTTCAGATCACCCCTTTTATGTTTTTCCCTTCTTGAGGTTATGAAGAAATTTTTTTAAGTAAAAATACTAAGGGGAAGATATTTCAGTGAGTTTATATATTTTTGCTCCAAATTTCCAACGGAACTAAGCTAATATGGTCATTTAATATTGGTTCATTATAAAAGGGACTGGATTAATGATTTTATAGATCCATTTACTATTTTATTTTATTTTTATATCTTCCATAATCATCCTAGTGGGTGGTTTTTTTATATGTATGATATGGTCATTTGGGTCTTCATTGAATTTTATTTTATTATATAATTCTTCATTTTACTTATTATTTCCACTCAATTGTATTTTTATGATATTTAGTTATTTACTTATGGTTGTTCACTTTGATATGGGGGTACATTCTACTCACATTTTCATTTTAGACCCTATACTACTAGTCTGAAGCCTCTAGCGTACAAGGAGGCATGCTTAAGGATTTTTGGTGAACCAACTTGGGGCACCAGTTTAGTGGAATATGGGTCGGTACATTACAAAGTTTTATTAAATCATTTTACTTTCCTATTACTTTACTAATTAGGTATTTTTATACATGAGATATAGGAATATGCCTGAGCTTGTGATGTATATTGGGCTAGTGCCTCATGAACACCTATTCCAGTAGGAAGTCTAAGTTACCAAGGGATAGGATTAATGTTCTGAATTTTTGATTTTATGGTTGTACGTGATTTTTTCTTCACGTCACACATAGGTTTTTTGGATTTTATGGTTTATGATGGATTTTAGGGTCTTTTCCCATTGTCAAGAGGCATGTGAATTGGTTTTTAATATTGGACTACAAAGGTAGGAGGGGTCTCATGTATCATGTTAAGCATGTAGTATCCACTTGTTATAAGCCTGATGGTGTTTTATTTTATGGATTTAATTTTTATGTTAGGTTATGTGGATAGATAGTGATATTCTCATCGATGATTATTTTGGTGTAGTCCTAGTGCACAGTTGGTACAGTGACCCAATTGGGTTAGTGAGGTATAAATGTATAGCTGTCAAACCCTTGTTGGAGGTTTCGGTGTGAGGTTGGTAGTATATTCGAGTCCTCTAGGGAGTTGTCTGGTGGGTATATTCTCAAAGAGGATTGGTTCCCTAGTTGTGTTAGTGGTTTGGTATGTGATACATTTATGTCATGAGACCCTGGAGATGGGTGTTTTTGACTTGTTGATGTTGTGTGATATTGGTATGGGAGCATGTTTGATGTTCTGAGAATAAAGACCTTTTTGCATGACTCTAGTTTTTGGAGTGGTGTCATTTGGATTTAAAGGGTGACATATAAAATAGGTCAGCTAGGATATGTGTGATTTTGGTTGTGAAAGGTAGGGATAAATGTTTTGGACCTTCAGTAATAGTGAAAAATGGTTTCATCCTAATATTGTGTTTTGTAACCTAAGATTCCTTGGTCTTAAGGAACAGAACCTGAGTGCTAGTAGCTTAGTCTTGTGGTTGGATTCTATAAGGGTGGAATGTTTGGGTGTTTATCCTAGGAAATGGATGTACAAACAGGTAATCATAGTGGCTTCATTTGCATCGGGATCATAAGAGGTTCTTGGGGAAAAGTGGGTTTGTGTGGATGAGTTTGTTGTCGTGGGAATCGTGCATGAAAGTTTTTTTTAGTTTGAGGCTCATAGAGGTGTCTAGTTTTCATGATATGGTACATACTTGGAGTGTAGGTGTGGTGGTGGAATGTGTCTTTTTTTATGGAAGGACTAATTTGGGGCCTGTATGGGTCAGCTCTGGATGTGCCTTCATGAACAAGGTTTTCATTTAGTGATATGCTTTTGGTTTTGGAAGGAACCAAGGGTTGTCTTCATTGGGTGAGATAAGAATGTGGGTTAGGAATTGCTGGTGAATTGGTCTTGTGAACTGAGATTTCATGAGACATGACTTGATGAGGTAATAAAAAGATTTTATGGACGAGTTACACAAGGACATAAAACGGTTAAGTGTCGATGGGATCTTCGATCTATGAATGGTTGGTGGTGCACTGTGTTGTTTGGTTTGTAGATCAGGTATTACGAGAGAATATGCCTGATATGCTTGAGTAGAGTAGGAATCCATGAATAGGCTGAAAACCAAAGTGAATGTGATGATATGGTTATGGGAAGGGTGGCACGGGACCTTTTGGTGAGTATGTAATGTCCCTACAGTGAGAGGTGACATCCAGAATAGATTGGTTATAGTGGTGTTCTCCGATGACATCTTAGTGTACTCTTAGTTAGTGACGATCATGTCTAATTCCATGAAATCATCCTATGTATGTTTGGAGAACAATATATATACACCTATAAACCATCAGGTCTTCTAGTTGGATATGATGCCACTTGGAGGTTATGCTCATGGAGCAGTCTATGCGGAACTGTATGGTGGAAAGAGAACCATTGAATTTTTTTTTAGTGAGGTCCATGGGATATAATGGATATATAAGAATATGATGGGTTCCATTATCGGATGCTAATATTGGAAATAGATGATGTTCTGTTTGGTCACTCGAGATGGCCATGTCTAATTCTTGAGTTATCAGTGGTCAGATTGTGGGCTGAAGTAGTTGAGTTTGTTTAGATGAGTAATTGATGATAAAAATCCTATAGTGGAGAGAGATATATCAATTATGGAGGTTGGAACCTTATGTTTTATGGGTTATAGGTGTGTTGAACTAATCATGGATAGGTCATGGTGGAATTATGGTTTTGGTGAACAACTATGAGGTGCATGCTAAGATTCGGTATAGAATGTTAGTGGGAGATCAGTTGTGGTAGATGGTCAAGTAAAGCATTGTCTTTAGGATAGATACAGTTCTATAAAATAGTTCGGGCGTGGACTTCAGTGGTCATGTTGGGTTATTTTGGAATGCCTCAGGGTGTGAGGGTATATGAATCATGTGGGATGGTGGTAGACTGAAATATGGAGTCGGGTGCTTTGGGAACGAGTTTTTTTAGGGTATTTTGGCTAGAATTAGTATAGAATGTGGGTTTGGAAGGTCATAAGATACTTCCAATGTGTATTTTGGGAATGAAGGGTGTGTTTTGGGTTTGAGTGGGCTTTCGATGAAAATATAGGTTGTTCTCCTTTTTTGAATGGACAATGGGGATATGTCTACTTCAGTTGGTTTTCAATGATGGGGATGGGTGCTAATGATTATTGTCATTCTAGTTGTTTTTGGGTCATGGTAAGTTACAAACTACATCGGGTGCTTGGTGGGAGTGTGATTTCAGGTTGTGCGGGCCTTCCTAATGGAAAGAGTGTTACATATTAGAAGTTGGTGGATATAAGATGATTATTATAGTGAGGAGAACCATAGATTTATGGTTGATTGAGTGATGTTGTAATAAATTTTTCTATTTAATGGGATCATTTAATCACCATATTAGTGTTTTAGTTTTGAAAATAGGTGTTAGCTGGTTGTTTTGTCTGATCCAAGGCCTTGAGTTGGAATTTTTTCCATGGTAGTGTTTCAAGATACTGAAAGATGAATGAGTTTTATGGTCAAATTGTGGATACCAGTGTAGTTTGGGTGGTATATATGGATAACCACTAAGAATTATCAAGGATGATAAGTATTATGGTGGGAGTTTGTAAGATCATGCATCTAGAAAGATCAAAAATCCCTAAAGGAAATTTTAACTTTCATTACCGGAAGGGTCAAATATTGAATTAAGACTTAGAATGAGATCTTAAGAGTTTGGATGCCTTAGAGTGGGTATTTTAGATGAGGAATGATTCTCTAGAGTTCTTCTAGCTGTTCATATGATCTTCGAAGGATTTAGGTTAATTTTTGGGAGTTATGTAGTTCTCTAAAAGGGGTGCATAGTTTAGTGTACAAGGTTTAGGAGAAACTATGTGACACCTTGATGATCCATAGGCTTTTAATTCATTTTAAACTGAGAATGGTTGAGTTTAACATTTAGATCAAGATTTGGTTTAAACCATGTGAGGAAAATGGAGGTGAGGCTGAGTTGGTTCTAAGGCATGGAACATGGGCTGCGAAATGTTTAAGAAAAAATATGCACCTTACTATAGTGGGGAGGCAGTGCCGATATCACAGTTAGCACATGTTTTTACAAAAATGTGGCACAACCATGCGATGCTATGGGTTTGGACAGTAGGGGTGAGCATGGTTGTTGCATAGTTTTGACAACTGTGCTACCAAACCATATAAGTGGTGGTTTTGGTCAGAGCCAACCCCACGATTGGTGCATGGTTTGGAAAATTGTATGGCCAAATTGTGAGACTACCTAGATTTCATTAAAAATGGATATTTTACCAAAATTCCCCCCTCATGTTTTTGAACTCTTCCAATCCATTTATCCTCTATTCCAAGCATGAAAACCATGGGCTCTCCATCCCCCCTCCTCATTTTCCCTCCTTCAATTTTGGGGGTGTTTTCTTGGAGTTTCCATGGCATTTGAGGCAATTTATCCTCATCTGGTGGTTTCCTTCCTTCCTCCTCTAATTTCTCTATAATTTTGGATTTCTCTAGATAGGTTTTTCTAACTATTACACTAAATCATGGTGCAATTTTCTATTTTTAATGGTGCTTCTAGTGGGTGTGGGTAGAGGAGATCCTGAGATGGATTACACGCTTCATTACAAGGCGTTTCATTAAGATATGTGATCAAGGTGAATATTAATAGGTTTTTTCTAACATTTTAATTTAATTAGTAGTTTAATTGCTATATCTTCTTATGGATTTGTCCATTAATGTGGTAAGGTTTGTGTCTTGGGTCTTATGAGTATGGATGGGTTCGGTTTCAGTGTATCATGATGACCTGATGAGTTTTCCAACATTATGCCATGTTTGGTTTTGGTCAATTAATTAATTATAGTTTATATAATTAATTGATTGTGGTTATATGGGGTGATACTGTATCCCAAATGGTTTTAAAGATCTCTATTTTGTTTCGAGGGGTTTCGGATTATTCTTGGAAGGGTCTCGATAAGGCCTACGTGTTTTGGGAAATTTTTTGGAAAGATTCATTGATGAGGTAGGTGGTCTAAGAGCTTTACCCATAGTCTTGTTAATTTTTTTTCATGCATATGTGTTGTGGGACTTAAATCCCATGAGTGGAATGTTTTCTTACTTGTTTTAATTAAATTATTTGGGTGATGAGCTTAATCTAATTATGCTCATTGGATGATTAGATTAAATAGAAAAATGGCTAATGGGTAGAGGTTATAAATAAAGGGGTGTGACTCTTAAGGAGATGAAATGTGGGGTTTTATGGGTTGGATTTTTTGAAATTCCTATGGAGCCTGTGAAATGGTTTAAAATATTTTCATTAGTCTTTAACCTAGTTTTGGGCGTCAAAGGGGGAAAACTGTGTATTGAAATTTTTCTAGTTTTGAAATGGGGTGTTAAACTGAAAATGGATTATATAAAGGGGTTTAAAATGGATTTAAAATGTAAATTATAAATGGATGTGAGGGTGTATATTTAGTGAAATTTTTTTAATGAATCTTATGATGAATTTAGTGGAAATTTAGTCCATTTTTCTTGTTTGTCTTCAAAGATAAGGATCCATGTTTGAAAAGGGGTGATTTCAAATTTTTAACATGGGTGTTTGGTTTACTTTCATTTGGATTGTCAAAAAGGGTTGTTCTTGGTAAAGGATTTTTTGGTTTGAAGGTCCACATAGACTTTAGTAAGTGATAATGGTTTAGAATGGGTTTTTGTGTTTTTCATGAATGTTTTTTTTATATGATGTTGATCTTAGTATTTGAGAAATTATGGAATGAGTGTTGTATATATGCTTCAGGCATAGGAATTATATTATGGATATAGTGTTAAAATGAGTCTCTATAATCTAATAGTATACATCATGGTTAGTTATATAGACTAATTTTATGGGTGATGATAGTATATTGTGTAGAAAAGGATGTTGGAATGATTCCCCTTCTCTATGGGAAGGGCTATATTGATTCTCTAAACAAGACTGATGTTATGCCTAGAAGGATGCTAGAATGAGGTTATGGGAACTACAATTATGTTTTTCGATGGGTTAGATAGAAATAATGTTCAATATCAATTCTAATAGTTGGTTTATTCTTAGGTTCTAGAAGGATTCTCCATCCACATTTGATATTAATGATGATATTTTATGTAAATTCCAGACTAACATTCCAAGCATATATTGTTTGGGTGCTTTAGAAAGGTATCATGGGTGTAGGTATTATTATTTCCTAAGTTAAATGAAAAGTGACCCCCCTACCATGAAATTTTTTTATACCCCATATCTTTTGATTTAGAATACTGTTTTAGGTTGCTTCATGTTTCATTGTCCTTGTTTTTACCTTAAAACCATTTTTAGTGGGTATTGGATGAGATGTCATGTTCCTTGGTTATGTCTCCTTTCTGTACAGTTTATTTATTCCACTGTTATCTCCATACACTATTTCACTGACTAGTACTTACTTTAGAAAACATTAGTGGTGGCATACTGATTTTTACTCACACCCTTCTTAGGCCTCCATTTCACTTGGGTACCTGAGAAGCTCTCGCATGTTTTCTACAGGCATAGATTTGGGTGGAGGCCTATATTTAGTACTGTTCGTCAAGAAAGATTTCTTGAGTGGTATTAGATGACTGGAGGAACTGTATTGGTGATGCTATGGAGAATTTTTTCCCTTTTCTTTTATTTTGGTATTTTATGTAACTAGCCCAGTGTGAAGTTGTTTATATGTATAATATAGTTTTCCAGGACTTTAATGCATTTCATTTTATTGTAGAATGATTTAGTTTATTTATTCTTTTTTCTAAATTTTATGTTTATGCTATTTGGTTATTTACTTTTGTTGGTTCATTATAATATGGTGGTATAATCTCCTCACAGTTCCATTTCAAACCCCGCTGCTAGTCAGCATACTATAGAGTATAAGGAGGAATGCTTGAGGTCATGTGGCAAACTGACTTGGAGAACTGGTTTAGTGGCCTCCAGATTGGGACGTTGTAATAGGGCTGATTATGAGTATTGGAGTGAAATAATGAAAACCTTTGTTATTGATACTGGTGTGGATAACTTTTTTGTGGTGAATAGAGATTATAAAATCCCTAAAAATGAAGTTACTACTTTTATAAATCAATATAAGATTGAATATCAACTAAATTATCATGTAAGATATACTTTATTGTGTTATATGAAAAGGAATATCTATATTTAAATATCTTCTTTTGAGTCTAAAAATATTATTAGGAAAAAATTTAAGTTACTCCTTTTGGTACTTCTAAGGTGATTGAAACCGAAATATTTCTGCTATTGGTAGATTATAAATCTTTTGATTTTATTCTTGGTGAATTTGTTTCTAAGATGCATCAAAGATTTATGAAAATTTTGAATAGTTTAAAATATTTTAGTGAAAAGTATATTAGTAATAAAATTATTTTAGAAAATATCATTGAAATTATTTATGGAGAATGGGAGTCAAAAATAAATGCTTTAGATTATATAAAGAGCATAACAAATTTGACCATGGATGATTTAATTAAAACACTCATGTGGAATGAGGGTTTACTAAATGGAGATATTGATAATATGAATAAAAATAATGGATAATTATCTTTTTCTACTACTTAAAATGTTACTAATAAGTTTATTTCATCTGATAAATTTTTTAAGTCTTCGATGAAAAATAAAGTTATAGTTGAAATAGAGAGTAATTCTTCTGAACGGTCTGAGGATAAGTTATAAATTCTTTCTAAGATAATTAAAAATATTATTATGAAGAAAGACTTCAGATATAAGTATAATAAGAGTCATAAGGATATAAATTGAAAGTATTATTCAACAAAAATGATTTTTTATGAGTGTAAGAAGGCTAGTCATATAAGACTAAATTATCCTAAGCTGAAGATAAATGATAATAAGGATATAAATTTTGAGAGGAATTATAATAATTTGTAAATAAATAATTTTAAGAAAATTATAAAAGAATCAAATACTTTTTGTGATAGTAGAGGTGATATTTCTTTATTAAATTCATCAGATAGTGAAATTAAAGATCATAAAAATATTAGTTTCTTTTCTGAAATTCCAAATAATAATAATTTCATTATGGAAACTTTATATTCTGAAAACTTAACTAATCTTACTTTGAACACTAATTATCTTGATATTGAAAATAAAACAACACACATGGTTTCCTAGGTGGGGGTGCACTATTTGGAAAAATGTGCACCTCTACTAGGGGTACATGATTACTCCTTAGAGGGGCATGGTTTAAAAAAATGTGCACTAGACGTTCAATCCCTCTCTATCTATGGTTTCATGATTTCCTAGGGTAGAGCTCGTGGTTTGGCAATACCGTGCGCCAACCGTGCACTACCCAAAATCCCTCCAAAAACTTCCAATTTTCACCCAAATGCACCCAAGATAAAATACAACAAAAAATAATTAAAACAAGGAAAACAGGTACCTATAACCTAGTCTGATAAATCTCTAGAAAAGGTTCGGATCTTATAATATTGGTTGTTCCAAAAATATGAATGGGAATAAGGATTTATTTAATAAGATTATTAAAATGAAAGGAGGATAAGTTATCTTCGGTGACAATTCTCAGGGAGAAACACTACAAAAAATTAGACTATTTGTGATGGGGTGTTTGCAACGGGACCCTGTGGTAAAAAGTTATTTGTGATGGGGTCCCATTGCAAATAGCCCGTTGTAGAAAATAGCATTTCAAATAGAATTTGTTGTGACGTACCGTCGCAAATATTTTTTCCAAATTTTTTAAAAACCTTATTACGACGGGCCCGTCGCAAATAACTTAAAAAATAAAAAATATTAATATTAATAAAATTGAATAAATTAATATCAATAATAAAATAATATAAATAAAATAATATTAATAAAGTAATATTAAAAAATAAGATTAATAATATTATTATTATAATAGTAAAATAATATTTTAATATAATAATAATAATAAATAATAATAATAAAATTAATGTTAATAAAATTAATAAAAATAATAATAAAATAATAAAATAATAAAAACCACAATATTCAGAAAAATATAAAAAAAAATAAATAATAATTTTAATAAAATAATAAATAAATAATAAAAATAATAAAATAAATAAATAAATCATAAACTAATAAAATAATAAAAAGTTAAAAAATTTAATATTCATAACAATATAAAAAAATGTAGTATATAGAAATGTAAATATATAATATTATAAAAAATATTACAGTCAAATGTTTTATCATAAAAAGTAAATATATCATTGAGGGGGAAGGTCATTTGAAGGATTTGGAGGAGATGGAGGATATGGTAGAGGGAAATTCATCCCTAAACTTGGAGTCAGACATTTCATGTACTCCATCGTCTATTTGTACAGTTGCTGAGGCCATCATCACATCTCCTCATGTTGTTGCTGCTTTTGTTGAAAGAGATCTTCCTGCTCCCTATGAATACTCTCTATAAGATCGCCCTAAACCCACAGTTTCTCTTGATACTGTGAAGTAGATGATTATGAATCTCTGTGGGCTCCTCTCGAGTTGCAAACCGACATCGCATAAGTACCATAATAACTCACATGCGTCAATCAAGAGCTGATACTAACAACTCGGGCTTCCTTGAAGGCATACAGGGTTGTTTGCAACCATGTTACCTCATAAAATCATGTTGCACTGGTCTGATCCTCAGTTTCAACCTGACTCTCAGTCTATGTCTGAGATGTCGCAGTCTCATCTTACTCCTTCAATTGCAATTAAAAATTAAAATAATTAAATTATTATTTCTAGCTAATTTTAAAACTCAAAAATAAATTATATTGACCACAATATGACTCTAGCAATGACCTCTAATCTCTCCAGTGATAGGATCCTTGTACATCCTTATATAATCATCAAACTCCACAATATTGTGATGTTAGTCTTCCTATATGAATATTAAATAAACAATTTACATTTAACGTAATGTAAATTAATTAAAAAAGGTACTTACCATATGTTCCTTATGCGTACTGAATGTACGAATACCAGCTCGATGTGTCACCTCTTGTCTCCCCCAATTCTGTCGACCTATTGATGATCTCCTCTAAAAACAACCACTCATCCAGTGTGAACATAATCCATCCCAAACCAAAGATGAAATATAATTAGGTCCGTGGATGAAACAAGACTCATCAAACTCTTCAAATCATGATTTTCTCATTGTTTTCCTCCTCAATTTGTGCGAAAACTGACAACAATGATCTCACATATAGTACGGACATGATTTTGGACCACAAATGCTTTTTTATCTCTTATATAGTAAAAACATGATTTTGGACCATGTGTACTCAAGACAGATAAATGTCGTACGCTGTTAAGTCGCTAATTGTCAACTTCAATGTAGTTTTTATTAGAAAATTTTGTTTCACAACAACATCATATGTACTTATAAAATTACTCCACAATGAATTTAACTCCTCAATCAATGGTTTCAAATAAACATCAATATTCTTTTACGGATGTCCTGGAATTAATAAGTTCAACAAGATATATGGAACCTTCATAAATATCCAAAGAGTTAAATTTTATGGAGTTATAAATATAGTCCAACATGAATATTAACTAATGTAAGAACCAAATGGATAAAAATCATCATTTGAAAGAGCCAACCGCGTTTTTCGGGCTTCTGAATAAAAATACAGATGTACTTGGTCAAAATGTTTCCATAAATCCTCATCAGAGGGATGATTTAAGCTTTTAAAAGTTAAAATATTGGTTTTGTGTTATGAAATCAATTTCATTGTATTATGAGACATAAATAAATGCTGCAATCTGGGTGTAAGAAAGAAATACCTCAACTTTTTCACAGGAATCAATCCATACTTCCCTAGTTGATCCTCTTTATACCTTGATTATCTACATGTGGGACAATTATCCAATGACTCGTTTTCACCACAATATAAGATGAAATCATTTTAATATGCATGAATCTTCTAATAACTAATACCCATATTATGAACTAGCCTCTTTCTCTTATAGAAATTTATAGGCAACACATTTCCTCTAGGTAATGATTTTTTAACAAAAGAGAATATATGATCAAAACATCTATTTGACATTCCAATATTTGATTTAATTGTCATAAATTTTTAAACTACTTCAAATATTTTTATCTTACATACAGGATATAAATCATCCTCAACGAACCTCAACGACTCATAAAATTGAGATAGTTCCAATTCAGTAGTTAAATCAATATCATCCTGAGTTTCAATTTTTTGAAAAGACAGACCTACCACATCATGTACCAATTTTTCAGACAGTGATGGATCCCGAACCAAATTATTAGTATCTTCTCTAGAACTGCATTCACCATGTTGATAACTAAAAACATAATCTGTTTGAAAGCAAAAATTTAATAGATGACCCCCAACATTTTCAAATGTGTCAAACATACTCATACCACTTTTTTTACATATACACATAATTCTCCCTTCAAAAACAAAATATGTTTTTGATGATTAAAATGATAAGAAAGTTCCAACACACTCAATATATATAGGATTTATATCAGAACCTTCACTAATATAAAAATACCCTATACCAACAGTTCAGAAGAATGTTGGTCGGTTTGGGGTTAGGATAAGTCTATACCAATGGTTTTGGGAAAACCGTTGTTATAGGTCATATGAAAAACAAATACCAACGGTTTCATAAAACCGTTGGTATAGGTAATTCAAAAAAACCCAGCTTAGTTTTGATCCCAGCACCTCCTGTTTATAATTCAATGACTAACCTAACATGAATTTTTTTAACATAATTTCATAAATATATATATATATATATATATATATATTCATAAGTATTTTAAATTTTCATTTATTTAATGTTATTGGACAAAATATTCCCAAAAAAATATGTGTACCTATACCAACAGTTCTTAAAACCATTGGTATATTTACAAATATTTTTTGAGTTATACCAACAGTTTTGGTGAAATCATTGGTATAGGGTCACTATAATGGACATATACCAATGGTTTTGGGAAAACATTTTGGTATAGGTCTATATAAGTGACTTATACCAACGGTTTTGGACAAACTATTGGTATATATCCAAATTAGTGACCTATACCAACGATTTTGGCCAAATTGTTGGTATAGCTACTATTTCAAGTAGTGTGTTTGGATTCCTACAAATCTTTATCCAAGTGAGATCATCTAATAATGACTATTTTCAAATTCCTTTTTCCATATTTCTCTAAAAAATTTAAAAATAATTTGTTTTTATGAATAATTTGATATAAGAAAACATGATTCAAAAAAAAGAAAAATTCATTAATAATTTCTAATTACCACAATTTTTCTAATTATTCCTAATTACTATTAATTGATTTTTACCACTAATTATTATTACTTATTACTAATTATTACTAATTATTACTAATTATTACCATTTATTACTATTTGTTATAATTTATTACTATTTATCACTAATTATTATTAATTACCACTAATTATTACTAATTGCTGCTAATTATTTCAATTTGTTACTATTTATTAATATTTAATAAAAAATATTTCTAATTATTACTAATTATTTCTAATTAATACTAATTAATAATAATTAATAATAATTACTACTAATTAATAAAAAGGTGTTAATCATTGATTTTACAATCTTTAGGTGATGAAATTAATTTATGCCAACCATGTCCAAATTTTTCATTGCACTAATTTATTTCAACCATGTCATGTGATCGATGCATCTTTTTCTCCTGTTACCGCCGCTGTTATCATTGACGCATCATATCCCGTCTACCCTGGTTTTGGCGACCTAATCACAACATTGGAAAGGTTTGGTACAAATTGGTCATTTCAAATCACCTAAAGATTGGAAATTCTATGATTTACAAGCTAATTATTACTATTTACCTCCAATTGTTACTAATTATTACTATTTACCCCTAATTAGTACTAATTATTACTATTTTCCACTAATTATTACTAATTATTATTATTCACTACTAATTATTACTAATTATTACTATTTACTGTTAATTATTATTAATTACTAACTATTCCAATTTATTACTAATTATTCTTAATTATTAATAATTCAAATTTATTACTAATTATTAATAATTATTACTATGTATTTCAAATTATTATTAACTGTTCCAATTTATTACTAACTATTCCAGATTATTACTAATTATTCCAAATTATTACTAATTCCAATTTATTACTAATTTTTACCAATTATTATTAACGATTCCAAATTATTACGGATTATTCCAATTTTTTACTAAATATTCCAGTTTATTACTAATTATTCCTAATTATTCCTAATTACTATTTAGTACTATTTATTACAATTTATTGCACTATTATTATATATTACTATTTATTATTATTTATTACAATTTATTACTATTTATTACTATTTATTACTATTTATTACTATGTATTACTAATTATTACTAAATATTCTAATTTATTACTAACTATTCCAAATTATTACTATTTATTACTATTTATTACTATTTATTACTATTTATTAGAATTTATTACTATTTATTATGATTTATTACTATTTATTACTATTTTTTGCTATTTATTACTATTTATTACTATTTATTACTATTTATTACTAATTATTACTAATTATTACTATTTATTACTAATTATTACTATTTATTACTATTTATTTCTAATTATTGCTAATTATTACAAATTATTACTAATTATTACTAATTATTACTAATTATTACTAATTATTACTAATTAAAACTAATTATTACTAATTATTACTAACTATTACTATTTGTTACTAATTATTACTATTTGAAACTAATTATTACTAATTATTGCTAATTATTACTAATTATTACTATTTATCACTATTTATTACAATTTATTACTATTTTTTACTATTTATTACTATTTATTAGTATTTATTACTATTTATTTTTATTTATTTTTATTTATTACTAATTATAACTATTTATTACTATTTATTAGTAATTATACATATTTGTTACTATTTATTACTAATTATACCTATTTATTACTATGTATTACTATTTATTATTATTCATTGCTATTTACTACTAATTATTACTAGTTATTACTAATTAATACAATTTATTACTATTTATTACTATTTAATACTAATTATTACTAATTATTACTAATTATTACTAATTATTACTAATTATTTGTATTTATTACTAATTATTACTAATTATTACTGATTATTACTAATTATAAGTATTTATTACTCATTAATACTATTTATTGCTATTTATTACTAATTATTACTATTTATTACTAATTATATCTATTTATTACTAGTTATTACTAATTATACCTATTTATTACTATTTATTACTAATTATACCTATTTATTAGTAATTATGACTAATTATTTCTAATTATTACTAATTATCACTAATTATACCTATTTATTAATAATTATCACTAATTATACCTATTTATTACTAATTATTACTAATTATACATATTTATTACTAATAATTACTAATTATTGCTAATTATTTCTAATTATTACTAATTATTCTTATTTATTACTAATTATATATATTTATTACTAATTATTACTATTTATTACTATTTATTACAATTTCATACTATTTATTACTATTTCTTACTATTTATTACAAATTATTTTTATTTATTACTAATTATTACTATTTATTACTGTTTATTACCAATTGTTACTATTTATTATTATTTATTACTATGTATCAATAATTATTACTATTTATTATTAATTATTACTAATTATACCTATTTATTACTAATTATGACTAATTATGACAAATTATTGCTAATTATGACTAATTGTCATAAATTATGACGAATTATGACTAATTATTACAAATTATTACTAATTATTATTAATTATCACTAATTACACCAATTTATTACTAATTATTAATAATTATTACTAATTATACCTATTAATTAATTATTATTTCTAATTATACCTATTTACTACAAATTATTACTGAGTATACCTATTTATTACTAATTATGACTAATTATACCTATTTATTACTAATTATATATATTTATTACTAATTATTACTAATTATACCTATTTATTACTAATTATTGCTAATTATAACTATTTATTATCAACTATTCCTAATTATTAGTAATTATTCATAATTGTTCCAATTTATTCCTGTTTATTCATAATTATTCCAATTTATTCATAATTATTCCTAATTGTTACTAGTTATTACTATTTATTACTATTTATTACTATTTATTAGTAATTATTAATAATTATTACTATTTATTAGTAATTATTACTATTTTTTACTATTTATTTCTATTTATTACTAATTATTACTAATTATTACAAATTATTTCAATTTATTTGTATTAATTACTAACGAAACAACATATTTGTAAAAATAAATAATGCAACAAAAAACTATCCAATTCTAATTTAATTTAGTTATCACTAATTAACAATAATTATAACTAACATAAAATTAAATGAATTAACTAAAAACTAAAAGCAATAGATTAATACCTTAAAACATAATATTTTGTAAGTTGCAATGCTTGAAAATCGCTCTGATATGAAATTTTAAACATCAGAAAAAATTTAGACAGAAATATTAGAGTTCAGAGAGAGAGGAGATGAGAGAGATGTGAATGAAAAAACATATGGGGGTATATATAGGTTAGATTATTTGTGACAAGACCATTCGTAAATACTAACCCACTATTAATTAGGGGGTGATGGTTAAAAAATTATTTGTGACGGAACTCGTGGAAAATACCTACCTGCAGACATACCATTTGTGACAGGCGATAAATCTCATCCCAAATATATTTTTTGCGGTGGGGGCCGTCGTAAATGCTAAACCCCTATTAGTTACATGGTGGCGGTTAAAAAGGGTATTTGTGACGGGAACCGTCCCAGATGCTGAAACCTGCGAAGGGTATTTGTGACGGGTCCCGTCGCAAATACTAAAATCCTCCAAAGGATATTTGCGACAGGTGAAAACCGCCCATCGCAAATAACCTTCCACGGTTTGGCGCACAGTGTGCACCAAACCCTTTGCGAAGGGATACCTATTCCCATCACAAATAACTGACTATTTGCGACAGGAAGTGGGTCTCATCCCGAATAGTCCCTTCAGAAGGACTATTTGTGATGGGACCCTTTCTCGTCGCAAATGATAGGTTTTTTCATATTGAAATCATTGGAATAAATAATATTGTTTTGGTAAAGATTTGATTTCAAATGTTTTATTTGATGTTGGTCTAAAGAACAATGTTATTATCACAATTCAATTATGAGATGAGGGATATCTTATGATCTTCATTAATGATAAATGTGTTATTCGTAGTTCAAAAGAATAATTTATTCTTTTTGCCAATAGGCCTGAGAATATTTTCACGCTTAACTTAGAAGACCATAGGAGACAAGATCTACCTTATCATGGTGCAATGGAAGATCAATCTCGGTTATGACATAGAATATTAGGACATTGTAATGTTAAAACATTAGCTATATTATCTAAGAAAATATGAGTTAAAGATCTACAAGAGCTTAAGTTTGATTCTTCTAAAGTTTCTGATCCCTGTAAATTCAGAAAGAAATATAAATAAATTTTTAAATCTATTAGCGAAGTCTCAACTTTTGATGATTTGTAGTTAGTGCACAAAGAATTATTTGGTCCTATGCAAAATGGAAGTATCTGTGGAAAATAGTATGTATTGTTTTGGTTGATGATAACACTAGATATGCCTGGGACTATTTTCTAGCAAAAAAGTCAGAAGCCTATTTCATAGTGATCATGGTGAGAAAAAATGAGAAAAATGGGGATCATGGTGATCATGGTGAGAAAAGTCTATCATTTATAAGTATTCAAAGTGATCATGGGGGAGGGTTTGTATATTATGACTTTGAAACTTTTTATAGTAAAAAATGGTATAATATATAACTTTTCAACACCTAAAACTCCACAACAAAATGGTGTAGTTGAAAGAAGAAATCGAATTCTTTAAGATTTTATAAGAACCATGTGGATTGAATACTCAATTGTTTAACATTTTTAGACTGAAATGGTAATTACTTCCTGTTATACTATAAATTGTCATTAAATAAGACCTTTTATTAATAAAACTCCTAAGGAGTTTTGGACTTGAAGAAAGCCAAAATATTCTTACTTTTAAGTGTTTGGATGCAAAGCGTTCATTATGGATATTAAAGATAACCAATATAAATTTTCACCAAAATATAATGAAGGAATATTTCCAATCTATTCTACAAATATTAAAGCTTATAGAGTCTCTAATAAAAATGCATGTACTATTGAAGAAATAGTGCATGTTAAGTTTTATGAAATTGATCCTATTGTTTTAAAACAACCTCAACTCACATATTTGGATGTTATTTCATAAATTGAATTTTCAAACCATATTGGAAATTTTTTTCTTTTTAGAGAACTACTGAATATAATATTTCTAATGTTCTACTTCAAGTAAAATTTCAACTTGTTGAAGAACAGAGTTTTATAAACACAAGGAATCAGTTGATCCTTAGGAATCATCCTAGTGATAATTTCTTTGGTGATATAGATCAACCTATTATAACTAGAATTTTCTTAAGAAATTAAATTTAATATTGTGAGTCTCAATCACAATTTGAGCCTAAGAATCCTCAAGAGGCTTTAGGTGATGAAGATTAGATAAAATCTATGCAAGATGAAGTAAATGAATTTGAAAGGAATCAAGTTTGGACTTTGGTTGAATGACCAAAAGATACTTCTGTAAATGGAGTAAAATGGGTTTTTAAAATAAATTTTATGAAAATAGAATTATAGTTAGAAACAAAACAAGACTTTTTATAAAGGTTAATAATTAAAAAAGAGGGAACAGACTATGAAGAAACTTATGTTCTAGTATCTAGACTTGAAGCTATTTGTATTCTTCTAAAATATACAAGATTTCTTAATTTCGAACTTTTAAAAATGGATGTGAAGTGTTATTTTCTTAATGGATATGTATAGGAGGAAGTTTATGTAGAAAAACCCCTTGGTTTTGAAAGTACAAAATCTCTAGACCATGTATTTAGACTTACTAAGGGTCTTTATGGACTTAAACAAGCCCATGGAGCCCGGTATGATAGATTACCTAGATTTTTGTTACAAATTTTTTTAAGGGATCTGTAGATCCAACAATTTTTATTAAAAAGGTTTCTAATAACACTATCATTGTTAAAATTTATGTCGATGACATCATATTTGGTTCAAATCAAAAATATCTTACAGATTCCTTTGAGGATCTTATGAAATCTAAGTTTGAGATGAGCAGGATGGGTGAACTTTCTTATTTTATAATTTTTCAAATTTCATAAAAACCAGAAGGAATTTTTATATCACAACATATGTATATAAAATATATTATTATGAAATTTGGATATAAAAATACTAAAAGTATTAATACTCCTATCAGAACCTCAAATAGTATAGATAATGATGATTCTAGGAAACCAATTGATCAAAATATTCTTAGGGGAATGATTGGTAGTTAACTATACTTAATAGCTAGTCATTCAGATTTAATGTTTTTTGTATGCTTGTGTGAAATATATCAATATAATATAAATTTGACCAATCTTAAAGTTGTAAAACAAATTTTTCATTATATTAAGGTAACTATGGATCTAGTCTTATTTTATTCTTCAGGAAATGATTTTGAACTTAAAATTTTTTTAGATATTGACTTTAGTGGATATAAAATGGATATGAAAAGTGCATATAGATCTTTTCATTTCTTAGGAGAATAACTACTTTTCGTACCTGTAAGAAACAATATTTATTAGCACTTAACACTGCTAAATCCAAATATATGGTAGCTTGAAGTTGTTGTGCTCAAGTGTTGTGCATGCAACACACACAAACTGACTTTGGCTTGAGTTTTATTAAAAGTACACTTTTTTGTTATAACACAAGTTCCATATATTTAAGTAAAAAACCTAGAATATCACTCACAATAAAATAAAATTTATATAATACATCATTTCTTTCATGAACATAGACAACAAGAAGATATTATTTTACAATTTATCAGAGTTCAAGAACAACTTGCAAATTTATTAACTAAACCCCAAAATTATGATAAATTTGAATATATTAAATACAATATTGGAATATTCAATTTAGAATGGCCATTTATGTTTAATTCTTGTTTACCAATTTCTTTAAATTAATAAACTCTTTTTCAAAGGGGGGTAAAAATATAATGGTTTTTCAAAACTAAAATTTTTAGTTTTTCTAAAAACTTTGGTTTTTATAAATTTTTATTTTTTTTCTAAAAACCCTAGTTTTTAAAAAAAAAATTGTTTTTATAAAAACTATCATTTCTCTAAAATTTTTAGTTTTTCTAAAATATTTGTTTTTCTTAATCTTTTCTTTTTATAAGATTTTATTTTTCTATTTTTATAATTTTTTCAAACTTTTTTCTTTTAGAAAAAAATTATTTTATAAAAAACAACAATAAAAAAGACGAAACAATCTTTCCCATATAATGTTTCAATTTTACACAAAGTGGTAATTTCTTATCTTTTACCTATCAATTATCCTTTACTATTTCTTTTCTTTGTTTTTTATATTTTACTTAATTTTACAAAATGTTAAAAATTTTATAAATTTTGAAGTTTTAATTTATGGACAACTAGTTCGTCTAATAACAGGTTTATTTAAAACCCCATTAAGAGTTTAGAATATTTATTTAAATATTTTAAGAATTAATATCATGCATTGGATCAAATATGGGATTTCTTTGTAGCCATCATATTTATGCAATTTTAAATTTCACCCCTAACCCTATAAATATAAGTGTACATCACCACATCCCACAACAAATTCTTATATATTCCCGGACTCGCAACCCCCAAATCCCTTATGTTCCTGATTATTTGGTATCCATTTAATCAATTATTCCCCATCCAATAAGTAACCTCTATCAAATTATGCAAGATTACTTCTAGTGAAGAAATTAAAAATAGGGAAGTTGTCAATAAATGATTGATTAAAAATAATGGTTTGATAAGACTGGTTCTATTGTAAATGAAATTATCAAATTTCAAGGACAGGAAAAAGTATGTGTAGAGAAATAATAATTTCATCTTCATTATCATGTAGTAGTGAATGATTTTTATTCTTCAATTTTTTTCAATATTGAAGATGATTTGGAGGTAATTTCTTTCAATATTTTTGAAGAATTCTATAAGATTAATATTTAAAAATTATCAGATTTGTTAGAAGTTCCATTGGAAAGGGAAGCTTATCTAGTTACTCACAAGATTCCAAACAGGCTTTGATATTTTGATATGTATAAGGATAAGACTTCTTTTTTTCCTACTTTTTAGAAGATTCAGAAATTATTTCATCTAAAATTGGATGCAATAGTAGTAAATCTTTGGATTCAAGGGTGTATGATTCTGAGGAAAGGGGATATAAATACTTTGAAGCTTCTAGATATCATTGTTTTAGACTTCTTGATGATAATAAAGAAGTTAAATCTTGTGTAATTTTTTTTCCTATCGACTTAAGATGTTAAGAAAAATTTAATTAAATTGGTAATTATGTTGCTTTTGTGATTCCTTAATAAGGTTTTAGTAAATTTCAAGGTTGTGACGAAGATAAGGAATGAAAATTTTGATGTAACATAAAAAGTATCTTTGATTAGTGAAGAAACCATTTCAAGAATGAAATTGGTTTTCATGTCATAGTTGAAAAGTTTTATTGAAAAATCCTACAAAGAAGCATCTGATGTTGAAGTTCTCAAAACTAAATAATAAAGGTAAAGAAAAAATAAAATATGGTTCTTCTCCTCTAAGGATGAAAAATAAACTTAAGCATATGTATAATGAGAAATTTCAAGAATCGATGAAACAAAAAGTAGAGAAGAAGCTTGGTAATCTTCAACAGCCCGAAGGCCTCAATTTTCTTATTATTTTGATAAAGCCCCTTTCTAAGGGAAGAAGGGGGGAAACCCAGACAGACTTCATAGAAAAAAGACAAATAACATCCGAAAGAAAAAAATAATAATACCAAACTGACAAAAAGGAAATGCCCCTCCATAGAAAATGTTCATGATGAAGCTCTCCACTATTGCAGGTTGTTCGGAAAGAAAGTGTCATGTGACAAAGCAAAGGCATGATCTGATGGTTGATTCCATACCCTCCCAAATAACCAAATCTGTAATGCTCTGCAAAGATAAACTGCTAGTTCTAGCACCTCCTATGGGACTTTCCCAAATGGTCAAGTCTAGCATCACTACCTTTCCACCTTTAGAATCAAATCGAGACGAGTTGCAATTCTCCTAACCATGAATAGAATATGATGACATAAAATAGTATTCCATGAGACAGCCTCCAACAAGACAGAAAATCAAGCCCTGCCACACTCCTCAGGACTCCCAACCACCATTGTATCTTCCAGAGCAATTGCAAGACAATCCAAAAGACGTGAAGCAATTCCAACGTCACCTAGGACTGGATGTCCCAACCCCACACCAATGGATGTCACCAGAGAAGGAGTTCGGGCCACTCTGAACCAGAAATGCCACTATGGGCGTGGATCCATTCAAAACTGGACCGTAAACACACATCACCAGCATCCAGTGCAAGCAACCACATAAAATCACAGAGAAAACATGAATAATAGTAGGAATGAGCCATCCTCTACACTTACATAGATTATAAATAGCATAGCAGAAAACCAAAAGAAGAAAACACCAGGATCGGACCTACTGGAATGAAACACAGGACCTCCAGACAACAGAAAACCCCCCTCCCCTCCGTATCTCTCCAGGGCTGATTCCATTCCCACCGGATAGGGCCGAAACACCTCTCCCAACATGATTCTACGCCCGACGATGCCAGATCAGGTTCCAGCAATGAAAGCCCTTCTTTTCCCTGCACAGCACAGTCACACTTCAGATCTGAGGCCATCGTCCCAAGCCTCGGCCATCGAGACACATCCCCATCACGGACAAAGTAGAGCCCCTTCACATCAAAGCACGCCATAACCAAGATAGAGCAGGAGCATAAGCCGAGATGCAGAACTAGAAGACACATCGTCGCCGAGAAGAGCGCAACCCCAAGCCAATGAGACAAACCAGAGGGGTGGAAGAGAGGAGAGGGCGAGATCCTGGGCGGAAACCCTAGCGTCGTGAAAGTGGAGATCATTTCTGCTCTGAGGCCCTTGTGAAAATTAGTTTGAAGCTTGGTAATCTGGTGTTTGGTCTAGATAAGGATTAGGCCTTATCCTTGAAAGAGAAAAATCATAATGTTTTGAAGGATGAAGAAAATAATGAGAAGAAAAATTAAATGTTTTGATGAATAAAATGTTATTAAATTTTTAATGAATAGAGAAGAACGAGCTCATGATAATTTTCCTACTGCTGATTAGGAATGATCTCTTTCAATGTTGCCTTTTTTGGTTATTCAAGTAATTCATCTTATGTCTATTCCTCAATCATGTCTGAAATTGATTGATTTTTATTGACCTAATCTACCATAATTGGTACAAGTTATAACTTACAAAGTTTCTTTATCTATTTAAAAATGGAAAAGTAATGTTAATGAAGTGAAAAATTTGTTTTAGAATGTTTTTAAGTTCATGTTTAGGAAAGTGTGCAGAAACTTATGAAGGAATATTTTTGAAATGATGAAAATTTACCAAGACAATTAGAAAAATAATTAGAAAAAATAATATTATGATGAAGAGAGTTCTTTAGAGACCTCAACTTTCAATTCTCAATCTAAAAAAGACACAGAGTTGGTAATTTCTAAAAAAGATAAAAAATTTAATAAGGAAATAGAAAATCAGAAATACCATATTATGATATCAGACAAGGTTTAATCCAATAAAAATGTAAATATAGTTGAATTATTGAATACTGGGAAATAAAAACAGAAATAGTAAATGAAATAAGATGTTGGTACTTCTCATCGACACATTTTTGATGTGTCATCAAACTCAACCGATTATCCTTTTAATAAATCTAATCAAATGTTTGAATCAAGACTTACTTATTTTGATGAATCCATTAATAATATTTTTAGTTCAATTCAATTTTTTCCTAGTATAGAATTAAGATGAAAGTATATTCAAATAAAGCTTAAGGTTTTAGAAAATTCATATGCATTGAATTAGATATCTCAAACAATTCTAAAAAAATGAAGCTAAATTCAAATCCTTCACATTTGAGTCGAAGTTATTAAGAGGAAAAGTAAATCATATTTTAATATGGATAAAAGGTACAAAAAAGTGACTTACAGTTTTATTATGGCCAAATAAAAGATGTTAATAATTCATCATTAGATATTACCGATTCATTGGGAATATTTTCTTTTGATATTTTGAAAAATTTCAATATTTATTATCATTTAAAGGAATTTTCAGACTCTCAAGTTCAAGAAATATTTTTTTAAGAATAATAATTTTTTAGTTGAATAATAATTTCTAGTGTTGAAAACCAAGAATTGAAAAATCTAGTTTCTTGAAGAAGAAGAAGAAGAAGAAGAAGTTTTCAATCAGAAGAAAGAAGTTTGAATATTTTAATTTATAGAAGAAAAGGTCTCCAAGATGGAGTCAAAATCTATAGAGGAATATAATAATCAAGATGAATTCAGGAAAATGAAAGATATTGTAAATAAATTACAAAAGAAGGATTTATTTTTTCTTTGAACTCTTAATGTTGTAAAAACCAAACTTTTGAAAGAATGTTGGTTTGAATGAATCATTCTCCATGTATTTTTTTATTATAATGTTTTTCCAATAATATTTAGATTAATATTCATTATATATTCTTGTATTTTAATACCCCAAGATTTTAATATACATTTTTTTTAAATAAATTTAATCTCTTTGAAATCTTGTATTGCATGCAACACTGTGTTCAAACGAATTGTGATTTATTATGTGACCATTATATCATAGCCATTAAATTGGAGGGTATAAATAGTTATAATATAATTTTTAAAAAATATGTGGTTTATAAATTTATATAAAAAATTTGGGGTTATAAATTAATTATAAATAAAAAATTAAAAAAATTAAAAGAAGTGTTTTTATAAATAAAAAAATGTGCACAAAAGATATTTATATCATAATTAGTTTAATTGATAACTATTGGGGGATTATTTTAAAGAAATTTATATATTATATATTCAATGAAATTTTCTAATTTTCATATAATATTTTTATTATGCATTGTAACAAAATAAATTCAGTTTTATTCTTAAAAACAACTTTTTCTAAAAAGTAGTTTTGTCGCGTTTTGAGACCTTATTTTAAAATAAATTTTTGAAACTTATAGGTATTTAATTTGATAAAATTAATTAAATATTTATAATTATGAGGTTAAAATGTTGTAATTTTTTACTTTATTTCTTTCAAAAAGAATAGTAATTTTCGTAAAATTCATCACCTCGGTAAAGGGTAAATTGGATTAATTTAGGTTATGATTAAGTTATAAGGCCATAATTATTCATCCTAATTCTTATTGGAAGAATATTATTTGACTCTTATCATCTTAGGCTCAAATTTTAGTTGTTTAATTGGCACTCTTCTAGGAAAATTACTTATATATTATTTCAATAAAAGATAGTTACAAAATGTCACTCTGTTTTTTATATCTCTTATGTGTCCACATGGGGAAAATCAATATATGAATGATAATAATTTTCCATTTTGATATTAATGAAATTATTTTAACTATATAAAATTATTTTTAATTTTTATAAAATATATATTTATCTTAAATGTTTGTGCAATGCTAATATGACATTTAGTTAAATAACATAAAAATAAGATAAATGATTTTAAAAATATTAATTTTGATATAATTTGAATTATTTAATGCATAAAATGAATTTATATACTGATATGACATGTTATATAGTTATTAAATAATTATATTCTAATTTACTATTTTTATTGATGTATTTGAAGTCAAATTAATTGAATAGCATCAAAATTAACATTAATAATAATTTATCAAAATCATATATTATTGAATTATTTAAAATTCATAAAAATGTTATATTCCTAAATTTTAATGGAATAAATTTTTAAACATCATAAATTGTAAATTTATCATTTATTTTCCAATTTATAGTAACATTATTAACCCTTTATGAATAAAATAGTCGTTACCATGGTTAAGATCAAAAATAATTAACAAATGGGTTATTCAAAATGATAATTTTTAAAATGACACAAGAACTATTCTAAATTATATTATTTGATGGTAATAAATCCCTATCATATTTTTTCTTTTAATATATTTCAATTTTGAGGCATTTGGTATGATAATGAATTAATTATAATTTAATCTTTTGAAAATTTTTAAAAGTTCCCCTCACCTCAATTATAAAAGGGAACCTCATCCCTCAATTATTAACACAAAATTGAGCCATCAATATCAACCATACCCTTCATAAATATCTTCCAAACATCCTTATTCAATTTATGGATGTCTTGGTCTTCTAAAAATACCAACCTTACTGTCCCTAAGAGGTGATTGTCTTTACATACACTTTTAATTTTATTTCTTCTTAAAATTCCACTTAATGTATTGTACCAATTCTAAAGTAATAAATATAGTATCACCAATATACTTAGATGTTATTTTTTTTATTTTACAACCTTTTTCCTTCTATTATTCATCCTACTAAAATCAAAAACATCATTCGTACATATGTATGACTTACCGTCTCCACGTAATGATGTAATTTTTTTTCATCACCGCTTTACTCAGATGGTTATAAAGAAGAAAATAATGAGTATATATAATTTTTATGACATAAATTTGATTCTATAAATATTAATTACTATTCATATTATCTTTTTCTATACTTCAAAAAATGGAAAAACATTCATGTGAACGTACGACATACCGTCTCCATGAACAGTGTTATTCATTTTTCTATCTTTATCATTTATAGATTACTATAAATACATATATAATGAATTAATATTATATTAATATCATGATTAAGATTCTGGAGATGATGGAACCATAATAAAAGTAAATAGATCGAGACATATGAATCAAAACATACATGAGAAACGAAGTAATTATCACCTAAAGTAGTAATTTAACAATGATGTTTCTTATAAATGGGTAATAAAAGGTTATAAGTAAATCATATATTGTATGATATATGTGATAATTTTTCTATAATATATTTATAATAAAACTATATTTATTATATAAGAGGTTTAGACACATGAAGAAAATCATACCTAAGTTAAGGGATTATTTCACAATCTTCTAATTATTCATGATTTTCTATGTTTAAGTCTACACTGGGGAATAATTCTATTATATATCCATGTTTCTTAAAAATGTTTTCACTATTATCCTATAATTTTATAAATTAAATTTTACCTATGATTTTATTTTTACAAAATGGTTTGAAATGAATCTTCTTCTTATTTTCTGAACAAGTTAATTTTCAAGTTTTCAAACAAAAATATGAAATGAGTATTTTTTAACTTATATGGAATAAGTGGATATTCACTCCATCATGATTCATTAAAAATTTAAAACATACTTTATAAGTTAAAAAGTTTATTTTCAAAGGAAATTTTTTCTTTTATAGCTGCATGGTTTACTAAAAAATAAGTGATTTCAAAGTGAAAAGGGTATTTTCATCAAAAGTTTACCAATAATATTTTTAAAGTATTTTAATTAATGTAAACCTCATTTGTTAAATTTTAGGATTTAATGAGGTTATTATATTATAGTAACATATATTATATTTTCTTCAATGGTTTATGATTATTTTGATTGGATATGTGCTATTTTAATAACATTCTCCATATTACTATGGATGTGTTATGGTTATGTTTATTGATTGGAGTAATTATTAAAATTTTGTATGTTAGTTTCAATAAAAATGTTATTGTTGATTATGTTTCACCCCTTCCATATGAGGAGTGAATTAGACTTATTAAGTGACAGGTAGGGCCTTCTATAATCCCTTGATGCATGATAGGTCTCGTGAGACAAACTAGCTTGGGTATTGGATGAGGCCTTATCCATTTATGTAATATGTATTGTCACAAGTCCTCGATGGTATGTGTATGATGTCCAGTATTATGTGTTTCTCTCATTATGAGATTATTTACTGATTTATATGTGATTATTTTATTAGTTATGATATCCATGGATAGTTTTTAACTCATTTTATTATTTATATAACATTATTAGGTTTTCATTTATTTCATTACATATTATTCATACCTAATTTAGATTTTTTTTGTACACATACTCTTACCTAGAATCTCAGATCACCACTTTCTTGTGTTTATTTTTTCCTGGGATTCTAAGAAGTTTATTATGATTGATATGCAAGGAAATATAGGAGAATAATGGTGTTATAAATGAAAATATTATGTTGTATTTATGTTTTCATTTGTAATGTATGATTCAAGTATGTATCTATTTTTCCAAGGCTACTAAACTATTCGGTTCTTTAGGAGGCGGTTATTTGTATTTAAGGCCTATGTAATAAAGTAACCACTAACTCTAGGATACTAGGGTTGGGGTTTTTATAGTTGGTATCATAAGAAGTTTAGTATAAACCTTGGGAATTATATTTAGGAAAACATAGATTTGGGAATAATAACCCTATAACGGACTTTGAGAATATTCCAAAAGAAACAAAGTTTATGATTTTGAGATTAGTTATATATAAATTTCAAAATTTTTTAAGTGTATCAGTAATTTCAAAATTACATATTATGATTAATAATCTAATCTAGTGTATTAAATTGTTTATAAATGTAACCAAGAGTAAGGAATAGAAATTCTATCAACATAATTAATCCATGTAGGGATTTCCCTCCTAGACAAGACAATAATGACGGAGCTAGATCTACAGTTGAAGCTAAAAAAACACAACTATATTGGGATAGCTGACTTGGGTTATGATAAATAACCTCACCCATATGGAACATCCTATTTATCCACAACATGGGGTAACAATCTTTGACTTCTTCATTTTTCAGAAACCTAAATCAATTAATGGGACTACAAATCCATTTATAGATGGGAAATAGATAAGTTCTTTAACGAAGATATTTCCTACTTTGGGAAGTAATGAAAGTGAGGAGATTTTCATGGAAATTTATCATCTCTCAAGAGATGAATATCGATGGTGGTCATTTATTCAAAACAATAAAAAGGAGGATAAAATAGAAAACATGGAATGGAATGATTTTAAGGATCTTTTCTTGGAAAAATATTTTACTCAAGAACAACAAGCATATATAGGGACAAATTCTTGAATCCTAGGAAAAATGAGGATGAGAATGTTTCTAAGTATGAAACCAACTTTCCAAGGGTAATAAGGTATTTCATAAAATACATATATAATCCATATAGCAATATTGACTATTTTTTAATGGGATAAAAACAATTTATTAAAGGTCACTAGTCTCAAAAAAATTCTCATCATATAAGGATATATTATCATGTGATATCAAGATAGAGAAATAATTATCTAAGTATTATAAATATAAAGGGAGTATAGATAAGAATAGATTTGTTGAGTACTCTAGAAAAGGAAATAAGGAAAATGGGGAGAAGGGAATGACTTGATTTCCAACCTAAAAAAAATATTGAAAGAAACATCAAGGAATGTGCCTATTGGGAATGATAGTTTTCTACATGTGTGGATACAAAGGATAACATTCCTAGGATTTCAAGGACAATAAATAAGTTATAAATTTGAAATGATTTTGATATTAGGATATGGGACACTATTCAAATGATTGTTCAAGGAATAAATGGAACTTATCCTAGAAAATTTCAACGGATCAAGGCCAAGCTTATGAAATTACAACAGTTGATGTTGAGGTTCCTAATGATGTGGTGGAGGGTAATTTAATAATATCCTAAAATTTATCAAATTATTTATTTGATTCTAGATTATAAAATTCTGTTAAATATTAATAGTTTTCTAAAAAATAAACATTTCCCATTCACTTTAATACGGGAGTTTTTAGACAAAATTCCTAGTGGAAACTTTATAAAAAAAGTTGTGTCAAGTAGTTCTAGTGGTGACACATAAATGTTCTTTTTTTACTGATTTTACTATCATAATTATGGTTGAATTTGATATATTCCTTGGTATGGAATATATTACAAAATATAATGAAAAACAATATTTCAAAGAGAAGTAAATTATGATTTGGGATGAAGATATGGAATTCCTTATCATTATAGGGGAGACTTTATCATCTAATTCATGTATGGATCTACCTCCTGTAGATCTTCTAAATGATATTCTTGGATAAGAATAATAGGTATAACCTAATGATGAAAAAGGAAATCTCCATATTTAGGATGTAACTATTTTACATGAATACATTGATGTATTTCCTAAGGAATTACATGGATGTCCACCAAAGAGAGAATTTGAGTTTTCCATTAATTTAATCCCTGATGAAAGAACTATATTAAAGAATCTATATATAATGTCCACTATGGAGTTATTATAATTTAATAAACAACTATAGTATTTGATTAAAAAGGGATTTATCAGCCCAACTGTTTCACATTGGGGAGCCCCTATTCGTTTCATTAAAAATATAGATGTTTTTATGATCTTGTGCATTGATTGTATGTAAATCAATGCTACTGTGACAAATAAAAGGTATCCACTACCCCACATTGATGAATTATTAGACCAACTTCATAGAGATCTATATTTTTTGAATATTGACCTTAATTCTGGATATCATCAATTTCTAGTAAAGAAAGAATAAATCGTGAAGATCGTGTTTTGAACAAGGTATGGACATTATAAGTTTACAGTAATATAATTTGGATTGAAAAATTCACCCTCTATTTTTATGGAACTAATGAAGAAATTATTCAAGGAATATCTTGATAATTTGGTTTTGGTATTTATTGATGATATCTTGGTGTACTCTAAGAACTATGAGGATCATGAGAATTACTTGTAGATCATTCTTGAGACTCTTATAAGAAAAGAGTTATATGTGAAATTTATCAAGTGTGAATTATGGATTAAAAAATTTCCTTTTCTTAGATATATTGTATCTTAAGTAAAGAATATCAATTTATCCTATAAAGACAAAGGTAGTCCAAGAATCGCCAATACCAATGAACATAACTGAGGTATGTGGTATAATTGGTTTGGTCGGTTACTATCAGTGATTTATTCATAATTTTTTATGATTAGCTAACCTGTTAACCAAGATTAATATTAAATGGGTTAAGTTTATTTGGAAAGTGGAAATAGAATAATATTTTAAATAATTGGATATGATATTGGTGAATGCTCTTATTTTGACTCTACCATTGGGAAATGGTGTATTTGTGATATATAGTGATGTATGGAGGAAGGTACTTAGTTTTGTTCTTATATAGAATGATAAAGTTATTTTCTATGCATGAAGGCAGTTAAAAATCCTGAATTGAATTATCCAACTCATTATTTTGATTTAGCATTTGTAATATTTTCTCATAAGATATGGAGGCATTATCTCTATGGTGAAATATGTGAAATTTTTATAGATCATAAAATTTTAAAATACATCTTCTCATAAAAAGAACTCAATGTGAGGAAAATTTGATGGCTTGAGCTACTCAAAGATTATGATTTCTCAATACACTACCACCCAATGAAAGAAAATAAGGTAGAATATGTGTTGATTAGGAAGGATCATGGATTTGTGAACAAAATGATGATTTACAAGAATTCTATATTCATGTATCTAGTAAAGATGTATATGAGAATTATTAGGGAAGGGTAAACATAAATACTTTTTTAAATGATTTTAAAACCAACATTGTTAGAAAGATAAAAAAAATTCAGTCTAATTATGAAAATTTTCAAAATAAAATTAAAGTTGGGAATGATGGTGAATTGGTTAACTTCATATATTCAAATGGAATTCTGAAATTTGGAAAGAGGATTTGTGTTCCCTCTATACCCGAGCTAAAAATGGAATTATTAGATTATTTTCATAGCTCTAATTTCTCAATACACCCTAGTATCACTAATATTTATAGGGATTTAAAGAAATATTTTTTGGGGGGAATATATTAATTAGGAAAATTCTGATTATGTTTTAAGATGTATGGTTTGTAAACAAGTGAAGGATGAGAGACAACATCCTATAGGATTCATGCAACCTATTCCTATATGGAAATTCTATGAAATTAATAGGGACATTGTCACTTTATTACAAAATTATCTAAGAAATAATGATGTGATATGAGTTATTGTTGATAAACTTATGAAATATACATATTTACACACTGTAAGAAAATATTTTCCACTAGATGTCCTTATTCGACTCTATATTAATGAAGTTGTTAGACTTCATAGTGCAACTCTTTCAATTGTGTTTAATTATAATCCATTATTTACATCAAAATTATGGAAAATTATTTATAATTCTCTTCATACCAAGATTAATTTGAACACCTCTTAGCTACCTCAGAATAATAGGTAGTTATAAAGGACTATCCAAATATTAGAAGACTTGTTAAGATCATGTTCACTTGACTTTCAAGGTATGTGGGATTAGTATTTACCTTTGGAAGAATTATCCTTTAATAATATCTTTCATTTAAGAATTCAAATGTAACTATATGAAGCATTATATCGAAAGAGATGTAACACAATAGCTTATTGGGTTGAAGTTGGTGAATGAAATCTTGTAGACCCAGAATTTGTGGGGGAAACAACAATAGAGGTTAAAACTATTAAAATTCATATCAAAGTAGCTAAAAGTATACAAATTATCTATGCAGATAAATGGAGGAAAGATTTGGAATTTCAAGTTGTAGATGATGTTTTATTGAAGTTATCTCCATAGATGCGTGTTATAAGATTCGATAATAAAGGAAAAATGATCCCCAGGTACATCGAATCTTTTGAAATCTTAGAAATAATTGGAACTATGACTCATCATTTTGAAATTACACCTAGCCTTTCTAATGTACATTATTTGTTCCTTATCTCTCTATTAAAGAAGTGCATGTCAGACCTGAGGGTAATACATTTAAAAAAAGGGATGAGAAAAAAATCCTCATAAGGGAATAATAATGGAAAATAAGCATACCATATAATACAAACACATAACATGATAACATAATAAGAATGGAATTTGAATAAAAATTTATAGGAATATCATAAAAAACATGGAATCATATGAACATGGAAACATAAGAATGTGACAGAAACAAATGATATGACATTAACATTAGTCAAGGACAAATACTAAGACCATATCACATGGTGTACAAAGTTCGATAATGTATTAGGTTTACTCTCTAATACCATACATGAAATATCATGATACTAAACATTACCAAATTTATTAGAGTGTTATCTGGTCGCACCTATAATAACATGTTCATCCATATTTGTTCCACATGAAGAATCAAACATAAGGGATAAACATAAGGGTTACCTAAGGGAAGAAAAGGGTATTGTAATCAAGTAATGATGCATAACCAAAGAGTGTATCGTAATTGTATACATGAAAGAAGGGATTAAATAATTCCTAGAAAATAATTAATTAAAAATAAGAATAGTCCATGAATAATGATATATAACTAAAGTGATTACATGAAAAGTAGAGTTTAAGAAACCTTAGAAATGAGTCACTTTAGTGTAGTTTAAGTGAAAAGATTAAAGGGTCTTTAAAGAAGAAAAATGAATAATTGTTTGTAGAAAACCAAGAATGAAAGAAAATAGTTTTCCATGATAAAATGAGTGATTTTAGAAAAATAATGGTGATATTAAATAGATTATGTAGTCTACTTGAGAATGGGTAAGAAATGGGAAGCTTTCTTTAATTAGGCTTTCTTTTTTAAAGGAATTGAAAAAGGAACCTTTAAAATATTTACTTCCCCATTAAAGAGGGATAAATTAATCTAGATACATAATTTTGGAACACACACATATAATTTATAATATTTAAATAAGAATAATCAATAAATAAATTATTGTAAAGAGAGAAAGTTTAACCTGAAGGAAAAAAATTGAGGTACTAAGAGACCCATTACCTTATGTATGAAAGTGTTTTTCACTTTAACTTAATGTCATGGATAATAAAATTAGATTCATTAATAATTTAATTCATAACCACCTAAAAATATATTTGATTTATTATAATATTATTATGTTTATTTATGTCCATTTTGATGAGTTTTAATGTTTAATTTCGTTGTTCTGTGAGCATTCATTTCATGGTTTTATGGACAGTTACCTTGGGTATAATTATGGGAGTTCGTTTAAAATGGAATAAAAACACCAGAATTGAAATTAAATGGTATTAAAATACTTATAAAATATTAAATGGTCCCAGAAATCATTTTTTCTGATATAAGGATTATTCGTTAGATAAAACATTAAAGAAAAATCATTAGTTTATTTTGGTGGTTTTTACGACCATCACAAACAAGTATCATTTATTTAATATTATGTTTATATATTGGTTTAATAATATTAAATATGTTATAATAAAGATATTATAATATTTTTTAACCATAAAAATGGTTTTATGACTAGCCTTGAAGGTTATAATGAAGAATAAAAACTCATCATCCACGATGGCGGTGAATAGATACATCACGAACAATGTTTTCATTTTTGAGATAAAATGGGAATTAAATGTATTAAATGATGTATATTAAATTAACATAATAAAATTATAGTATATGTATGATACTTTAGTGATCATTTCACTTTAGATAGGGGAGGTTAGAGAAGGATAATAAAATAAATTAAATTAAAAGAGAAAGAAGGAGGATTTTAACTCTTGAATATCTCCTCCATGAGAACCTCCTTAAGGCACTTGGAATTGGTCATTTGGTGAGACTAGTAACACCAAGACATAGGTAAGAGACTTTGGATAGGAATTGGGTAGAACATTAGAAATCTCCAAAGCTTAGAATTTGTAAGGATAAGGGGTGGTATCTATAGGGGAGGATAGGGGTGTTTTTGATTATTTTGTTCATTTTATTAGTATTTTGGATCAAGACTATCAATAGTGTTGATTAACATGTATATATATAGTAAATGATTCAATATATTTTGAACCAATGGGTTTTTACCTCATCCATACATCAGTCATGACACAATAATTCGTGTATTTGTTAAATACTGTAAATTACAGTATTTCATTATTCAAAAAAATATACTATTTTAGAAAAGCCCCAAAAATTCACCCTAACCATTTCTTGATGTATAGATTATAAAAATGGACTCAATTTTATGAATCTAATTTTCTAAATATGATAAATTTAATTTTTAATTAAAATCATTATTTATTCTTAAAATACCAATTTTAATATTATAACTGATTTTATGACACTTTGAAAAATTAACTAATGTATTATAAAATTATTTTATAATTATAATAAAATAAAATATTAATTTATGAATATATTTTATGAAAATAAATTTTCTTTTAAATAATTATATTAATTATAAAATTGTAAATAAACATTTGCGTTTCACAATAATACCAACACTTAATTTATCTTTTTTAAAACATTTATTTACTTATTTAATGATATAAATATATCAAATTTACATTTATAAGAAACCTAAATTTGATTTATAATTTTATAGGTTAGGTTACTATTAAAATGGCTATATTATTATTCCTAACGGTCATATTACTATTCCAATAGTCGAGTTACTATTATAACTGTCACATTTCTAACGGTTATAGGGTTTACTGCTTTCTATAAATACCTCTTATTATATTCATCAGGAACTTATATTTTCCTTTAAGGTTATATATATACTTTCATATTTTAAATGAATATTATATTATTAAAATTATGTTTTATTTCTACATCTTAGTTCATGAGTGCGGTCATTCTAGTGGATCGAGCATATCCAAATTTTCCTATTCTTGTTATATTTTTTTATTTATTATCCTATTATAATATTTGGAATACTTATTGGTTTATTTGATGACTAATATATCATTATTATTTTATGAGAATAATATTTTATTAGTTTCTATATGTTATGTTTGCAATTTATATTATATAAAATAATTAATAGAAGGGAATTTTCATTTATAAAATTTTGGTTCATTACATTCTTCCCCCATTATGAAATTTCTCCCTAGAAATTTTGTTTTACAAACTATGGTAAAAAAGGTGATGATACTTATCCTTCATTTATTACTTTAGTTCCCATGTAGCCTATTCATATTTATGGTTACTCTATAGTACATTGACCAGATGAGTGGTCTTGTTGCGTAGAACTTTATCTCTATGGTCCAAGATCTTCCCTGACTGCTCCTCATAAGGGAGATCATTCTCTAACAGTACCACCTATGAATTTAGTATATGTGGGAGATCTAGTATTTACTTTCTCAATAGGGATACATGAAATACATCATGCACTTGATACATGGTTTTTGGAAATTCTATTCGATAGGCCACATCTCCAATAAGATCAGAAATTTCAATGGGGTCGATGTACCAGGGACTTATATTTTCTTTCTTCACAAATCTCATGACTCTCTTCCCTGAAGATATGTGGAGGAATTCTATATCTCCAAAATCAAACTCCAAACCCAATTTATGAATGTCTGCATATCTATTCTTTCTACTTTAGGCTGCCTTGATGTTCTGCTTAATGGTTTTCACCTTTTCTACCATTTCTGAAACCATTTCAGGTCTTATCAACTTATGTCGACCAAATTCATCCTAGCATGTTGGTTTTCTGCATATTTTCCCATAAAGGGCCTCATATGGATCCATTTGGATGCTTAATTATAAAATATTATTTCAAGATAACTTAACTGGTGTTAGATATTGGTATCACCCTCCTTTAAAGTCCATAGAACATGCTCTTAACATATCTTCATGTTTTTTAATAGTCCGCTCAGATTGGTCATCAATTTAAGGATGAAAAGCTATACTGAAGTTCAAATTAGTATTTAGAGTATGTTGTATATTTTTTAATAACATAGAGGTAAATATAATATCTTGATCGGATACAATCTATAGTGGCACTCCATACAGCCTAACCACTTATCTTATGTATATATGTAAAAGTTGATCAAGTGAGAAGTCCTCTAAAAATGTGATAGAGTAATTTGTCTTTGTAAGATGATCCATAATGACTCATATATCACTATTTCCTCTATATGTCTTCGAAAGTCTGGTGATAATGTCTGTGGTTAGGTTTACCAACTTCCATGTTGATATGGGTAATGGTTGAATCATCCCCTTAGAATTTTTCCTTCCGTCCATCACTTGCTGAAATACCAGGCACTTTGATGTATATTCAGTGATTTTTTCATATTGTCCCACCAATATGCTTTCATAGATCCCAAAACATCTTTGTTCTTCCTGGGTGGATAGAGAAATTCTATCTATCTGCATCATTTGAAATATCTTTCTTTATCTCAAGATTTTATGTTACACATAGTCATGAATGAAATATTAGAAATCATTCCCCATTATTTTTTCACTATTAGTATTTCTCCTCTCTTATAGCTTCCAACTTTTTCTGAATTTCAACATCATTTCTTTAAGAATCCTTTATTTTCTATATAAGGTATGGTTTGGAAATCATTTGATAAATTATTGATGATTTTCTTCATTAATTATTCCCATGTCCATCCTTTTCAAGTCTAATAAAATTGGATTCTTCTCAATTCTCATCATTGATAAAGTTGTAGGATCCTTTCTACTTGGGGAATATACCACTTTATTCGCTTTATCAAGATAGTAGTGGATTAAGAATTCATAATCCCTGAAGAGATCTAACCGTATTCACTAGATTATATAAATCTTCTTCTATGTGAATATATATTTAAGGCTCTTATATTTAGAATATATCTTAAAACTCTCCCCATAGAGATAATGTTACCATTCTTCCAACTCGAAGATAACATCCACCAACTTTGTATCATGTGTGGGATAGTTTTTCTCAAAAAAAAATAGTTACCTTGAGGTGTAGGATATCAGTTTATCATTTTCCATTAGTACACATCCTAATCCCTACTTTAAATCATCATTTTATACCACAAATATTTCTCCACCTCTCAGTAGTGTAAGTACTTATGCAGTGATAAACCTCTTTCTCAACTCTTTGAAGAAGTATTCACATTCATTGGTCCAGAAAAACTTTACTCCCATATGATTTATCTTGGTTAATGGATTTAACAATCAAGATAATTTCCTCAGAAATCATTGGTAGTACTCAACTTGACCAAGGAAACTACAGATCTCTGTTACAGATATTGTCTTGGGCCACTCTTTGATTTCCTTTTTCTTGGAAGGATCAGCAAATATTTAATTTATCAGGATAACATCCCCCAAGAATGATATTCATTCTAAACAGAACTCACATTTACTATACATTTTATATAGTTTCTTCCTTTGAAAATCCTTTAGCACAATATTTAAATTCTCCTCATGTTCTTCCTTTCTCTTGAAGTATATCAGAATATCATCAATAAATACTAAAAAAAATTAATGTAATCTCTAAATAATATATTCATTAAGTCTGTGAATATTTATAGAGAATTAGTGATTCCGAAGGGAATCAATATGAACTCATAGTGTAAATACCTCATTTGAATGGAGGACTTGGGAATATCTTCCTTTCTAACCTTTAATTGGTGACATCTTGACCGAAGGTCCGTCTTAGAGAAATACTTAGACCCACATGGTTGATCAAGTAAGTCATATATATGTGGAAGGGAATATCTCCTATTTATCATGATTTTGTTGAGCTCATGATAATCAATGTAGTGGCGCATTTATCCATCCTTATTCATGACGAAGAGGATTGGTTCACCCCATGATGAAGCACTCGGGTATATGAAACTCTTGTCTATATTCCCTTGTAAATGATTTTTCAATTCCTCTAACTCAATGGTGGTCATTATAATAGAATTATTTGATATAGGATTATATCCAAGAATAATTTAACTTGACAACTCAACCTCCTAATCATGAGGAATACGAGAAAATTCTTCAGGGAAAACATCCGTATATTCCCTCGCAATGGGTATGTCTTTGAGCATGATCCTACGCTTGGTCTCAATCATATTAGTGAGAGGTGCTTTATCATAAGGCAATGATATCTACAATTAAGATTATAATTATTAATGGGATTCATCATCCTCATTACACTTTTACAGAATTTGAGGATGCCTCATGATGTGAATAATGATCTCCCTTTCCTGAAAGTTGATGTTGGATTTATATAAATATATCCAATATATTCCCAATATAGCATAAAACTCCACCAAAGGAAGTAAGATAATATTTTCTAGGAGGTTAAGTCAAAAAACATTGATCGGGGAAGAATTATATACTTTGGATGAAATAATTTCCCCATTAACTATTATCACATATAACCCAACCTTCATACTTTTAGGTGGTGTTTGAATAGTCATAATAAACTTGTAAGATATAAAAGAATGTGTATAACAGTATTCAAATAGTATGTTTTCTATTATTGAAGGAATAACTAGCATACATGTCACCACATCATTTTTATGATCCACCTTAATAATAGTGATAACAAATTCTCTTCTTTATTTCCTTGGAGGTTTTTGGTGTTGATTGACCCCAACAACCCTTGGCTTAGGGAATTGGATTTGATAATTTCAATCTTCCTTGTAGTTGAAACACTACACTACAAACTGGGTTTTGGTATAAATCTTCCTTTCTTCTTTAACATTAGTGATCTTATTTAAATCCCTTTTTCAAAAATTATCTTGATGACCCTCTCTTATACATTTGAATTATCTCATGGCTCCCCTTAGGTAGTTTCTAGAAACTTCTTCCCACATTTTTGACGTGTGGGATGTTGGGTTTTCTTTCGTTCATTGGATTTATCTATGGATCCTCCCATATTAAACTTCATTTTACATTTTTTATCTCTAATTTATGAGACCACTGAGACTCTCCAATATATATCTCATCCTTAAGGGAACAATGGAAAATCTCCTCATAGCATTCAAAGTCTCAAATCTCCAACGCTTTTCGTAGAATCATATTTATTCCATTAAATAGATGATTCACCTTGTTATTTATGTTAATGAAAAATCAATAAGTGTATAATGAAATCCTTGTAAATCTTACCTAATACACCCCAATAGACTCATATTCCTTTTTCTATAGTCTGAGGAAATCCCTATCTATCTTAAGATGGAGAGTTAGGGGAAAATATTTATCCAAAAATATTTTCTTGAATGTTTTCCATTCTATGGAATAAATTTATACCATATACTTTGTGTTTTTTATCAGTGTCCACCACTAATCAGCTTCCACATCAAAATGATAGATCGCCAATATGACTTTCTCTTCTTTTGAGCATTGAAAGATAGAGAATATATCCTCAATGGAGTTAATATATTATTCCATGATAAGGAGATCATAAGATCCACTAAATATAGGCCTTTTCACTTAAATTATTTGACCACAACTTTATCTTTCTCAGGATAATGAGGTCATTACACATGATTCAAGTTATTATTCATAACTTGAGCTAATTGTGCCAGTGCAGTCATAAGGTTTTGGGCTCTTGTTCCAATTATATATGGTATCTCGTTAGGAAAATCGTCATCTTTTCAATCACATTGATTGTTGAAATAGGTTATCATATTTCAACCATTAACTAAGAAAAATAAATTACAAATAGGGGGCTTGATTACTAATCAAATAAGAGTATAAAAAGGGAAATTTTAACATTTAAGGATAAACATGTGAATGAAAAATATAACCAAATTTTTGATTCTTTAAGTTTAAATCTAGGTTATCTATGGTGATAGAATTATACCTAGGGTTGTTACAAAATTTTTCTAGTCCTGGTATTCAAAAAAACTAGACCATGCTCTGATACCAACTATATAAACCCTGGCCTTTTGCGCATATTATTACAAGATTTTAATCATAATTATCCAACAAATATAAACCAAGGATCATAAATTCTAATTTATTTGGAATATTAGGTACATAATTATAAAACATGAAACCAAAATATAACATCTTTTCTATAATGATTTCGTAACTCCATTCAAGCTCCTATAACTACATAGGATAACCTAGGTAAAATTCATAGACAAAAGAGATGATCTAAAAATCCTAGTAAGGTAATAAGCATGGAAAAGAAGAATAACATATGAGACAAAGTCAAAACATGATAACATAATGTGAATAGAACATGAATAAACATGTGGAGGAATATCATCCAAAATATAGAATCATTTGAACATGTAAACATAGGAATGTGGTAATAACATACAACATGACACAACCACGAGTCAAGTATAACTACCAAGACTATATCACATGGTATACAAAGCCCCATAATGGATTTGGTTTACTCCATAATCTAATACATGACATCTCATGAGACTAAACATCACCCAATTTAGTAGAACGCTATCTGGGAACACCCATAAAAACATGTTCTTGCATATGTATTCCACGTGAAGAATAAAACATAAGGGGTACACATAAGGGTTACCCATGGGAAGAAATGGGTATCATAATAATGTCATAAGGCATAACCAAAGAGTGTATCATAATTGTATACATGAAAGATGGATTAAATCATTACTATAAAATAATGAAGTGAAAAATAATAATTATTAAAGAATTATTATTTAAAAATGAAGTTAATCTATAAAAAATAGATTTTAAGAAACCTTAGAAACAAGCTGCTTTATTGCGATTAAAGGAAAATATTAAAGTGTCTTTAAAAGGGAAAAGGGAAAAATTATTTTTATAAAACCAGAAATGTGATAAAATAGTTTTCTAGGATAAAATGAGTGGTTTTATAAAAATAATGGTGTCATTAAACATATTATGTAGTGTACTTTAGAATGGTAATAAATGGGGAAGTTCCCTTTAATCGTGCTAGCTTATCGGAAGGAATTGAAAAGGGAACCTTTTAAAATATGTAATTACCCATCAAATAAGGATGAATTTATATATATTAATAATTTTGGAACATATAAACCGAATTTATAATATGTTCATAATAATAATGAAGAAATGCATTGGTATAAAGAGATAGAAAGTTTAACCCAAAATAAAAAATGGAGGTTCGGAGAGATCTCTTACCTTATGTATGAAAGTGTTATGCACTCAAAATTAATTTACTAAATAATCAAATTATATTCATTAATAATTTAATTCATAAAATCTTAAAAATATATTTAATTTATTATAATTTTATTATGTTCATTTATGGTCATTTTAATGAGTTATAATGTTTAATTTTTTAGTTATGGGAGTGTTCGTTTCACGGTTTTAGGATTGGTTCCCTTGGGTATAATTATGAGATTTTTTTTCAAATGAAACGAAATCACTAGAAGTGGAATAAAATGGTATTAATATACTTCCATAATTTTAAATGGTCTCATTAATTATTATTTTTCTAAAATGAGGTTGATTCATTAGAAAAAATGTTAATGAAAATGATTAGTTTATTTTGGTGGTTTTTACAACCATCACAAACTAGTATTGTTTTATTTAATATTGTGTTTATATATTGGTTTAAGAACATTACATAAGTTTTAATACAAATATTATAATATATTTTAACCATAAAAATGGTTTTATTTCTATCTTTTAAGGCGGTAATAAAAAAATAAAACTCGTCATCCACGAAGGCGGTGAATCAACACATCACGGACGATGTTTTCATTTTTAAGATAAAAAGGAATAGAAGAGAGTTTATTATGTATATTACATTAACACAGAAATATTATAGTATATGTGTGATACTGGAGTCATCATTTAACTTTGTATAGGGTATTTGAGGATAGGATAAGAAAAGAAAAGATATTAAAAGAGAAAAAATAAGGATTTTACCACATGAATATCGTCTCCTTGAGAACCTCCTTGAGGAATTTGGAATTGGAATTCTGGTTATACCATTAATATGAGGATGTGGGTAAGATGATTGGTAGAGTAATTTGGTATAATATTAGAAATCTCTAAATATTATAAGGTTTGAGGAGAAGGGGCGGCGAGAGGTGATATTTATGGGAGGAGGGATGTTTTTGATTATTTCATTCATTTGTTTAATATTATAGATTAGGACAATCAATAGTGTTCATTACCATGACTAAATACCATAAATATTTCAAGATATTTCAAAACAATGGGTTCCTACCTCATACATATATCATCCATGACATAATAATTCATGTATTTGTTAAATAAAGAAAATTGTTGTATTTCACAATTCACTAAAAAATTTACTATTTTATAAAAAACACAAAAATTCATCCTAACCATTTTTCAACATTTATATTAAAAAATGGACTCCATTAATTGAAAATAATTTTATAAATATGAAATTTTAAATTTTAAATTAAAAATTATCATTTATTTGAAAAATACTGATTTCAATATTATAACTAGTTCTAGGATACTTTACAATTTTAACCATCGGCTCATTAAATTATATTTTAATTAAAATAAAATAATATATTAATTTATGACTCCATTTTAGGAAAAGAAATTTTCTTTTAAATAATTATATTAATTAAAAAAATTAAATAAACATTTACGTTTCACAAAAATACCAACACTTATTTTATCATTTTTAAAAAAATTATTTACCTATTTTATGATATAAATATATCATATATTTTCATTTATAAGATACCTAAATTTTATTTATAATTTCATAGGTGAGGTTACTATTATAATGGCCAGATTACTATTCCTATGATTCATATTACTATTCCAATGTTCAGGTTACTATTCCAATGGTCATATTTCTAACGGTAATAAGGGTTTATAACTTCCTATAAATACCAATTATTACATTCATTAGCCACTTATATTTTATTCCATGGTTATATATATAATTTCATATTTTAAAAAAAAAATTAATTATTAACATTATGTATTATTTCTATATCTTTTTTTGTGAGTACGGTCATTCTAGTGGATTAAACATATCCAAATTTTCTTATTCTTATTAAATTAATTTTTATTTATTATCCTATTGTAATATTTGGAATTATTATAGGTTTATTTTATGAATAATGTATCATTATTATTTCATGATAATAGTATTTGGTTGGTTTATCTATGTGATTTTTTTTATTTATACTGTATTAAATAATTAAAAGAAGGGAAATATCATTGATAAAATTCTGGATTGTTATATTCTGACCACTAGAGAATAAGTTTTGAGGACTCAAAGGACTCAATTGGTAAAGGTACCTTGGAAAAATCATAAAATAGGATAGGAAACATGAAACCTGGGGAAATTATGATGAAGAACTACCCAAATATAATTATTAGCTAACACTCAGGATTTTTCATGGATGAAAATTTTTAAAGGAGGGAAGAATGTAACACCTTAAGATTTTATGGTACATTTCTTTTTAAATAAATTTAATTTCTTTGATATCTTGTGTTGCACACAACACCGTGTTCAAACAACCATGTTCTATTATGTGATTTTTATAACCTAGACATTAAATTGGAAGGTACATATTGGGCTAACTGAGTTTTGAAACAATATATGGTTTATACATTTACATAATAAATTTTTTGTTTATCAATTGATTAGAAATAAAAAAAATTAAAGAAAATAAAATAAGTGTTATTCTAAAAAACTATTTTTGTGTGAAAACAAAAATTATATCATAATAAATTGAATTTTTCACTATTTTTGAATGATTTTAATGAAATATTTATATTATATATTTAATAAAATTTATAAGTTTTCATATAATATTTTTTTTATTAATCATGGGATAAGAATAAATCCAATTTTATTCATAAAAAACTATATTTTCTAAAAATCAGTTCTTGCCACGTTTTGCGCACTTACATTAAAATTAATTTCTACCCATTATAGGTATTGAATTTGAAAAAAATTATTAAAAATTTATAATCATTAGGTTCAAATTTTTTAATTGGGACTCTTTTATTTTTTTTTCATAATGAAGAGTAACCATGGTAAAATCTATCACCTTGGTAAAGGGTAAATTTTGTTAAATTAGGTTAAAACAAAGTGATAATGTCAGGATTATTCATCCTAATTCTTATTGGATGAATATTATTTGACCATTTTCACCTTAGGCATTAATATTAGTTGTTTAATGGAAACTTGTTCATGAAAATTACTTATATTTTATTTAAATCAAAGATAGTAGCAAAATTTCACCTCTTGGTTTTTAATATCTCTTATGTGTCCACAAAGGGAAAAATGAAAAATATGAATGAACATAAATGTAAATATTGAGATTAATTAAATTATTTTCATTATAGAACTTTTTTAATTTTTAGAAATTATATAATTACCTTAAATTCTTGAGCAATGCTAATACGATATTTAGTTAATTAATAGAAAATAAAATAAAGGCTTTAAAAAAATAATATTGATATAATTTGAATGATTTATGTTTCAAACAAATTTCATAGATATATATTAAATATTATAGAGTTTTAAAATCACTATATTCTAATTCCCCTTTTTTCTTGATGTATGTGAAATCAAATTAAATTAATAGTGTCAAAATTGACATTAATAATAATTTATCAAGATCGTATTTTATTAAATTATTTAAAAATAATAAAAATATTATATATATCCATGTGAATTAAATATAGTTAAAAATAACAAACATGGTCTATTTATGAGTCATTTTATCATTTATAATAAAATTGTTTTCCCTTTATGATTAAAATATGGGTTATAATGGTTAACGTCAAAAATAATTAACCAATGGGTTCATCAAAATCATAAGTTTAAAATGAAACCAAAACTTGTGTAAATTATATTTTTTTATGGTATTACAACCCAATCCTAACTTATCTCTAATTAACTTTAAATTTTGAGGAATTTAGAATGATAATGAATTTGTTATAATTTAATCGTTTGATAAATTTCAAAAATGTCCCTCACTTAAATTATAAAAGGGAACCTACTCCATCACATTTTCACACCACTTTGAGGAATAAAGCTCAGAAATCCCCTACATAAATATATTATTAACATAATTATAAATTCTTTAGCGGTCCTGGTCTTCCAAAAATACCAACCCTAGTATCCCTAAGAGGATATCTAAAGGATGATTGTTTAAGAGAAGGTAATCATCTTTACTGACTATTTCAATTTTATTTATTATTTTACTTCCAATTAATATGTTGTGACAATTATAAAGTAATAAATAAATTATCATCAACATACTGATATTTTATTATGTTTATTGCATATCCATTCTCCATCTCTTCTCCATCTTATGAAAATCAAAAACATCGCATGTGTGTACGTATGACTTACCATCTCCACGTAATGGTGTAATTTTTTATTCATCACCACATTAATCGGATGGTTATAATTATATAAATAATGGTTATATTTAATATTTATGACATAAATATTAATTAATATTAACATTTTGTTCATTTTATCCATCAAAAAATGGAAACAGCGTTTATGTGTGTACGTATGGCCTACCGTCTACATGAATAGTGTTACCCATTTTTCTATATCTACATATAATGGATTACTATAAATACATATATAATGAATATATATGATATTAATATCATTATTAACATTCTATATAGGATGTAACTATGATCAAAGTAAAAGCACTGAGACTTTCAAATCAAAAAATACATGAAAAATGAAGCGGTTAGCACACGAAATAGAAATTTAATAAGTATTTTTTTAATAAATGGGTGTTGAAAGGTTATAAGTAAATAATATATTATATAATATATATATTAATGGTTATAGAATATGTGTATAATAAAACTAAATTTATTATACCCGAGGTTCATAAAATATGAATAAAATCATACTTAAGGTGAGGGATTATTTCATAATCTCATCATTATTCAGGATTGTTTTTGTTTAAGTCTCCACTAAATAATATTTATCTTCCATATCCATGTTTCCTAAAAATATTTTCAATTTTTTTTAATATTATCCTATTATTTTTTAATGTTATTTTTACCTATGTTTGAATTTTTAAAAAATGGTTTTAGAAGAATCTTTTTATCATTTTCTGAACAAGGTTCTTTTCAATGCTTTTGAAAAAATATGAAAGGAATGTTTCTTTTAACATATACTATATGAGAATAGTTTCCCACCATCTTGAAACCTTAATTATTTGAAGCATCCTTCACAATCTTACATGGTTATTTTCAAATAAATTTTTTCTTTTATATGTGTGTGGAGTTTTTTTAAAATAAGTGATTTTAATGTGTAAAAGGTATATTCATCCTAAGTTTACCAATAATATTTTTAAAGTATTTTAATATATGTAAAAACCATTTATTAAATTGTATGTTTTACTGAGGTTATTATATAATGTTATTATCTTCTATAATTTATTGGATGGTTTATTATTATTTTTATTAGGTATGTGTTATTTTAATACCATTCACCATATTACTTTAGATGGGTTATGATTATGTTTTTTGATTGGGGTAATTATTAACATTTTGTATGTTATTTTCAATATGAACATTTATATTGATTATGTTTTACCAACTTCATATGAGTAATGCATTAAACTTAGTAAGTTATGGGTGGGGGCCTCTATAACCCCTCTATTCATCGGTATGTCTCATGAGACAAACTATCTTGGGTGTTGGATGAGGCCTTATCCCTTTATGTAGGATGTCTTAGCATAAGGCCTAAATGGTATGTTTATGATATCTGGAATCCTAAATTTCCCTCAATATGAGATTAGTTATTGATTTTCATGTGAGTATTTGATTAGTTATGACATCTATAGAGAGTTTTTATCTCATGTTATTATTTATACTTAAATATTAGATTTCAATTTATTTTCTTCTATATTATTAAGGCCTTATTTAGCTTTTTTTGTATGCATACTCTTACTGAGAATCTGAGATCACACTTTTTATTTTGTTTATTTTTTCCAGGATGCTAAGAAGTTTATAATTATTAATATATCGGAATAATATAGGAGAATAATGGTTTTCTAAAATGAAATAATAGGTTGTGTCTATGATTTTATTTACAATAAAATATTTAAGTATGTATATTATCCTTCAATTATACTAAACTATTTGGTTCTTTGGGATGTGATTATTTGTATCTAATGCCAATTTAATAAAGTAATCACTAACTCCAAGTTACCTGGGTCAAATACTTTACATGGATGAATGTTTATTTAAACTAAATAGTTTCATAGTTTTACTTCTCTAATAATTCAGGTACTTACCTTATTATTTTTTAAAATCACCAAGGGGGAGAATTTATTAGAGAATTTTTTCAAGGATAATTTTATCGGGAGATCTTATTCTTGGGAGAATTTTTTAAAAAAAATTATATCTTACCATATTCTTAGAAAATATTCTAGAAAATGTTTATTGAATAAAAAAATAATTACAAAGATAGAGTAGATAATAAATAAAGGGTAAAAGTGTTTTAAGTAAAAGTACAAAATGAAGTTATTAAAATAATTAAGATGTTGTCTGTTTTTTTACACATGCCTATTGTAGGGTGTGAAAAAAACAAAAATTACCTAAGTTAAAATTCAGTAAAGTGGTAAACCTAGGTTTTATATTGAGAGGAGCATAAAAAATCACGTTTTTTCACTTGAAATTAGATAAAGAAGTGATCTTTTTTTGAAATAGTTTGATTTTTAAAAGAAAGAAAGAAAGAAAAATAAAGTTTGAACACAAGTTGAGAAGAGAGTGATGGGGCCAGGGTAGGATCATCTTTTTTAATTTTATCATTGTTATAAAACTAATTCTTCCTCCCTTATTATTAAATGATAAATGAAAGACTCCTTTATTTAGTTTTCAATCACCCTTGGTTGAGGGAAGTAATAGAAACCATTCATGTGTGCATCAAAGTTCATAAACCATTTCTAGAAAACTAAATAAAGACTCAATTGGGAATTATTTCTCCTTATAAATATAAAAACATTTCACTTATTCCACACATGCTCCAACAATCTATAGACACTCACCACCTAACACAATCTTCTCGATTGAGACAAACTTCACTAGGCAAAGGGAGTTCAAAGATACTCAACCAAATCTATAAACAATGATTGAAACGAAACCCCAAAATAATATCACATTAATAGAATTTGGAACCACTAAAAATAGAAATAATTGAATAAAAAAGATATTTTTACATGAAATTAAAAGACTCTGACATTACAATAGGTAAACCACCCCCTCCCTAATCACTCAAAATATTTACCCCTCCAAGTAAAGAGTATGAGAGTTTAAATGGGAATAAGAGGGAAATGTGAAACTAATAAAAGAAAACAATGAAATACAAAGAATTTAAAGCTTCCAATTATCTAGCACATCTCTTCCTTCTTCATTAAACCATTGAATGGAAGTGAACACTCATGTTTATAGGCTTTGTGGGTAGAAAATTTTCCCACCAGATTCATTCCTCTGAAAGTTTGAGTATATTTTGTATAATAAATGGATAAATATAAGGTAGTTTTCTTATTAAAACTTGTTCTAATGTCTCATTTTCATGCTCTCAAAAAATATCAATTTATTTGGAAAAGTTTCAAAAAAATTATGATCCATTTACTGAATAATAATTTTTCTATTTTAGTATACTTCTCAACTACCTTCACTTTAGTGCATTAAATGTATGCCTTAACGTTTGAAATTTTACATGAATTTTATTTGGACATGTATTCCAGGGTTATATTTATAATAAAATTATAATCACTTCATTTCTTTGTATCTAGGATAATATATTCTTCAATTACTAATGTGGGTTTTATTTTATCATCTTGCAACATTTCTCCACTTGATTTATTTTTTTAGGCTACTGTGTTTCGAATTGGATCTAGTCCCCAAAGATAAATTTTGAGACCAATAATAAAGGAATCCTACAAAAATAATCAATTAATTATGAAAAAAAATGTAACAGATATTCTCAAAATATATAAAATCCAAAAAACTGTTAAATTTACAGAATTAATAAATTTTCACAATTAAGTCCAAAATTAAATAAAAATACTAAATTGATGAAAATCAGCTCAAATTAATTAATTGGAAGGGATTAAATTATTGAAAATAATATGATTAATTTTGAAAATATTATCTCTCTCAATTCCCCCATGCTTATCACTTAGACTTTTGGACAATACAACATCAAAATCAAATCAAATCAAATTAAAAAACACATACTAATAAGATCCACCAATTCCACACCAAGAAACAAAAAATACCATGACTCATCAAAAAACATTATTTTTATTTCTTCATTTAGATCATTCAATATTTTTCCTGTTCATTTATCCTCCTATTCACCCAAAACACCTACCATACATGAATTTTCTCTCATCTCACAAATTTAAATTTTCAAAAAAACTTTTCTCATCCAAACTCATACAAGGGTCATCATAGTCTTGATAAATTACTACATCTCAACACGATGTGAGTCAAGTACATGTGTTTATCATGAGTAATTTTCAAGGTTTTTCTATGTCTTCTAGTTGGTATTATTTATATGTTAAAAAATTATGAGGTTGATTGAGCAGGGTTGGCTCATTTTGAAGTAAAATTGCAAGATTCTAATTTTTACTCATGTATAGTCTCCTACTCACTCCCTTTAGTAGAAAATCAGATCTGTCGTCATAAAAAATCAAGGAAATTTCACACCATTGATTATTTTACCAGAAAAAAATTCAATCTTCTCAAAAATAGTTTTTTATTCAAATCTCTAGATAGGAAAAACATTATTTCTCCATTGGAAGCTCTAAAAAGGCATAATTTATAATATCATAAAAGCTCCAAAAAGGTTCAAATTTCAATATAATTAATTTTCAGTAGTAAAACCATCTATTAAATATTTTATTTTCCACACAAAGTTACATAAAATGAGTTATCACAATACAATAAAACTTTCTCCCACACTTAAGTTCAAATAGGTCATGTAATTTCACTTCAAGAGTAGGTCGGATAGGGAACATTGGCTTGTAATGTGGCTAACCTAATAGGAAATTCATGCATTATAAGGTATACAAGGATTAAATGTATAATTTAGTCCATAATTGAAATGTCTCTCTTAAAAAGGGTATTCAAAACCAAATAAATTCCTCAATCATTTAGAACACAAGTACCTAAAACCCTCAAGTTTTGACAGAAATAAATCAAATTCTAGTTAAAGAAAGAAAGGTTTGCTTATCTCAAGAATTGAGGTGAATGAAAATAATATGGAAAAAATGGTTTATAAGCCTCATGGTAAAGTGATTTAAAATATAAAGATAGTGATATGTGGCATGGGATTCAAAAATCAGAGTACTTTTCATGAAATTCTCAAATATTTTAACGTGAAACAAAGTCATTTTCAGCATTCATTTAAGCTTAGTTTAATGGTATAAGTTTTTTCTCTAATTGAAATAGGTTTCAAAAATGAAAAAAAAAATATCATCTAATCCCACAAGTTTCAAAAAAATCACAAAAAACAAAAATTTAAAAAATACACATTTTTTTGAAAAATAGAAAAAAAAATTAAAAAAATGAAAATCCTAAACTACAAAGGTTCCCTAACCAACACATAAATGATGTAGTGTCCCAATTCATTATAGTGTATTTAACATGTAAGAATATTTTAAAATGAATCACAATAAGTAAGAAAGTGTAATGAAGAGGTATGGCCTGATAGATTTTATTTATAAACAGGTTGGAGGAGTGTGATCTCCTCCACTGGATCTGATGAAATAGTCCCATGGAAATTCTTCATCCTTTTTTCATTAATAGTTAATTTATCCTACTCTCCATCCTTCACAATCTATATAGAACTGAAATGATATACATGAATAGTTATAAATGGACCTTCCCATCTGGAATCAATTTTACCTGGCATCATCTTGAGTCATGAGTTGAATAACAACACTGTGTATCTTGGATGTAAATATTTTGGTTGGATCATCTTGTCATGAGACACTCTTGTTCTCTATTTTTAAATATTATAATATTCAAAGTCTTCTATTCTAATTTCTTCCAACTCCTATAACTACAATATTCCCTCTTTTTAGCACTTTCAAGATCTAAATTCATCATTCTCAAAGCCCAATAAGTCGTATTCTCCAATTCTTCCTGTTTGGTTTAATAGTATTCTCCAAAATTCCTTTTATTTCCCTATTGGACACATCATATTGACCATTATTTTGTGAATAATATGTAGTTGATGTTTTATAAAGAACCTCACACTTCTTTATAAAATACTCCATTATCCTATTTAAAAAGTGAGTCCCTTGATCAATGATGATGGATCTGGACACTCCAAACCAAAAAAAAATTATCCCTAACAAATTTACAAATAACTTTAGTATCATCAGACATAGTGGATTTTTATTTCACTCATTTGAAAACATAATAAACTGAAAGAAATATATAATAATTTCTAAATTAAATTGGGAAAGGACCTATAAAATCTATCTACCACACTTCAAAAATCTCAAAAACATTAAGTGGATTTTGGGGAATTTGTTTTCTCTTTGAAATATTTCTAGAAAACTAATATTTTCACACCATTTTTAAAATTCATGAGCATATTTAAAAATTTTGGGCTGTTAAATTACAAATTATAAAAAATTCCTTATTGTACTTTGAGGTCCAAATTGGGCTACAAAAGATAAAGTGTAACAAAACTCAAAGAAAGAACCAATTTCACTCTTAATAAAACATCTTCTTATCACTTGGTCATTGAAAACCTTCCAAATAAATGGATCATCCCAAATGTAATATCTAGATTCTAATTTAAATTTTTTAAATTGGTGGGAATTTAAATGATATGGTACGTGATATGTTACTAGATAATTGACGGTGTTATCATACCAAGGCACTTCTCCTTCAATCAAGTACAACTTATCTCCTAAAAGGTGATCATTCACTAGTTCTTCATCTAGAATTTCATCTTCAGCATTGTTGTGCATTCTACTTAAATGAACATAAACTTTCTTCTTAGCTACCTTATTTAACTTGATTTAGATATTTAACTCCTTTAGTAGTAACATCTATCTCAGTAGCCTCAGTCTATCTTCATCCTTATTCATCAAGTACCTAAGATATTCATGATCAGAAAACATAGTGACATTAGTTCCAAGCATATATAATATAAATATTTATAAAGAAAAAAACTTCTAAAAAGTATTTTTATGTGGTTTTTTAATTTAATTGTGCCTCATATGAGGTTGTTGAGGCATAGGCAATGACTTGTGTCCTTCCCTCAATTTTTTGAGAAAGTACTGCACTAACAGCTTGGTTGGAAGCACCACAAAGTAACTTGAATATTTATTCCCAATTTGGTGGTTTCATCACTGGTGGTGTAATAAATCTCCTCCTCAACTCATCAAATGATTCCCTACACAAAACATTGAAATAAAAATCAGAATATTTCAAAATAAATCTAGATATAGGGAGATAAATCTTACTGAAATCTTTTATAAACATCCTATAGAATCCTGCATGTCCTAAAAATGATCCAACATGTTTCACACATGTTTGGTAAGGAAATAAATTTATAACTTCAATTTTGGATTTATCCACTTCAATCCATTTTTTTGAAATTAAATTCCAAAGTAAAATTATTTTATCAACCATGAAATGAAACTTTTCAAAATTTAAAACAAGATTCTTTTCAATATAAGTCTTCAAAAACTTTTTCCAAATTTTTCAAACAATGACCAAAAGAATTTCCAAAATCTATGAAATCATCTAAAAAACCTCCTAGAAATCTTCAATGTGATCAGAAAAAAAATTACCATGCACCTATTAAATGTACCTGGAGCAATATATAATCCAAAGGGAATAATTTTATATGAAAAAGTGCTAAAGGGACAAGTAAAGGTTGTATTCTCTAGATCCTCGGGAGTAATAGGTACCTGAAAATCCTTCCCAAAAGGAATAATAAGTTATCCCTACCAATCTATATAACATTTGGTCAATGAAGTGGATGGGTAAATGATATTTCTAATAGGCCTGATTCAACTTCCTAAAATCAATGCACACTCTCTGGCTATTCTGAATTCTCATAGGGATTAATTCAATATTTTCATTACTCACAATGGTTATGCAAGTTTTTTTGCAACTAAATGAATGGGGAAACCCATTGTGAATATGAGATGGGAAGGATTATATCAGCTTCCAAGATATTCTCAGTCTCCTTCTTCACAACCTCCATTAAGGTGGGATTCAACCACCTTTGGGGTTATTTGAAAGGTTAGGAATCTACCTCAAGAAGAATTCTATGTGATCATATTTTGGGATTTATTTCAAGGATATCACCTAAAATCCACCCTATTTATTGGAAATTCTATATCAAATCTCTATCAAATATTTTTCTTGGGTTTCAGATAGATTATTCTCAATTATTATTGGTAATTTCTCTCCCTCCCGAAGATACACATATTTCAAATAAGTTGGGAGTGGTTTTAATTCAAGATGAGAGGGCTTCTCAAGGGATAAAACTAAAATTATGTTCCCCACTTCCCAAATATTGGACCTACTTTACATAATAAACCATATCATCTTCTTCATAATTTAAAAAATCATCAAATAAATCATATTTTACCACTTCCTACCTCATTAAATCAGAATCTCTAGAATTTTTGGAATCTATATATTTAGTAAAATTTTCAATGGAAAAATTATATCCTATAGATAATAATTCATGGAAAATACCTTATTATTCAATTTTATTTGTACCAAATTCACGGGAGAGTGAAAAGAGTAAGTGATCGTCTGATGGGTGCCTTATGGATTCAAAAATATTAAAGTGGACAGTTCTATCTTCAAACTTCATAGTGATTGTCCCTTCATGAACATTGACGATGGTTTTGGACATCTTTAAGAAATATATCTCCAAAATTATGGGTGAGTGTGATGGTATCCTATCTTCTTCCATATTTAGTACATATAAGTCAGTTGGTAATAAGAGATCTTTTACTTTCACAAGGATATCTTTCAAAACTCCTGCTGGGAAAATTGTAGATCTATTTCCAAGTTGGAACACTATTATTGTGGGATTCAAGTATACCATCTACAAATAATTATATAATAAGTTATTTAATACATTAATTTAAGCACATATATCACACAAACTATTAGATAAATTTAAATAACCAATGTTTAATGGAATGGAAAACATCCTTGAATCTTGAAATTTTGTTGAAACTTGTGGTGTGATAAGGTTCAAGAAACTTCTTCCCAAGTGTATCTTCACATTCTATTGAATTATCCTCTTCTTGTGGAAAATATCCTTTAAAAATTTTTCTTACTTTGAATTTTTTTTTTGAGTGCTTTAAGAAGGGTGATATCAATTTCCACTCTCTTGAAGTTGTCTCGAATTTCTTTTTGAAGTGCTTATTTGTAAAATCTATTTGATTAAATCGTCCTTGATGGAAATTTTGGGGGTAATTATTTTATCTCCTTTTGTTTCCTTTGAAATGGTGTTTCTTTTCTCTTAATCCTCTTCCAAACCTTCTCCTCCTCCTCTTTCTTCTCTTCATCACGATGCAATTTCACCAAATTTTCATAATTCCCAAATTAATTCTCCCACAGATCATGTGGTCTTGTTTTAAGTTATTGGTATGTTGGTGATGAGAGTTATTTTCAACTTATTATTGTTATCATGATGAAATTATCTTTTGGGTTTGGTATTGTTTGGGAAGAATGTTTTCCTGGGTTTTTGTACATGATTTCAATTAGACTTCCCACTATGTTTTCTAGCGTATCGATCTTATCCTACAGGCCCTCATACTTAGATTGTAGTTTTTGAAAATAATATTGTGTGTTAGTACATGGTTTTTCATTTGTTTTTGGAAAGTGGGTCGTTGGTGGTATGAAGTATGGTTATAATATTTCTTTTGCTGAAATTTTGGTGGGTTTTAGAATTTTTTTTGGAATGAGGGATGGTTTTGGAACTGGTTTTTGTATATGGGGTCTAGATTGATTCTACTAATTTCCAAATCCATATTGTACTTGGTTAATATATCTCCATCCTTAAATTTTTTTATAACTTCTATGATTGAAAGGATGTTATAAAAACTTCCTTTCCAAGTATTTCAGCACCTTGGTAAGTGAAATGATCTCGTAAGGAGTACAAACCACATACCGTAGTCGGTGCTTGTTGGTCACCCACTTGCTTGAGAGCCATATGTCTCACAATACTGGTTAGCTCATAAATCTTTTTTTCCCATAAATTTTATGGTTAATAAGTTCTTACCACATGAATTTATCTTGTGTCAATACCTCATGTACCAAACTATTGTGAGTTCTGGGAAATTTCTCAATTAGGTCCTTAGATTCTTTTAGTGACTTTTAAATCAAAGAACCTCTAGATAATGCATCCAAAATATTTTTTATTTATATATTAAGCCTTGTTAAAAGAACATAAGAAAGTGATGCTCCTCAATTACTCGATATGGACAGGTAGAAAATATCTTTTCAAACCTTTCCCAGTACTTGTAAAGGGTTTCTCTATATGAATGTATAATAGCATATATTTCCTTCCTGATGGTTGTGCTTATGGATGTGGGGAAGAATATTTGAATGAATTATATCACTAATTCATTAGAATTAGTAACATATCTTGGTTTAATGCCACACAACCATTCTTTGGAAGCTCCTTCCAATTAAAATTGGAATTCCTTCTACTTTACCTACTCCTCAACTACTCCAAGGGGTCTGAAAATAGAGAAGACATACAGGAACTCTTTAATATGTTTGTTTGGGTATTCTCCTACCAAACCATGAAATTTTGGGAGCAATGTAATCGTGTTAGGTTTCATATCAAAATTATTTTTTAACACTGGCATAGTAATTTGATTGTTGTGATGAAGGAATTTTGGTGCACATAGGTCTCTAAGGGTTTGGTTTTTATTTCTATCCATTGTGACAGGCTCGGAGTGAACACTTGAATTTTAACTTGGGTATACAAGAGAAATTTCCTAAAATTAATATTTAAAATTAAAGTTTGTAAGTCTGTTAAAAAAGTTTATTTAAATTTCAGGATCTTGGGGGAAAGGTTTAGTGTTTTTTATTCTTATCATGTAATTTTAAATAGAAAAAAAAAAGAAAAGAGATTATTGGCACCACCTCTCCAGAAACGGTGCCAAGTTTTGACATGTTCCTATCATGGGGTTTGACAAAAACATATATTACCTGAGTTAAAATAAATTAAAGTGGTCAACATTGGTTGTCTCCTGATAGAAGAAAACAACATTCAGGTTTTTTAGTTGAAATTAGAAAAATAAGTGAGATTTTTTTTGAAATTGTTTGATTTTGCAAAGAAAGAATGAAATAAAAATAAATTTTGAACATGAATTGATGAAGAGAGTGATGGGTTAAGGGTATGATCTTCTTTTTCAATTTCATAATGTTCATAAAAATCATTCCCCCTCTCTTGCTATTGAATGATAAATTAAATACTCCCCAATCAAGTTTTCAATCACTCTTGGTTGAAAGAATCAATGTAAACCACTTCTATGTGCATGAAAGTTTATAAACCATTTCCAAAAAACTAAGAAAAACCCTAGTCCAAAAAATTTTATCCTTATAAATCTAAAAATTGTTCACTTATTCCACACACATTCCAATAATCACTATAAACTCACCACCTAACACAATCTTCTCGATCGAAAAAAACTGCACGAGGTGAAGGGAGTTCAAAGATATTCAACCAAATCTATAAACAATGAAACCCAAAATATGATCACATTAATAGAATTGGTAACCACTTAAAATATAAATCATTCGATATAAGAATATATTTTTACATTAGATAACAATAATTTGACATTACAAGTGGTAAACTCCCCCTTCCCCAATAACTCAAAATATTTACCCTTCTATGTGAAGAGTAGTAGAGTTGAAAGGGGAATATGAGGGAATTATGAAACTAATAAAAGAAAACGAGTAAATAAAAAAACTTAAAGCTTCCAATTCTCCAGCATAGCCTCTCTTTTCCCTTCTTCAACCATTTGAATGGAAGTGAACACTCATATTTATAAGCTTGAGGGGTGGAAAATTTTCCCTCTGGATTCATTCCACTAAAATTTTGAGTCTATTTCGCATAAAAGATGGAAGAATCACATGAATTTTTATTCTTAAAATTTGTTCCTATATCTATTTTTCATGTGGTCACAAAATATTATCTTATTTGGATAAGTTTCAAAAAAAATTATGTTTGAATTACTGAATACTACTTTTTAGGGCTGAGCGAACTTATAAACTAGCTCTACATTAGAGAATTAAATGGATTCCATAATGACTGAAATTATCCATGAAATTTATTTTAGAAATCCATTTTAGAGTCCCATTTTTAATCCAGCAATAACAACTTCATTTGGATGTCTCTAAATTGATATATACTTCAATTACTAATGTGGGTTCCATTCTATCAGCCAACAACATTTCTCCATTTTATTTACTTTTTTGGGATAGTGTGTTTCTAATTGGATATTGGTCTAGAATAAAGATTTGAATACCACTAATAAAGGAAGCATAAAAAATCACTCAATTTAGATCAAAATTGAAAAAGATATTCCTAAAATATAGAAAATCTAGAAAACTGTTAAATTTACAGAATTAAGAAATTTTAACAATTATGTCCAAAATTCACCAAAAATACTAAAATGGTTCAAATAATCTCAAATTAATTAATTTTCAGGGTTTAAATCATTTAAAATCATATGATAAATTATTAAAATATCTCTATCATTTTTCAAAGTTGATTGTTTTTCTTCTTAAGTCCTATGTTTGTGTTTTTCAAAAAGTGGTAGATTATTGAGTCAAAAGTTATAAATTTTATACTTTATATACTTATATTTTAAAATCATAACACACTCTCTTAAAAACTACATTTTACTAAATTTATATTTTCCAAGACTTTTATAATGTTTTAATAGCAAATATTTTATTCTATTTGATTGAGAAATCATTCTAAACTTATTAATATAAAATTCCCACGTTATCTAGACCATCAGGTTAAAATAGTATAGTCCATCAGACTAACTAAATTATAATCTATAGTAATGAAAAATTCCATTACATTTGAATAAAAAAATATAGTCCATAAGAAGGATGAATTTTAGACTATCGATGTGACTGATTTTAGTCAATCAGTGTGATTGAGTTTTGTGTATCGATGTGACTGGATTTAGATAATCGGTGTGACTGAGTTTAGTGTGTTGATGTGAATGAGTTTAGTCTAATAGTGTGACTTGTTTTAGTCTATAAGCATGAAAAATTTTGGTCTATCAATTTGACTAAATTTAGTTTATTGGTCTAACTGAATTTAGTTCATCGGTCTAACTAACTTTTGTACATTGGTTTGACTGACTTTAGTCCATCGATCTGACTGAGTATAGTCCATTGGACTGACAGATTCAAGTTTATCAGACTAACCAAGCCTGATCTATCAAACTAATTTATTTTTATGAATTATATTAAACATAATTTATTCCATCAGAATAATGACTATTATAATAGGATTTAGAATCATTTATCTCAAACAGAACTATTTTATATCATTGTAATGATGCTATCAAAACAACATCGAATGAAGATATACAGAACTTGATGAGATATCAAGATAGATCTCATATTTGGTCATTGAAACCAACTCTGAGAATCACCGAATATGACCTTTCCTTATGTGCCTATAAATAGAGGTGCATTAAAGGTGCAAGAATCCAATTCTTTTGCAACTCAACTCATCTCGAGCTTACCCTATTGTAACATCTTGTTACTCATGATTTATAAATTTTCTGAGAGTTTTTGTTCTAAGTAATATGATTGAGGATTGTAAATTACTTAGAACCCTTTTCATTTCAATTATTTATGTCTAGTATAGGTTTAGATCAAGGTCTTCCATAGATAGGAAGACTACTAATTCTGATCATGTTGATCTAGGGCTTCTGGGGATATAAAGAAAAATCTAATTCTAATCTTTATGATCAAGGAATTACTTTCCATAGAAAGATATACCTCATTGTTAGGTTGAATATTGGGGACACCTTAAGTCTGTATTTTTTAATTCATTAACTCATAAGGTTAAAGAGTAGAAATATTTTACAAATCTTTTTAGTAATTCATTATTACTTTTGTATTAATATATGTTTTTACTTGTTTCTACAAGTTATTATTTTCCATTGTGCATTTTTTTTGAAAATTTTACTTTTTTTAACTTTACTAAACTATAATATTCTAGACGTACTATGTCTCTGATTAGTAAAATATGATATCGGATTATATATGTGTCCGATAAATCAATATTAAGAGGTTTGGGTTTCTAGTTAGTTTAAGTTTTTAATGTCAACAAACTCCCCCTCTTTTATCCATTATGTACTCTTCAATCCTACACCCCCACCTTCAAAAATTTCATCCTCGTAATTTAAATTTATTCTTGATAATAATGTGTTTTTCTTTTGAAAATTCCTTTATGGAAAACCCACATCATAAAAAGGGTTAATAAAACTTCCTCTTAAAAAGAGGAAAAAGGAAGTCTAAAATCACCTCAAAACTAGGTTTCAAACTATGAACATGAAAGAGAAAACTAACACCCAAGGATTAATAGAGAGTGATAGAGAACATGTTCATGAGAAATTTAACCATCACAGAACCAAAAATTTGTGATGGGTTAAGAGACCATTGATTTCTCAATAAAAAAAGTAAACAAATAATGTTTTTATTTCAAGGCCCTTTTCCTAGAGTCGATGGATTCTTTTACTATCCAGATAATGAACTCCAAAAAATAAAATTACATGATTTATTTCCATATCATAAGTATTATATCATCCATTGGTTGTTCTTTGATCAATTTCTACTCCATCACTCACACCGAGAAACATATATTCAAGATTAATCTTTTTTATACATAAAGCACTTTTAACAAATCATAAGATCCATAAGTAATTCCTTTAACCTCTAAATATTTAACAAATCGAAAATGGTTAAAATAGGTTGTGCAATATGATTAATCATAATTTAACCTAAAAAAATAATATACAAAGTTCAATTTAATCCATTCCATAAGTAGTTAAAATTAAGGATCCTTTAAAATATGTCTAACCAAATTCAAAAATCCCAAAAATTAGAAATATGGTCACTAAATTTGAAATTTAGTTTACTATTAATCCACCATAAAGTGACTCTTTTCACATGTAAATACCTTGATTATATGGTAATAACTTTAATAACCATAAACCCTTATTGAAAACATAAATGATTCTAGGAATTAACTTTTTTCTTATTCCTTAAATAAAATCTCATATTATCAAATCCAAAAATATAGTAAACTCTATCATGAATTACTTTTTCATAAAATCACTAAAAAATTTCAAGGTCACTAATACTATAAAATTTTCTTCCTCAATGTAAATCTTCTCATTATACCAACTAAATTTTATTAACTCAACATCAGGAACTTGTTAAGGGTTATATTTCCCTTATTCATGTATTCTTAAAAAATATCACCTTACTACTAAATCATTTTTCTTGGTTATCAGTGTCATTCAATATATGATTTCAAATATTGATTATTATAACTATAATATCAATAATAAAAGACATCTAAAACATAATTCTTGATTAAAAATACAAAAATCACTTTAATCAGTACACTTCATCTATAGAAATAGCATAATATTGACCTTGATCCCTTAGCTTCTTATGAGTTATATTCCCATAATGCTTGGGGAATTATTTTTCATAGTTCCATATATCTTTATAGTTGAAACACTGAATGTTAGAGGTTTCTTTCTTACTATTTAATTAATGTGTTGTATAGACTTTCTCTCTACACTTGAAGAAAACTATCATTCCCTTCAAGTAAGTATCAGGGTGTTTCTTTCCGCAATTATTATATGTGGGAAAATCCTTCTTTATATTATTCTACTTATCTATTTTTTCTCTTTAATCCTCTTATTATTCTAATTACTTTTAGACTCACAAGACCTGGATAATTATTTCTATATCCTGATATCACATGATATTATATCCTCATATGATGAGAATGTTTGGGATACTAGTTCCTTTTGAAGTAATCACTTTGAACCATCAAAGAAAAATTAATATTTCTCTTTGGATTAATTGAATATTATATTTCATACCTTTATAAACTTTTAAATTTGGCTTCATAATTAGCATTATTTTATTCTTCCATTTATCTTAGACTCAAGAATTTTAACTTCATATCAGATCATTGTTCTCAATTAAAATATTCTTCCATGTAAAATTACTTAAAATACTTTCATTCCATGATTATTATTTATTAATCATCCTTAGTGTTATGAATTAATGACCACCATTGATTTTCATCCCCTAAGAGATGATAAACATCCATGAAAATCTTCTCACTTTCATTGCTATCCAAAGTGATAAATATCTTCTCTATGTAACTTATCCATTACTCGACTACAAATAGACATGTATTCTCATTGAATGATGGAGGTTTCTAACACATGAAGTGGTCTAACACTGTTGCATTGAATTTTGGATCAGTATACTACTCAAAACGGGAATACTTATAAGTCAAAACCTAAGTCAAATACCGAATATAATTATAATTTGTTTAACTCTAGTAGTAACTCCAACTCTAACTTATTTATCTCATCTAGAAGGTTAATACCTAAAGGGATTTCATTCATTGATGTGGCTTCCACTTCTTCCACTATGCTCTATTTATAAACAATAACATTATGAATCAATCACAATGTTTAATTTCAATACTATTGAAACACTTAGCATAAATTAAAATTTTATATATAACTAATCTCAAAATCATAAGATACTTTTATTTGGAAATATTTTCAAGGTACGTTATAGGGTTACATTCCATTATCTATGTTTTCCTAAATCTAGTTCCCAAAGTTTCTTCTAAACTTCCTTTGATGCCAACTCTAAAGACCCAGATCTAGTATCCTAGAGTTTGTGGTTACATTATTACATTGGAATTAGATACAAGGAATCAAATCCTAAAGGGACAAATAGTTTATTAGTCTTGGTAAAATAGATAGACACTAGAATATCAAATTAAAATTGAAAACATAAAATATAATGTTGTATTTTCATTGAGAACACTATAATTCCCATAAACATATTCCTAAATATCAATCATAAAACAATTCCTAACATCTTGGGGCATGGAAACATAATAAATGGATGAGATCTAATTCTAAATAAGATTATGTCTACAGTATAAAATATGATAAATAAATAATACATGATCAATATGTGAAGTTAAAAAAGTGAAAGCACATGTTATTTAATCAATAACTTAAACATGAAGAATAATATAGTAGGAATAAATAAAGATCAAATAATTCCATATAAATAATCACATGATCTTGAAACTTATATGTTGGTCAGAGTGGATACTCAAGAGGGGGTGAATTGAGTTCCAATTAAAAATTTCTCTTAAAAATATTTCTATTAAAATCCCCCAATTTAAATAACAAGCTAAACTATATTGAATTTGTAATACAACAAAGGGTCAGTTAGGTTCTCAAGAGATTGATTAGTTCTTAGTTAATCTAATCTGAAGATTAGATTAGATTTTGAAACTAACCTACTGGTTTACTATAAATACAAACACTTGCTAGTTTAACTATCATAGTTACTTTAAAACAAATTGGAATTTAAAGTACTTAGCAGAGGAATATTTAATATAGTTTAAAACAAAATAAATAAGCACAACAGTTTTAACCAAGAGGTTCAGTATCAAGATGAGACTTAGTCCTCTCAAACATTTTTATATAAACTATGATCCACACATTGGATCAGGGTTTACAACAGTACTCAGACTGTCCAGGTCCTATGACCTCTACCACAGTTCTTCGTGGGAAAAAAACAATAGCACATAGGCTATCCAGGTCACACTTGACCTTTACCACAATTCAAAGTGCGAACTAAAATATTTAGAAAAATTGATTAAGGATATTAGATATCCTTTAATTCAGCACAGGAGACAGTGTTTGTCTGAAAATAAAGATCACACACACTACTCAAAATGTAAATAAATGAAACACAATAGAGATTAACAGATAGAGAAGAGTTTAGAATTCTCTATGTGTTTTGAGTGAAGCTCGGGACTCCTTGGATTGATGTAGATGAGGCTTTGAGTCATTCTCTAGTTTTTGTCAAGAAAACAGAGTGTCGTTTTTGTATTTGGATTCTAGGTCCCGGTTGATCAGTCTGATCAGCTTGAGTGAAAGTGAAATCATTGAAGCACTTTTCTCCTTGAATGTTCAGGTTTTATGTATTCTTCCTTCTTCTTCTATGCATGTAAGTCCTTGAGTATCTCCAAAAGACTGTCTCATATGTGCATGGAAAGACTGAACAACCACCACCCCTTTAGTATTTTGAGGTTCTCTTATATAGCTTTAGCTCCAATAATGGAAATGATTACCTTTTTACAGGTACGAGGTACGGTTTCTGAAATACCAACAACTATCATCAATTACTATCACATGCATTAAAAACATCAAATATGACCATTAATAAATAAACAAATATATGTAGGGTTTAGAGATATGATGACAGGTTTCCATCAGTATCTCTTAGTATCAGTGAGCTTGTATCAGTGGACTTGATCCAGTAGGTCTATATCGGTAGTTGTTGCTCTTTATAACGGTGGGTCGCTTGAAATGGTAGCTCCTTCTATTGGTAGCTGTTATGCATATCGGTGACTATTATGTATCGGTGAATGTATGTATCAGTGACCCATATCGGTGGTCTTGTAACGGTAGACTTCATAATAGTAGTGGTTACTCTGTATCGGTCTACTTGTGCATACCGGTAGACTTATTCTATCGGTAGCTCAGGTGTAACGGTAACTGTCTGTATACCGGTGACCTTATCAATATCGGTAGACTTTTGTACCAGTGTACTTAGCCTTATCAGTAGCTGTGTACCTGAAACCTTTGCACCAGTAGCTGTTTGTATATATATCAGTGGCTCTGGTAGAATTCATCAGTAGCTGTCTGTCTATCTGTATCGGTAACTATTGTGCATACCGGTGGACATATGCATACCAGTGGACTTACTCTATCGATAGGTCTATATCAATGACTTGAATAATAATTTGTTCTATGAAAAAATGTATCAGATTGAGTTAGAATTATTTCTAAACAAGTATAAACATAGATAACCATTGATTAACGAATTTCAATGATCATTTTGACAGATTATCAACTTAATAATATGATGTCATAGATTGAAAAAATAATTAATATAAAGATAAACATTATTTGGGATTATCAAAGAATATTGAAACATAATTTAGATTATCAAAACAGGTGAGGTCAAAAATCTCCCCCTTTTTTATAATAACAAATTATGAAATTATAATTCCAAAGTAAGAAGTAATTTATTAGAGGATATAGTATTAAATGAAATTGTATCAGAGGTATGAAACAACTATATCACAGATAAAAAATGTACCATAAGTAGAATTAAATTATGGTAAAATTAAATTATGCTCATATTTCTCATGTTTCCCATATTTCTCCCCCTTTCTTATGCTCATATTTCTCCCCCTTTTTGATTAGAAAAAAGTAGGAAACGAAGGATGAGAGAAGTAACAGAAGGTAAAAGAGAATAAGAGCATGTTTATTACTTGGGGAAAAAAGATACAGAGAAATACATCATTGAGAGAAAAATAAAAGTACAAGTGATTCCTATCAAATGTCCTAGACACTATTCAATCCACCTCCTGAATGTCCACTTTGGATTTGGATTTGGGTTTAGAGATAGACTCAGGCTTGGGAACTCCAAAAAGCACCATTGGAGGTTGAGAAACAGAGATTGATCCTGGCCTGTAGTGGGTACTCCTTGGAGTAATCAATGGTGTCCAGCTTCTGATAGCTTGAGCCGGTATCATCTGAGGAATGGAGGCAGACTGAGCAGAGGCAGGCAGAGCTGGAGGTGTAATGATAGGAGTACTTTCTATATGAAAAAATGGTAGAAACAGATTCCTAAAGTCCATAATGATTCCTCCTCCTCTCTCCATATTAGAGATAAAGTCATCCTTGTTCTCCATAAATATATCTAGAGAAGAATTCAACTCCCTGATCTTGCTCAATTGTTCTCTGAAAGCCTAAGTAAATGGGGGTAGCTTCATGTTTTCTAAAAAAAGCTTGAAATGGTTGTTGAGCTAATGCTTGGTATAAACTTTCTGAAAGTAGAGATCAATCTTATCTTTGATTTCTTTTTGGGCAGTAGTAGAATCCCTCATATGATCCTGAACAAACTTTCTTATATCTCTTGTGGTAGACAGCACTTGAGAATTAGCTGAGCTATTGGTACTAGCCTGACCAAGCTCCTCTTTCAGCACAGCTATAAATTGCTCAAAATATACTGAAGCACTGGATGAAGCAATAGGTTTAATAGTGAATGTTACAGTCTCCTTGAATGATTGGTTCAAGTTGCTTATCAGCTTCTGGACAACCGAATCATGGGTGTTCACATGCTCTTTGACAGACTTCTTAAAAGCTTCAAATACATCCACAAATTGACTTACTACACCTTTAATGTAATTGATATCATCATTAATTTGATCTTTAGAACTAATCAAGGTATTTAGAGAAGCAACAGACTGCTTCAAGGCAACAACAGCTCATGTCCAGCTCTCAATCTAAGAATGAAATACTCTTATCTCATTCACCATTTCTGTCACAGGGCCTGACACCATACACCCAAGAGAGAGTTCTAAATATTTTTCCATATTGCTTATCTCTTTGACAAAGAAATTATTTAAATCTGCAACAGATGAAGTCCAAGTCTCCTTCAACTCAGCCTTTAAAGACTCAAGATCAGCCTCTATAACCAGATTGTCAGGCACAACTACAGGTGCTCTTTCTGACACAATACTAGCCACAGAGTTATCCATAACAGATTGAATGTATGATATTAAAGAGGTTTCCATTCTTCTTATCTCTTCCACAAACTAGGTCTTAAGGTCAGACTTCAACTTTTCTAGATCAGTTTTTCTTACCACATCCTCAGGTAAAAACTCAGAAGAGATATTATAGTTAACTTGTGGTTTATTTATGGGTGTCTAATCTTCAGAATCAGGATAGTCTAACCCAAAAACTACAAAACCTGGGTCTTCTTCCCGGTCTTCAATCTCAATAACTACTGAAACATTGCCAAGTCTGGTTGGATGCTCCCCCTCAATTTGTGCATTCTCCTGTATATGTATAGCAATAGCATCCTGATCAGGCATGTCTTCCTCAGAAGAATCCTCCACAACCATATCCATTTCTCCAACAGCAGGAGGCTCCTCAGGAATAGGTGCAAGTCTTTCTAATTCAACAATTTCCTCAATAGGCATTGAGGAGTTCCCAATCAGTGGACTGAGACTCAAGCAGGCAGAAATAGATGCTTCAGTTTTAGATTCTCTTTCTTCTTCATTCTTTGGGACAGTCTTCTCATGATCTCAACTAGCTTGGTCTTCCTCATCAATAGGTGCTTCTTCATTTCTTACTCCCAACATAGTTTCCTTTCCAGATGATACCACTTCACCATCAAGAATAGGAGGCAAATCAGGATCCCCTCCATCTGCTACAGAGGTATCCTCTTCATCAATATCATCACTATATTGTGGTTGCTCTTCATTAGGTCCTAGATTGGGATCTCTTCTATCCCTTGGCCTATTAGGATGTTCAACAGGGTTGAACTTATCATAAACCCTCTCATCATCAATTACCCATTGCCTTTTCCATGGGTTCCACCAAATCTTCATATATTTACACACTATGTTTGTGATGCAAAAATTGTTCCTTACCACCACTGTACCATCCTGAGACTTAGATACTCCCTTCACTTTGATCATAATCAAAATTAACTTGGAAAAGAATAAAGCATTGGACTTTGATTTGGGCCTGATCATATCCTCAATCTGAATCATTAACAGTCTACACAGATTCACCTTAACACCATGTCTTAACAGATACAACAAATATATATCTTGATACCTCATATTTGCAAAGTCCCCTCTTCTTGGACTTAGCACATGTTGGATGAAATTGAAAAGCAACCTATTTTCTCCATCCATCTCTACAGCCACTACTTTCCTTTCTTTTCCACTACCGGTGATCTCTTCCAAGGTAATCTCATAATCAAAAATGTCACTGGTAGGAGGAATTTTCTTCGAGCAATACCCAAAAACACCTTCATGTGGGACTTTAAAATATTCATCCCATTCAATAGAGGAAAAAGATATTTCCTTTCCATTCACAACTGGAACCATTCTATTATCCTCTTCAGATTTCTCAAAACGCACAGACGCATATAACTCTTTTACCAGCTTAGGATAATAGGGGCCATTGTTGTTTTCGAAGAATTAGAGCCATCCCTGCTCCTCCAATATCCTCATAATCAACAACTTACTGGACATAAGCCATTCTGCACAAAGTTCCTTCTCTATTACAATTTCTCTATTCTGAAAATGCAGGTTCACTACATTGCTTCCTGACCCTATTCTATTGCCACTAACACTAGCTTCAGTTCATGTTGTCTGCTTATTTTCATTCGGCTCATCACCCTCATCCCTGACTATTGGGAGCTTTGTTCTTGCCATCTCTAATCGAAGAATCTAGGGTTCACGTAAAATGTGGAGGTTCGAGAATAGATGATTGAACAAAGGAGATGTGGTGGATTGAAATGTGACTAGGGATTAGTTTTTATCATTTAGGAATCGAAATGTAATAAGAATAATTATACTGAAAACAATAAGAGTTTCGAAAATCAGACAGAGGATGACATATCGGTGACAACTACCGGTGAGCACCCTAACGGTGAGGTTTACCTATCGGTGAGGTCTCTCTAATGGTGAGGTGTGTCTAGTAGTGAGGACTTAGTGGTGAGGACTCTTAGCGGTGAGGTCTTCCTAACAGTGAGGTTTCTAACTGTGAGTTTTCTAACACTGAGGTTTCTAACGGTGAGGTTTCTAACGGTGATGTTTCTAACTTACAAAGTCTATCATTCCTAACTCATGTCTAATGTAACTTAACCTATCCAAACTTAAAGGCTTGATGAATATGTTAGCTAATTGATATTCAGTACCTATAAATTCAAGAGTAATATCACCCTTTTGGTAATGATCTCTCAGAAAGTGGTGCCTGACATCAATGTTCTTGGTCCTAGAGTGAGACACGGGATTCTTAGAGATATTAATCGCACTATTGTTATCACAGTTTATAGATACATGTCTAAACTGATATTTTTAGTCCAATAATGTATATTTCATCCACAGAATTTGTGCACAGCAACTACCAGTAGAAATGTATTCTAAATCAGCAGTAGACAATGCAACAGAGTTCTACTTTTTACTATACCAAGATATCAGGGACTTACCTAGAATATGACATGTTTCAGAAGTGCTCTTTCTATCTAACTTGAAACCATCAAAGTCAGCATCTAAATATCTTATTAAATCGAATGACTGTCCTTTTGGATAAAATAATCCTAATTTAGTAGTATGTTTAAGATATTTGAAAATTATTTTAACAGCAAGAAATTGTGACTCTTTTGGATTAACTTGAAATCTTGCACACATACACACACTAAACATAATATCTGGTCGACTAGTAGTAAGGTAAAGCAGACTCCCTATCATACCTCTGTAGTTGGTTTGATCCACTGGTTTTCTAGTTTCATCATTATCCAACTTACAATTAGTACTCATAGGCGTATCACTTTCCTTAATACTATCTAAACCAAAATGTTTTAAGAGGTCCTTTGTATATTTATTTTGATTTAAGATAATACCATTATCATTTTGAAAAATTTGAAATCCAAGAAAATATTTGAGTTCTCCCATTAAACTCATTTCAAATTCATTTTTCATAATCTTTGAACAATCAATACACAAAGGATTTTTAGAAGATCCAAAAATAATATCATCAACAAAGATTTTCACTATCAAAACATCTTTGGAAATTATTTTAATAAAGGAATTTGGATCATAAATCCCTTTAGAAAAACCTTTTGAAATAAGAAAACTACTAAGCCTATCATACCAAGATCGTGGAGCTTGTTTTAAAGCATATAAAGCTTTATAGAGCTTAAAAATAGATTTGGAAAATGAGGATTAGTAAATCCAGGTGGTTGTTCAACAAAAACATCTTCGATTATAAAACCATTTATAAAAGCACTTTTAACATCCATTTGTTATAACTTGAAATTCAGATGAGCAGCATAGGTAAGTATAATCCTAATAGCTTCTAATCTAGATATAGGTGCAAAGGTTTCCTCATAGTCTATTCCTTCCTCTTGACTATATCCTTGTGAAGATATTCTTGCCTTTTTTCTAATGATATTTCCTGGTTCATCAACTTTACTTCTAAAAATCCATTTAGTGTCTATGGTCAAAGTGTCCTTAGTTCTGTCAACTAATTCCCAGACTTTGTTTCTTTCAAATTGATTTAATTCTTCTTGTATATTCATTACCCAAAATTCATCATTGATTTCATCATTGATATTTTTAGGTTCTAACTGTTAAAGAAAGGTTTGATGTCCAACCTGATTTCTTAGAGAATCTTTAGTCTTCATCCCTCTATCAATATTACCAACAACATCATATAAAGGATGATTATTTAGAATCCTATTTGATCTAGTAAAGGTAGGACTAGAAATTTCAGGTTCTTCTATATGTTCGGGTTCACCAGGAGAAGATTCTAGAATATTTCTAGAAATGGTTGTCTTTACAACAGGTTCACTGATTTTATCATTAAGGTCCAGAATAGACAGATCTTCTTCAAGATTTTCAAGAGAAGACTTAGGTTCATGCAGATCAGTTTCATCAAATTTGATGTGAACAAATTCTTCCACACATTTTTTTCTTTTGTTAAAGACTCTATAAGATTTACTGGTTATAGAGTAACCTAGAAAGATTCCATAATCACTTTTAGAAGAAAAATTGTCAAGATTATCCTAAGTATTAAGAATAAATACTTTACAACCAAAAAACTCTGAAGTAATTAACTTTAGGCTTCCTATTATTCCACAGTTCATAAGGGGTATTCTTAAGAACATGTATAATAAAGACTCTATTTATAATATAACAAGGTTTATTCATAGATTCAGTCCAAAAATAAACAGGTAAATCATATTCATTGAGCATATTTCTCGTAAATTCCTGAAGGGTTCTATTTCTTCTTTCTACTACACCATTCTGTTGAGGTGTCCTGGGGGTAGAAAAGTTGTGACTATAGCCATTGTGTGATCAGTAAGATTCAAACTCATGATTTTCAAACTCACGACTATGGTCAATTCTCAAGGCCTTAATTTTAATTCCACTTAGGTTTTCTACAGACTTGGAATATTTCATAAAATAAGAACAAGCTTCACTTTTGTGAGAAAGAAAGTATACCCAAGTGTATCTAGAAAAGTCATCTACTAAGACATAAACATAGTTCTTCCCATTTAAACTAGAAACTCTAGAAGGTCCAAACAAGTCCATGTGAACCAACTTGAGAGGTTGATAAGTTGAAACTTCTTTCTTTAATTGGAATGAAACTTTATGTTGCTTTCCGTTTTTACATCGAGTACAAACTTTGTCTGATGGGATTTTAGTTGAGGTAGGTCTCTAACTAAATTTTTATTAGTTAGTTTCTTAAGTGAATGAAAATTGCAGTGTCCTAATATTCTATGCCAAATCCAAGATTCTCTATAAAAAACATTTAAACAGGTAACCTTTTGTTTGGATAAAGAATTTAAATCTACAGTACAAACATTTTCATTTCTTAAGGAAGGAAATACTAAAAAAATTAGAATTAAAAACATTACAAGCATCATTTTCAAATTTAACATTAAAACCATCATCACATAACTGAGAAATGAATAACATATTGTATTTTAATCCATCAACAAATAAAACTTTAGAAATTAAAACTGAATCAGTGTTACCAATCTGGCCTAAGCCGGTGATTTTTCCTTTTGAATTATCACCAAAGGTGACATGCCCTCCATCAACCTTGATTAAACTTTTGAAACATGAGTAATCTCCAGTCATATGCCTTGAACATCCACTATTCAAGTACCATATATTCTTATGGGAACTCTTCAAGAAAGTCTCCTATAAAACAGGTTAGATAGAAAATAATTTTGGTACCTAGATTTTCTTGGGTCCAGACAGGTTAGCAAGAAAAACTTTTGGTACCCAGATTTGTATAATGGGTCTCATACAATTAATAGATTCAAAATATTTTGAAAGATAAACTTCATTTGATCTATAACTATGTGAATACCTAGTTGAGGCATAGGAATTTCCAAATGTGGAACTAGTAGTATACTGTCCAGATTTAGGAATAAATTTATTCTTAACCAGCTATCTCTATCCAGGTTGATAGCCTAAACCAGTAATATACTTTGGTGCAACTTGTTTGCCTAGCATTTGTGTAAGAGTGTTCTTTCCATCTGTGAACTTTTCTAAATCTATTCTAAGTTTCTCATTGTATAATTTAAGTTGATTATTTTCCTTTAATAATTGAGCAATCTTTTCCTTTTCTACTTCTAATGCAGAGTGTACAGTGCTAGTTAAAGCATGTTGTTTCTTTAAGGTTTTGTACTTATCTTTTATCCCATTGCAGGTTTCCTCTAGCATATTATAGTATTCAAATAACTCTTCACTAGACATGTTTTCAGAATCAGAATCATCTCCAAAATAATAAGAATTTAAAGCCGGAGTATCCAATGTTACCTCAGATGTGTTTTTCATGAAACACATATTAGCTTTTTGAGATTTTTCATCCAGAGTGGAGTCGGAATCACTTAAACTATCTTCTGAAGCACTCCAGGTTACTTTCATTGCTTTCTTATATTTGTTTTACTTGAACTCATATTTCTTCTTGTATTTTAACTTCAGATAGTTAGCTTCCACATGTCCTTTCCATTTTCATTCGTAACAAACTATGTCATCGCTTTTATAAGTCTTTTTCCAATCTTTCTTCCAATGACCTTTATTGTCAAACATTACCTTGTAATTGGATTTTATGAAAAAATTCTTCTTTCTATATAACTTCCTAAATCGTCTAGCTATCTGAGCCATTTCAGCATCGTTGTCTGATGCACTTTCATCACATCTTGAGCTATCACTTTCACTTTGAATTTTTCCTTTGTCCTTGTTTTTTGAAGTAGAGGTCTTGAAGGATACTAATTTATTTCTTAGTTCATCGTCTTCTTCCTTATTTACATTAACTTCTTCTTCATACATAATTAACTTACCAATAATCTCTTTAATAGGCAATGAACTTATATCACACGATTCTCTTATTGAAACTGATGTGCCTCTCCATCTGTCTGGCAGACATCTGAGTAACCTCATGATTAACTCTTTTGCTGGAACAGCCTTTCCTAGTGAGCTCATTGTATTTACAATTTCATTGAACCTGAAATACATGTTAGAAATAGGATCATCAGGTTTCATTTTAAAGTTGTCATATTTAGTAGTGTAAGTGTTCAATCTCATTTCTTTAACATTAGTTGTTCCCTCATGGGAAACACCCAAAGTATCCCAAATTTCATAAGTGGTTTTATAAGTAGATATTCTATTAAATTCTTCATCTCCTAAAGCACAATACAGGGCATTAATTTCTTTACAATTATTATTGTAATCTATTTTAGTAGGTTCATCCTAATTAGTTCTTTCAGTTTCTGGAATCTTATACTGAGTCTCTATAGCAGTCTAGATGTCAAATCCCATACTTTCTAAATTAATTTTTATTTTTAGTTTCTATTGGGCATAATTAACACCATTAAAGAAAGGTGGCATGTCGGTAGTAGCACCTTCTAATCTATTATCCATAATTATATTTTAGCAAATATATTTAAGAGAAAAAATTTAGAACTAACAGAAATTTAAGATCTTTAAGATACAACTAAAATCACAGTTGAAAAACAGAGTGTTTGGAAATCCTTTAATAATAACAACCTTTGGTACCAAATTTTGGTCAAAGTGGATACTCAAGAGGGGGTGGATTGAGTTCCAATTAAAAATTTCAGTTAAAGAGATTTCTATAAAAATACCCCAATTTAAATAACAAGCTAAACTGTAGTGAATTTGTAATAAAACAAAGGGTCAGTTAGGTTCTCAATAGATTGGTTAGTTCTCAGTTAATCTAATCTGCAGATTAGATTATCTTTTGAAACTAACCCACTGGTTTACTATAAATACAAACACTTGATATTTTAACTATTAGAGTTAATTTAAAACAAATTTTAATTTAAAGTACTTAACAGCGGAATATTCAATATAGTTTAAAATAAAGTAAATAAGCACAGGAGTTTTGACCAAGAGGTTCAGTATCAATCTAAGACTTAGTCCTCTCAAAAAGTTTTATATAAACTATGATCCACACCCTAGATCGGGGTTTACAATAGTACTCAGACTATCCAGGTCCTATGACCTCTACCACAGTTCTTCGTGGGAAAAACAAAACAATAGCACACAGGCTATCCAGGTCACACTTGACCTCTACCACAATTCACAGTGGGAACTAAAACATTTAGAAATATTGGGTGGGGATATTAGATATCCTCCAGTTTAGCACAGGATACCGAGTGTGTCTGAAAATATAGAGCACACACACTTCTCAAAATGTAAATAAATGAAACACAATAGATCTAAACAGATAGATATGAGTTTAGAATTCTCTATGTGTTTTGAGTGAAGCTATGGACTCCTTGGATTGATGCAGATGAGGCTATGATTCCTTCTTTGGTTTTTGTCAAGAAAACAGAGTGTCATTTTTGTATTTGGATTCCAAGTCCATGTTGATTAGTCTGATCATCTTGAGTGCAAGTGAAATCGTTGAAGATCTTTTCTCCTTGAATGTTCAGGTTTTATGTATTCTTCCTTCTTCTTCTATTCATGTAAGTCCTTGAGTATCTCAAAAATATTGTCTCGTATGTGCATGGAAAGACTGACTGACCACCAACCCTTTAGTAGTTCGAGGTTCCCTTATATAGATTCAGCTCCGACAATGGGAATGATTACCTTTTTACAGGTACGGGGTATGGTTCCCGAAATACCAACAACTATCATCAATTACTAGCACGTGCATTAAAAACATCAAATATGACCGTTTCTAAATAAAAAAATATAAGTAGGGTTTAGAGATATGATGACTGGTTTCCATTGGTAGCTCTTATTATCAGTGAGCTTGTATCAGTGGAATTGAGTCAGTAGGTCTGTATCGGTAGTTGTTGCTCTTTATAACGGTAGGTCGCCTGAAATGGCAGCTCCTTCTATCGGTAGCTGTTATACATATTGGTGACCATTATTTATCGGTGAACGTATGTATCAGTGACCCATACTAGTGGGATTGTAATGGTGGACTTCATAATAGTAGTGGTTACTCTGTATTGGTCGACTTGTGCATGCCGGTAGACTTATTCTATCAGTAGATCAGTTGTAATGGTAACTGTATGTATACTGGTGACCTTATCTATATCGATAGACTTCTGTACCGGTGTACTTAGCCTTATCGGTAGCTGTGTACCTGAGACCTTTGTACCGGTAGCTGTTTGTATATACATCAGTAGCTCTGGTAGACTTCATCGGTAGTTATCTATCTATCTGTATCGGTAACTATTGTGCATACCGGTGGACTTATGCATACCAGTGGACTTACTCTATCGGTTGTTCTGTATCAATGAATCGAATACTAATCTGTTCTATGCAAAACTGTATCAGATTGAGTTATAATTATTTCTAAACAAGTATAAACATAGATAACCATTAATTAACAAATTCCAATGATCATTTTGATAGATTATCAACTTAATAATATGATTTTATATATTGAAAGAATAATTAATATAAAGATAAACATTATTTGGGATTATCAAAGCATGTTGAAACATAATTTAGATTATCAAAATAGGTGAGGTCAACATTATCAATTTATATTAAAACTAAACAAATAATCACATGGACATCAATTACTAGTCTCATAAATAAGTAATGCATAATTTCGTACATCTAAAACTTATTATTGAGGCCTTATTTAATAATTTTAAAAATATCATCAAGTCCTTATGCTAAGACATATACATAAATGGGTAAGGCCTTATCCAAATACCCAAGATAGTTTATCACATGATACCTACTGATTCATAGAGGGGATATGTAATTTTGGGCCCCTCCCAAAACTTAATAATTATAATGCATTCCAAATATGAATAAAAAATACAAAATAATCAACTACCTAAAAAATAAATAACTGTCTGTGTATGAAGAAATAGCAAATGAAATATCATTACTTTCCCTAGTCAAAATGATAATAAAATGTCCATAAAAATATGGTGGATAGTAACATAAGATAATAAACTCAATAAATCATAATATTCAATAATTTATATTAACAGAGATGAAAATACGTTAAAAATATCATTAGAAAATTCTTGAGGAAAATATCCTTTCCACTTTGAATTCACTTATTTAAAGACTTCACATATATGAAGGAATAAATTTTCTTTGAAAATAACCCTGTAAAATTGTAAAGGAATATATAAAGAAAAATTTGTCATGAAGCTGTGAAATTTTTTTCATGTTGTATAAGTTAAAAATATTCATTTCACACTATTTTAAAATTGTCAAAAAAGTTCCTCATTCAGAACACAACAAGTAAATTCCTTTGAAACTATTATATAAAACGTAAAACATGGGTAAAATTTTATTAAATAAATAAATTATATAATGTTTAAAAAAAATTATAAATATTTTTATAAAATATTAATATGGAAGAAAAATATTCCCCATTAGGGACTTAAACATAATATATCCTGAATAATCATGATATTGTGAATTAAACCCTTACTGCATGGGTATCTTTTGAATCATAAGCCCCGTGAAAGAAATAACATCAAATGAACCCTTAAATACCATTACGATAAAAATATTAATGATATAATATATCAAATGGGTACTATATACACTACATAAAATAAATAAGTGGTGAATATGGAATATGTAACACCCTAAGGTATTCTAAAAAATAAATTGAAATACTTGAAATTTTGTTTAAAGTGGATATTTATAAGTAGCCTTTAAACATAATTTTACCGCTTCTATGTTTTAAATTTTGAAAAATGGTTGTCTACAATTGTGTTTAGTATGTTATTTGGAGTCTATCGGAACCAACTTGTTTTTTTGTGAATAGTAACATACCCTTATGAATAGTAATATGAATAGTAATAGGAATAGTAATATGATCCTAATGAATAGTAAATTGTATTATTATTTTATTTTATTAAGTATTTAAGATAATGATATCTTGATTGATTTTTCAATGTAATATAAAAACAGTTATAGTTTTTAGATTATTAATTTTGGAATTTAGTATAATTTTATTTAAAAATTAAATTTAAAATATTTAGAAAATTATTTTCAAAGAATGGACATCATTTCTAAATTCTACATATCGATAAATGGTTAGGGAGAATTTTGGGGATTTTTCTAAAATAGCTAATTTTTCGGTGAATAGTAAAAAAATAAATTTTTGAGTTTTGGTGTGTTAATGACATCATTAATGATGTAATGATGATGTAATAAATATGGTTGACTTGTGTACAGAAAAATAGGTGATAAGGTGTCCAAAGTGGCTTATACCATGAGAAAATATCATGGGCAAGCCCACGGTTTTGCAAATACCACTAATGAGGTTTCCCTTGAAAATTATTAAAATAATCCCTCACTTTTGCTGTAAATACCAACCCATTTCTTCATTAACTTCATTCCAAATTCCTCATCAACAAAGATTTGTCCTCCTTACCTACCTAGTAGTCCTACCAAGGTTTCCTCAAGCCCCCAAGGTCCCAACCTTCAAGTTCTAGGAGTTACTCTAAAAGGTAAGGAAATTATCAATTTCTTTCTTTTTTTCATTCAAGTTCTCTTTTATGTGGTATAACTTTCAAGTTTTCATACCATGTTCTTATTTCATTATTATTATTGATCTATTTTTTATTTTTATTCATTTCTGTATGGGTGACTCTTATCCCCTCTCTTTATAATATTATCTAAAACCATGTTGCATAATCGTTAGGTTGCCTAATTTTTGTAAGGGATTTCTCAATTATTCTTTTATTTTGAGTTCCTTTCTTTTCTTATTCATTATTCATCTATTCTTATCCCAGAGGAATTAAATCTCCCAAAATCATGTATATTATGAATTTTATCATATTCATTGAAAATTTATCATCATTATTCTTCTCCTCTTCCACTTATTCTAGGAATAAAAACATTGTTCATGATGTGCCAAATTACCGAAAACGTGGACGATGTGATTTTAATTTACATTAATTCATTAAATTCTGGTCATGAAACCATTTCTATGGTTGAACCAGGTTATAATATATTTATTATGTATCATCCATGGTTCTGGAAATCTTTTTAAAACATGGTTTTAATTTATAAGACAAAATGAGGTTGTTATTATCAAAGAACCACTAAAATGATCTAAACGAACATCATTAATGTTTTGACTTATGAATCATCCTCATATAAAAACTCAAAATGATAAATGGTATAAATTATGGTACTAGAAATATTTAAATACCTTTCCATTCCAATTCTTTAGTTTCACTTCCAATCGACAAGAACATCCATCATGAACCAATCATGGAAATCATGTCAGGAACTCACCCAAAATAGTGCAAGAAACAAAATACTGACAATTAAGGGGTGAAATGAGGTTATGAAATGATCATATAATATGTTATAAACATGAAAATGTTTTTTAAAAATACTAATAACACTCTTTTGACAATTATACAGACATTTTAAACAATTTTTAAGTAAGACAAGCCTGAGGTAAGGGAATTATTAACCCGATTTCCATTCTTTGGGTTAACCTTCTACTTCATTATTTATGTGGTTTTAAAATTGATTATGTGATGGTTTTTTCTTATATTATATTTAATTATTTCTAATTAAAGTGTATATACATATTCCATCCACTCTATTATGTCTCTCTTCAATTGTATGATATTTATAAGGGGATTTTCTTTTAAAATCCTCTTTTAAAATTATGTTTTACAAAATTAAAAAGAAATTTTTTTATGTTATTATTCATGTTGTATGATTATGTTCTGGTTATTAAGAATTGTTTATGATAAAGTGTGGTACCTTTATCTCCCTTAATTGCATTGGGTATGTGTAAGTTGGAGGTCGGTTGTATGGTTATTCCAAGTGTAACTGCGATGGTTACACAAATAGTAAGGTAGTCGTGAGGGTTAAAAATTATAAGGTAGCCAAAAGGGTTACAAGATTATGTAAGTAATTCCCCAAGATAACTTTATAGTTCTACTTATGTTCTTATGTATTGTGGAAATCTCATGTTTCACAAAGTAAGTATATATATACAGGTGATAATTATGTCTTTTGAAAATGATTTCATACATTACAAGTATTCATGGACTAATGTGTTCTTTCCTTCTTTTCCTATACCTTACTGAGTTTTTTGTGCTCATACCAAGTTTTAAATGATTTTCAGAGGTTAATGGATGTGTAATACAAATAAGGAAGTCATTTTAAATGTTGAATAATTGTCAAGGAATCATGTTTTAAGTTTTAATGTTTTACATTTTGAAAAAAATGGAAACTGTTTTTATGGTATCCACTATATAACAATGTGTAATGTTATGAATGTATTATGTTATGATTCTCTAAAGTTATAAACTTGAAAAGATCCTCAATGTAAAAGGAATTGTTTTATTGACTAAATTCAAGATTATGTGTGTAATAAGGTTGGGTCCTTATAGTTGGTATCAAAGGATGGTTTAGATTACTTTAGGGGTTAGGATAAAGTTAAAAGAATACCATAAAAGATTTTTACTCTATGATTAATTTGAAATGTTATATCATTTAAATATTACCATGTTGCTTCATCTAAAATATATTTGTTCAGAATAGTTTTCCGTAGAAGAAACAGGGAAGCTGAAGAGGGGAGGCACTGACAGAACGACATCCTTTCGAATCTACAACCCAGAATGGTAGGGATTGGAACCGAGCAGTTTGTAATGGTAATGGCTCAGATAACGCAAGAAATAAATCATGGTGGCATCCATGAAAGAGAACAATAAGAAGTACCACAACATATCATGATAGTAGTGGAACATTATATGAGACAACACACTCTTACTTTCAATGGATCTTCTGACCTAGTAGCAGCTGAAGGATGGATCAAAACCCTTGAAAATATATTCGATGTTATGGGATGTTCATATAATCAAAAGGTAAGTCATGCCCTTTATCGTTTTGAAGGTGAAGATGATCAGTGGTAGTCAATGGTAAGGAATATCAAGGGTAGAGAGGACATTGATTCCTTTAAGTGGGATGAATTTAAAAGTATTTTCCTTAAAAAATATTTTCCTAAGGTGGTGCGACTTAGGATGGAGAAGTAATATCATAAATTGAAGCAAAAGGAGAAAGATTCAGTGGTTGTGTATGAAGCGAACTTCACCCAACTGGTGAGGTATACTCCAAATCTAATTCTAGATTTTGATAGAATAATCAACCGCTTTTACTCAGGATTGAATCCAATGTATCGAAGGGCATTGGCCTCCGGTGGGTTCAAAAGTTATGAGAAACTTGTCTGATGTGCTGAGAGGGTAGAGGTAGAGTTTTTTGATGATCACATACATTTTGGAAACAAGGCGAAGAAGAGGTCCAGGTAGAAAGTGATTGGTAAGAATCAACCAAAGAAATCTGATTGTAAGAAAACCCAATTTCTAGTTTGTGAAAAGTGTGGCAAGAAACACCCTGGGGAATGTCTTAGAAAAACTGGGAAGTGTCTTAAATGTGGTAAGTTTAGACATATGTCCTGAGATTTTAATGAAACTAATCCTAAGACTAATCTTGATAATCAAACTATAAAGTGTTTAAAATGTGGTGATATGGTTCATTATAGAAATGTCTTCCCAAAGAGATATCTGAATGATGAAAATAAGCCAGACTATAAGCAAAAAGGTGTAGTGAGATCATTCGATACTATATCAGTAGATGTTGGGCCATCCAATGAAGTTGTATCAGGTACTTTGTTCACAAAGATTTTTCTAATGTTTTATTTGATATGGGGTCTACACATTCCTTCATCTCTAAGAAATTTTCAGGTAAATTGGAAATATCCTCTCAAAAAATGAGACATGAACTTGTTATTAAAACACCTGGAGAAAATATTATAGCAAAGTGGAATTATAAGAATATTTCTATTATGGTCTGTGGAAAGACTTTACCTGTAAACCTTGTTGTTTTACCCTTAGTCGAGTTTGATGTCATTTTGGGAATGGATTGAATTTCTGTTTATCATGCTAAGATTGACTGTAGAGTTAAAGAAGTTGTTTTTTAGAAATAGTTTCAGTTTGTATACAAGAATAAACCCATAAAATTGATCACATATTAGGAAGATGAGAAACTATCGAAAGATAGAAATGAAAGTTATCTTGCTCATATTGTTGAAAACAAGGGAATTGTTCATATTAATGATGTGCTAGTGGTAAATGAACACCTTGATGTTTTTTCCAATGAGTTACCCGGTGTCATACATGATCGGGAAGTCAAATTCACAATTGACTTAGTTCTTGATGCTAAGACAATTTCAAAACCCCCATATCATATGGCACAAATAGAACTTCTTGAATTGAAAATCAGTTGTAGGATTAGCTTGATAAAGGCTTCATTCTTTCTAGCACTTCACCTTGGGGAGCTCTTGTTTTGTTTGTTAAAAATAAAGATGGTTCCCTAATACTTTGCATTGATTATAGATCTTTGAATAAAATCACTGTTAAAAACAAGTATCCTTTGCCTCATATCAATGACTTGTTTGATCAGCTCCCGGGAGATCAGTAATTTTCCAAGATTGAATTGAGATCTGGATACCATCAGTTGAAGGTGAAAGAGGATGAAATCCTGAAAACATCCTTTCGTACTAGATATGGGCATTATGAATTTGTTATTGTGCCTTTTGAGTTAACTAATTCACCTGTTGTATTCATGAATATTATGAATAGAGTATTTCATGAGTTCTTAGATAATTTTTTGGTTGTGTTTATTGATGACATTCTGTTATTTTCTAAAAATAAAGAGGAGCCTGAAAAACATCTAAGGGTTGTTTTAAAAACCATAAAAGAAAATAAACTGTATGGAAAATTCAGGAAGTGTGATTTTTGGTTGCAAAAGATTTATTTTCTTGGCCACATTGTAAATAAGGATGGAATAACAGTTGATCATGCCAAAACAAAAGTGGTTGATGAATGGCCAAGACCCACAGATGTTACAAAGATTCGTAATTTTCTTAGATTAGGAGGTTATTACCGACATTTTTTTAAGAACATTGCTCGGTTATCTAGCCCGATAACTAAGTTAACATGGGAAGGGGTTAAATTTGTTTGGAAAAAAGAATTTTATGTTTGTTTTTAAGAACTGAAGAAGAGATTGGTAAATGCTTCTGTTTTGGCATTGCCTTCCTAAAATGGTGATTTCTTCATCTACAGTGATGCTTTGTTGAAGGTACATGGTTTTGTTTTGATGTAGAATGATAAGGAAATTGCTTATTCTTCAATACAACTAAAACCTCGTGAGTTAAATTATCCCACACAATATTTAGAATTGGAAGTTGTGGTTTTTTCTTTGAAAATTTGGAGGCATCATTTATACAGAGACAAATTTCAAATATATACTGACCATAAAAGTCTGAAGTATATATTCACTCAGAAGGAATTAAACATGAGGTAGAGAATATGGATTAAAATGATAAAGGATTATGATTTCATGATCAATTACCATCCTAGAAAAGAAAACAAAGTGGAGGATGCCTTAATTCGAAAACAGCATGCATCATTAACCATGTTACATTTGGAACATTATCTCTTGATTAATGATTTGATGAATTTTGGATTAGAAGTTGTTCGTGCAGGGAATACATCTATTTTGTTTCAGGTTTCAGTACAGTCTTCATTGTTAAATAGAATTAAGCGAGCTCAGCAGGAAGACTATGAGCTATAGAAAAAGGTAGAATTGGTTAAAGTGGGTAAGTTATTATAATTTAACCCTGATAAAGATTGTGTTTTAATATTTGGTGAAAGGTTGTGTGTGCCTTGTGATTCCCAGTTGAAGAAATAATTGTTATGTGAAGCTCATAGTTCCCTATTTTCAGTTCATCCTGGCAGTACTAATATGTAAAGAGACCTTCGGGAGTAATATTGGTGGGATGGAATAAAACAAGACAATGCTTATTTTACCATTAAATGTTTGACATGTCAACAGGTTAAAGCAAAGCGGCAGTTTCCAAAGGGGATGCTTCAACCTTTGCCAATGCTAGAGTGGAAATGGGATAATGTACCCATGGACTTTGTTGTGGGACTACCAAAGACTTCATGAGATAACAATGTGATTTGGGCTACTATTGATCGACTGAAAAAATCTGCACATTTTCTTTCTATTCGAGATACAATGTCTTTGGATCATCTTTCTCGACTGTAACTCAAGGATATTGTTAGGTTACATGGATTTCCTCTTTCCATTGAATCTGATCGGGATCCTAGGTTTCCTTCTAACTTTTAGAAGGGACTTCAGAATTCCTTGGGTACATAATTAAATTTTAGTATAGCTTTTCATCCTCAATCAGATGGGCAGTTAGAACGAATGATCCAAACATTGGAGGATATGATTCAAGCTTGTTCAATAGACTATCAGGGAAGTTGGGATCAACATATTTCTTTAGTTGAGTTTTCTTATAATAATAGTTTTTATTCCAATATTCAGATGGAACCTTTTGAGGCTTTGTATGGGATGTGGTGTCAGACTCCAGCATTTTGGGATGAAGTTAGTGAATGAAACTTGATGGGGCCATAATTAGTAGAAAAAGTGGCTGAGAAAGTGAAGATGATTCAGCAGCACATGAGGATATCTCAGAGTAGTCATAAAATCTATGCAGATAATAGAAGGAAAGACTTCTCTTTCAAGGTAGGTGACCATGTTTTCCTTAAAATTTCTACTTGGAAAAGTGTGATGCGTTTTGGTAAGAAAGGGAAGCTAAGTCCATAGTTCATCGGTCCTTTTGAAATCTTAGACAAAGTTGTAATAGTTGCATGCCGAGCTTTGCCTCCGATTTTGTCTAAGGTAAACAATGTTTTTTCATGTTTCGATGTTGAGAAATTATGTGCCATATTCATCACATGTCTTGAGCCTAGAAGCAGTTCAGTTGGAAGAGAACCTTTCTTTTGAAGAGAATCCATTTTAGATTCTTGATCGAAGGGAAGAGGTATTGCGAAATAAGGTAATCCTCCAGGTAAAGGTTTTGTGGAGAAACCACATGTTTGAGGAAGCAACATGGGAGTTTGAAATTGCTATGCGGGAAAGGAACCCTCACTTGTTTAATAAGTAAATAAAATTGCAAGGTCTTAACTTCTAGAAGGTGGGGATAATGTAACACCCCAAGTTTTTCTAAAAATAAATTGAAATTCTTGAAATTTTTTTTAAAGTAGATATTTATAAGTAGCCTTTAAACATAATTTTACTGCTTCCATATTTTTAATTTCGAAAAAATGGCAATCTAAAATTGTGTTCAGTATGTTGTTTGGAGTCTATTGGAACCAACTTTTTTTTTGGTGAATAGTAACATACCCTTATGAATTGTAACATGAATAGTAATATGACCCACATGAATAGTAAATTGTATTATTATTTTATTTTCTTAAGGCTTTAAGATAATGACATCTTGATTAATTTTTCAGTGTGATATAAAAACAGTTATAGTTTTTAAATTATTAATTTTTGAATTAAGTATGCTTTTATTTATAAATTAAATTAAAAATATTTCAAAAAATATTTTCAAAAAATGGAATACATTTTTTAATTCTACATGTCGATAAATGGTTAGGGTGAATTTTGGGGATTTTTCTAAAACTGTTGATTTTTCAGTGAATAGTAAAAAATACATTTTTGAGTTTCGATGTGTTAATGACATCATTAATGATGTAATAATGATGTAATAAATCTGGTCTAATTATGTACAGTAAAATAGGTCATGAGGTTTCCCATGTGGAAAATACCATGGGCAAGCCCATGGTTTTTCAAATACCACTAATGAGGTGTCCCTTGAAAATTATTAAAATAACCACTTACTTTTGTTATAAATACCAACCCATTACTTCATTAACTTCATTCCAAATTCCTCATCAACGAAAATATGGCCTCCTTACCTCCCTAGTAGTCCTCCCAAGTTATCCTCAAGCCCCCAAGGTCCCAACCATCAAGTTCTGGGTGTTACTCTACAAGGTAAGGAAATTCTCAATTTCTTTCTTTTTTTCATTCAAGTTCTCTTTAATGTGGAATAACTTTCAAGTTTCCATACCATGTTCATATTTCCTTATTATTATTGATCTATTTTGTATTATTATTTATTTCTGGTTGTGTGACCCTTGTATCCTATCTTTTTAATATTTTCTAAAACGATGTTGCATAGTTGTTAGGCTGTTGAATTTTTGTAAGGAATTTCTCAATTATTCTTTTATTTTGAGTTTCATTATTTTATTATTCTTTCTTCATCTATTCATAATCAAAAATAATAAAATCTCCAAAAATAATATATATTCCAGATTTTCTCATGTTCATGGAAAATTCATCATCATTATTTTTCTCCTCTCCCACTTATTCAAGGAATAAAAACATTGTCCGTGATGTGCTGAATTACCGACATCGTGGATGATGTGATTTCAATTTACATTAATTAATTCATGTCTTTTCATGAAACCATTTCTATGGTTGAACCAGGTTATAATATATGTATTATGTCTCATACATGGTTCTGTAATTCTTTTTTACTCATGCTTTTAATTTATAAGACAAAATGAGGTTGTTATTATCAAAGAACTATTAAAATGATCTAAACGAACATCATTAATGTTTTAACTTATGAATCATACACAAATAAAATATCAAAATGATAAATGGTATAAATTATGGTACTGTAAATATGTAAATACCTTTACATTCCAATTATATAGTTTCACTTCCAATCGACAAGAACACCCATCATGAAACAATCATGGAAATCATGTAAGGAACTCACCCAAAATAGTGCAAGGAACAAAATAATGACAATTAAGGGGTAAAATGAGGTTATGAAATGATCATATAAGATGTTATAAACATGAAAATGTTTCTTTGAAATACTAATAACACTATTTTAACCATTTTATAGGATGTTTAAACAAGTTTTAAGTAAGAAAATCCTGAGGTAAGGGAATTCTTAACCCGATTTTCATTCTTTGGGTTGCCCTTATACTTCATTATTTATGTGGTATTAAAATTGATTGTGGGATGGTTTTTGATTATATTATGTTTAATTATGTATAATTATAGTTTATATACATATTTCATCCACTCTATTAAGTATCTCTTCAATTTTATGATATTTATAAGGGGCTTTTCTTTTAAAATCCTCTTTTAAAATTATGTTTTAAAAAATTCAAAAGCAATGCTTTTATACTATTATTTATGTTTTATGATTATGTTATGGTTATTGGGAATTTTTTATGATGAAGGGTGGGACCTATATCTCCCTTAAATGCATTGGTTATGTGTAAGTTGTAGGTCGGATGTGTGGTTACTCCAAGTGTAACTATGATGGTTACACAAATAGTAAGGTAGCCATGAGTGTTACAAATTATAAGGTAGCCAAGAGTGTTACAAGATTATGTAAGTAATGCCCCAAGATACCTTTATGGTTATAATTATTTTATTATGTATTGTGGAAATATAATGTTTCACAAATTAAGTATATATATACAAGTGACAAGTATGTCTTTTGAAAATGATTTTATACGTTACAAGTATTCATGGACTAATGTGTTCTTTCCTTATTTTTATATCCCTTACTGAGTTTTTTGGGATCATCCAAAGTTTTAAATGATTTTCACAGGTTAATGAATGTGTAAGACAAATATGGAAGCCATGTTAAATGTTTAATAATTTTTAGGGAATCAGGTTTTAAGTTTTAATGTTTTATATTTTGAAAAAAATGGAAACTATTTTTATGGTATTCACTTTGTAACAATGTGTAATGTTATGAATGTATTATGTTCTAATTATCTAAATCTATAAACTTGAAAATATACTCAATGTAAAAGGAAGTTTTTTCATGACTAAATTCAAGATTATGTATGTAATAAGTCCAGGTCCTTATAGAATATGTCTCACATAAGTAAAAGTGAGAAGAGAAGCCCTTACCTCGGGTCTGATTTCCTTCATACATGTTTGAACCTCCATTATAATAAATATATATTTATTATTAATATATTTAAAAACAATTTTAATATATATAATACCATATATTATTTACTTATAACTTTTTATCACCCATTTATTGATAATTATTTTTTAAAATCACTATTCTGGATGACAACTACTCGTTTTTCATGTATGTTTTGGTTCGGTAGTTTTGATCCTTTTAATTTTATCTTGGTTATATAATATCCAAAATATAAATAATGATATAATTATAATATATATTAATTATATAAATTTTTAGGTTCATCCTTAAAATTTAATGTTATAAAAATGAATTACATCTTTCAAGGTGATGGAAGGTCGTACGTACGCATAAACGTTGTTTTCATTTTTTGAAGGATAAAATTAAATAAAGGTAAATAATAATTATCATTTATAGAGTAATTATTATATCCTATAAATTATATATATATATACTAAATCTATCCTTATTACCATCCATGTAAATCCTAAATGAAAAGAGGATCACACTACTTCATAAAGGTGGTAGCCCACACATACGCATGAGCAATGTTACCATTTTCCAATGGATTGGAAGGAAAGAAGGTATATATGATATTATAATTAAATAAGAATAATTTTCTCATAAATATCATATATATTCATTAATTCCATGTTTATAAACATCCTATTTAAATGGTGAGGAAAAATAAAATACACTTCTACGTGGAGATGGTAAGTCATACGCACACCCAACCATTGTTTTTTCTTTTTATAGGAAGGAAAATATATAGAATATGGTTATCCCATAATCATAATAAAATCTCAATATATTTATGATACTATATTTATTATCTTATTATTGGTAAAACACTTTAATAATAAGTATAAGAAGAAATAAACTTGAAGGAATCGGAAATGAGGATTACCTCTTCTTCGGTAGACTTCCTTTAGGTCTCTTCTTAATGGAGTTAGAGTAGGTATTTTTGGATGAAAATAATCTATATAACTTGTAAAAGGATGTTAAGAATATTAATTGGAATGGTTTTTTTATCTAGATGGATCAAGGTGGTGTAAGTGAGGGAGGAGGAGCCTTATTATAATTGAGGTGAGGGGCACTTTTGGAAATTCTTAAAAGATTAAATTATAATAATTTCATTTTCAAGAAAAATGAATAAAAATGGATATCTATTTGAACTTATGGTAGTATATAGTCCAAATATTATTAACCAATACAATTTGGATAGGTTTTTGTGGTGTTTTAAACCTTATCTTCTGGTTTAACCCATTAATTAACTTATTTTAACATCAATCGTGGTAACGTCTTTTTCACTCTTAAATGTCTATAATTTTAAATATAAGGTGAAAAATTTCTCAAAAATGTAAATTTAATTAAATTTTCAACCATAAATTACCCCCATTTTCTAGTTCATGATTTTAAATATTTTTAAATAATTTAATAAAATATTATTTTTATAAATTGTCAATTTTGCCACTATTCATTTAATTTGACTTTAAATACATAAATAAAAAGTTTTATATTGAATATAATTTATTTATTCATCACTAATATGCTTCCATAAAATTTTTGGAAAAATAAAAATCACTCAAATTATAATACTTTTAATATTTTTAATATCATCTATTTTTTCTCTATTAATTTAATAAATATTATATTAGCATTGTGTAAGAATTTAAGGTATATATATAATCATTCAAAATTATAAATAAATTATCTTCATGAATATAATTTAATTATACACAAAATTAAAATTATATTCATTCAAAACTTTCTTTTCCCTATTTGGGTATAAAATAGATATTTAAAACTAAGAGAGTGACATTTTGTAACTTTCTTTGATTTAAATATTATATTGGTCATTTTTATTGAAAATATTCCATTAAACATATAATTTTATATCCTAACATGATAAGGTTATAATTTAATTCACACATTAATAATTATGATGAACAATTATGACCTTGTCATTTAGTTTTAACCAAGATTAACCGGATTTACCTTTTACCGAGGTAATAGCTTTTACCGTGCTTACTATTCATAATGACCAAAAATAAAAGGGGACTATTTACCCAATTGGAACCTCATAATTAAAAATATGGAATCCATTTTATCAAATTAAATACTCAAAAGTGTAATAATTTAATTTAATATCAAAATTCAAAGCACAACAAAAAACAGTTTTTCAGAAGAAAAAAAATCCTTTTTATGTATAAAAAAACATTTATGCCAAATTCATTTATAAAATTGATTCCAATTGAATTAATTGGATTATTCATAATATATTATAAAAAAATTTAGTTTTAAATCACTTTAAAAAAATGTAAATTTTAAAATTCTTGAAACAAAATTACAGTTGTCAATAAAAATAGGTATTTTTCACTATTCGATAGAAAATGAATCTTTTCAAAAATTTCCAAAAAAAAATCACCATAATTTAATTTTAATATGATGATTTAAAAAACGATATTATTTTATAAACTAAAATTTAGGTAATTTCCATAAATTAATTATAATACTTCCTCATAAAAAGTAATAAAAACATTTTTGAAGAAAAAGTATTTTTGAAACAAAAATTAACTTTACTAAAAATTGATTATTTATTTCCTAAGAATAAACCAATGAATTTTTTTGAGTGGTAAATTTATAAATATATCATAATATAGTTGATTTTATTCATACTCACCAATTCAACAACTATTTTTAATGGTCATATTAAATAATAAAATTGTGTTGTTTGTTTAAGCTAGTTGTTGTGTGTTCTATATGCTATCAAACACAGTATTCTTATAAAATCTCTAGGTATTACAGAATTTACCTAAATTTATCCACCATTAGGTGATAAACCATGTTTCCCCTTTGGATTCTAATGCATTGTTTTTTGGTAGGTTATAGGACACGGCATTTGGCAACATAGTTCATAGAGTATAGCGTCAAATTCCTCACCAAACACTTGTATAATAGGAATAAATAGTATTCTTTCTACTATACATGACATTTGAACTTTGATTTGATACTTGATTGTATAATCTTATTGGTCTATTCATGTCTCTTCTAATTGTATATGGTGGGTTATTATTACTTACACACCGTGTAGTATCTAATTTTTATTAGAAATTTCCTTGATCTGTGACATCCACTATTAAATCCTAAAAATCATCCATAAATACATAAATTAAGCATTTAGTCCATATAAGGGAATATATTTCGTAAAAATATACTTTATAATCAATAAAAAACACCCAAATTATTATTCATACATAGTGAGCATCAAACTCTCCCATACTGAGACATCATCTTTCCCTCAAGCAGAAACTTAGAATCAAATTAAAAAGTGCCCATACTCTAAAAGGTTAAGCATATAATTAATTATACTTATAAAAATAAATTCAGAAGTAAATATTTATAAAAGAAAAATACTTATTTAATTTCAATTTGTTTTTATTATTCCTTATATATAATTAAATTTAAGATATTTCCTCTTTTATTTATATTTTTCATCTTTTCATAAATATCCATTACATTTATGATATAATTTACAAAAAAACAATTTAATTGTCACTCAAGATCATATAATCAGATTTATGCTCAATATTAAGTATATGTGTTCTATCTATAATCTTGAAATAAATTTAAATATCCATATATAAATTAATTCATAAAATTTTAGAATGATTTCTATTAAGGTTATGATGTGTCTGAGGCTGAGGGTAGGTGGGTAATGATGTAAAACTAAACTTAGAGGATTGAAAATAAGGGATAAATTATTTAAATAAAAGTAATGATAATCGATTTAAGGATCAATAAAAATAATCCACTGTCAATTTTACTCTCAAATACAACATATCAACTTCCTTATTTTACCATTCGGGTTCACAAACTGGTTTTGAATACAATGAAAGAATTTGGCCTTATTTTCATTCCATTCATCATTTATTTTATAGAAATAAATATATATATATATATATAATATAATCCATATAATTTCAATGAATAATATGGTTAAAACCATATCCCAAATGAGCAATAGGTGATTCCCTCATACTCACTTTATGATAATATCACCTGATGAATCCATGAATCAACAAACTCCCTTATTACTACACAAATGAAAAATCATGAAATAATATCCAATAATTAGGGTAAGAAGAGTAAGAATTATTTTAATATGGATTCATATCAAGGTAATTCATTGTTTCTAGGGGTTTCAAAAAAATATTAAATGTTGGGTTGGTCTCAAGGTCAAATTGGGATTAAATATAATTTGAATTCCTCAATCATTTTAATGTGATTCAAAATATTCATGTCTTTATAAGATATACTTTCAAGTTCTGATAGTTAGTATAGAGACCCAAGCTTAACATACATGTAAATTACATTAATGTTTCATAATACTTAATATATTAAACAAACATACACCAAAATACTGTGTTATTTTAGTGGATTTGGAAACATGGAACACCAAATTCTAGTCTAGTGAAAGATATTCAATGTTTCCCACAAAGATATTCCCCTTTTTATATTCATAACTAAAACCTTCCTTTATAACCTGGGGAAAAGAAAACATAATAAAGTGTGAGCTTAAATGCTCAGAAAGAGTAAACAAGGGTGATATATAAACATAAACATGAACATAAGGGTATGAGAATGTGATCATAAAATTAGAAGATCATGACCTAAATATCAAAGGTAAACTTGAATCATAAGTAAATCAAAGAAGATATTCCATAATATCATAAAATTGAAATATGGAATGAAATTATCTCATACACATTAACTTGTAACTTTTTGAACATGTATAAATAGTAACAGTTCCACTCATTAAATTAAGGACATGAAATATAGACCTTGCATAAACCTATGGACATGGAAACTAGGTCCAGTCATAAAATTATGGACATGAAAACCAGGTCCACACATAGAAGTTCTGAACATTAAATCAGTTTCATGAATAAAATATATACCTCGTGATTTATCCATCCTTACCCAATTTATTGAAGGGAGATATAGGTCTCACTCATCTTATAAATAAATCATACATATTTGTACCACAAAAACAGAAATTATTCATCATATCATAATCCATGAAATAAAATGGTTTTATTAAACATCATTCAATAATAACATAATATATGTTGAATAAATGGATTTCATAAATTCCATAAACATAATCAAACCATAATAGGGACATTATACTTAAAACATAACCATATTAAATAATTCCATATTAGATTGAAAAAATTTGACAGAACACTTGAAATTAATTCTTGAGGAAAGTATCATTTCTTCTTCGAAAATGGTTTCTTTTCTTAAAATACAATTAAATTTTAAAAGAAAATAATTTCTTTGAAGATAAACTTGAAATATTGTAAAAAATCATCATGGAACTGAGGCATTATGAAAATGTAAAAAAAATCATGTCGTATAAGTTAAAAGAAAACATTCTTCGCATACTTTTGTTAGATAAGTCAAAAGTACCTCGTATAAAAAACAAAAAAAAATCCCTTTTATACAGTTTAATAAAAATTCACCAAAGGGTAAATTTTAAATTAAAAAAATTTAGAATAGTAGAAAGATTATTTTGGAATATATATTTAGTAAACAAGGACATGAATGATAAATATACCACTTGTAAATACTTACATATGAACAATCTCAGATAATAATGAGATTGGGAAATTATCCCTCACCTTAGAAATGGGTTCCTTCATACGTGTACAAAACTCATGTATAAGGGTTTAAATAATTTCATTAAATTATTCCAAAATAATCTTCATTTTTATGATATCATAAGTGATCATATTATTACCTGTTTGTTAATAACATTATTACTCATCCTTTGGGTATTAACTACTTTATTTTCATACGCATGTTTTGTCGGATAAGTTCATAATTATCTTATTAGGATATAGTTATATAATTTCAAAAATTATATTAATATAATATATATCATATTTATTCATTCTAAACATTTCTATAATGATTATTTAATAAATATCATGTAGAATGAATCACATCGCATTGTGGAGATGATAGATCATACGTATACACGAGCAACGATATAAATCCCTTAATTATAGAATGGTATGGAAGTGGATGGTATATATATTGTTTTAGAATAAAAATATTGTTGTAATAATCATATATAGTAATTATTTCCATCATTATACCCATCTATGTAAGGTTGTGGTGAAAAACAGATTTCACCACGGCTTGGAGAAGGTAAGTTGCATGTACGCATGTGTGGTGATTTCATTTCTTGTAGGATGGAGAGAAGATGGAATATGGTTTTTCAATAAAGATAATAACATATCATAGTATAGTTTAAACTATAGTTATTACTTTATAATGGATACATCTTATGAAGAGTAAGTATGAGAAAAAATAAGTTTGAAATAATCGGTAGAGGAGATTACCTCTTCTTCGACTAGCCTCCTCTAAATCTCCTCATAAAACCACTAGAGTTTGTATTTTGAGAAAATAAGAAATAATAGAATATAACTAAGGAAGTTGATAATGGAAATGGGCAGGTTATGTCTGATATTTAAGTCTCAAATTGAATTTAATTTGTGAGGGATGATGTGCCCGTTTATAATTGAGGTAAGGGGTACCTTTGGAATCTCGAAAAATAATAATTTATAATAAAATAAAAACCCATTAAAAACCTCAAAAATGTATTAAATTCAAATATAATATGATATAAGGTTGTATAATCATCAAAAAATAAATTTTAGACAAGTTTTCTATCAATTTAAACCTTATCCTTTTAATTAACACTTAGTTGCTCTATTTAATTTTTAACTATTGTAACAAATATTTCAATATTAAAAGGGTAAAATATTTACTTATTTTATGTCAATTAGACCAAAAATGAATAATTTAGAACATTTTACACCATATAATAATTATTATATATTTTTAAAATGTTTTATTATATTTAAATAATTTAATAATACATTATTTTGACAAAATATCAATAGTGACAATTTTAACACTATTCTTTTCTTGAATTTTTAAAAATATCAAGATAAGATGTTAACCTAAAAAAAATATTTTATTATATCCATAATGGGTAAATATAATCTATAAAAACCTTTGGATATATGAATCATCCCAAATTATATTTATTTTAATATTTTTAATAACATTAAAATAATATTTCATTAATAAAATAATTACTACATCAGTTTTGTGTAATAATTTAATATATTAATTTTATGGGTAAAAATTAAAAAAAATATGAAGAATATAAATATTATAGATTTAATAAGAATACTTATAGTCAAATATATCTCCTAGAAAAATCATACATTAAAAAATTTATATTTACTAAAACATGAATTTGAAAACTTTAATATCACTTTAAATAAAATATTATAAGTGTCATAATCTTTTCCATGTGAATACAAGTGGTAAATAATGAGAATTTTGGATGATTATGGTCGTGATATACTCAAACAATAATATTTGGTCAGGTTTTTTGGTCTTTTAATGGTTATTATCATTTTAATAAAAATTATTGTATTGATTTTTTTATCAATTAAATAATTTCTGCATCATTAATGTATAAGCCTTTAAATTAAATATTTATTACCTAAAAATTAAAAATAAATTGCCATGATAAATAAAAAAAATTATATTTAAAATGAGTATTTATAGTTGAATTTATCTTATGTATAACCTTATTTTAAAAATTATAAAGTTATTAAAATTTGAGTAAGACATATTTAACATTTCCTTAAATAAAGCATATTAAATGTCCTAATCTAATCCAAGTGAATTACAAAGGGTACCATTTATACCCAAGTTTTATTAATGTAGAAAATAAATCATCCAATTATATTAGTAAAAGTAATATGGAAATTTTATAATATTATATTTACCCTAAATTACCCAATTTACCTTTTTACTGTATTAATAATAATTATTGAAGTTGCAATTCATAATGCCCAAAAATAAAAGAAATATATTTAAATAATTTGGAAGCACTTATTCCAAATATGGAATCCATCTTTTAAAATTCAAAACAAATAATTTTCAGTAATTACTTTAAAATTAATCCTGTTGTCAGAATGAAAAACAGGTTTTAAAAGTTAAATCATTACAAAAGATTAAAATGTTTTTACATCTAATTTCATGGTAAAATTAATTCCAATGAACAAAATTATATTAAATGATAAAATATAGTCTATTTATACTTTAAAATAATTAAACAATATAATTTAACCGTATAAATTATTTTGATGAAAAAAAAAATCAATTAAATTTTAATATATTTTTACTATTCATCAAAAACATGAAACTTATCAGAAAAATATCAAAAATTAATCCAAAGTAAACTTTTATATCCTGATTCCAAATAAGAAGTTAATTTTGTTAAATATAATATATAAAAGTATCAAAACTAGATTTAAAATGGGTGTGTCATCAACATGTGGTAAAACTGCATTTTTTGAAAATATTTCTATTATCTGAAAAAAATGAATTTTTTCTTATATCATGTATAGAAAACATATAAGATAAATTTAAAACATTATATTGTATATAATACATATATATTTCATTAATATAATCTATCAATAGTGATTTAATTATTCCATAAAATTACTTATTTGTACTCAAAGAGTTTTTCAAAAGAACATTTCCTTTTATTTAAAAAGGGTTTTATTTTCATTTATAATTAATTACTCACCAAAGAATTATTTATATATACATGTTTAAAGAATATTTTCATAATTTATTTTTTCATACTCTCCATTATAATGACTAGGTTATAAGGTAGTATAATAATATTTAGTTGTTCTCTTAAATGTGATCTTGCATGAAATGAAATCTATAAAAAGAAATTGAAATTGGGTATAACACAATCCAAGTATAGTGTTGTGTATACCGAAATCTAATATGGTGTTTCATATAGCACAAGCTAATATGGTGTACTGTACAACACAAGACATCAAAGAAATTAAAAAGAATCTATCTCATAAAAATATTAGGTATTACATTATACCCACCTTAAAATTAATTTTTCCCTCGAAATTCATTTGGGTTATAAAATTACTAATACTTGAAAGTTTTTTTCATAAAAACCTACATCATAAAAATGAAGTCTAAAACTTCCGTTTAAAAATAAATTTTTCAAAAACAATAGTTGCACAAAATAAATAATGACTAGGTCTCTACGTAGAATAATAGAGGTGAAACTTTGGGCATGGATGGAAAGCATAAATAATTATAAAGATTGATAAAGATCAATGATCACAAGAAAGGGGATGGTCCAAAGAAAGTTAACAACCAAAAAACCATAAACTAAATTAGTATGGAAGAGGTCATTATTATCATCAAAAATTATGATAATAGGATACCATTTTACATCACGATCCCTTTTTCTAATGTTGAATAATTTTTATGAGAAGATATACTTACTTTATTTATTCACGATCTCACCATTGGGCATGCCTTGAACTCTTTCCACTTCATCTCTTATTCAAATAAATAAATTTGAATTTTTTATTCCTTAAGCATTATCATACCATGTGATCCATAAATAGAATTATAGTTTATTCCATCTATCATTATCAAAATAAAAATGTTAGCATAAGTTATGAAATATTCACAAGTCCACCTATGGTGAGATAATACTTTATTCTAACAAAATTCATCTGAAGTTTAACTTAAACATTCTATAAATTTATAACCTTACAATCCTTATGAAATATTAAAATAAAAAACTTTACAAAGAGGTGCACTAACTCTTCTCAACATTTATCCTCTATATATCATAAGTTATCACTTATTGGTCACATTCCAAACATGTGAAGACATTCATAATGTGTTCTATTAAGTCATGGTAATAACATGAATTACCATATATCCTTATTGAAACATTCATTTTTTCATATTCCAAATCCTGTTGAATATATTCCTTAAGTCCTAAAAAGTTGTATACTTCATCCATGATAGCATAACCCTCTTGACAATAAATCAATAATTAGTTCCTAAGAAACTAGTATCATCCAATTTACTTATTCATATTCAACATATCTTTACCCAAACATCATTATCTTAACATAAGGTACATATTAAAGGTTATATTTCCCTTAATCATGTGTTCTACAAATATATCACCTTGAACTTATATCACTTTTCTTGGTCTTTATAACTATTCAACATATCCTTTCCAATTATTAATGAAAAACTTATACTGAAAACACTTATATATTTCATGATTTGTATAATATAATCTTTGAATTCTGAAACATATACACCTCAATCATCCAACTTTATTTTTAAACCATTGCTTAGGATCCAACATCTTAGTATTTCATAAAATATGAATCATGTATTAAGGTTCCTCAACCTTAATCTAACCATGATTCTTAAGTTTAATGTAAACAATAATTTTAGAACATCCCATACCTTTCACAAATCATTTACAATCTATTTATACTTGGGAGTATAACCAATACTCGTACCACCTTCAGGGTTATATTCATGATATTTCCACTTAGGAAATCTATTTTTATAATTCCCATACATTCCACATCTAAAACATTCCATGTTAACCATTTTCTATCTAATTCTGGAAATTAACTTAGACCAAAAAGACATGTTTAAAAAACAATTATCGTAGATTAAAATCAAATAAACAAGGAAAATTACTCATAATAATTCAATATATGATACCGTAGGTTTAATCCTAGGTAATCCATGATCATTAATAAATTATAGGATTGTAAACTATACTTAGACTTATCTTTAGGGACATCCCTAGACATATCCCTATAAATATCTTTAAGGACCTCACTAAAGTTTTTACATCCTAGTTTCCAAATTTTAACTAAACAATTACTATGATACCAACTGTAGCAACCTAGGCTTGACACACGTGTACATTACATTAATTTTGCGGAGTACTTAATACATTAAACAAACATTCACCCAAATTCTGTATTAGTTTAGTGCCTTTAGAAACATAGAACACAAAAATTATAGTCTAGTTAAATATCTTCAATGTTGACCACAAGTATCTTACCATTTTTTATACTCCTAACTAAAACCTTTCTTTATAAACTAGGGAAAAGAAAACATAAGAAAGGGTGATCTCATTTACTTAGAAAGAGTAAAACAGGGTGATATGTAAACGTAAAAAAGAGCATAAAGGGTATGAGAACGTGATCATAACATTAGAATATCATACCATGCATAACAAAGGTAAACTTGAATCATAATGAAATCAAATAACATAATCCATAAGATTATAAAATTGACATAAGGCATGAAATTGTGTCATACACATCAACTTGTAACTTTTTGAGCATATATAAATTGTAAAATTCTCACTCATTAAATTAAGGACATTAAATTCGGCCTTTTCATAAACATATAGACACGAAAACCAGGTCCACTCATAAAATTATATATATGAAAACCAATTCCACGTATAGAATTTGTGAACATGAAACTAGGTCCACGCACAACATATATACCACATGAGTTATCCATCCTCACCCAATTAATTAGATGGAGATATACTTCCCACCCAATTCATAATGAAATCATACATATGTGTTCCACAAAAATAGAAATCATTCATCATATCAGAATCCATGAAATAATGTTGGACTCTTAAACATCATTCCATCATAAAATAATCTATTTAAAACAAACGGATTTCATAAATAGCATAAACATAATCAAACCATAATAGGGATATTAAAATTGAAACACAACCATATTAAATAATTCCATCTTAGACAGAAAATAATTTTGATAGAACACTTGAAATTAATTCTTGAGGAAAATATCCTTTCTTTTTTGAAAATGGTTTCTTTTCTTAAAATACCATGAAATTTTAAAAGAAATTAATTTATTTGAATATAACCTTGAAATATTTTAAAAAATATTCATGTAAATGAGGCATTATGAAATCATAAAAATTCATTCATGTCATAAAAGTTAAAATAAAACATTCTTATCATAATTTTGTCAGATAAGTCAAAAGTACCTCGTATCAAAAATGAAAAATGATTCATTTAATATCATTTAATAAAAATTAACCAAAGGGTAAATTTGAAATTAAATAATTTTAGAAAAATATCAATAATATTTTGGAATACATATTTATCAAACATGGACATGTATGATAAATATACCCCAGTAAATACTTACGTATAAACATTCTTGGATAATAATGAGATTGTGAAATTATCAATTAAATTGGGTCTGGTTTCCTTTTTTAAATGCCAGAACCTCTTGTATAAGGGTTTAAATAATGTAATTATCTTTTTCTATAATCATATTAATTTTTATGATATCATAATGGATCATATTATTACCTGTTTTTAATATCATTATTACTCATCCTTCGGGTATTAACTGCTTTATTTTCTTACGCAAGTTTTGTTAGATAAGTTCATGTTTCTATTATTAAGTTATAGTTAAATAATTTCTAAAATGATATTAATATAATAAATATCATATTTATTCATTCTAAAAAATTATATAATAATTCTTTAATAAAGATCATGTAGAATGAATCACATCGCATCATGTATATGGTAAGTCGTACGTACGCATGAGAGACAATATCATTCCCTTAATAGTGGAATGGTATGGAAGTGGATGGTGTATATATTGTTCTAGAATCAAAATATTGTTATAATAATCATATATAGTTATTATTTCTATCATTATACCCATCCATGTAAGGTGGTGGTGAAAACAATATTACACAACGACGTGGAAATGGTAAGCCGTGCGTACTCATGCATAGTGATTTTGTTTCTCATAGGATGGATAGAAGGTAGAATATGGTTGTTACATAATAATAATAAAATCTCATTATATATTTTATACATTATTTATTACTTTAAAATGGATAAAAACATCAATAGAAATTATAATGAGAAATAAGTTTGAAAGAATCGTTAGAGGATATTACCTCTTCTTCGACGAGATTCCTCTAGATCTCCTCATAAAGGCAATAGAGTTGGTATTTTAAGAAGACCATAACCCCTAGAATGTAAATAAGGAAGTTGATAAGGTAAATGGTCAGGGTATGGCTGAGATTGAGGGCTCAAAGTGAAGTGAATTTGTGAGGGATGATGTTCCCTTTTATAATTGAGGTGAGGGGCACATTTGGAATCTCCAAAAATATTAATTAATAATAAAACAAAAATCCATCCAAAAACCTCAAAAATGTATTGTTTTATAATATTAGAATATATAAGGCTGTAATATAACAAAAAAAATATATTTTAGACACGTTTTTCTGTCAATTTAAACATTATCCTTTTAATTAACACTTAGTTATTCTATTTAATTTTTAACTATGGTAACAAATATTTCAATATTAAAAGGGTGAAATATTTACTTATTTGATGTAAATTATACCATAAATGAATAATTTATAACATTTTTCACTATATAATAATTATTATATATTTTTTTAAAAATAGTATTTTTAAATAATTTAATAATAAATTATTTTGACAAAATATCAATAGTATCAATTTTGACACTATTCATTTCTTGGATTTTAAAAAAAATCAAGATAAGATGTTAACCTATAAAAAATTATTTTATTATATCCCTAATGGGTCAAGGTCATTTATAAAATTATTTGGATACATGAATCATCCCAAATTATATTTATTTTAATATTTTTAATAACATTAATTTGATATTTCTATTAATAAAATAATTACTACATCAGTTTTGTGCAATTATTTAATATACTTATTTTCTCGGTAAAAATTAAAAATAAAATGCTATGAATAATATAAATCCTATATTTTCATAATAATAATTTTATTCGAATATATCTTCTGGAAAAATCATATATTAAAAATGTTATATTTATTAAAACATTAATGTGACAACTTTAACATCACTTTAAATAAAATATTATAAGTGTCATAATCTTTTCCATATGGCTCCAAATGGTCAATAACTCTAACCTAGGATGATTATGGTTGAGATATACTTGACCAGTAATATTTTTTCATGTTTTTTGTTTTTTAATGGTTTTTATCATTTTAATAAAAATTATTTTATTGATTTTTTCTTCAATTAAATAATTTTTACATCATCAATATATAAGCCTTTAAATTAATTATTTATTTCTTAAAAATTAAAAATAAATTACTATGATAAAAAAATTATCTTTCAAATAAGTATTTATAGTCTAATTTAGCTTTTGTATAACATTATTTTAAAAATGATAAATTTATTAAAATTTGAGTAAGATATATTTAAATTTTCTTTAAATAAAATATATTAAATATCCTAATCTGATCCAAGGGGCTTCCAAAGGGTACCATTTAGACCCAAGGTTGATTGAGGTAAAAAATAACTCAACTAATTATAATATTAAAAGTGTTAGGCTAATTTTTTTTATATTATATTTACCCTTAATTACCCAATTTACCTTTTTACCATGTTAATAAAAATTACTAAAGTTATTATTCATAATGCCCAAAAATAAAATAAGGATAATTACATAATTTGGAACCACTAATTCCAAGTATAGAATCCATTTTTCAAAATTAAAAACACATAATTTGTGGTAATTAATTTAAAATTAATCCCCTTGTCGGAATGAAAAACGGGTTCTAAAAGTTAAAATATTGCAAAATATTGAAATGTTTTTACATCTAAATTCCTGGTAAAATTAATTTCAATGAAAAAAATTAAATTAAATAAAAAAAATATATTCTATTTATACTTTAAAATTTTTCAATAATATAATTTAAGAATATAATTTTTTTGGTGAAAAAAATTGTTTTCAATTAAAATTTAGTATATTTTTACTATTCATAAAAATATGAAACTTATCATAAAAATATAAAAAATTAATCCAAATTAAATTTTTGTATCCCACTTCAAAATAATAATTTTATTTAGTTAAATAAAATATATAAAATTGTCAAAAACTATATTTAAAATGGGTGCGCCATCAAAAGTCGGTGAAATTGCATTTTTTGAAAAATACTTCTTTTATCCAAAAAATTTAATTTGTTCTTTTATCATGTCTAAAAAATAAATAAGATGAATTTTAAATATTATATTTGATATATTACATATATATTTAATTAATTTAATTCATCAGTAGTGATTTTATTATTTCATAAACTCAGTTATTTATATTCAAATACTTTTTCAGAAAAAAATTCCTTTTATTTAAAAAGGGTTTTATTTTCATTTATAATTAATTGGTCACCCAATAATTATTTATAAATATATGTGTAAATAATATTTTCATAATTCAGTTTCTCATACTCACCATTATAATGACTTTGTTAAAAGGTAGCATAATAATATTTAGTTGTTCACTTAAACTCGGTCTTGCGTGAAATGAAATATATAAAAAGAACTTGAAATTTTTTGTAACACAAGACAAACATAGTTTTGTGTATACTGTAAAATAAGTCGGTGTTGGTTATAGTGCAAGATAATCTTGGTGTAGCGTATAATACAAGACATCAAAGAAATTAAAAATAATATATCTCATAAAAATCTTGAGGTGTTACAGTAATACATATCTTCAGAATCTCTCAAGAAAGATGGTATAGTAAAGAGTATTTCAAAAGGATTGTAATACCTCTCATGAATGGGAATATAGATATAGTTCAACCAAGTAAGGTAATGAATAAAAAAAATTATTTTACTAAATTAATATTTCCAACCATTATTATCAAAAATAAAAATTATATAAACAATCATTTTAAAATAATTTAAAACTGAAATAAGTATGAAATTTTCAAAAAAAAATACCTATATGTTTATTATTTATAATCATAATTAATAAAAATTTCAAACAAGATAAAATATTTCTTCTAATTAATAATTTATCCTATATTAGCTAAATGTAAAATAACCAATGTGGTATCAAGTTACCCTTCACTACACTTAATATTTCACATAGCCTAACATGTGTAAGAAAAAGAAAGAGAATGGTGATGTGATAGGACATAGGAATAACCAAAGTAAGTAAATAATAAAATGTTAAGTTTAATAAATATAAATATGTTATGTTAAAAAATAATATTCCCCTGGTAAGTATAGACCTTATAATGTGAAATAAGTTGTGTAGATAATTCCCCCAAGTTGTAGATGATATCAAGTATTCCAGAACACTCTAGAATACCATTTATTGTCAATTATATATATAAATTAGGATTCTTACAAGAAAATAATAATATTAAAATAATATAATTTATGTAATAAATACTATGTAGTAGAATGAATCACTCAATAGCCTTAAGAGAGATAGCATATGAAATTTGGGGATCCTAAAAGGGAGGAGCATCATTAGTGGGTGATGATACTATAGGGACAATAGGCTAATGTTGTGTTTTACTGGAGGTATAATGGTGTGAAATATTTAGAGCCTCGTATAAATTTAAAAATGTGATAATGAATGCCTAAAATGTGGGGGAGGAATATTTGGCATGGGGTGTCTATAAATGTGGTTATGGATGAGATACTAAAGAAAGTAGAAGCACAAGGCCTATATGTTTTAATAAAAGGATTGTGCATGCCTGAAGGTATTCCAGTAACCCCTCTATTTGATCGAATCGACTATACATAGCATCCAGGTGGTTAAGACCAAAGTATCATCCATGGTTATGGGTGTAATTGTGGGTATGGATGGGTGTAAAGTGGAAGGCTCAGTGGTGGGTGGTGGGATGGCTATAGAAGAATATGGAACAACATAAAAGGGGAGACGATAGAGGTGATGGTTCCATAGGTGGATCCAGTAGAGGTACTAAAGAAAAATCAACCTCATGGGTGTCGAGTTCCTCTATTTCTATAGTAGGTTTTGGGTTCTCCATCAATTTTGAACCATAACCATGTGAATAAGCATGAGAAATTTCATCCGTTCAGGAGAACCTAAGAGGTTTTTTGGATGAGAGGGATCAAAAACCCCTAAGTGGTATGCTAATTGGGTGGAATAAAAACTATTGTTCAAGTTTACCTAATAATATATGAACATGGTATGGAAATATGAGTTATTAAAAGAGGTTAGGTGGAGGTATTCTTACTGGTAGATGCATTTAAGAAGATTCATGTCCCACCCATACACAACTCCCCAATACTCATAGAATGAAAATAGGATATAGATGAAACAATGATAGATGAAACGGAAAGTATGTGAGATAATCAAAGTGTTATTCAATGTAATAGGATCATATGAGACATAAGGTCCATAAATATTCAACTACTTAACGAGAAAGTATAAACATTTGCGATGGTTGATGGTGGAAATAGAGGTTGAGGTGGATGGATAGGGGTCAAGGCTACACCCTTAGGCGAACTCACTCATGGTAAGAAAAAGTGTCTTCCCCTTAAAAGGAAGTGGATCAGTATTGTGGTATCTCTTAGATTATCCTAATATTCTATCTAATCAAACTCAAACATCACAATGAACTCTAAAAATAAATCATGAAAAGTCGGAATACTGACCTTGATAAAAATGATAAGATTGGTGTTCCTAGTAGCTCATTGATCTCCTCTATGAGTCCCAGACTCTCTAGAATGCTCATTTCGAGGAACCAGTTTCTATATTGGATCATATGATGTGAAAATTTAAATTTTTATTCACTATTTTAGTGTCTCACATAAAAAAATAAGTTGTGTCTGGGTTTATGGTGTAGTGGTTTCAGGTTCTAGTCATGGTCTGGCCCCATCCACTAATATGGATAGCTCTAATGGAAAAATAGAAGGTGGAGGAGGCAATGTTACTATCAAATAATATGGTTCATAGAAAGATAATTTATATGGATTTAATTAAAATTCTAGTGTAGGAAGAAGTACTGCAACCAATACCTGTGGTTGGGAGATTAGCGGGATTTCTTTGAGATACTCCTTTGGTATCTCAATGCGAACTTGTGGGGTTGGGAGACTCCTCAAATATAGTGGGTAACTTTCCATGTGATCAGTCCTCATCATAAATAATCTTAAAATGAAATAAAATAAATGGTAAAAGAAAATAAAAAGGAAAATAAATGGGTATGAAATCAGTTTTGGAATCATACATGGTGTGTTGTTTAGAGTACAGGGTATGTCATATTTTCTTAGAATCAAACCATGACCTCTGCATACATTCCTTGAATCAAAATGTTCTAAAAATACAAATGAATGTAGTATGCACCAAAATCACATGTCATGTGTCTGTCAATGGTCATCCTAGTCATGTGGATGTTTGGACAAGGTTTTTCTCTAGCTAGGTAGAGACAAGTGTACAGAACGTGTGTCGAACACACGTGTCAAGTGTTTTTCATGTCTAGTGCATATGTGTGTTCAATTATACATTTCATTTGTTCTTTATGCACGGTTGTGTAATACCGGGTGTTTTCCAAATGTTACTCAAATCCTCTAAAAACACAAAAACTCTAACAAAATGATGAAATTAGGGTTTCATAACCACTTACCTATATTTGGGAGTAAAATGTAGAAGAAATTGTAATCAAAAACTACCTATAATGAATGAATATAGAGCATCTCGAAGTGGCTTCCTCAAGAAGACATGAGAATATTGTGGGGATAGGGAATCAGTGATAGATAAGTAAATAGATCCTGACATTTAAAGTTTGGCTACACGACATGTATACTTGGCCACACACCGTGTATATGTTTTTTTTTTCAAAAAAATATATATATACTTATCCATCTATTTTTTTAATTGTAATATAAAAATAGTATATATATATATATATACCTATAAATGTATAGTGTGTAGATATATATGGTGTGTGTTCTAAAAACAGAAAAATATAAGGACAAGCTTCTCCCTAGTGCTTAAGGTGGGGTTCGAACTAATAACTGGTTCGATCCTATTGATCTCCCTCAACCACTGAAGAAAAGTTTGTACTTATGATGGCTTATTATCTTTTTGGTATTTTATTAATCAATTACACATAACATGTTTAAAAAAAACTACAAATGGTATGTGTTTTTATTTTTGAAAAAGGATGGTGTTGGGGAGATTGGAAAGATTCTAACCTGGGTTTTTTGGGCCATGGGTTGCGACTTATCTGATCACCCCAACTTTACCTTCAATTTTAACTTATTTTTATATTATTTTAATATTTAATAATATATTAAAACACATTATACATAATGAGTATTGGTATACACGATTTGAACCTTTATTTTAGAGAAATTGGATGAAATTGGGTCTATTGGAAGGAATTAAACACGATCCTTTTGGACCCTAGGTTGTGATCCTTCGATCCAAGACAACCCCATAATGAGTTTTGTTTTTGTTTTATATAATATTTATATTCAATAAAATAACACATACTCACAATAAGTGAAATATTCAAAAATACACAAGTGTTTTTTTATTTAAAAGAAAAAAGATGAAGTTGTAGTCGGTTTGGAGGATTCGAACTCTGGTCTTTTGGACCCTAGGTTGAAATCCTTATAACCAACCCATCCTCATCATGAGTTTTATTTTTATTTTTATTTTTATATTTAATTTATTTTAATATATAAGAAAATATCTCACTCCATTTACCAAAAACCCAAAATAAAAAGAATGATGCTTGTGTCGATGGAGGGTTTGGAGGGATTTGAACTGGAAATGTATTAGATGCCATAAAGTGATCCATTTCATCATCACATGATTCATTAATAATTATTTACTTAATTAAAACATAATTATATAAAATAATCTACATAATTAACATATAAAATTACAAACACACACTGTGTAGTTATATTACATTATGTGTAGTCACAAATTCATATATGTATAGTGATAGAGAAAAGAGAGGAGAAGAAAATGTAGATACACAGCATGTTAGATATAACTACATGTCATGTATGTTATTAAAAATAGAAAAGAGAAAATTAAGATGAAAATAAAGGAATCTGGGTTACTACTTATAAAGTACCTTTTTTTAGTTCTTTGGCTAGACCTAAGTGAATAAAACCTACCTATGGTTTAAAGGTGGGTATGGATTTTTATTTGTGAACCACCACATGTGTCTGGTACCATCCTCATCTAAGTGGATGCATTTTTGTTAAAGAGGGTGAAGTGGTATTTTTCAGTATCCCTTCTATATGGAAACTATGTTCTAGAGTTTGAATTGTATGTTAGTTAGGTTCTTTATGTCTTTCACCTATTTTGGTTCTAGCTCCATAATATTGAATACATGAAATGTATCACAGAAAGTATCCAGAGCAGGTAATGTATCAATAGATTTATCATAATTGAAATAATATGGAATTTTAATACTATCATGGAATTATGTGTCCATATTTAAAAATTCAATGCAAGTAAAATCAATTTCAAAAACCTTTAATTCAAAAAACTAGGATTCACTTCACAACACAATTCCTACATTGAATTGGGAATAGATGGTTCAATTTTATTATCAATCAGGATTTTATCATTAATTATCATCTCTTTAAACCTTCTTACCAAGATTCCAAGTCTTTCAAAAAATTTGAAATGGTTCAAATGGAACTCAGTGAAAGATTCGATCATTGATAATAATTTTTCAGTTAAATTAGAATTTTTAGGAGGAAAATCCTACTCAGAAAAACAAGGGTTAAAAAACATACACCCATATTACTCATACTAAAAAAAACCATTTATGGGTATTATTCTTCAGGATATCATTATGATGTCACTAGATCATAAAAATAAAAATACTCTCCAAATAAATCATACCAACCTCTAGTGGAATAAGTATCCATATAGAAGTTAGATTAAGGAACCTGAGTGGAGGAAGAAAAAAAGAAAAAGGAAATCCCATATTAATATTTTTTTACTCATAAACTCACACTACTACTTATTCCTCATAAATAGTGCTATATTGTTTACCACTCTAATCATAAGGCACGAAAAAATTTTATTTCATCACTCTATGTAGAAGAAAAGTATCGGGGTAAATCTATAGAGAATAAATGAAGAGAAGGAAATCATGAGTTAATGAGTTTTATCCAATTATCCATTCATAAAAATATATTTTTAGGGGAAATAAAATTAAATAAAAATTGAAAATTAAATAAATAAATAGAAGAAAAATAAAAAAACAAAAGAAAATAAATAGAGAAAAGAGTGTGTCGGGTTGGAAATTTTGATTAGGCTTTTATTATAAAATTAATTATTTAGAATTTCAAATTATTTATGAAATATATTTACCATGGGGATTCAATTTTACTGAATATTTCTTGGTATCATAACAAAAAATTTCCTTATTTAAGGGATAATCCCTTTGTTTGGTGATTAAATTTTTTAAAAACATATTTTTAACAAAACTACAAAAATAGTGGCAACACTCCCCCAATAATCATGGGATAACCAATTGTAACTCTATTAGTTTTCTCTATTAGTTCCATTATTGGTTCGATATGACACCACCAATGAGTTTTAAAATAAATTATAAAATTAATTAAATAATATAAATCACAATAACTAAAAACTCACCATAATTTCAATTACAACACACCCAAATTCTCATTAAAACTCCCACACAAAACCTCTATCCACATACAGTCATCATTATTGTGTAAGGGTAAAGTGATAAATCAACCTTTCCCATGTATAAAAGTGGGTAATAAGGAAAGGATAGAATAATAGAATGAAAACAAAGAAAAACATAGTAAAATGCCCAGTGAATTCAGTGGATGATCAAGTCAGCAAAGTGGCAATACCTCCCCCTGGAATATCCAACCCTTAACTTGGAGGCCTTCATATATATTTATAGAAAACTAAATTAAATGGGTTGTAGCATAATTAAAAAAATTACTATGTTAAAATGACTTTCCCTTTATTTTTTCTTCAGTAGGTAATCAACCGTATCACCCCTTTGAATTCCAATGTGTTGGTTATTGGTAGGTGAAAGTACACAAGATGTGGGGTCATCGTACATGAAATGTAGTATATAATTATCTAATAAACACTTATATAATGGGAATAAATGATTTTCTTGCTCATATACATGATTTGTGAACTTTTATTTGAGACTCTAGCTTGTACTCCAGCTGGTCGAGTCATGCCTCTTACAATTTCACACAGCGTGCACTTATTACTTACACACTATGTAGTGTCAAATTTTTATTAGAAACATCCAAGATGTCTTTTTCCACTATGATATCCCAAAAACACACATAAATACCAAAATAAATTATTTAATCCATATAAGGATATATATTAGGTAAAAATATACTTTATACTCAATAAAACACACCCAAATTTGGATTCACAAATTAGGAACATCAATAAGTCATATGCAAGGGAGGAGGAAATGAATCCCTGAATAGAAGAATTAAACCTCTCACACTACACCCTTTCATAGTATAAAGTCCACTAGGAAAAGGTTTCCACCACTCTGTCAACCTCTTTTTTGATTCAATAACTTGAGCTACGATCCACGAAGCCCTTACTACAGCCCTTCGCTCTGTGACCTAGCAGTTTGCAACATGAACTATTACAGTAGTATAATTTCATTAAGGATTAGGGCCTTCCTACAAATCCAATTTAATTCCAAGCTAAAAAATCAGGCCTCATCATTCATCTAAAACCTTCTCCTTGAAATTTCACAATGCTCAGATTCCGAATATGAATCCCAATTCATGGAATGAACCCTACTCCAGATCAAAATATTGAATTCTCTTTTTAAAAAATGATCTAGAAATCTATGGGTCATTACAAACTTCTCATCATAGGTATTCTCATCCCATATAAGTGTTTGGAAGTCCTCTAGACTCAACTCATACCTAAAATGGTTTTCAATTCACTATGAACATGTAACTTTCCATCTCTAAATGCCAAATTTGCTTCCAATATACAACTCCACCCACTAATACTGAATCCAACAAATTATCTCTAAAAATCTCTATTACTAACCCAAAACAACCTAAACCCCATCTATTTATACACAAAAACATTGGTTGTTCCTTCACTGACTGAATACTCTTGAAAATTCTTGGTCAAACCCGCCAATGCACAACCTCGACACCACCTAACACAATCATAATGCCACAACTCCCAAAGTCATTATAGAATCATCCATACCCCTACACTGTAGTTTGAAAACAAATATTAGTGTAACTCCATGTCTGGATACTTAACCAACCCATTCAACTGTCATGATCTACCCACATGCACCCATACACTACCGATTTGAATCACTTGAAGATTATACAAACTCTATTCTAAGATCGATGCCAACACCCTAACTCCACCAAACATCACATCAAAAACTTGAATTTGGTATTTACTAAGGAACCATACTATAATGATATGACTTTTTATAAAGGTACAGATTGTTTTTTTTTTGGTTTAATTCCTTAATTTTGACCAAATATGAATTCCAGGTTAGGATATGGAGGAAATGAGGGTATCTATGTCTTTTTCAGAGCCTAGAATCCCACTTTTTGGAGAAAACAGTTGGGCCACATGGTTAATAGAAGTCATGTTTCCCAGTAAACATGGTTAAAGTAAATAGTGCAAGGTGTTTGAGTGAATATTATAGGGCACACAGTTTTCCCTAACCTTGTGACCTAAGACGCATGTCCATCCAAGTGTTATAGACTTTTTAAAAGAGGAAAAATACACATTCAGTGCATAGTTTATCTAACCATGTACCATGGTCGTTCAAGGGGAGTCTTGAGGAAAAATGTGTGCACATTTGGCACATGGTTTTTCCAACCGTGGAGACAAACCATTAAGCCTGGTTTTTAAAGGGAAAATGACCATTTTTTACAATAATTTGAGAGTTAACCCTCCTTCTTTCTCACTTCCTTTAGTAGTTGGGCCTTATTTATCCCTTGTGATCTCTTCACACCATTGAGCTAGGATTTGGTTTCATTTCACCATCTGACATTCGATTCGAAAGTATTTCATCTCGTTGGATAGATACCTATGATTTCTTCATTCCACAGGCTCATTTGACTATTTTCCTAACTATTAGTGATTCTATTTTGGTGAAAGATATTACACCCTATTTTTAGGGAATTCTCTTATTCTCCTATTTTATTCCGTTCTAGGACAAATTAGAGGATGAGACTTGATGAGTGTTCTTTTATAGTCTTAAGGTAGGTGGTCTATACCTTTTTCCTCAAGTCTGCTTATTTTATGCACTATTTTCATTATGATGCATGATAGAATTTATGGGAATTGCTTCCTAAATTAATATAACTTTTAATTAAATGTGAAATTCATGTTTAATAAATATTGTGACATCCTTATATAAGGTTGGAGATTTTTGACCTCAACCTGAACCACCCATGGGGTGGGTTCTAACTTCTTATCATGATTACGCCCCCTTAGGGTTCATTGTGTTTGCTTTGTATAATTGATAATTGAATGTGGTAATAAAGTGAATTTTTAAAGGTTGTAATCATCTTTTAGCACCTTGTAATTTGTTTATGAAAGGTATTAATGGATTATCCTAGGGATTGTATATGACTATGAAGGGATTAATGAAGTGATTGATAAAATAGTTATAGGAATGGTAAATGTTTTAGTTGTAATCATAATGGATGGTTCATGTTATTGAACTGATGACCTATTAGGATGCATTGGACATTTCTAATCCTTGGATCCAACTTAATTATCTTACTTGGATTCTATTTACATTTCTACTCCTTAGATCTGATTACTTGATTTAATTGATTTTCTAGAATGACTTGGACATTTCTACTCTAAGGATCTGACTTATTTAGATTCCTTGTACATTTCAACTCCTTGGATCCAGTTCACTTAGCTTATTTAGATTCCTTGGAAATTTATGTTCATTTTATCCAATTTAATTTGATTACTTGGATGACATGGACATTTTTACTCCTTGGATCTGGTTTACTCGACTTAATAGGATGAATTGGTCATTTATACTCCTTGGATATAATTTAATTAACTTATTATGATGCCTTGAAAAAATATAAACCTTAGATATGAAGACCCATTAGGATGGATTGGAAATTTCTACTCATTGGATCTTATTTATATGATTTACTTAGCTTATTTGGATTCATTATACTTTCCTACTCCTTGGATCCTAACCCTGGTAGGTCTTACATTTGATTACTCAGTGTTGGACATTGTTTGTGATACTTAAAATTCTTTATAGATATCCCTTATGATTTAGTTTCTGGATTACAATGAGACTTGATAGACTGGACAGTGTCACTTTATGATTATTACTAGTACTCTTGTTATATCTACACATTATTTCAGATCATATGCACTGACTGGACTTGTTATAAACATTTTTGGTGGTGGTCTACTGAGAAATATCTCACACCCTATTCAAGATGTCATTTAATCCCCGAACAGACTCCATGGATGCAGGTAGAGACATGGGAAAGCGACCTCTTGGTGATTCTTGACTTATTGTTGCATAGGAGAATAGGAGAAGAGGACTAGGTTATAGATCATGATTCTATATTAGGATGGTTTCTTTTTATTCTTTTCTACTTTTGATATATGTATTGTACTGGATTCATGTTTCCCTGTATTGAATTTATTCTGTATAGCATTCCATGATCATGATTTATAAATAAAACTATTGGATGGGATTACTTGGTTAATTATATAATGGATGTTTATTCTTTAGTTGTTCAGTTATTTTATATTCTTTTGGTATTAACTGATATGAGTATATCCCTATGATATACTCTAGTTATGGGGGTATATTATCCCCACTATTCGACCATGGACTCTCATTACTATTTGGTGTCCTTTGGTATTTGGGAAATACTTATTGAGTCCATGTAACCCAATGAATCGGGGCTCCATTAAGTGGATTCTAGCTCAAGATGTTAAAAAGTTGTATTAGAGGGTTTCTTTTCTTTTTTATTGTTTTTTAGGAATATTAGACTAGTTATTAAGAATTTTTTAGAGTTTGGTAATGAGTTTTCCCTCGGAGTAGTTAAACCACATACAGGGGAAATCTAAATTACAAGGGATGGGATATGATGTTCTAGTTTATGCTTATTACAGTTGAATTGATTCCACTATTGGGTGACACACAAGATATGTGGATTTTTTATTATTCTAATGTTGGTTTCATTTTTTCCTTGGCCTGATATGGAATGGAAGAGTTGATCATGCATCATTTTAGGCACCTTATAGGACTAATATGTCACATATTGTGCCATGCCATGTAGGATGTATTTCCTAACTACAGGATATCTGTTGTATGTTCCTTGAATGGTATAACTATTATTTCAATGATGTTTTTTTAGGGAATTAGGAAACATAATTGATTAATAAAAGTTCCATAATTAACCTAATAGTTTTTTCCTACATAGATTGATGTAGACACCTTAGTCATACAATTATGGAACATTAATACATGGAACATTGGTTGAATGGATTGGAATGTGTTATGGTTGGGATTAAATGGACGCCATACTTTAATTTATAAGGTATATGGGACCTTATAAATTAAAAATGGTGATCTATATAATTTAACCATTTAAGAGAACTGTTCTATAAATGAGAATTAACTTAAAAGTAATTTAATTCTGAAATGAAAAGGTTATCCTTAAATAGAGTATTCAATTGAAACTTAAAGGGTGTTTCCTATATAACTTTCAATATACACTCTTTATAAATGAACCCCTAGATTATAATAGAAAATTGACCTAGAATAAACTTTTGTAGTGGGTAGTAGCCAGTATCTCATGCATTCATATGACTTGTATGTCACCCAGAACTAGATTTTGGAGTAGGTGAAGGTATTTGACTTGTGTTTAGGAAGGCTTCTACCTATCATGTTTGTATATTTGTTATCTTATTGTAATCAAACCTTTTATGAGGTGTGATCTTGTCATTTATAGATATATTCCACCATGAAGGCCTCTAGTTGTGCACTAGGAGGGTGGAGATGGACATGCTCCGGAGGTGGTAGGCCTTGGACCACCCTTTTAACTTCCAATAGTTCCACTTGTGGCACTACCTATTATACCTGATAGGGTATTGAGGCCCATTTTTTTGAGGTATTCCTATGTTTCATGAATAATTTTCAGGTAACATCACAACCTACCTCGACTATGGAAGAGTTGAAATGTGAGTTTCAACAGCAGCATCCGCCCATGTTTTTTAGGGATGGTGAACCACAGGCTACAAATTCAAGGATAGAGTTCATGCTATCAATTTTCGAGTATCTCGAGACACCAATCACTACATTTATGCTTCAGGATTCCTCCAAGAGATAGTGGGATGTAATTAATTAGATTGATCATCCTTGGGATATGGGTAGGATGGATTTCTAGATAGCCTTCTATGATTATTTTTATCCTGGGACATGAAGTCCTGACAGAGCAAGAGAGTTTATGAAATTGGATCAAGTCATCTTAACTATCATGGAATATTCTGCCCATTTTATAGATCTCCAGTGTTTCAAACCTATTTTGTTAGGTGATGAGTTATCCAAATATAGGCATTTCGAGGATGTTCTTAGGTATGACATCCGATCACAGCTGAATTTTTTTTGGATTTTTTCTGTATTATAAATAGTAAATAAGGTGCTTATTAATGAGCATAACCTGAGGAAAGCTGGGGTGTAGAGAAGAGTAGGTTAGCTTCTCAACCCAAGGGCTTAGTTTTAGGTGGTAGGAAGATATGATTTAAGGTCTCTTGTGAGGATAATACCATCCATAGAATGAGTGCTAGTAGTTATGTTTTCATTCATCAATGTGGGAGGCATGGACGCATGAGGAGCCAGTGTGATAAAAACCGAGTTGAGTTCAGAGAATGAGGTGGTATGGGTCATCTATAGTGGTTTTTATGGACCTTCCCTACAACATCTAGTAAGAGAGGGTCTGTACTAACTCCATGTTTAGGAGCGGGGTCAGCAGTTTCTCATCAGGAGGGGAGATGGAGTGTGACTGGATGATCAGGTCAAGGTGGTGGTCATGGTCAGGGTATCGAGACACCAAACTTATATCTCCATCAGAGCAGACCTACTTAGGGTAGTCAAGCTATATCTCAAGGTAGCGGATCAGGAAAGTTGTATGCAGTACATCTGATACCTGATTCACAGATTGTTTGACCATATACAATGAGAGGTACTATTATAATAGCCTCTATGTTAGTATCTTCTCTTTTAAATACAGGTGCATATCATTCCTTCATATATGTTCATATTTTGGAGATACTTAGGATCAATGTTTAATTTTCCTATGTATTTATGACACTCAATACACCATTTTGGATTTAATTGGAGAGTGTATTCTAGTCCAAGGAGTGCCCCCTTGAGATAGGTGGGTGTCGCTTTATATGGGACCTATTTGTTCTCAATATTATATGGTTTAACATTATTCCTAGGATATATTGTTTGGTTCCCTATCATTCTTATATTGAATTATATCACCAAATGGTGACCTTTAAATCACTAGAGGGTTGGGTTTTTATTCAAAAAGGTGAATGATATGTCCAAGTGAGTCAATCTTGACCCAAGCACTATGGGATAAATGGGATGACAACCCATATTTCTATTTTATATCTAGATGACCAAGGAATGTGTATGACTAAATTCCCTCTGGTGGTTGATCATTTTATGGATGTTTTCCTTGATGAATTTTTAGGACTACCACATGTGATAGGGGTAGATTTTTTCATCTAGCTAATGCCAAGAGATACACTGGTATCCATTCACCCTTATAGAATGGAAAATATTGAGTTGTCAGATCTCAATAGGTAACTAGAGGACTTAGACATAAAGGGGTTTATATGACACATTACTTCTCCATGGGTTTCACTAGTCCTTTTTAATAACTAGGTGGATGGATCCCTTCATTTATGTATGGATTACCTGAAATTGAACTATTTGATGGTTAATAACTGTTATCATTTGCCTTAGATAACTGATCTCTTCAACAAACTCTAAGGAGATAGGGTTTTCTCAAAGATTTATCTAAGATTAGTTTATCATCAAATGTGTGTTCGACCTTTAAACATACCTTCTATAACTTTCCATATCATGTGTGGTCTTTATGAGTATCTGGTTATGTCATTCAGTCTCATGAACACACCATCATTTTTCATAGCACTAATGAACTAGTATTTTCATCTATATATAGATTCATTTGTGGTGGTATTTAGGGTTGAAATCTTGTTGTATTTTCACACTTGAAATGACTATTCCCAACATCTAGAGATCAATTTGGATACACTAGGAGAACATCATTTATATGATCATCTCACAAAGTGACACTTATATATGGATAAGATTTACTTATTGAGTCATATTATCTCATATATAGAAGTATCAGCTGACTTAGATAAGGTGATAACTATAGTTACCTAGGAGCATCCCAAGAATGGATTTGATATGTGGAGTTTCTTGGGGATATATAGTTATTATGGGAATTTCATATAAAACTTATCACACTTAACAACGCCTCTTAAGGGCTTGAATAGGTAGGGTGTGAAGTTTATATAATTATAAAACTATGAGATATCCTTTCAGTAAATGAATTGGAGACTAACTTTATCACCGATTTAGATTATACCAATGTCATTCAGAATTTATATAATCTATTGTGATGCATCAAGTATCAATCTAGGATTAGTTTTGATGTAAGAGGAGTGATTCGTGGCATATGGGTCTCATTTTTGAGGTCACACGAGAAGAGAAACCTGACACACGATCTCTAGTTAGTAACTGTTGTTCATGCCTTGAACTGTTGGAGGCATTATTTGTTGAGAGATAGTTCTTTGGTGTATACAGACCACAAAATCCTAAAGTATATATTTACATAGCATGACTTAAATATCAAATGATTAAGATGGGTAAAATAGAAATAGTCTTTTGAAACTAGTCTTGCTTATACACCCATAAATTGAAATTCATTTGTTGATGCTCTGACCTGGAGGAATCCTATATAGGCAGTTCAGGAGGCCAGTGGTGAGTGGAAGCTTATGGAATTGTTTTTAGAGATGCACTTGGAGGTGTACAATAGTCACGATCAAACTTTTTTCTCATACTTTCTAGTGACTTCAACACTTCTAGATAGGGTGAGGATGAGATAGCTATCAAACTCTAAGGTCTTGGTCCTATAGGAGAGTGTAGAAGGCGGGGACCTTCCACCTAGTTGAATTGTTGTCAAGGATGAAATTATATGTATACAAGGGAATTTCTTGGTTCCAACAAAAATTTGAGAGGAGTTAATGTAGGAATTTCATGCCTCACCTTAGGCAGTACACCTTAAAATCACCAAAATATATCAAGACTTATGCCGCTATTATTGGTGGATTGGTTTGAAATGGGAGATAATTAGATTTATTATTTGGTGTTTTACCTACCAATAGGTGAAGGATGAACATTAGTGATTAGAAGGACTCTTACGGTCATTGTCCATTCTTGAGTGAAAATGGGACAATGTTACCATGGATTTTGTAACCTCTTTTCATAGATCACCTTGAGGTAATGATAAAGTTTGGATAGTTGTGGACCAGTTGATAAAGGTCTCCAAATTCTTACCTATTCGAAAGAAATTATTAGTGGACAAGATATGGAGGTTATATGTTAGGGAAATAATATGAATTTATATAGATTCATGTTCTATCATATATGATAGGGAAAATAATTTCAAGTCATGGTTATGGTAAGGGTTTTATAAGGCCTTAGGTACATAGGTGATTTTCATCATCTCATATCACCCTCATACTGATGGTCAAATAGAGTGTATGATTCAGGTGTTTGAGGACATGCTCTGAGCATGTTTCCTTGACTTTGGGGGTTCTTGGTAGAGACATATACCCCCGGCTTAGTTTACTTACAATAAAATCATTTAGGATATCATTAATATGGATCCTTATGAGGCCTTATATGGTAGTACATGCCGATCACCTCTATAATGGTTGGAGGTATGGGAGGTAGCACTACTTAGACCATGTCTCGTTCATGAGACTACAGGGAAGGTGTAGTTAATCGGTAAGTGAATGATGACTGTTTATTCTATGTTTCATTCATATGCCAACCTCCATCGACAACATCTTGAGTTTAAGGCCAAGGATTGAGTTTTCTTGTGAGTTTTTCCAAGACTGGGGCATAGAAAGATTCAGAAATAATGGAAGTCATCTTCTCTTTATGTTGGCCCCTTAGAGATTCTAGATAAAGTTGGTTCAATATCCTATCAGATGTAGTTACCTCAGAGGTAAAGGGCTATACATGATGTCTTCAATGAATCTCATCTTCACTTATATATTTTTGATCCATCACATACTCTTCATCCCAAGTAGGTTGAGTTGGAGGTAGATGTGTCGTTTAAGGAGAATCATATCCATATTTTTTATTGGACCATGAAGGTTCTATGAGGTTGGTTGGTTCCCCTAGTACGATTGATATGGTATCCTAGTCAAATACAATATGATAATTGGGAGTGGGAGGCCGATATATGTGCTCGGTCTCTAGAGATTTTCTCATATGATTCATTTTTACCCTCAGAAAGACAACGCAAGGAAAAGTTTCATTAAGGAGATAAGGTTATAAAGAACTAAATTTTTATGAAGGTATAGATCATTTGTTTTTCAATTTAATTCTATAGTTTTGACCTAATATGAATTCCAAGTAAGGAAATAGAGGAAACTAGGGTGTTTAGTCGTTGTTTGAATCATATATATCTACTTTTTAGAGGAAATTTCTAGGTTTCACAGTTATAATAAATCATGATGCCTGGTATTCATAGTTAAAGTAAAAAATGTGTGGTATTTCGATGCATAGTATAGGGTACATGGTTTTCCATAATCATGTAACTTAGGCCGCATGCCTATACAAGTGCTTCAAACTTTTTAAAATAGAGGAAATGCATGGTTGGATCACGGTTAGACAAATTATTCACCAGGAATGTGTGAGGGGGGTCTTGAGGCATATATGGGTACATAGTTTGGCCAACCAAGTGGCCATACTGTGCGACCCAGCTTTTTAAGCGGAAATAATAAAATTTCCCCTAAATAATTTAAGATTTAACCCTCCTACTTATTTCTCATTTCCTCTAATGGCTAACCCTTCATTCTCCCTTGTGAGATTCTCAATCCATTGAACTAGGATTTTGTGTCATTTCACCGTCTAATGTCAGATTTGAGAATCATTCATCTCATTGGATAGCCATCAATGAGTTCTTTATTCCTTAGAATCCTTTTGTTTTTTCCTTACTATCGAAGATGATATTTTAGTTCAGGTTCTTATACCATATTTTTAGTGCATTCATTTTTTCTTCTCTTTTCTTCCAATCCAATCCAAATTATAGGATGATACTGGAAGATTGTTATTCTATGGTCATAGGGTAGGTTTTCTATACCTTCTCCCTCAAGTTTGGTTGTTTTATATTGAAGATCCCACTTCTTTATGAGTTGTATTCGTTTTCAATGATTGTCTTTAGTTGACAATGGTGATCAATGAAATAATAAGATCTCATTTATTTTAATATGATAAATATATGAGGAAGAATTTCCAAAGTTAATGGATCTTGGATGAAGTCCTCAAGTCAAGAAATTCCAAGAAACATTTGTTGAATATTTTGAGTTTCAAGGTGATTCCTATAGAATTGTTATGGATTTGTTGGATAACAATGAATTTCATTATTGAATAATTATCCCAGAAATATTGACAATTTTTTAACTTTTTCTAAGTTTAAATACATATGTAAAAGGTGAAATATTGTTTAAAACAATGAAAAAGATGAGTATAAGTATGATTGGAAAATGAAGAGTTATTTGGAATACATATTCAAAAAATAATAATAGAAGCATTATTTGAAGAGTTTCATGTAATATTACACTATTTCATGATAACCATGCAAGAGAAAAGTTGAAGATCATTTGGATTATGATTTTCATAAAGGAAGTGAATGAGAATTATTCATGTGAAGGATTATTTAAATATATAGTAAAGAGAAGTTTGGGGGATTGAATAATTCTATAATTAGTTCTCTAATTATAAATATAGATATACATGTTGAATTCTACTCTACACTTAGTATTTTACTAAGTAATATTTGTGGGTATTACTTAAAAAATAGAGCAGCCTACTAAGCTGACTAGTTGACCTCAACTGAGGGATCATGTGGGACACAAGGTCAACCACACCCAAGGGACACCAGTCAGGACCAACCAGTAAGTGGTAGAGTAGGGGCTGTGTATAATCCCTATATAACATGCCCATGTGTAGGGTGTGCATGGGCCTTAATCAATCCTGCAATCAAGTGGGGATAGGAGTGCACCTATAGAATTTGTACAGGGTGGTTCCGAGGGAGGGAGAGAAAAATTTTGGGTAGTAGAATGTGTCAAATAGATTATATAGCATTGAAAATGGGAGAGGTTTTGATGTTGTAATGTATTTGAGTGGTACTATTCACCCAATTAAAAGGATGTACATATAGTAAGTTGTTTTATCGTCTTAATCTACACCATTCATTGCATTGCGTGCCCCACTAGTTTAAACTAGTGTCATCTAAACCCCCATACCCACAAGTTTAAACTTATAGCAACATCTTCCTCCTCCCGCCACTCGATGGTGCTAATGGTTTTATCAAAGACATGGCCAAACTACCATCATTCAAAAAAAAAGTCTGCCATAATTGTTCTGAGGTCAAAATAATGGGGGATGAAAATGATTGAAATATCATACAAATTTGTTTCCATGATTCATATGAAGAATTAGAGGGAAAATCCTCAGACGAACTGAAAACATAGTTTCAGGAGGCCGGTTTGAATTTTTGATGAGTTTTAGGAATGATTTTCTTGCTTAAAACATTGCATGTTCATGCTACAATCACTATAAAGGATAAGTAAGATCACAAAGTAAAACACCATAATATTTAGTGTCTTTTTATCTATGTTTTAAGATATAAAAGAATAGGGTTTCAGGCATTCAAATCCAGGAATTTCATGGCATAAATTTCAGTATTTGAGTTGGTGGATACAATAACAAATGGAAGTGGTTCTGTCAATGAATACCATGGAACCAATATGTAGTAAAGTTATTCTGCTCACATCATTTTTTATAGATCTTGTTTTTCTCAAAAAAAAGAGCACCTCTTTGGGGTTCCTCTGTGTGAATGAGAATAAGATCTACTAGCCTTCAAGGCCTTACAAAGTAGGGGTGTCCCATGAACCAATGCTTGGTTTCGTGAAGAAGAATCATGCACCTATTTGATGAAGATGAACTGTGGACATGTGACTGATGTTTAACACCCTAAACATTCTTTACGAAGATGGTTGGTTTTGTGAACTAGACTATCAGTGATACACCCTCACTGAGTTTCAAAAAGAAGTAACTAATACTTCTTTTGTGTATACACACAAATTTGGTATTATATATGCTCTGTTTGATTTTCTTATGGCTTGCGCGAAGGATAAAATAGAAGTGCACCATATTTTTTCATGAAGTAATAGGTTTTCACATTAAATACTATCATGAAGGGCCTATGAATGGGAGATAAACCTTACACAAATTAGAGTCTTGTGAAGGTGTAATATTTATGAATAGTATGTGCACACAGTTTTTGAGAAGGAAGAGTTAGTGAACCCACATTCTTAAACTTACATGATGAAAATAGTGCATACATTAATTGATATGTCACATAAGCATAATTTGAAGAAAATCACATAAAATAAACAAGAATAATATTCGATATGTGCTGGGGGTTTATGAGGAGTTCCATGAAACAATTGAATGAATTAGATGTCACATGCGATATTGATTTCATGTGAGTTAAGTGAAGTAGAGATTTAATAATAATAAGAATAAATAACAACTTTCTCAAACACTTTATTGAATGAGAAGATGATATTGAATACCACCTCATATTTCTTGTGTGAATTATTAGTGAACTGATACCCTCATGTGTTGATATTGAGTATCGAATAAATATTGTTCCCAGCAAAAGAATGATTAATTATGTAGGGTAGTTTAAATTTGATGATGTTGTGCTGAGATAATCATTATTGTTTTGGTAATCACAAAGGACTTTTGTGATTATAGAAATATTGGAAGAAGTTGATTCAGTGAATTCAGTTTTGCACTAAAGAAGAAAGAGAGAATAAGAAAAGAAGAAAAGTAAATTACCAAATTAATATTAATTTTAATTATATTTTTTTCAAGAAGAATTTTGTGTTCATCATTCCACAGAACATTAATATTATTGTGGATGGTAGGAGAAGAAAAATGTGAAGCTTTTAGTTTGTTGTTGGTAAGAATAATAAGTTTTTATTTCTTATTGTTTGTGCAAGTAGCAAAGTGAAAAATAAATTAATGGTTGAAATAAAGAGCACTTTGACATCCAAAAGTAGTATTAGTAGGTGGAAAACTGTCTTTTTATTACATATAACCTTACTAAAAATGATAAGACTACCTTCATAGATGGTATAAAGATCCATCCAAGTGATGTAAAACATGCACTATCGATTGACTATAGTGTATTTCAAGTGAAAGGGTATTTACTACATCTTGTAACCACATTCAAAGGATTAAATAATAGTGGTTGTTTAGTTAGGATCATTTCCAAATCATGCCAAGGACTAGCTACTCTAATTCAGTAGTGAACCTTATAAAAATATCATTTGATATCTCTAATTCTTTCAAATACTTTCATACGATGGGGAAAATATAATAATAAAATCAAGATCCTAATAGGTAGGTAAAGGGATAAAAATGATTGGTTTAAAAAATTTCACACACTAATTCAACCCCCCCCCCCCTAGAGTTATAAATATCCCAAACTGGTCCTTTTAAGTGGTGTCATATCCAAGTTCACCTCTTTTTGACTAACTATAGTGAATAAATTCTCTTTTGAATATTTGAGTTTATTATTGGGTAAACAATGAAGTGAAGTTTTGGTGAATATTTGGTTATATCTGAGAAAAAGTCTATATCTACAAAGACCATGATGAACAGGAAAAAGAAATAGAAGATAAATTTTAAGAAGAAGTTCCTCTTATCTAAAGAAGATAAAGTACATGTTTCTCCATGACTTGCAAACAATGAATACATATCCGTCTTGAAAACTAATGATAATGTGGATCAAGTTTCCACCATGTAGATGGATAACCTTTATATGTAACGACCCGAAATTTTTGAATAAATCTTGTTTCCTAATTCTGTGTGTTATTTTATTTTATACTCACCAAAACTATTTCATTTGATAACATGAGTATAATTAAAATGAGACCGTTGGGTTTCGACTTTTATATGACCGTTGGTCAATATGACCGCTGGGAACTAAACGTTTTGTTTTTTGTCTCTAAATACAAGTGATCTTGGTTAATTAATATAGAAAGAAGATTTGATGGCCTCATCCAGTAGTCTCGGGCCAATCGAAGCCCATCTAATTGAACTTGGGAAGGAGGTAGCACCACTGGGCTTTACTCTGGACCAAACCCAAGCGGAACTTCATCGTGTGAAGCTAGAACGGAATCTCCTTCATGAGAAGTTCAAACTGATAGAAATTACTACTCATGCAATGTTGGCCGAGCCGCCCTCATATTCTATCACCTTAGCACACCTTACACTTAGGTCCTATGCTGGGGTTATAAGGGGCTATGTAAGGAGACCGTAACTTCCTTTTGTAATCCCTTGATTTAAATAAAAATTATGATTTCTTCTTATGATGAATTTTGTGGATTTTAAAATGTTCGGATAAATATAATATGCATATTTTTTATGAATTTTGAAAAAAGGATATTTTAAAATATTTATGTAAACCTTAAATAATTAATGATGTGTAATGATTTTCAGAAAATGGTCTTCTACAATTATGTTCAGTACGAAATTTAGAATCCAATAAGATCAACTTAATTTTTGATGAATAGTAAATTATGAATAGTGATTTTATGCTTAGGATTAGTAATGTGACCAAATGGATTATTAATCTCACTTAAATAAAGTATTAATATAATCTAGGCACCTTGATTAAGTAATGTGATTCAATAAAATAGGTAAATAACTGTTTCAAAAATTATTAGTCAAGTATTATTTTTTGGGGTGAATAGTTTTTTTTTAATTAAAAATTAAATTAAAAATATAAAGAAAATTATTTTTATAAAATGGATTTCATTTTTGAACTCAGAGCATCGATATTATGTTAAGGTAATTTTTGGGGATTTTTCTGAAAAAAAAATGAATTTTCGATGAATAGTGTATTTATTTAAAAATTAAATTAAAAATATTTAGAAAATTATTTTTATAAAATGGAGTTCATTTTTGAAATCAGAGCATTGATATTTGGTTAAGGTAAAATTTTGGTATTTTTCTGAGAAAGTTGAATTTTCGATGAATAGTGAAAATACATTTTTTAAGTTACAGGTGTTTAATGACATCATTAAATGATGTATTAAGTATGTAATCAATATGGTCTAATTATGAATAGTAAAGTAAAGTATGAAGTGTCCCAAGTGGCCAATACCATGGGAAAATACCAGGGGCAAGCCCATGGTTTTTCCAATACCACCAATGAGGTGTCCCTTGGCCATTAATGCCATGTCCCCTCACTTTCCCTATGAATACCCACCCTTTCCTCCTTTATTTTTCACTCCCAACTATCCCCCAACAAATATTTGGTCTCATTACCTCTCAATAAGTCCTCCCAAGGTTCCCCCAATCCCTCAAGTTCCCAACCTTTGAGTTTTAAGAGTTACGTTTTAAGGTAAGGGATCTGACCTCTCTCTTTCTTTTCAAGTAATCTCTTTTATGTCATTTCTTTTATGCTCCATGTTCTTATGTTGGATGATATTCTTTTATATTCATCCTACTGTACATTTCATGTTCATATGATGAGAGACCCCTTCTTACTCTCATCATTTCGTTTTATGAATGTTTAAGTGGCGTCGTTAGGCTGCCGAAATTTTTGTAACGGATTCTTTCACCCTTCTCATTTTCAAGTTCTATTTTCTTGTCAAGTATTTCAAGTTACTTTTTATTATGTTGGGGTATGATCTCTATATCTATCATACTGATATTTTATGTTCATATGATGAGATAACCTATTTGTTCTCATCAATTCTTTTTTGTTGAAATTTAAGTGGCGTCGTTAGGCTGCCGAATTTTTAAGGGATTCTTTCACCCTTCTCATTTAAAAAATTCTATTTTCTTGTCAAAATCTTTCAAGTTCCTTTTTATTATGTTGGGGTATGATCTCTATATATATAAAACTTATATTTTATGATCATATTATGAGATACCCTATTTGATCTCGTAAATTCATTTTTTTGAAGTTTAAGTGACGCCATTAGGCTACCGAATTTTCATTAGAGAAATCTTATTTTTTGTCTTCCTTTCATGTTCTTCATTTCATATGGTATATCTCTAAAATTTCATTACCATGTTCTTAAATACTTTATATTATGTCCCCCTACTATTTTATGGATCATTTATGAGTGGCTTACCCATGTCCCCTCTCTTTTCAATGTTTTCTAAAACCCTGTAACATAGCTGTTATGCTGCAGATTTTTCGTCTCAAAATACCTCTATCTTTTTCTCAAATTATTTTATTTTATTAAGTGAATACTCAAAGCTCTTTCTTCAAAAGGTTTATTCACATATATACCAAAATTTTCTATTTTAAATTCTGGGAATTACACACATGAGACCCTCTTTCCTTTTTCTGTGGGTTTAAAGTGACATAAAGATCATGTCCTAAAAGTAGCTTTTAAAATGTTATGATTATGAAATGAAACCCATTTATTTTAATCTATATGGGTTATTTATGAAATTTTTATGATGATATATGTGGATCACATTATAATAAAGTCAAATTTAAGGGTGTGCCCTGATAGCGCTCCAATGCATTGGGTAATGATGTAACCGCTAGAGATTACAAATTTAAGGGTGTGCCCTGATAGCGCCCCATTGCATTGGGTAATGATGTCACCACTTGAGATTAAAATTTTAACGATGCCTTGGGGTTTACCTTGGTAATTTTCAAATTAAACCTTGGGGATGGACCTTGGTTATATGTTCATCATTGTCTTTGTTAAATTTTGTAGCCACATCTTCAAGTTATGAAATACGTTATTTTTATTATGATATGCCTCATGATTTCATTCTCATGCCTTAAAGTTCTTTTCATGACTTTATTAATGTATCTAAATTTCTCATGTAAAATTTTTCCCTTGTTTCCCTTACTGTGACTTTTTCTCACCCTTTCCTTTGATGTATGCTCCCAGGTTATGAGATGTCGTAATGAACTTAGGATGAACAAATGAAGAAACCTTTCAAGTGTTTAAGAAGAATTTTTTTTCTCATGTAATAAGTTCCTGGTTTCCAAGACACTAAACCTTAAAGATCCTCAGTTTTGTATAATTTAATGAAAGTTTATGTGATAAAAATGTGGGATGTTATATTATACCTATATTTATTGATAGGTATGTGTTAGTAAACTTAAAAATATTCCCCAATATGAAGATACAAGAACAAGTGATGATGATGATCAATCTATAAATTCTCAAGAATTATTAGTTGATAGGTTAAGATTTATTTTTCATGGTATTACTAAAGAAAGAGAATCCATAGTTTCTGGGGTACTTCAATGTATGTAGAAAGATATCACCTAGGTAGAAGGATAAGGTGATGTTTTGAAGAAGGTATTTTAAGTAAAATTATAGAATTTTTAAAGCTCTATAGACAGGTTGGAACCTTTGAATAAAAAAACAAAGAACTTGAAATAAGTTCCTCAAAATTCCTCAAATAAGTTGAAGAGAAAGTTAGAGGAAAAAAACTATGGAAGAAATGAACCATTCACTTGAAGAAAAATTTAAAAACAACATTTATGTCAATAATTCACAATTTTAAGTAACATAAAGGAGGATCAAGGAACTTGACTTTTTTATTTGGAAAAAAGTTAAGTTGCATGAAGATGAATTTGAAAGAATAAATAAGGCTTGTGAAGAGAATATGATTATGATTGATGACCAGAAAATCATCCTCAATATAAAATGTATATATTTTAAATTTTAGTTAGCCAGTCTTGAGAAGACACATATTGAAACTTCAAAAAATAAGGAAATAGTTGTTGCTGGTAATCAATTCTTACTAGAGGATTCCAAGTTTGAAATACCTCTAACATGTGATAACAAGATCACGACTTCATTCAATGATCTATCATAAGAATCTGAGAAGAAAAAGGTATCATTTATATCATCATATAAAAATGTTTCTAAATCTATTTTCAAGAAAAATTCAGGTTGTAAAACAAATTATGAACAATTATGGATGAATAAAATTGATAAGAAACCAACCACCATGACTAGGGTGGATAGTAAAAAGAATGTGGAAGTTGGTTCCCCACATAGATCACAAAAAATCATAAATAATGCCCAAAAATATTATACATGAGATAAATAAATCATGATTTTTGGTTAAATTTTGGTTTTGCAATAGATTTGGGCATTTTTCATTAAATATTTTGTACAATAATCAAAGATGAAAAATCCCAAAGGAAGCCTGTGTCAAGGGGGAGAAATCCAGATAAGAAAAATCAACATCCATGGGTATAGAAGCATCTGTATACTGAAAGTAGATTTGTAATTATTGATAAAATATATGATGTATTCATTTCCAGTAGTCGCAAGGTTGTTACATGATTATCTCAACATTTATCCAAATCTAATGAGGAAACTTGAAGATGCACAAGATAAGGCTAGTAAAAAAGGAAAATAAAATATTCCACATGATGAAGAAAAAGTTCAGGAAAGTTTATCAAGAAAAGGAAACTCTTATGTTAAAGAAGTTATGTGTGAGAGATGTAATAATGATGGTCATATTTCTAAAGGTTGTTTAATATTACTACTATAATAAGAAGCATACCTTGATAAGAGTAAAAATATATAATCCATGAAGGCTATTAAAAAGAAAAAATTTCTACATAAATAAGAAGAGGATGTGAGGAGATCCATACTACCTCAACATAAATTAGAACATATGTTTAGATGTGAAATAATGAAGACAAGAATAAATGGAGCAATATGGTTGAGAATATCATCTTAACATTTCTGTTCATATTAATGAAGAAAATAGGATCCACCTTATTCCCTTAATCTTTGTGTATTTTATTTGTGCTTATAATATAGGGAATTGAAGGTGAAGTAAGTTCTCAGGGGGAGTGTAACAACCCAGGTAATTATAAAATAATTTTTTTCATTCTAGAATTAAATATTCAAATTCATTATATATTTATAATGAAATTTATAGAAATTAAGGAATTTACAATGATGAAATAGTAATATGACCTTAGAAATAGTAAAATGACCATTATGAAGACTAATTTTGGCTAATAGAATAATAATCTCACCTATGAGAGTATAAATAAAAAAATTTCTATCTTATAGGTGTAATCACAATATATTTATATCATGGAATAAGTAAAAAAATATTTTTGAAATGATAAATTAAGTGTTGGTATTTTTGTAAGTCATAAATATTTAATTAAAATTTTATAATTAATTTAATGATTTAAAATAAATTTTATTTTCATAAAATAGAATAACAAATTAATATTTTATTTTCTTATGGTTATAATATAATTTTATGTGACCTTGATTAATTTTTTAAGGTGTTATAAAATCAGTTATAGTTTTAAAATTTTTATTTTTTGAATAAATTATGATTTTATTTAAAAATTAAATTTATCATATTTAGAAAGTTATTTTGATAAAATGGAGTTCATTTTTTAATTCTACATGTCAAAAAATGGTTGGGGTGAATTTTTGGTATTTTTTTTGAAATACTTGAATTTTTGTGAATAGTGAAGTACGGTAATTTACGTTACATATACATTATAAGTTAAATACACTATTACTAACATTATGAATGATATAATCACTATAATCTAGAACTTACCTAAATTTTTTTAATATATTTAATGATAATTCTCAAACTATTAATAGCCTTTATCCAAATTAATAAACTAATGAATAAAATAATCAAAAAACCCTCCTCTCTTCCACTATAAATACCATCCCTCACCCCCTATTCTCCTCATACCTCTAAAGCTTTTAGAATTTTCCAAATTCTTCCCAAGACTCTTTCCCATGTCCAAGACCTTCTGTTATCACCAAAATTCCAAAACCAGGGTCCTTAAGAAGGATCTCAATAAGGAGATGAAGAGGAAAATATCCTCTTTCATTTTCTTTTATTTTCTTTTCAATTATTTTTATTTTATTATAATCTCTTCATCTCCCCTTATCCAAGAGGAATGAAAACTAAATTATATTATATATAATATAATTTTAACAAATTTATGGAAAAAATAATGATCATACTTCTTCTCCTCCCCCTTTTATTTTAAAAATTAAAAAAAATCATTTGTGATGTGTCGATTTACCAACATTGTGGAAAATGTGTTTTCGATTTCCATTATCACCTCATGGATGGTCACAAAATCATTTTAATGGTTGAAAAATATTGTACATTTTATTTTATAACCTTCTTTATGTTCTGGAATCAATGTATGTACATAATATTAAATTATATAATGAAACTAGTTTGTGATTATCGAAGAACCACCCAAATGATGTAAATGAATATCATTACTGTTTTATATAATTATTCATCATCATATCTCAAAAAAAATGATTTATGGTATCATTTAATATTATTTAAACATATTAATACCATTTCATTCCACTTCTGGAGTTTCTCTTCCATTCGACAAGAAAATCCATTACGAACCGACTAGGGAAACCATGTACGGAACACACCCGAAACAATGAAAATAACAAAATATTATTAATAAATGGATGGAATGATGTTATAAAATGATAACATAAGGAAAAATAAATATGTTTCTATAAAATATTAATAGCAAACTTTTAACCATTATACAGGGGGGTTGAACACATTTTAATTAAGATGAGCCTCAGGTAATGGAATTATTAACCCAATTTCCATTCTTTGGGATAACCTTATACATTATTTCTTTATGTTGTACTAAGATTATTTGTGTAATTAATTTTGTTTATATTATGTTTTATTATGTGTATTTACATTGTATAAGAATATTCTATTCATTTTATTAATTCTCAATTTAAATATATGATTTTTTAAGGGACTTTCCTTTAAACAATCCTCTTTTCATTTCATTTCTTTTTTTAAGGGAATTATTTATATGATGTAAGTATTATTTTTTTATGATTATTTTCTAGTTATTGGGAATTTTTTATTATGAAGGATGGGACCTATATCTCCCTCCAATTCATTATTTATGTTTAATTTGGAGGTCGGTTGCAGGGTTTCTCTAAGTGTAATAACAATGGTTACGCCATAAGGAAGTCTTGAGGGTTACATTGTAAGGTATCTATAAGGGTTACAAATCATAAGGTTGATTCTAAGGTTAAAATATTAAGTAATTAATTATCCAAGTTACCTATATGGTTTATATATGTCTTTTTATGTTTTATGTAAATCTATTATTTCACAAATTAAGTATATGATACTTTATGGGTGAGAAATATTTCATTGTCAAAATGATTTTATATGTTTAAAAGTATCCATGGAATAATGGTTTCTCTCCTTATTTTTATATACCTTATTGATCTTTTTATACTCATACCAAGTTCTAAAATTTATTTCACAGGGTTTAAGGATGGGTAAGAGAAAAGAAGATTCCAATATGAATATTCTGAAAAAAAATTATGAAAATATTTCATGTTTTTATTATAAAATTTTGTATTATGAAAAAAATGGATATTACTTTAAGTTGTACCCACATTTTATGCCTTTGGGTTGACATGTATGAATTATGTTCTAGATTCCTAAAACTATAAATTTAAAATATCTTTGGGAATGTAAAGAATTTAATTCTAAAGTAATTTACTAGATTATGTAATGTTTAAGGTCGGGCACTTATAGGGAGAACATGTGAAGTAGAGAGTGTTATCAATTCTTGATAGAAAAGTTGAAGGAGTTACCATCCTTGAAGGATTCCTCAACTTGATATTCAAATACAAATATGATATAGGATCATATTTTATGAATATGAAGAATGTGATGGCCTATTCTGGAAATCCATGATAAAGAAGATATCATATTAGCTTGATCTTATTTCTTAGTATCTTAAAGAATAAGTATTCAAGAAATCAGCCTTCATGAATTTGTGAAATTTTCCCAATATAGACTATCATAAGTTGAATATCCATACTGGTTTATTATCCATAATGAATTTATTGAAATCCATTCTTTATGAGATCCACCATTACGAATAAGCTGATAAGTTTTCCCCTTGAATGGGAGAAAAATTAATAATGTTGAAGAAGCTTCTAGAATCATTATTTCAATTAGTATCAAACTTTATTATTTTAGAAATTGGTTTAAGATCATGTTATTGGAAAAGTGGTGTCTATATTAATCTATCATCCTTGGTTATCAAAATAAAAAAAAATTACAAAGGGGGAGAAATTTAATTATTCATCCACATAAGAAGAATGTAATTTCCCCAAAGTCACTTATCCTACTTATTGAACTTGAATGTTTTTGATTTATTTGTTGAAGTGTGTGTAGGAATTTTAGGTTGAATGCTCTTAAAAATATTCATCTCACATTTAGTAGCTTCATCCTAGAATGAAAGTTGAAAATCCTTAAAGAAAGGTATATGAGTTCTCATTTCATAAGGTATCATGATCAGTTGGTAGTGGAATTTTTTTTCTAAATAAAATCCTCTTGTTTTCTATACCGAGCATGGATCAAGTAGACTTAGAGTGAAATCATGGATGAAACATTTCTCAAGTATGGACTAGTACCCTTTTCCCATAAACTTTTTATTTCTTGTCAATAAGGGGATATAAATTGAAATAAAAGTTTGTAAAAATAAGGGGATATATAAGATAATAATCCACATATTGACATATTCATTTGGAAAGAACTTTGAAGGTATTTCCAACAAATGAAAATGGGGAGATTAAATAGCCCACTTTGTGTATGATTTGTATTTGTGATCAATGATTTTTCATTAATTGAAAATATTGATCAATTCAATAGGAATATTACATTAATTTCAATATGATAAAGATATGATAAAGAAGTTTCAAAGTTAATGGATCTTGGATGAAGTCCTCAAGTCTTGAAATTCTAAGAAAAATTTGTTGAAGACTTTTATTTTAAATGTGATGCCTAGATAATTATAATAGATTCATTAAATTAAATTTGATGTCATTCTAGAATAATTCTCCTAGTAATTATAAAAAAAAATTAATTGGTTTTAAGTTTAAATACATATGTCAAAGGTGACATATTGTGTACAACAATGAAAAAATGAGTATAAGGATGATTGGATGATAAAGAGTTCATTGGAATTCATATTCCAAAAAATAATAAGAGAATGATTATTTGAATAGGTTCTTGTAATATTTCACTATTTCATGAGAACCATGAAAGAGCTAATTTGAAGAACATTTGGATTCTGATTTTCATAACAGAAGTGAGAGAGATTTATGAATTATTATTATTAATATATAAAGGGTTATTTTAAGATTTAGTGAAGATATGTTTTTGGGCATAAAGAATTCTATACTTAGTTCTCAAAGTATAAATATGGATATACATGTTGAATTCTATTCTAAGCTTAGTATTTTACTAAGTAATATTTGTGGGTCTTACATAAAAAATAGAGCCTGCCTACTAAGCTAACCGGCCAACCTCAACTGAGGGATCATATGACACACAAGGTCAATTGCCTCGAAGGGAGGCTAACCAGGGTCAACTATAAAGTGGGTGTATAATTCTCTAAGTGCATGACCATTTGTAGGGTGAGCATGGTCCCTGACCAGGCCCTCAAGAAAGTGGGTGCAGGAGCGCACCCAAATAATTGGTACGGGGTGGTACCGAGGTAGAAAGAGGAGATTTATGGCCGATAAAATGTGCACTATGTATTATATAGCTCGGAAAAATCAGGAGATATTTTGATGTGGGATGGGATTTGAGTGGTACTATTAACCCTCTTAAAAGGATTTACATATTGTGATTCCTTCAATCGGCTTAATCTGAACTACCCATTGCATTATGTGCCACTTTTGTTTAAACTAGGGGTGTTCGATCTCTCACACCTACAATTTTAAATATATAGAATTGAATTCCATGTCCCAGCACTCGATGGTGCTACTGGTTTTTCTGGAGACATGTCCAAACCACCATCAATCAAACATAGGAATTCTATGATCATTCTGAGGTTGACATAATGGGACAAACATGATCAAAATATCATGAAACTTTATTTTCATGATTCATATAAATAATTCTAGAGATAAGACTTTGCCGGACTACAAACACAGTTACAGGGAGGCTAGTTCTAATGTTTAATGAGTTCAAGGTATGAGTTTTGTGCATAAAATATTGCATGCATGTGTTACAGTCACCACAAAGGAGAAGCACGCTCATGAAGCAAAACACCATAATATTCAGTGTCTTTTTATCTATCTTTTAAGATATCGAATCCAATTTTTTAGGGAATTCAAAGCCTTGATTTTCACAGAATAAATTTTGGGATTTTATTTAGTGGATACATGAACCAAAAGAATTGGTTCTACCTATAAATACCAAGGCATCGAGACATAGTAAAGTGTTGATGCTCGCATCATTTTTGGAGGGCTCTTATTTTTTCTCAAAAATAGATCACTTCTATGGGATTACTTTTCACAAAGGAGAAGAAGATTAATGAGCCTTAAAGGACTTTCATAGTAGGGGTGCCCTATGAACCACTACTTGGTTATGAAAATAAGAACCATTCACCTCTTATGCGAAGATGAATTGTGGACCCTCGAAGTGTTTCACAAAGAGGGTTGGTTTCAGGAACCAGTGTATAGGTCATACACCATCACTGAGTTTCATGAAGAAGAAACTAATAAAACTTATGTGTATACACATGATGCGAGTATTATATGTGTTCTGCGTGAATATCTTATATCTTGCATGGAGGATAAAATGGAATTTCACCATTGTGATGTGTGAAAAAAGAGTATCTCGCATTAAATACATGCATTAAGGTCCTATGAATATGAACTAAACCTTTCCCGAATTAGGGTCTGGTGACAGTGTAATATTTCTAGACAGTATGTACACCCAGTTTTCGAGAAGGAAAACGAACTGAACCCACATGCTTAAACTTACACATAAAAAATAGTGTATACATGAATTGATACACTACATAATCATAATTTGAATAAAATCACATCAAATAATAATAAGAATATTTCATATGTTCTAGGGGGTTTGCATGAGGAGTTTCATGTAACAATTTCATGAATTAGACATCACATGAAATATTGATTTCATGTGACTTAAGTAAAGTTGATATTTCATAAAAAGAAAAAATGAAGAACAATTTTCTCAAATACTTGACTGAATGAGAATCTAATATTGAATACCACCTCATATTGCTTGTGTGAATGATCAGTGAACCGATACACTCATGTGTTTATATTGAGTATAAAAGAAAGAGTATTTCTAGATAATGAATGATTAATTATATAGGGCAGTTTAATTGCGATGATGTTGTGTTGAGATGATCATTATTGTTTTGATAATCATAATGGAGTTTTGGGATTCTAGAAATATTGTAAGAAAGTGATTCAGTGTAGTAAATTTTAAACTGAAGAAGAAAGAGAGAATATGATAAGAAGAAAAGTGACTGACCAAATTAATATTCAGTTTAATTCTATTTGGGTTAGGAATAATTGTGTTTTCATCAGTCGACAACATGTCCATATTATTGTGACTGATAGAAGAAGAATAAGGTGTAACTTTTAGTTTGATAATGGGAAGAAAAATAAGTGTATCTTGCATATTATTGTGCAAGTAAAAAAGTTAAGAAGAACTTATTAAAATAACTAAAAAAAATTGTGACATATAATAGTATTCTTAATAGGTGAAATACTTTCTTGATGTTGTAAATAACCTTATCAATAAGGAGAAGACTATCTTTAGAGTAAGTATAAATATTCATTCAAGTTCTATAAAAAATTCACTATCAATTAATAATAGTGCATTGCAAGTGAAAGGGTATTTACTACTTTCTGTAACCACATTAAAAGGATTACTTTATAGTTATTGTGTGGTCAGGATCATTGTCAGACCATGCCAAGGACTAGCTACTCTAATTTATAATTGAACCATATAATAATGTTGTGTGTTATCTTTACTTCTTTGATATACTTGCATATAATAGGGAAAAGAGAACAATATAATCAAGATCCTAATAGGTATAAGAGGTAAATAGATAAAAATTTGTGATTGGTTTAAAAAGTCCCTAACATTGATCCCCCCTCTCGGTGTTAGGTATATCCCAAACTGGTCCTTTCATATACCCTATTTCCATTGTGTCATACAAAATACTTTTCGTTCATTGCTTCCTAAATTAATATACATTTTAATTAAATGTTAGATTCATGTTTAAGGCATTTCGTGACACTCTTATATAAGGTTGGAGGTTTTTGACCTAAACTTGGACCGCACATGGGATGATTTCTACCTTTTATCATGATTAAACCACCCTTGGGGTGAATTGATCTTTCTTTTTATACCTGAGAATTAAATATGCTAATAAAGTGAATTTTTAAAGGTTTTAATAACCTTTTAGAACCATTTAATTTGTTTATAAAAGGTAGTAATGGATGATGCCTTGTACTGTATATGACTATGAACGGATTAGTGAAATGATTAGTGAAATGGTTAATGGAATGGTGAATGTTTTTGTTGTAATGATAATGTAGGGTTCATGGTATGGCTTTGATGACCTTTTAGGATTCCTTGTACATTTCTAATCCTTAAATCCAATTTAATTATCTTACTTGGATTCTATGGACATTTCTACTCCTTGGATCCGATTACTTGATTTACTTGATTTTCTATGATGCCTTGGACATTTCCACTCTAAGGATCTGACTTATTTGGATTCCTTTGACATTTCTAATCCTTGGATCCAGTTCACTTAGCTTATTTGGATGCCATGGAAATTTATAATCCTTTGATCTATTTTAATTATCATACTTAGATTTCTTGGACATTTCTGCTCCTTGGATCTAGTTTTCTCAATTTAATTGGATGCCTTGGAAATTTCTAATACTTGGATCCAGTTTACTCAACAAATTTGGATTCTTTGGACATTTCTACTCCTTAGATCTGAAAAACCATTAGGTTTACTTGGATATTTCTATTACATGGATCCATTTTACGTGATTTACTTAGCTTACTTCGATTCCTTGGACTTTCCTACTCCTTAGATCCTAACACTGGTAGGTATGACATTTGATTACTCAGCGTAGTCCATTATTTTTTATGCTTAATATTCTTTACAAATAGCCCTTATGATTTAGTTTCTTAATCATAGTGGGACTTGATAGGCTAGACAGTATCACTTTTATGATTATTAATAGTACTCCTGTTATATTTGCACACTACTTCAGCTTATATGCAAATACTAGACTTATTATAGACACCGTTGGTGGTGGTCTACTTAGTGATATCTCACACCCTATTTGGACTACCATTTAGTACCCAGACAGACTACACTGATACAAGTTGGGATAGGATAAAGCGCCCAATTATTGATGATTGACTTATTATTTCATGGGAGAAAGGGATCATTGGACTAGTCTATGGATCATGATGCTATATGGGGATAGTTTCTTTTTTATATTTTTTACTTTTGATACATGTACTGTACTGGATGCATGTTTCCATGTATTGCATGTATTTTGTATAAAATCCCATGATCATCATTTTTACAAGAAAATTTTGGATGATATTACTTGGTTATTTATATTATGGATGTTTATTCTTATGTTGTTTAGTTATTTTATATTCTTCCTATATTGATTGATATGAGTATACAGATGTGATACAATTTGATTATGGGGGTATAGTCTTTAAACTATTCCACCATGGACCCTCGCTACTAGTTGGCGGCCTCTGGCATTAGGGGAGGCACACTTGAGGCCATGTGACACACTAGATTGGGTAACCATTAATTGGAATCCAGGTTAGAAATTTACACATGTAAAATAATATCTTTCCACCTGTCGACATCTCAGTTCCACCTTGATCATCCAATGATCAGTTTTACTACACTCATGACCCTTCCATACATGATGTTCATTCACCTATGACTGATATGATGCTTCCCACTATAGGATTATCATTATCATCACCCTCCAAACCAACTACCAGATCTATATATCCCATGCTCCATCTATTAACACATGTAATGATTGGACATGATCACCCCACTCATATCTGAGCGCCTGCATGAAACACCAATTATCACTCATTCCCAACCAATTAATAATGACATTCCCTAATAACCAATGGCATTCTCCCCACCATATATATTCTATTACACTACTTATTCAAATGGGTACCATCATGATTCCTCCCTAACAACTCCCCATTCAAGGGATAAAACCTAGGGTCATCATGCCTATATGAACCCCAATTCGGTACTACCACCACAACATTAATCAAGTTTATTCACAACCTGAAAAATTCTAAACAGACCTTCACATAGCCCATTTAGAAATCTGTAATGTAACTAGTCCTTTACATGAACAGCATGCACCTACACCCACACAATGAAACATTTCCCTTAAAATCCATGTTAATGCTCACTTTACTCTTATAAAGGCATAGTGATACACTAAAAATTATATCAAAGGATAATTCCCATTTTCAATATTGATCTCCTATAAACCAAATTATTTCATGTTTACATACAACACAACCATGCAACCAGGATCATTCTCCCATGAGTCGCATCTTATCCAACCTAGGCTTCCATAACTAACCTAAGGACCATTATCCTTACAGAGGTAAAATCACTCCATAGACTGAGGAATCTCACTCACTCTAAGGCTTACCACATGATTACCCACCCAATGAGCATAGTTCCAAAACAATGATTGTCTTCCCACAATCCAACAGCACTACCTGAAAATGCATCCAAAACAATAGGGCAATCCATCTAACTGATAGATCCATCCAAACCCAACCTTGATACCAAAAACACTCCAAGATCTTTATATCCTAAAAACCCAATGCATTTACATGCCTTTCCATAACCACTCAATTCGGTTAAGTATAGTTCCATCAAGGAGATATATGAGAAAACACTATATAGGTTATTGTTGAAACTTTAAAGAATAAAACCCGCATCCTCAAGGAAACTTGTGCCTATACCCAAACCATTATTTGGGCATAAAATTATTGTATCAACCCACTAAGGTTCTCTATATGTTTCTCTCACAAGGTATCATATACCCATCATCAGAGAATGCCTTGCTATAAGATCCACATGAATTGTCATTAGAAAACCGCTCGTGAGTGAAATAATGATATAGACGAGTATAATTCCACCAAAAAGTTATATTTGAAACCTTTATATAAGTTTTTTTTACACATTAAATAGATGAATCTATCACCAGTAAAATAATCACACATAAAGCACATATATTTGATGTCAATTCAATGTGCTAAATATGATGCATGTACAAAGGACTCTTTCAAATATTCCAATAGCTAAAACCATAAATAACATCTCTAGTAAATTCATTATATTTATTAACATATCAATAATAATAGAAAAAAACCAAAAATGGTAATCTTGTACCTCTGGAAATGATAACTTCCCACTGGAAAGGTATTTCTGACACACCTGTACAAGGTCCATCACATGATCTGACACATTCCTAGACCTCCTATCTACTATATCCCTAAATAATAATACAAAACAAATTCTCTCAAATAAATTTATAATTCCACAACCTATAAGGCCTATATGAGATAGAGTGCCACATGAAATCAAGCATGCCTGCCCATGTGGCAAAGGTAGCAGACTGGTGAAGAGAGCCTAATCCATACATGGGGAGATTATGCCCTTGAATATGATTTATATAATAGTATAAATAACAAAACAATATCCATTACAAAAATCAAAGTATATATAATTAAATAAACACAATACTATAAAACATGGAATCTAACATAAATACTTAAGATTATACAAAACATACACTGATTTACCATTGAGTCGATCCCATATAAAAAATAATAAAAATAAAAAATATGCACACTAGACCTACTACTATCCTCAAGCCTCATATAAAACTCTAATAACCATCGATTTGATCCATCTCAATCCCCCATATAACTGGTGCTCTCAGCAGAAATATGGCATAAGGTCATCATATGCATAGAGTGCCTATGAAAGGTGTGATCACATAAGTCATTAAGTTCTCATTGATCACTAATACCTCAAATTAGGGTCACATACCACGAACCCCAACCAACCCCTCTCACTGGTAAGGTCACATGTTCACTACTTGACCACTTCCTTCTCACCCAAGGAAGGGTCTATTCATTCAGTCCCAACATCGCATTCTAACTTATAATCTATCTAACTTATAGAAGTCCCATCATCCATTCCACATAACATCATATCCCAGACTCTATCTTGCGAAGGGAATTACATCCTATGATATCTTCACATGACATATTAGTCTCTATCTCACTCATGGTTGTCCATCCATTTCCATCTTACCCATGGTAGGGTCCAGTCATCCCATCTCACTCATAGTGATACCAAAAAGTCTCAATCCACGCCATCTCACTCATGGTTGTATCAGACTTCATACATAAGTAGAACTTTATCTCACTCATGGTAGTCTAATTAGTGTTATCTCACCCATAGTGAGCCAGGGCCTCAAGTCCCATCACCATAATCAAATTTCATTATCTAACACAAGCACACAAACTAGAACATGAATACAATGACACCCATGGTACATGGCCAACCACAAAATATTTAAAACCCATAAAATCCTAGAAAAGACCTCATCTAGCCTCTCATTTCATATAATATACCATATCTCTAATCAGGGAATCCTCCAAGGTCCTCCAGACCCATCCTAGTCTCTGCTCATCGATATTATCCCATGTCTATCACCATTTGGTGAACTCACAATCCTGGGGCTCATCCTAGCCCTAGCCTCATCAAGAGAGGTAAAATTCCAAACCAAAACCCCCTTAGAATCACAATTCTAAGACCTTGTAAAATTATATCAACCCATATTAAGTTTCCATATCACATCCATTAAGGGAGACCTCTCAACCCCTAATGGATGAAAACCCTCTATATTATCCTATAGAAATTTCTAAGGAATTATTTCACTCCAAGCACACACCAAGAATCACCTCCATTCTTAAGAGGGAGTTTTTAATAACTTGAGAGACATACAACTATATCACCCATAAATAATCAACCCCAAGATCCTCATTCCATCCCACCTACTCTTAGAACTCACTTAAGTAATCCCACCACACTTCTAATACCCCAAAGCCTATGCAAGGCTTCATGTTGACTTACTCGACACCCTATCCACTTGAATATATAGTCATATAGAAATCCTAATTTACCCAAAGTTCTAAAGATAAATTTCTCTGAGTCTAGGGGCCTTATACCACCTCATCCTCTCATCGAAGGACTCTCCTGATCCATATACCCCATTTCAAAACCCATGAAGTATGTATGTAATGCATGCTCAATCATAAACAAGCATATGAAATTGTATCATTGGGGATACCTACCTTGAACATGTACTTAACCCCTCTACAATCTTCATTGAACCTCATACAATCCTATTCATTCTCTTGAGAACCTATCTCATGCCACATAATAAAAATAATTAATTATACAAATTTATAATAAATTATTAAAGTTAAATCAAAAAAGAAATAAATTTTACCAAAAAACTTACTATGCATATTAACCACACCAAAAGTACTTTTGAAGGTGTGTGATCAACCTTCTATAATTTCCTCTAGACAATACACACAAAATCCCCATTGGTTGTAAATGATTTCACCATGCTCCAGTAAAATCATCACCAAACCCTAGCCCACAATCAAACCGAAATCAAGGTGTACCAAAAAAGGAACAAAAAATAACACAAATACATAGGATCAAACCTTAAACCACCATCTAAATGCACTAAAATTCATCACCACTTAAGGGAGTTGAAGGATAAATAGGGGAGGGGATATCCAATAGAGTGGATTTTCCTTGATGCCTAAACCACCTTAAAGATAAAGATACCTAGACCCAAAAACATGGGAGTATCCTTGCTAAAAAATAGACTTAATACTCATTCATGGTATTACTAGAAGGATTGAAATGTAAATCCTACCTTCTCTTAAAAAAATCACAACATGACTTTTGGTTCGTAGTGTGAATCACTCCTCCATAAGGGAGGATTCATTATCTCCCTCAATTGCAGCATGAAACCTCGTGCCTAATGCCCTTTATAGTGTGAATTCCACCAAGTAGAGGGGGACACCAATTATCTATCCTTAATAACAATGTGATACCTCACACTATAAGATTTTAAACCCCCACTACATCTTTTAATTTCATAAACTATTATAATAAGAAAATTTCATCAAGGCCTTTGAGATTTACTCTGAAACAAAACTAAACCCCAAAACTACCAACTAGGCCTTGTTACTCATCTAAAAAAATATGATTGAGATGTATCAATACTCTAATTTCTGATCTAAATACCAACTCATGGAATGGACCCTCATATATATAAAACAATCAAATTCCCTCTCAAAATAACGATGTGGAAATATTAAGGTTGTTACAGTGGTTATCTTTATTAATGATTTTTTAGCATACTCCTAGATATGGAAGGACCATTCTTAGAATTTTGAGATTTTTTTGAGTATATTTTGGAAACATAAACTTTATTTCAAGCTCTTAAATTGTATATACTTGATCATAGAGGTTCACTTCATAGAGCATGTGATTTCATAGGCTAGTATATTAACAGACCCTGAGAAGAGAAAGGTAATGGTTTCTTAGGAGTGACCCAAGAATATTTTTGAGATTTTTATCTTCCTAGGTTTGATAGGATATTATAGAAGATTAATTTGTGATTTTTTACTAATGAAAGTGATAATTATAGCCCTGGTAAATAAGGGACAAAATTTTGAGATGTATAAACCTTGTAAGTTATTCATACATAAGTTAAAGGTGAAGATTCTTTGTGATGTTTTTATAATAATGTTTTATATCTATTGACAACTAACCTTTGTAAAAAGATGTTTTTGGAAAATAGGTCAAAGTTCCTAAAAGTTCTTAAATGATGTTTTTTTTAAGTTGTTTGAGGTCCAGATAGAAATTTATGTACAAAGTTTCTAAAATATAAGAATTCTATAAAGTCAAGAAGTTAGAATGTTATTATCTTTATAAATTCAAGTTAGGTGATAATTTCCTTATCTCAAATTTCTCAACGTCATGTAAAATTTCAAGATAAAATATTTTTAAGAAAGGTGGATATTGAAGTTTTTCAATTAGACACATCCATACAATGGTCTAAACATAGATTTTTGGACGTAGATATTCATACCTAGCTCCAGATGTAGACCTTTGAAAGTAGTATAGAGAATTCAGAGCTTTATATGTAGATTATTGGATAGAAAAACTTCAGAAAGAGTTTTGTTCAAATTTAAATTTTCTAGAATCAAATTTCCATAAACATTTATTCATACATAAAAAGCATAAGAAATATATATGTGTGAATTTTTTGAATTTCAATGAAGTAAAACCTTAATAAATGGACACAACCATCCAGACAGAAAGTTTGGATGAAGCTTTGGGTATAAATTTTGAGTTCATGCAACTCATAGAGTTTATGAAAAATGTGATAAAATGAAGATGTTTTTTTTTTCATTAAAGATAATAATGAAGTGTTTTTAAATTGAGAAAAAAGGTGTTGAGTTTTGAGAAAACAAAGGTAGAGATCATATTTGGTTCTGGACATAATGTTTCAGATGAAATTTTCTGAACAGATAGCTTGTATGAAGTTTAAAGATCAAAGTTTTATAAAAATCTAGAAAAAAGTTAAAAAAAATTATGGTATTATGAAGTTTGAACAATGAAACAAATATTAGATAGAATTGATATTTTTTATCAAGTTGGGTTAAGAAAAACAAACATAAATGGTTGCATAGATAATTTTAAAACATATGATTCTGAACAACCATTTCCAGATAGACTATTTGTAAGAAGTTTGAATTTTGAATTGATTCTTCATAAAGAAATGTTCATATAACGTGGGTCATGAGAACCCAAGAAGTTTGGACAAATACTTATTGAAAAATAATTTCCATAAAATCAATTTTTGAATAGAAATTTTTGTAAAACATCGAAAAGTTATAAAGATAATAAAAGTTTAAAATATTGATGCTTTGAATAATTCAAGAGGATTCAATAAGTATCTAGAAGATTTGAGAATACACGAGAAGAATTAAAATGAAATTAAAATATCTGATAAATTCATATTTATGAATTTTAGTGAGCAGGGAAATGAAATTGGTTTCCCTCCTTTTATATTATAAGAGAACCTATCAATAGAGGTGGAAGTACATTGGTTCTTAGTACTGTTCACTAAAAAAATACAAGACACTAAAACAATTGTGTAAGAGTTCAGTTCCCAACCAAACTCAATTTCCATGTTTAATAATAATTCCTAATAGATATTTCATAAAAAAAATATTGAACAGAGTTCAGTTCCTAGAACCAGATAGAGAGCATCAGACAGAGGTAATGAAAAGGGTTTTCATACAGAAGCTTTTATGAGGTGATGATATTTATAATCAAAAACAATAGAGGATTTGTAAAAGGTTTAGTTTTAGAAAAGGTTCATAAAATAGAGTCCATCATACATAATCACATCAGAAATTGTCACATAAAAGAGATTTTTTGGATGAACCTTTTTTTGGAAAAGAATTCACAAAGTTACACACTTTTTTTGGAAACTGGAGGGAGTCAGTATAATCATACCGATTAGGATATGGAAGGAGACCAATGAGATTTGGATCAAAAAATTTATTCACTTCTTTATAATAGTGAATTACCATAAACCCACAGGAGGGTCCATGGAAAGGATTTAGGTTCTCACACTAAGGTCAAACCATGTAAATCTTATGTTATTTGCTTACTTTTCTACTTTCTCATGCATGTGAGTTTATTAAAATTTGATAAGTAAATAAATAAACCATATTTTAGTGGTTAAGTTTCTTAAAGATATAAATTTTTTAAAAGATAACAATTGATTCACCTCCCCCCCTCTTAGTTATTCTAAGATCCTTAGTAACTTCAAGTGGTATCCAAAAAAAGGTTCCCCTGTCAAATCCTTATCATCTAAAATCTCAATTCCATCAACAGTAGAAATATTCCTACATTCGATGAAAAAAAATAATGGTTTGAAAAACATAATGATACCTTATCTTCTATCTCTTGGATAGAGGTAGCAGATGCAGCAACTATTGGGTTTCCACCCATTGATAAAGTTACTCTAATTAATTTTATTGATAAGAGAAACATTGAAGTTGATGGAAAGGATATAAATTTTATTCTTATATCTCTGTTAGAAAATTTTTACAAGAAGGTAATGGGTTTCAAAACAGAAAAGATAATGTGGGAAAAGATCAAAAGTATTTTTTAAGGAAACATGAAAGTGAAGGAAGAAAAAATAAAAATCTATCATGGCACATTTGAAGACATAATAATGATAAATAAAGAAACTATTGATGAGTAATTCACTATATTTAATGAATTTTTATGAAATATTAGAGTTTTTGGAAATTTCTTGTAAAATTATGCAATTTTTAAGAAACTCATGGGAAACTTTACAAACATGTTCGATTCTAAAATCTCTACATTATAAGATAAATAAAATTTACCACTTGATGAATTGCATAACTTTCTTATTGCCAAAAAAATGATAAAATCTCCAATATTCAAAAAGAAGATCATATAAGCAATGGATTTTCAAGCTATAAGAAATATGAAAATTCAAGATGCTGAAGATGTTGATCCTTTGGATTCTGAAGATAAGGATGATGATGAGTTGAATGAAAAAATAATGTCTCTTGTCTCCAGGAATTGTAGAAGAGGAAGAGGAAATTATGAAATAAAACTTCCTCTCAAATGTTTTCAGTGCGGTGGAATCAGGCACATTGCTATGAATTTCCCTAAAAATAAAGTTAGTGAATTTAAATATAATTCTGAAGAAAAGACTACATGAAAGAATCTGAAGAAAAAAAAACTTTTAATGAAGAAAATAAGTGCACTGGTAAAAAGAAAAGTACACTAGAAATAGAAGAAGCATGCTGAGTAATAAATTTCAATCTGAATTAGATGAGATTGGTTTATCAGAAGATGAAAGTTCAAAAATAATCAGAACCTACTTTGAAAATGTTTATAAAAAATAAGATTTTACAAATAATGAATAATAATGAGGAGGTGAAGAATCTTATAGAGATTATCAGCTCAAATCAAAACTTGTATCATTCTTGAGAAAAACCAAACTCTCAATAAATAAATCAGAACGATGAAGAAAGAAGGTAGAAAAGTTATTGAAGTAAAACAAATATGTACTTAAGCAAGAAGAAGAGTGCATCTAAAAACTATTAAACTATAAAAAAATAATTTTTGAATAGATAAATGTGGTTGATGACCTCAGAAATAAGTTGGCATCTAAGGAACATTATAAAGACACTACTCTTTATTTCACACTTAAACATGATTTATTATATAAAATTTCACTTAATAAAACTCAAAATATTGAGAGGCCTAGTGTCTTTGGGGATTAGTAACATTACATAAAAACTTAAAACATGAAATACGCATTTTTATTGAAAACTTCTTTTACATGAACACAACATTTTTTCGTACTTAGCATTGCATTGGATAACTTGAGGACATACATAAGAAAAGGGTGAGCTATAAAGACCAGTAAGGGAGTAAAAAAGGAATAACATGAAGAATAAAATAATTTTTAGGAAATATTAATATCAATGGAGCATAAGATAAAAATGAACATAAAGGCATGATATAGCATGATTATTATAACATGGAAATGTAGCCACAACATACAACATGATTTTAGCATGAGACAAGGCTCATTGCACATGGATTATCATGAGTAAACCCTCATTAAACATTAATTAGCATGATTAAACTATAATTTCACATGTATTATCATGATTAAACCCTCATTGAACATGGTGTATAATGATACTAAACATTACACAATGCATTTGAGTGTTGTCAGGGTGCACCCTTCATAATCATTTTCTTTTCATGTATAAGTGTGCCATGTAGATCATACAATATGGATTCATTAAACATAATAATTTATTCCACAAACAATGAATGTTTAATACCTATATTTAAGTCCCCAATCAATAAGTACATGTTTATAAAGTTGAATACCCTTTATAGAGAAATGGGTATAGTATTCACTACATGATGATTTTGCCCTGGAAAATCAAGGTGCAATTTTGGTAGCATAACGACGTCAAATAAAATATTGTAAAATGGGTTGATGATATCAAAAGAGGTATCTCATAATTTATACATGAAATGGATAGTAATGAGATCATGTACCATAACATCCCAACATATTAAATGGAATTTATATGTATAATATAAAATAAATTCTTAAATGGAAATGAGAAGAGAGAAATCCATTACGGAATTTTTGGTATAGTAACGGCTTAGGTAAGGGCCCAAATAGGTAGGATAAATGATAATTCATTAAAATAAAATCCATTGGATAGAAATTTAATGATTAAAAACTAATTTCAATTCAAGAAATTGAAATTAAAGAACTACTCCCAAAGAAGGTGCTTGAATTCAAAGTGGAGGAGAGGAATCCCTTAATTGGATGTGTAATCCCAAAGGCTTGGGGGAGGCTTCTTGGGGGATTGGGGGTGCCTTCGTATCACTCTAAGGAATAGGGTTAAGAGTTATTTCAATATTTAAAGAGCCTTAGTGAAAGGAAATGGAAGCTTGGGTGGGTTTATAAAGGAAAGGATGGGGATTTATTTATTATTTTGGTTTTAGACACTACACAATAAAATATTCAAAACCATAAACCATCCCATGGTTTTTTTCCATATTTTCTGGAAAAGTGGAGTGGTATAAATTATTTTATAGGTCTAAGTGATGAAGATATGAAAATATTTCCCTTGCTTATGTTGAGGTGATTCACACTTTCAAGGAAATTATTTTAAACTCTTAAAATATTTTATATATCTTGGAGGATTCACTAAGGCTTTATAGAATAAATCAAATAAACCTAAAATTACATTATTTAAATAAAAAATATATATTTGGCCGAATATAACTTTTATATTATTTTATTACATCACTATTGGGTCCTTATGATGTCATAAAACACATTATATATTTATACGGTATTTAATTTTTACCCAAAAAATTGATTCTCTGAAAAAATTATGAAACAATAATAATTAGATAATTTTGATGTCCTTATTCCAAAAAAAATATTCATTTTATCTAATTATTTTATGAATATTTTAATTTTCACTTTTAAAATAAAAAACCGATACTTATTCAAAATGGATGGGTTTTGACAAAAACAGTTTTCAAACCATAATAAAAATTATATTTGACTTTATAAAAATTATAAGATAATTTATATTTAATAAAATTAATTTAATAATAATATTTTATTATTATTTAATTCAAAAATCCATTAATTCATCAAAATATATTTCTTAATTGAATTTTAATATTAATCAAAAATAATATTTGTGCTTTAAAAATAATTTACAAAGTAACAATAATAGAATGAAATTATATTCATTATTCTATAAAAAAAATATTTAACATAATCATAATGCTATGGTCTTGTTACATATCCTTTTATTACACCCATATATTCCATAAGAGTAAGTTGTGGGATGGTGGGTCTTTCATGGGGTTGTTTGGTGAACATGGTTTCGGCCGTGATCTTGATGAGCTTAAACTTCTCCAGTAAATGGTTTCGCTCATGCTTAACTTGTTGGATCTTGGATTGGTCTCGGTTTAGGGAAAATCCCATAAATACTATCTCCCTTGAAAGCTCTAATAAATGGGCTTCATAGGGTATGATCCTACTAGTTGAGGTCATCACTTCCTTTGTCTATGTCAAAAGGATTTGTTAAAATCCTATATTTATACTAGTCATTTGATCACTATTCAATGGTTGTATTATCAACAGTAAGTATACTTAATGGTCATTTAAATCTTATTGGATATGATAAAATAAAATGAGTGCATGTTTTTTCTATATCCATAATACATTAAAAGAAATGGAATTTTATTCATAATAGTTTGGGACGTTACAACCTTCCCCCCTTAAGAAATAACACCCTCAAAATTTCCTTTTCCCAAACTAAAACATATTAGGGTAACCCTGCTTCATCACTTCCTATGGTTCCTACTTTGCTTCTTTAAACTTGTGTTTTCTCCACAACACTTTGACGAGGGGCATTGTCTTATTTTATAGAACTTTTTCTCTACGATCTAAGATCTTTATTAGCTTCTCCTCATAGGAGAGGTAATTCTCCAATGGAACCACCTCTAGATTGAGTTCATGTGATGGGTCTAGTATGTACTTCTTTAAGAGTGATACATGGAATATATTATGTACTTGATACAGGTTTGGTGGGAGTTCTAGTCGATAGTCCATTTCCCCAATGCGATCAAGAATCTCAAAAGGGATGATGTACCTTGGAATAAGCTTTCCCTTCTTTCCAAATCTCATAACTCTATTCCATCGAGATATACGAAGGAATACCATGTCTCCAATATCAAACTCTAGGTCTCGTCGATGATTGTCTGCATAGATTTTTTGTCAACTCTGGTCATCTTTGATGTGATGTTGGATGGTCTTAACCTTATCCACCATTTATTTGACCACTTATAGACCTAGAAGTTTTAGTTCCCCAAATTCATCCCAACATGTTGGTGTTCTGAACCTCTACACATAAAGGGCATAATAAAGATCCATTTGGATGCTTGAGTGGAAACTGTTGTTGTAAGATAACTCCACCAAAGAAAGGTGTTGGTCCCATCTTCCTTTGAAGTCTATTGAGAAAGCTCTCAACATGTCCTCAAGTGTATGGATAGTCTACTCAAATTGGAAATAAGTTTGAGGGTGATAGATTTTGATGAAGTTCAAATTAGTGTCCATAGCATATTAGAGACTCTTCCAGAACTTAGAGGTGAATCTTAGATCTTGATTAGACACAATCTATATTGGTACTCCAGGTAGCCTTACCACTTCTCTGATGTATATATTTTCCAGTTTATCCAATGATAAATCCTCTCAAATTGAAATGAAGTGTGAAGTCTATGTAAGATGATCCAAAACAACCCAGATATCATTGTTTCCTTTGGATGTCTGTAGAATTCTGGTGAAAACTTCCATGGTGATGTTTTCCAATTTCCATGTTGGTATGGGTAATGGTTTCATCATCCCCTTATAATTATACCTCTCAGCCTTATCTTGTTGAAATACTAGGCACTTTGATGTATATTTAGCGATCTCCTTCTTCATGTTGTACTACCAATTGTTCTTCTGGAGATCTCGATTCATATTCATGTTTCCTTGGTGAATAAAGAAATTTGAACTATGTGCATCATCCAAAATTTCTTTTTTTAACTCCAGATTTTATAGGACACATAGTCTTGACCCAAATATCACAATTCCCTCTTCATTAAAATTGACCTCCAAGTATTTCCCTTTACTTTATTTTACACTTTATTCTGAATTCCCACGTCATCTTTTTGAGCATCCTTTAACCTTTCCAAAAGAGATGGTTGAGAAATCATTTGTGAAAGGATTGATTATGTTCCCTTATTTATGATTCTCATGTTCATATTCATAAAATATAAGAAGATTGGATCCTTTTAGATTCTCATAAATGACAGAATTTCTAGGTCCTTTCTACTTATAGTATTTTCCATCTTATTCTATTTCCTAGGGTGGTAATGGATTTAGTAGTCATAATCCTAGATGATATCTAACGATCTTATTTGATGCATATTCATCTCTTTCTATGTGAGTATATATTTGAGACTTTTGTGATCTGTATATATTTCACACTTATCCACAAATAGATAATTCCACCAAATTTTTAGTGCATAGATCACAGCTTCCAACTCCAAATAATATGTGGGATAGTTTTGATCGTGAATTTTCAACTACCTTGAGGCATAGATAATGACTTTTTCATTCTGCATCAACACACAGCCTAGGCCCTTCTTTAAAGTATCGTTGAAGATTACCAAAAGATCCCCACTTGTGGGTAGTGTGAGCATAGGGTTAGTGAGAAGCCTCTTCTTCAACTCCATCAAGTTTTCTTCACATTCATCATTCCAAGAAAACTTGAATCCCTTTTAGGTTAGCTTGGTAAGAGGGTTTGACAATCATGATAAATTTCTCACAAATTGGTGATCATATCCAGCTAACCCTAGTAAGCTACGGATATTTGTTATAGATTTCAGCCCCATCCAACCCTCAATTTATTTTATTTTGGAAGGATCCATAGATATCTCATTGCTTTTGATGGTATTCCCCAAGAATGAGACTTCCTTAAACTATAACTCACACTTGTTGTACTTTTCATAGAGCTTCTCCTTTTGCAAGGTCTCTAGTAAAATTTTTAGATGTTCCTCATGATCCTCATTGGTTTTGGAGTATATTATAATATCATCTATAAATACTACCATAAATTTGTAGAAGTAATCTCTAAATAATATAATCATCTAGTTCATGAAGATTTCTCGAGAATTAGTGAATCTGAAAGGCATTACTATGAATTCATAGTGCATGTACCTTGTATGAAAAAAAGTCTTGGGGATATCCTCATTCTTCACCCTTACTTGGTAATATCCCAACTGTACATCCTCCTTGGAAAATTATTGTGCTCCAAATAGTTGATCGAACAAGTCATAAATTCATGGAAAATGATACTGTTTATTTATCGTGATTTTTTTGAGCTCACAATAATCAATAAAAATGAACATTTACCTATCTTTATTCTTAAAGAAGAGGACTGGTTCACCCCATGGTGAAGCACATGGGTGTATAAACCCTTTATCCAGATTCTCATGTAGTTGTTTCTTTAGCTCCTCAAGCTCCACAATATCCATTCTATAGGGAGTCTTGGATATTGGAAACTCCCTAGGTATAGGATAAATCGAGAATTCAACATCTCTTCTAGGAGGAAGACCACAAAATTCCTTGGGATACACATCATTGAATTCCCTCACAATAGGCATGTCTTTGAGGATGGTTCCTTCCTTATACTCAATCATCTGAGAATGATATGCATGCTCAAAGGGAATAAATATCCATGCTTAAGATGATGGTTCTAAATAATATTCATCCTCCTCTTTTCACTTATATAGAATCGGGGGTCGATACTTCTTATGGATAGTGATTTCCCTCTTGCGACAATTTATGTTGGATCTATATAGGGAAAGTTAATACATGAAAAGAATTGAATCAAATTCCACTAAGGGAAGTATGATGAGGTTTTCCAAGAATTTCAAACCACAAATTGTGATAGGGGAGGAGTTATATTCATGGGATGCAATAATTTCTCCATTTTCCATTTTCACTAACATCTCTAATTCCATTATTTGTGGTGATTTTTGGATTATTCTACTAAACTTTTGGGATATAAAAGAATTCATAGAACCATAATCAAAAAGTGTGTTCCCTATTATTTAATGAATAACCAGTGTACCTGTAACCACTTCATTGTTGGGATTAAATTTGGCGGTGGTGATGGAAAAAAGCTCACCCTTTCTGACTTGAAGGTTGTTTGTTTTCTTCGAAAACCCTTGTCTTATGGAACTAGTTCACAAAGTGAATTGGTTCTTTTTAGTTGTAGCAATGAACAATGCATTGAGGATAGAAATAAGTATTCCTTTTCTCTATCGTAGTAGTGAGTTTTTCTTACCATCAATCATTGGCTAGGTTCCCTTCCTTCCTGCACTTAAAGCATTTCCTTGTCCCCTTTAGGAAATTTCTATATTTCTTCTTTCCACACTTTTGATAAGAGGGGTGCTAGAATTTTTTAGCACTATTGGAATTATCCATCAGACTTCCATAATTAAATTCCACTTTCTACTTATTATCCCCATGATACCCCTGAGATTCTCCAATATCCATCTCGACATTGAGGGAACATCAGACAATCTTCTGGTATCTGTCAAATTTTCAAATCACCAGGGCTTTTTGTAGTCTATGTTTTAGTCCACCAAAGAAGCAGTCAACCATGCATTCGAGGGTAACAAAAAAACCAGAGGCATATTGTACAAGTCTGGTGAATTTTTCCTCATATGCCCCAATATATTCGTTGTCCTTTTTATTGAGTGCAAGGAAATCTCTTTCCATCTTAATATGGAGGGTTCGGGGAAAATATTTATCGAAAAACATTTTTCAGAAATCCTTCTATCACATTGCCTCGATATCTTCCTCAAGATTTGTATTTTTTATCAATTACCACCATTGATCAGCTTCACCTTCCATACGATAAGCAGCCATAGAAACCTTCTCTTGTTCGAAACATTGAAGGATGAATAATATCTTCTCAATGGAGTGGATCCATTGAAAGTATGAGTCCTTTGTCTCATGAATCTCTTGATTGAAACTTGTTCTTTATTAGGGGGGGTTGGACATTCCTCTTGATCTATTTTTCTATTCAAAACTTGAGTTAACTGAGAGAGTATTGTGAAAAAGTTTGTGATTCTCGCTCCCATCAGATTAGGCATCTCATTAGAGTAGTCATCACATTGATCTTTGCATCGGTTGTTAGCCCAATTCATTTGATTAATGGCCATTGGCCAAAATAAAAGGAAAAATTAGGGGTAAATATTTTAAACTATAAAAAACATAAAGTTTAATTTAATAACAAAAATAGATAACTTATAAATTACACTTATCTCCTTAACTTATGAATCTCTAAGCTTCTATCTAAGTTATCCATGATCTACTTCATAACATATATTCTTAGGGGCATTTTTTGTTCCCTTAATAATGGTTCATACTAAGATTATGAATTTATCGAAGAATATACCCCTATAGTGTCGAACCAAGAGTATAGAAAGTCCCTTTGTTGAGAACCAGTTCCTGTTTGAGTCTAGCTCAAAGCGGTTTTTTCAGGTTTTACCCCTAGATAAATTTGTGCTAGATCCACCTCAACTTGTTCATATCTAGACAGGGATGTATTTTTTTGATAAACCACTTAATATATACTCACAAAAATTTAGGGATTATTTTCTTATACTTAGTCTCATCCCTAATGCTTTTATGAGATTTTTCTAATCCTAATACCAAAAATAACTAAACCTATCCTCCAATACCAACTATAACGACCCTACTCTTTAATTTACAGTTAAACATGATTTATTACATAAAATTTCACTTAATAAAACTTAGAATATCAATAGGTCTAGTGTATTTGGGGCTTAGTAACATTACATAACAACTTGAAACATGAAATACACATCTTTATTGAAATCTTATTTTGCATGACCACAACATTCCATAGTACTTAGCATTGCATGGGATAACCTGAGGACATACATAAGAAAAGGGTAATCTATAAAGCCCAGTAAGGGAGTAAATAAGGAATAACATGAATAATAAAATACATGTTAGGAAATAGTCGTATCAATGGAGAATAAGAGAAACATGAACATAAAGGCATGATATAGCATGATTATCATAACATGGAATGGTGGAAACAACATATAACATGATATTAGCATGAGCCAAGGCTCAATGCACATGGATTATCATGAGTAAACCCTCATTGAAAATGAATTAGAATGAGTAAAACCTCATTTCACATGGATTATCATGAGTAAATCCTCATTTCACATGGAATATCATGATACTAAACATTACCCAATGCATTGGAGCACTATCAAGGTTCACCCTTCATAATCATTTCGTTTTCATGTATAAGTGTTCCACATAGATTATAAAACATGGATTCATTAAAAATAATAATTTATTCCATGAAAAATTAATATGGAATACCTAAATGTAAGTCACCAATCAATAGTTACATGATCATAAAGGTGAATACCCTTGATAGAGAAATGGGTATGGTATTCACTACATGATGATTTTGGCATGGAAAATTGTGGTGCAATTTTGGCAGCATAACGACGTCAAATAGAAAATCATAAAATGGGTTGATGAGATATAAAGGGGTCTCTCATATTTTATACTTGAAATGTACAGTAAGGGGATGATGGACCATAACATCCCAATATATGAAATGTAATTTAGATGCATAACATAAAATAAATTCTTGAATGGAAATGAGAAGAGATAAATACCTTGTGGAATTTTGGCATAGTAACGGCTTAGGTAAGGGTCCAAATGGGGGAGGATAAATGATCCCTCATTGAAATAACTTAAAATTGATAGTAATTTAATTATTAGAAACGAATTTCAATGCAAGAAATTTAAATTAAAGAACTACTCTCAAAGAAGGTGCTTGAATTCAAAGAGGAGGAGAGGAATCCCTTACTTGGATGTGTGATCCCAAAGGATTGGCAGAGGCTTATTGGGAAGTTTAGAGCACCTTGGGAGGACTCTAGGGAGTAGGGTAATAGGATTTTATAGCTTAAAATATCTTTAGTGAGGAGAAATGGGAGCTTGGGTGGGGTTATATAAGAAAGGAAGATAATTTCTTTATTATTTTGGTTTTGGACACTACATAATAAAATATTCATAACCATAAACCATTCCATGGTTTTTTACCATGGTTTCTAGAAAAGGGGATTGGTATAAATTATTTTATAGGTCTAAGGTCCGGAGATATTAAAATATTTCCCTTTTTATGTGGAGTTGAGTCACTCTTTCAAGGAAATGATTTTAAAATCTTAAAATATTTTATGTCTTGGAGGATTCACTAATATTTTAAAAAATAAATAAAATAAACCTAAAAATGCATTATTTTAAAGTAAAAAACATATATTTTGTAACACCCCGAGCTTCCACGATACGCTTCTCATTCAATAATGCAATAGCTTGCATTGTACGCAAGTTCGAGATTCTAACACACCGCGACTAATCAAAATAGCCACTATGAATAGTAATACCCACTTTTTGAAATTATATATATTTTATATTTCAAAATGGACTTCATTTTTGGATTTGGAATGTTGAAATTATCCTATGTTGAATTTTTTGTAATTTTCTGAGAACTTCCAAATTTTTATGAATAGTGAAAAATACTTAAAACAACTTTTTTAATAAAAATAATTTATAGTGATAAATTATACTATTTAGTGGTTTTAAAGTATAATTAGAATATATTTTTACCATTTTATCCAATGGTGTTCACTAGAATTAATTTCACTTTGAAATTTGACATAAACAATTGTCAATCTTTTGATATATATTGTTTCTTAAAAACACGCTATTTGTTGTGACAGCGGGAATTAATTATAAAATTAATTAATGCAACTTATATGTTTGAAATTTCATAAAATAGACATCATTTTTGAATTTGGAATATCAATTATAGCTTAGGGTGAAATTTTGGCATTGTTCTGAAAAACATCAATTTTTCATGAATAGTGAAACCACTAAGTGGTAGTTAAATAACTGATTTTTTGTTTAAACGAAATATTACCACTTCTGTGATTTGATTTTCAAAAATCTGACATAAATGGTTTTCATTAAGAAGTAAAATGTGGTTCAATGGGATTAAAATAATTTTTTGGTGAATAGTAACTTTTAAGTTTAATTAATCGCGATTAAAGGTAATTAGTGAAATTTAAGGTAAAAATGATATTATAAAAATATGAAAATACATTTACAATTGTCCTACTCCTATTTGATGTGTCATGGCCGACCAAGAAAATCCATGGGTCAACTCGGGGACCCCATGGAGCCACTTTGGTAGGAAAATGACATAAATAACGTTTTATTTAAAGTTAAAATAAAAATGTCACAAACATAAGTTGTTTTACTAAAACAATTTTTAAATGGGGTTATACAAGTCATATTTTTTACAATAAATATTCATTAGAAATATAAAAAGATTTCCTACATAATGATATTTTTTTTATAATTTTTATACATTAAATAAATTAAATTATTTATGACACCATGATGATGCAGCGATTACCTCATTAATTAACGATTTAAATAAAATGAAAAGATAATGTAAAATCCAAGGCATACACTTGTCAAAAACCTATTGGATGAGTATATTTAGAACCATTATTACCTTATACTTGAATTATATAAGTGTGGGACCTTTATAATCCGAAAAAGCATTTCATAATAATGTAACATTTCAATCATTCCAAGAGTGCCCCTCCTCTCCTCTTATAAAAGGCCCCGACCTCTACAACCTTATTCACACTTTCAAGCCATTTGGCAAGGACAACCCCTGCCCAAATACTCTCCCAACTTCCCTCCCTTACTCTTCGAAGCCTCACTTTGGGCAGAAGTCTTCCCAAGGAAGCCTTTGGCTCAAATCAAAAAGAGTTACCCGATTTTAAGGTAATGTCTTCTCTTGTGTTATTTTATTTTATTTTTCTTCTCCAACCCCCTAAACACTTTTTATTCATTTATTTTGTAACAACACCAGTATCCTCAATATACTAGTATGTTTTTATAAGAATTATTCGAGCTACACTTACACACACCTACATCTAATGGTTAAATAACATATTGTTTCTGTGGATGGCGAATTTTTGCCTCACGAAACGATGATTGTACAACACTCATATAACACCTATAATGGTGGCCATTATGATGAAACTATTTTGATATATGATATATATTATGTTTTTGTTTTCCTTATGATTTTTTAATTTTCATTTATGGCATACCTTTATGGTTTCCATTATGGGTAAACGCGATATTTTCATTTTAGGAAGTGCGGACTACCGCCCCCTCAAAGTGATTTGAATCGTTAATGCCACATGTGGGATGTATAAAGGATGGAGTAAATGATATTATATATGATATTATACTGGAATTATAATATACCTTTATATCATTATGATTTCATTAAATACTAAATAGAAATCAAAGTAGCGTTCATGCGTACTTACGGCTTACCGTCTCCATGAACGGTGCATTTCATTTCTTACCTCTAAACGTTATGGAATATTATAAATGCATGTATATACTGGATATATATGAGATATAAGATGTCTATATCATGAATATAATTCTTGATATAATGTATATTTCACAACATGAACAACTTGCAATTATAAGAAGTTTATTTTTGACTCAAGTACCAAAGATCTACAAAACGACCGTTATTAACTTAAATAAATACATAATGTTCATAACATGGTAATAAGTGATATAAAAGGAATAAAAAACTTTAAAAAGGTTCTTAAGCAATTATAAATTAACTCTAGTTTGTTATTCAGGAGGTTAAAGAACGGTCGAGTCAAGACAGGATGCAAGGTAAGGGAACTTCTTAACCCAATTTCTATTCTTTGGGTTAATCTTCTACTTTCAAATTATGTCATGATATTATTATGTCCAATATTGTATTTTTACTTTATTTATGTGTACTTATAGTGAATACACATAATAGATCTACTTTATTTAAAAAAAATGATCTTTGTAAGGGTCTTCGTCTCAATCTCCTTTCATTGAGACATATTTTGTTTTATACACAACTTTCTTTTATACGGTGTATAAACCCCTTTTACTTTCACTTTTATTCAAAAAGGAATATTTTTTTTTACAAAGAGTTTTACTAAACGACAAAAGTAATTTTTTTGTCTTACGTATGTGGCGACAACGAATTCTCCGCCGTCGTGACCATTATTTCGGTTTCGGCTTCCTCAACAAGCCATAACTTTTTTTTAAATGAAAAGTAAATACAAAGTTTATTTTTATTTTGGTATTGAAAATGGTTTTGATAATGTTTTTATTATATCAATGTGTTGTATTGATATCTTTTGATTGAAATGTGGAAATGCTATGTTTCCTTTATGCATGTTTTATGTGATATGATTATGTTATGGTTTATGATATGTTTAAACCTGTTCATATGAGGAATGCATTGGACTTAATAAGTGACGGGTGGAGCCCGCTATAGCTCCTCGATGCATCGGCAGGTCTCATGAGACAAACTAGTGTCTTGGCACGAGGCCTTGACAAAATATTATTTGTGGTCTTGGCACGAGGCCTTGGCTACGTTGTTATGATAGTCTATCATTATGCATTCCATCATTATGAAAGTGGTTATTGATATTTCATGTGAATATTCGACCAGTAGAATATCCATGTGAGTAAGTAAATAGAATTATTTCATTTTACTTTTGCCATATTATGCTAAAGTTCAAGTTTAAAAGGATTTTTTTTTAGTTGTACATTTCCTTAAATGTTAATGTTTGTTTATGAAAGATTCCGCTATATTGTTATCCTTACTGAGCATCTGAGCTCACCCCTTTCAATGTTTTAATTTTTCCAGGATGTGAAGAAGTATATTATGAATGATCTGTAGGGATAATATAAGGGGATATGAAGAGAATATTTTGTAGTTTTGTTTTACATTATGATGTAATGTAAGACTTGTGAATGTATCTAGTGTTTCCAAGGCTACTAAACTAATTGGTCTTTCGAGACTTGATCTTTTGTGATCATGCCAATGTTACGAAGTAATGCACCGACTCTGGGTAGCTGGGGTCGGGGCATTACAGTTGGTATCAGAGGCAGTTTATTACTAACCTTGGAAGCTAGATTTAGATAAACTCTGATTAGAGCACATAGCCCAAAGATAGACTTTGAGGATTAGTATAGAAGAACTTCCTAGAATTTTGTTGTTGTAGAGATTTTGTGAGTTTTTCCGAGCAATACATCCCTGTCTGGATACGAGCAGGTAGAGGCGGCTCTGGCATAGATGTACCTAGGGATAAAACCCGAAAACACTGCTTTGAGCTAGACTCGAACGGGAACAGGTGCACGACAACGGGCCTTGCTTCACTCTTGGTTACGACACTCCCGGGGGATATGCTTAGGATAATTCTCATTTTCTTTACAAACCACTATGAAGGGTTATGAGTATATACTTCCTCAAAGAAACCATTTTTATGATTATGGATTATATCCATAAACCGTTCAATTTACATTAAGTATTTTACAAGTTTGGAATTATTCATTGCAATTCATAAACTAACCTAGTTTATGCCATTGTATAGAAATGGTGCCCAGTGGAAGGAATGTGAACTCCAGCAATACGTATGATCCAAAGCGTAAGAAGGATCATATCTTTCACGGTATTAAGCCAACATTTAGAAGGGAAATAGTCTCCCATGTGTTCTCAACATATGAAGAAATAGTATCATGTTTTAATAAGATAAGTAGAGAATTCTCTGAGTCTTATGGATTTGAATGGATGAAAGAGAAGAAAAGGATGGAAGAGAGAATGATGGATAAAGGGACGAGGGAAAAGAAGAATTTTCCAATATGTGATAACTGTGGGAAGAAACACCTTGGAACTTGCCTGAAGGGAATGGGAGTTTGTTATAAGTGTGGAGAAAAAGGACACCAAGTGCGTGACCGCAAGGGTAAGAAAAAGGTTTCAAATATACAATGCTTCATCTGCAAGGAGTGGGGACACTACGCAAACCAATGTCCAAATCATCAGAGTATGCCCCAAATGATGTTATTGGATAATAATCAAGTTATGATACTACCACAGATGAGGAGGAATGATTAGAGTTCTTATGTTGTTATTAAATAATTTTGTCATTTGAGTGTTGTAACAATGATGTACTGGTTATAATAATTATGGAGTATATAAGGATTGTACTGCAGTACTATTTCATCAAGGACTTGAGATTGTGTGGAACCAAGAAATGTGACTCCACAGCAGGTTAAATTTTTGGAAAATATATGGTTGAGATAAAGATTAACCATAATATGGTTCTGATACCGAGATAGTGATTTTGGAATAATAGATGATTGATTTGGATAAATTATATTGGATATTCTTAACTTCTTTGAAACTGATTAATGATTTGTATACATTTTTTTGATAGAAGGATTATATCTACTATTCTATAAGGAATAATGGATCATGAATGTAATCAATAAGGATTTATGCTAATTTAGTATGTTGCAGTGTTTTAAAATAATACATGATGATGGTGTTCACATGTTGTTACATGGAAAAAAGGATCTTCATTATGTTTACCTTCCTTATAAAATATGGACTGTGAGTTGGACAGAAGTATTTTGGATAACTATAAAGGTTGGAATAGATTAAGTTGATCTTTGAATAGTATTGTTTAAGGTTAAAACATTTCTGAGGATTATTTTTGGAATATTATAATACTATAGTTTTAGGAAAAGGACAACCTGCAGGGTGGGACATAACCCATCGCGTCGGACAAAGCTGCTGGAATCGAACCCACAACCATAGTGTGACAGACCCTTATTACCTACCACTAGCCTACAGGAAGTCCCTAGTTATTACAAAATATTTTTCCTATTCTAAATGGTATGTGTTAATATTTTTAACCTTGTATGATTAGGATAAATATAATATTTTTGAGTTCTATTATCTTTTTGAGTGAAAGATGAGTTTGTGGTAGAAATTAGTTGAAGGTTGAAACTCTACTTGTCAATCATAAATATATATATATATACCTATATATTATTCTATGAATAAATTAATTCTTAAACTTTAGTAAAGGGATATTAAAACAAATAAATGTGTTATCCTAGTACCTTATGTCTTGTTGAACTGATGATATTTTAAATCAACATAGATTGTAGGCTTTGAGGCCCTCAATTTGACACTTGTTTGTGATTGATGACCTCAATCACTCCCTAAAAATATTTACATTTTTCCTAAAATTATATGTCTCTAATTTCCACCAATGTTCTCCTAATCGAGATCATAATTGGGTGGTGACTTTTTCATTTCCCTTTCCCTCTTATTAAGGCTAAATTTTATTAACTTTATTTCTGATGTGGGTTTTCCACAAAGGTATTTTCTATTTTCAACCTTTTATTTCCAAAGAAAAATTTCAAATTTCGAGGTCGCAATTTACTGAAGGAGAGGAGAATGTAACACCCCGAGCTTCCACGATACGCTTCTCATTCAATAATGCAATAGCTTGCATTGTACGCAAGTTCGAGATTCCAACACACCGCGACTAATCAAAATAGCCACTATGAATAGTAATACCCACTTTTTGAAATTATATATATTTTATATTTCAAAATGGACTTCATTTTTGGATTCAGAATGTTGAAATTAGCCTATGTTGAATTTTTTGTAATTTTATGAGAACTTCCAAATTTTTATGAATAGTGAAAAATACTTAAAACAACTTTTTTAATCAAAATAATTTATAGTGATAAATTATACTATTTAGTGGTTTTAAAGTATAATTAGAATATATTTTTACCATTTTATCCAATGGTGTTCATTAGAATTAATTTCACTTTGAAATTGGACATAAACAATTGTCAATCTTTTGATATATATTGTTTCTTAAAAACACGCTATTTGTTGTGACAGCAGGATTTAATTATAAAGTTAATTAATGCAACTTATATGTTTGAAATTTCATAAAATAGACATCATTTTTGAATTCAGAATATCAATTATAGCTTAGGGTGAAATTTTGGCATTGTTCTGAAAAACTTCAATTTTTCATTAATAGTGAAACCACTAAGTGGTAGTTAAATAACTGATTTTTCGTTTAAATGAAATATTACCACTTCTGTGATTTGATTTTCAAAAATCCGACATAAATGGTTGTCATTAAGAAGTAGAATGTGGTTCAATGGGATTAAAATAATTTTTTGGTGAATAGTAACTTTTAAGTTTAATTAATCGCGATTAAAGGTAATTAGTGAAATTTAAGTTAAAAATGATATTATAAAAATATGAAAATACCTTTACACTTGTCCTAACCCTATTGGATGTGTCATGGCCAACCAATAAAATCCATGGGTCAACTTGGGGACCCCATGGAGCCACTTTGGTAGGAAAATGACATAAATAACTTTTTATTTAAAGTTAAAATAAAAATGTCACAAACATAAGTTGTTTAACTAAAACAATTTTTAAATGAGGTTATACAAGTCATATTTTTGACTATAAATATTAATTAGAAAGATAAAAATATTTACTACATCATGATATTTTTTTTATAATTTTTATACATTAAATAAATTAAATTATTTATGACACCATGATGATACAGCGATTACCTCATTAATTAACGATTTAAATAAAATGAAAAGATAATGTAAAATCCAAGGATTAAACTTCTCAAAAACCTATTGGATGAGTATATTTATAACCCTTATCACCTTATCCTCTAATTATATAAGTGTGGGACCTTTATAATCTGAAAAATCATTTCATAATAATGTAACATTTCAATCATTCCAAGAGTGTCCCTCCTCTCCTCTTATAAAAGGCCCCCACCTCTACCACCTTATTCACACTTTCAAGCCATTTGGCTCGGCGAAACTCTGCCCAAATACTCTCCCAACTTCTATCCCTTACTCTTAGAAGCCTCACTTTGGGCAGAAGTCTTCCCAAGGAAGCCTTTGGCTCAAATCAAAAAGAGTTACCCGATTTTAAGGTAATGTCTTCTCTTATGTTCTTTTATTTTATTTTTCTTCTCCAACCCCCTAAACACTTTTTATTCATTTCTTTTGTAAAAAAACCAGTATCCTCAATATACTAGGATTTTGTTATAATAAGGATTCGAGCTACACTTACACACACCTACATCTAATGGTTAAATAACATACTGTTTCTGTGGATGGTGAATTTTTGCCTCACGAAACGATGATTGTTCAACACTCATATAACACCTCTAATGGTGGCCATTATGATGACACTATTTTTATATATGATTTATATTATGTTTTTGTTTTCCTTATGATTTTGTATTTTTCATTTATGGCATACCTTTATGGTTTCCATTATGGGTAAACGCGATATTTTCATTTTAGGAAGTGCGGACTACCGCCCCCTCAAAGTGATTTGAATCGTTAATGACATATGTGGGATGTATAAAGGATGGAGTAAATGATATTATATATGATATTATACTGGAATTATAATATACCTTTATATCATTATGATTTCATTAAATACTAAATAGAAATGAAAGTAGCGTTCATGCGTACGTACGACTTACCGTCTCCATGAACGGTGCATTTCATTTCTTACCTCTAAACGTTATAGAATATTATAAATGCATGTATATACTGGATATATATGAGATATATGATGTCTATATAATGAATATAATTCTGGATATAATGGATATTTCACAACATGAACAACTTGTAATTATAAGAAGTTTATTTTTGACTCAAGTACCAAAGATCTACAAAACGACCGTTATTAACTTAAATAAATACATAATGTTCATAACATGGTAATAAGTGATATAAAAGGAATAAAAAACTTTAAAAAGGTTCTTAAGCAATTATAAATTAACTCTAGTTTATTATTCAGGAGGTTAAAGAACGGTCGAGTCAAGACAGGACGCAAGGTAAGGGAACTTCTTAACCCAATTTCTATTCTTTGGGTTAATCTTCTACTTTCAAATTATATCATGATGTTATTGTGTCCTATATTGTATTTTTACTTTATTTATGTGTACTTATAGTGAATACACATAATAGATCTACTTTATTTAAAAATAATAATCTTTGTAAGGTTCTTCGTCTCAATCTCCTTTCATTGAGGCATATTTTGTTTTATACACAGCTTTCTTTTATACGGTGTATAAACCCCTTTTACTTTGACTTTTATTCAAAAATGAATCTTTTTTTTACAAAGCTTTTTACTAAACGACAAAAGGAATTTTTTTTTCTTATGTATGCGGCGACAACGAATTCTCCGCCGCCATGACCATTATTTCGGTTTCGGCTTCCTCTACAAGCCATAACTTTTTTTTAAAAAGTAAATACAAAGTTTTAATTTTATTTTGGTATTGAAAATGGTTTTGATAGTGTTTTTATTATATCAATGTGTTGTATTGATATCTTGTGATTGAAATGTGGAAATGCTATGTTTCCTTTATGAATGTTTTATGTGATATGATTATGTTATGGTTTATGATATGTTTAAACATGTTCATATGAGGAATGCATTGGACTTAATAAGTGATGGGTGGAGCCCGCTATAGCTCCTCGATGCATCGGCAGGTCTCATGAGACAAACTAGTGTCTTGGCACGAGGCCTTGACAAATTATTATTTGTGGTCTTGGCACGAGGCCTTGGCTACGTTGTTATGGTAGTCTAGCATTATGCATTCCATTATTATGAAAGTGGTTATTGATATTTCATGTGAATATTAGACCAGTAGAATATTCATGTGAGTAAGTAAATGGCATTATTTCATTTTACTTTTTCCATATTATGCTAAAGTTCAAGTTTAAAAGGCTTTTGTTTTAGTTATACATTGCCTTAAATGTTAATGTTTGTTTATGAAAGCTTTCGCTATATTGTTATCCTTATTGAGCATCTGAGCTCACCCCTTTCAATGTTTTAATTTTTCCAGGATGTGAAGAAGTATATTATGAATGATCTACAGGGATAATATAAGGGGATATGAAGAGAATATGTTGTAGTTTTGTTTTACTTTATGATGTAATGTAAGACTTGTGAATGTATCTAGTGTTTCCAAGGCTACTAAACTAATCGGTCTTTCGAGACTTGATCTTTTGTGATCATGCCAATGTTACGAAGTAATGCACCGACTCTGGGTAGCTAGGGTCGGGGCGTTACATATTTGGTTGAAGATACCTTTTATAGTATTTTATTACATCACTATTGGGTCATTATGATGTCATAAAACACATTATATATTTATAGGGTATTTAATTTTTACCCAAAAAATTGACTATCTCAGAAAATTATGAAAAATTCACCGTTGGATAATTTTGATGTCCTGATTCTAAAAATAAAATTAATTTTATCTAAATAATTTTCTAAATATGTGAATTTTCACTTTTAAAATAAAAAACTGATATTTATTGAAAATTGATGGGTTTTAACAAAAATAGTTTTCAAACCTTAATAAAAATTACATTTGACATCATAAAAATTATACAATCATTTAAATTTATTAAAATTAACTTTATAATAATATTGTATTATTATTTATTTCAAAATTCCATTAATTCATCAAAATATATTTCTTAATTGAATTTGAATATTAACCAAAAATACTATTTGTTCTTTAAAAATCATTTACAAAGTAACAATAATAGAAAAAAAAGTATATTTATTATTCTATAAAAAAAATTTCACAACCCAAACCCACGGGGCTCGGGCCGTGACTCCTCAAGCCTTCCTCCAATAGGTCAGGGGTTGGTGACTAGCATCGAGTAGGCTATCACACACATGGGAGGCCTTACCCTAAGGTACCTGTACACACGCACCCACATACACCTCCCTGAAATAGTACAGAGATACATAAAAATTGAAAATAAATGAATGCATACATATATCCCACAACCAGAGTACAATAGAAATACAAAAGTGGAAAATACATGTCCCTCCAAAAGAAAACTGAATAAAAGTGTCCAACCTACTCAGAAGGAGGGGATCGCTATCAAACGCACCCGTCGGAAAGCTCCTCGGCTCAACTCCGGTAAACACCCTGGTCGGTCTATCTCACTAAGCTCTTATAGCTCTGGGTCCTCCTAGGACTCCTTTGAAAGGCATGTGGTCTTCAAAAGACATTAAACATGTGCGGGTAAAGCCCATGCAGGGGTGAGTATAAAGATACTTAGTAAGCTCCCCAAAAATCCCAAAAGAAAAAGGAGCAACTGAAAGGCATCAGTTTTCTCATCCCAGCCAGAGGGAACCTAAATGAGAGAGAAACTCCACCATGAGACCATCCTTGTATAAACTTAACTAGACAACTCAAATAGTTATATTCCCATACATATACTAAGAACATCTAGATATACTCATCTCAGGCACTAAGCCTCATGAGGGTCCGACCTCATCGCCAGTGACAGATTTGACTCGAGGCTCTAAGGCATACACATAACTAGGAGAACACACTCCATGAGCTCTATTATCCCAAAAGACACACGTCTGAGAGAGACACAACACCGAGTTACATCTCCATCCCAAATGGCCCATCCGAGTGAACACGCTCGTCAGATATCATCACTGATAACGTTGCGTTGAAACAGCGGAACACCAAACTCCTCAAATAGGGATCACTCCTAGGATCCACTGGGAGATACAAGAACCCACCTAGTAAAATTAAGATCTTGTAGATAGGGGATCACTCCCAGGATCTTCTGGCATATACCACAACCCAATCTGACGTTTCACACATCACATCACTGAGATAGAGGATCGTCACCCGCGTAAAGGTGGTCGTGATGATGTTGAAAACCCCATCTGGTATAACTTGTGAAGTAAGGGATCAAATTGAAGATACCACAAACCCTACCAAAACCACTCATTGAGTATGGGATCATAATACCGAAGATACCACAACCCTATGGAAAACCACATGCTGAGTAGGGGATCGTATACCCGATGATACAACAACCCTATTAAAATGGCCCACTGAGTAGGGGATCATATTCCTGATGATTCCAAAAATCCTATAGGTTTGTCCTACTAAATAGGAAATCATCACCCATGTAGTGTTAGCTACGAGGATACTGAGAACCCGATCTAGGTAAGTGAAGCTAGAGGATCATGCCACGTCCTCACCATATGGATTCCACGACTCTATCTGAACTCATCCTATTAAGGGGATCACAAACCTATACTGGGATAGTAATTCCACATGAACCCTTATAGGAAATAACCAAGGGAATTTACTCAACTACTACTATTTGAAACATCGCTAACCCAAGATACTCGCAACATCACCACACTGCACACCTCCTAGGCCCAAACCGGGGCTACCATCGCGTTCTATGCGGAAAAACATGCAGGATGGGCTATTTACTCACCCAAAATAGATAATCGGTGAAACAGGTAATATTAACCATAACAATACTGAATGGGCCCACACCTCAATCCCTAAACACATCTACCAAATCTCTCCAATGCGATCCTCTTGGAAAAACACACGAAATTGACTACTCATTCGTCCAAAACAAACACCCGATGAAAAAGTCACATCTCACAGCAAACACCCAATCTGGACCTCATGGGGCCCACACCTTGATCTCAATACCAGCACCCTAAATATATCTTTAAATGTATACTTTACCATCAGGGTCACAATTCCACTGACGGTGCGTCAATCAGACACTCCGTGCATAAGTTATACTAGGTTGAAGTTAAATAATAATAAAATATTATTATTTTTTCAACGTTTCGTGGCCCTGAGATACAAAACCAACTCATAAAATTCATTAAAAAAATTTAAAGGTTCTATCTCAATGTAAGGATCATGTTTCTACAAATTTCTCACAAATAAAACTTCTGGTTTGTGAGTTACGGGGGTTTAAAGAAACTCAAAAAAAATCTGGTCTGACCACCGCTCGGTCGCCTGCAACCATCGTCGCTGCCTGACCGGACTGTTGCACTGCCCCTGAAGGAGCCACCATGCCACCTCTCTCTCCACTAGACTCTGTCATGATCTATATTACCATTTACAGATACCACCATTGCCACCACCAGAATCCGGCCACGCCGCCGGAAAAATTCAGTGGACCACCGAAAGCACCCCAGTGCTCTAAATTCAGATCCAAAACATGTTTCGGAAAGCTCGGGACCCGATCTGCATAGCCTTGAAAAAAAATTTAATAAAAATAACATAGAAATTGGATCGTGGATTTTATAACTCAAACCGCCTACAATTTGGTAGATCGCCGATGCTTTGCACACTCCGTTGTGGCCACTGCTCGATCCAAGAGTGACCGATATCAAGATCGGAGCTCAACAATGCCTCGTTTGCTCGATTTGGGAATTCGTTGGAAAATAGGTGGAGGACATGGTCACGGTTCCTCCTATTGTGCACCAACATGAGAGGGGGTGATGGATTGATTTTTATTTAATTTTAACTAATTAATTAATCAATTAAATTAATGTTTAACGCCCCCAACCAAAACTCCCGACGCAGACAACATTATGTCGTGCCTAGGGGAAACACGACAATCTAGACTCAACCGCAGTCATAGAATTTTGATCTGAGAATCTATTTAGAAGTTATTTTAACTGACATCCATAAATAAATTTATTTATTTATATACAAAAACATCAATGATAACATTTTTCATAGCAGGCCTGTGTCCGCAAAACTTACACCCCGCCTAGGGTAAACAGCACGCTCCGAACACAACTGTGACCTCAGATTTCTGATCTAAGATACTGTTTAAGAGATAACTCATTTCTTCCATGTGTATAGTATAAAAATACTTAATATTTTTATAAAATTAATTCTAGGCACATCGGGCCTCAGAATCGCATGTTGTCTTCACGCCTAGCTCTGGATTCATTCGTAGGAATATTCCAAAATCTAACAAGGAAAAACTCGATTCTCTACATCCTCCCCACCTTGGGACTTTTTATCCTTGAAAATATATAAGAATGAGGAAAAGAAATTGAACTATAAACTAGGTTTCCCACACCAATGAGTTCACCAAAAACTGCAATAAATCCACCAAGGGTTCCCAGGCATCCAACTAGTACACACATTGGGGAACCCGATGCCTTTCGCACAGAAAACACACAAGTCAGAGGGACTCATCCACCACACCTCAACACTTATCTGCTTTGGGTGGTACTGACTCTCCCACATGGTTTTAATCACATCACAAAATTGTATCTCAAGAGGAAAGGATTTTTCTTCCTCATGTATTCAAAGCACGACAAACAACACCAACATAAGTCTTACCAACACCCTGAAAAAACCTCGAGAAAGTAATGGAAAGGAAAGAGTACTGCCTAACAGTGTCTAGAAAAACTACTGAAAAATGTTGAAAGGACACAGAGCGTACCTCTATCCATCTTTGGAGCCTCTGGGTCAACAACCACTAAGGCCTATAGTTCTCCTTGCCCTCATCTTACAACTCCCTAAGGTCGACGTGGATCACTTGGGTGTGGTGGTGGTGGTAACTCATACCACCTGCCACCTCCCACTGCTACACCAGCTCCATCGCCACGTTCACTACCCTATGGTCCTCCATACTTGAGATACTGCCTCGACCAAGGAATCCTATCAACCAGATCCCTCTCAGCATCACAGTAGGTCGAACAATATCTATAAAGATATCCTCAACCATCGCAAGCATAACACCACCTCTCCGGCGACTGTCCAAAACCGGCCTGAAATCTCTAATAGCCCTGAGCCTCAGATCCTCTATCATGGGGTTTCCTCATAAAACATTGACCATGTTTGGTATCCTACACCTATCATTGGCTACCAGCTATCAAGGTCTCATCTCCCACGTGCCTAGCACTGACGGTCGAAGTCTGCTCATTCAGAAAGTTCTCCACCACCAAGGCTTGCTCCAGCACTCCAGTATAGGTGGGAAGACACAAGGAAACCTCACCTACCTGAATGTCTCTATGTAGGACCTACTCAAATGTCTGATCCCTAAATAACGGGTCTCGAACCATATCTAGGGAGTAGTGAGACTGGTCTATAAACCTCACTGATTACTCTGGCACGTTCATTCCCTCTTACTGAAGCTGCAGAATCTTCTGGATTCGCTCTGATCTCAGCATAACCGAATATAACTCTTCCCTATAGAGATGCTCAAACTCTGTCCATGTGAGTGTCTCCTTGTCATGGGACTATGTCACCAAACTCCACCATCACCCATCTGAACTGTGCAGAAGTCTTTCCACTAGGACCACCATCTTATATGGAGGTGTCCTCACCAGATGGAAAATATGGGTGACTTCTTCAAGCCATTTATCAGCTTCCTAGGGGAATATATCACCTCGATACCTCAGATGTCACTGCCTTTGGAACTCATAGAGAGCACTCAGCTTGCACTCATTCTCATCCTACATTGCTGGCAAAACTAGCTGCTCGATAGGTGGTGGCTCAACTGGCAGACCACCTGGAGGTCCAACCTCAGAACATGTGCCCTCCCCCAAAGCCTCTACTTAGGGAAGATTGTCACCACAATCTCGTTGCGATACCCTCACTGTATGTCATTGTGGAGGCATCCTAAAATACATCAAGACTCACTACGGTTAAAGAGTATATCTAGGGAGCTGACTCAAAAAGGACAAGAAAAAAACCAAAACCCAGTCTTATATGATGCATGTACCATTATTTCCCTATGACCAGTTTCCTAATATCCCGAGTCTAAAGGCAGGTTATCAGATTCTTGGTGAATGGATACATCGGTTGTCACACCAACACTGGAGTCTCTGGCCTGAAAGTGGAACTCGAAACATCCTAACACTACTGCTATGCAACCCAAACCAAGCACATAGCTAGACCAAATACGCTCTAAGGTCCCAAAGGTGGAACCTCCTCTGATACCACTCTGTCACGACCTAACCCAAAAGGGATCAAGCCGAGACTCCTCAATCCCGCCTCTGATTGTCCAGGAGTTGGAGATTAGTGCCAAGTAGGCTATCACACACATGGTAGGCCTTATCCTAAGGTACTTGTACATACACACCCACATACACCTCCATGAAACAATGCAAAGATATATAAAAACTGAAAATAAATGAATGCATACATCTATCCCAAAACCAGTGTACACCAGAAGTAAAAAAGGTTCAAATACATGGCCCACAGAAATAAAACTGAAGAAAAGTGTCCAACCTACTTAGAAGGATGGGATCTCTGTCAAACGCACCCACTAGAAATCTCCTCGACTCGACTCTGATAAAAACCCTGGTTGGTCTAGCTCACTAAGCTCTTCCTGCTCTGGATCCTCCTAGGACTCTGTCGAAAGTATCGTGGCCTTCACATGACACAAAACATGTGTGGGTAAATCCCGTGCAGGGGCTAGTATAAAGATACTCAATAGGCGACCCAAAACCCCCAAAAGAAAAAGGAGAAACTGAAAGGTATCAGTCTGCTCATCTCGGCCTGAGGGAACCCAAACGAGAGAGAAACTCCACCTCGAAACCATCCTTGGATAAACTCAACTAAACATCTCAAATAGTTATATGCCAATACATATACCAATAACATCCCAATATACGTGTCTCTGGCACCAAGCCCCATGAGGGTCTGACCTCATCGCCAGAGACAAGTTTGACTCAAGGCTCTAAGTCAAACACATAACTAGGAGAATACACTCCATGAGTTATGTCATCCCAAAAGACACACATCTAAGAGATGCACTCCATCGGGTTACAATGCCATCTCATATGGCCCATCCGAGCAAACATGCTTGTTGGATATCGTTACTGAGAACGTCACGCTGAAACAGTGGAACACCAAACTCCTCAGATAGGGGATCACTCTTAGGGTCTTCTAGGGGATACTAGAACCCACACCAGTAAAACGAATATCTCACAGATAGGGGATCACTCTCAGGATCCTCTGTGGGATACCATAACCCGGTCTGACATTTCACATATCACATCACTGAGATAGAGGTTCGTCACCCACGTAAAGGTGGTCTGATGATGCTGAAAACCCCATCTAGTATAACTTGTGAAGTAGAGTATTGAATTGAAGATACCACAAACCCTACCAAAACCATGCACTGGGTATGGGATCGCAACACCGATGATACAGCAACCCTATAGAAACCCACACGCTGAGTAGGGGATCATATACCCGATGATACCACAACCCTACTAAAATGGCCCACTGCATAAGGTATCATATTTCCAATGATGGAAAAAACCCTACAGGGTTGTCATGCTAGATACGGGATCATCACGCATGTAGTGTTGGCCATGATGATACCGAGAACCTGATCTAGGGAAGAGAAGCTAGAGGATCCTACCACAGCCTCACTAGAGGTATGCCACAACTCTATCTTGACTCATCCTATCAAGGGGATCACAAACCTATACCGGGGTAGTAATTCCACATAAACCCTTATAGGAACGAACCAAGGGAATTAACCCAACCGATGTTGGTCCAAATGTCGCTAACCCAAGAAACCCACAACATTGCCATATTGCGCACCTTCTAGTACCAAACTGAGGCTACCATCGCGTTCTACATGGAAAAATACACAGGATATGCTATTTACTCACCCGAAATAGATAACTGATGAAAAAGGTACTATTCACCATAACAATCCAGAGTGGGGGCCATGTCTTGATCTCGGAACACATCAAATAGATCTTTCCAATAATATCCTCTTGGAAAAACACAAGAATCGACTACTTATTCGTCCAAAACGAACACTCGGTGAAAAAGTCACATCTCACCCCAAACACCCAATCCGGGATTTGTGGGTCCCACGCCTTGATATAGATCCCATAACTCAAAATCTATCTTGAAATTTTTTCGTTATCATTAGGGTCACAACACCATTGAAGGTGCGTCAATCAGATGCTCCGTGCAGAAGTTATGGCAGGTCAAAGTTAAATAATAATAAAATATTATTATTTTTTCAACGTTTTGGGGACCCCAGGCTACAAAAACAACTCATAAAATTCCCTAAACATTCTCAAAGTGTTAATATCGACATAATAATCTTTTCATTGAAAACGGATCGCAAATTGTACTTCCGGTTTTCGAGTTACTGGGGTTTAAAGAATCCCGAGAAAACAATTTGGTCAGACCACCACTAGGACGCTGGAAACCGCCGCCACCACCTGACTGAACAGTCGTTCTGCCCCTAACAGAGCTAATGTACCACCTAGATTCCCACAAGACTTCACCGCACTCCACTGCGCTCTGCTGTACCATCACCGGATTCCACCGTTGTCGCTGTTGGAATCCGGCCACGCCGCCGAAAAACTTCTGCGAACCACCTGGAGCACCCCGATGCTCCAAATTCAGATCTGAAACTTGTTTCGTAAATATTGGGACCCAATATACATAGTCTTAAAGAAGATTCAAAGAAAAACAATTCATAAATGGGATCAAGGATTTTAAAACTCAAACTTTCTACCTTTTGTCAGATCGTCGACGCTTTCCACGCTCCGCTGCTACAGCTACTCGAACCAGGAGCGACCGCCGTCAAGATCGGAGCTCAACGACGCCTCACTTTATTGATTTAGGAATTCTTTGGTGAAGAGGTAGATGAGGCTTCCATGGTTCCTCCTATTTCACACCAACGTGAGAGGGTGGTGTTGGATTTATTTTATTTAATTTTAATTTATCAATTAATCAATTAAATCACTGTTTAACACCCCCAACCAAAACTCCCGACGCTGACAACATTATGTCGCACCTAGGGGAAACACGGCATTCCAAACTCAGCTGTGGTCATGGAATTTTTATCTGAGACTCTATTCAGAAGTTATTCGAGTGGACATCCATAAATAAATTAATTTATTTATTTATGAAAATTCCCTTGATAACTTTTTCCACAGCAGGCTCGTGCTTGCAAAACTTACACCCTACCTAGGGTAAAAGGCACGCTCCAGAGGCAACTATGCCCTCGGATTTATGATTTGAGATACTTTTTAAGAGATAACTTGTTTCTACTATGTTCATAGTATAAAAATACTTAATATTTTTATAAAATTAATTCTGGGCACACTAGGTCTCTGAATCACATGTCATCTTCACGCCTAGCTCTAGAATCATTTGTAGGAATATTCCACCATCTGACAGGTAAAAACCCAAGTCGCTAAAAAAATAATTCAAATAATCATAATGTTATGTTAATGTTACATATCCCTTTATTACACCAATATATTCCCTAACAGTAAGGTGTGCGATGGTGGGGCTTTCATGGGGTCATTCGGTGAACATGGTTTGGGTCATGATCTTGATGAGCTTGAACTTCTCCCGTAAACAGTTTCACTCATGCTTAAGTTATTAGATATTGGCTTGGGATTGATCTAGGGAAAATCCCAAAAATTCTATCTCCCTCATAAGCTCTGATAAATGGACTTCATAGGGTATGATCCTACTGGTTGAGGTCATCACTTCCTTTGTCTATGTCAAAATGATTTGTTAAAACCCTATATTTATACTAGTCATGTGATAACTATTCAACGGTTATATTATCAATGGTAGGGATAATTAAACCTCATTTAAATATAATTGGATATAATAAAACAAAAGTATTTCATGTGTTTTCTATATCTATAAGACATGAAAAGAAATGTAATTTAATTTATAACAGTTTGGTTCATTACAAACATGAAGTTAACAAAACTCAATAAAATTTTGAATGAAAATTTTATCAAGGATTCAGAAGTAAAAGATAAATCATATCAAGCTTCAAAAAAAATATCACTCCAAGAATTGGATGAAATCTCTACCCACCAAATCCAAAATTTCATCTGATTTTACTAATAATGAAGGTGTTAAGAAAAATAAAGGAAAATATTTGGTTGATAAAGGATGTTTAAAATCTATCACAACAATAAAATTTAAAAATCCCCCCAGAATAAAGTTGTTGTACACCTAGAGGAAACTAAAGTTTAAAAATGTTATGAACCTTTACAATATTATTACATAAAAAGATCATATTTCTATAAAAAACCAAGGTTGATGGTTTTTTTTTGTGTTGTGTAATTTATGGGCATAAAACTTACAACTATTGGAACAACATGACATTACCTGATAAGATGCATGAACAAAGGGGAAGAAATGCTGTAATCATAATTAGTAACTTTCTTAATCCATAGGAAGTAAGAAAAGTGAAATCTCAATATGTTTAAAAATAATCAATGAAAAATCAGTTTGACTACCTGAAGGATATTTTTGGAAGATGTGATCAAATAGGTCACTTTTTTTAATAATGTTTGACTACACTTACAGGGAAAAAATTCTATGGTAGAAAATAAAATGAGGCTATAAATAATAAAGTTTAAGAAATATATTTTATTACTAAGACATCTCTAAAATCAAAAAAAAACCATGGACTATTTATACTGGTTATTCCTCACACATGACATGAGATATAAAAATATTTAAAGATGTTGAAAATAATAATAGAGGATCAGTTACTTAAAATAATGATAGATCCTTAAAAATTAAAGGAATTGGAACAGGTGAGATTGAAGTAGAAAAACTGAAATCTAAGGAAGTTATATTTGTTGATGGGATAAAACATAACCTGCTTAGTGTGAGACAACTTTGTGATGGTGTAAAATAATTGATATTCAGAAAAGTTTCTTGTATCATCATAATTTTAGAAGATAGTAAATTTGTCACCAATGAGAACAAACCAGTAGAAATCTCTTTCATATATCAGAACTTTTTAATTTCTATTATTTGAGGGATAAATATGAAAACCATTTATAGTTACAGGCTCATGAATATTGGGCTGAAAATTTTGAATAAACATTATATAGTATATTCTATTAGGAACATTACAACATTGAAGATAAAGAAATTTGATATTTTTATAATATGTTATAAAGAGAAAATGGTTGGTAAAATACATAAGAAAGTTGAAATTCAATCTACTAGACCTATTCATATTATTCAATCAGATCTTTTTGGATTGGTGAGACATAAATCAAAAAATGAGATTTTTAGTTTATCACTTTATTAATGATTTCACTCAGATGACAAACATCATGTTTATGAAACATGAATCAAAGGTTTTATAAATGTTCAAATATTTTAGAAAACATATTGAGACAAAAATGGGGGTATATATATAAAAGTTGAGAACTGAAAATGGTACATAATTCACATGAATTGATTTTGAATCTTATCTAAAGAAGCATGTAATCAAACATCAATATAGTGCTCCATACACCCCAGAAAAAAATGGAGTGGCATAAAGGAAAAATATAACTTTGGTGGAAATGGGAAGAAGCTATTGGAAGAGTACAAACTTTCAAAGTTATAATAGAGAGAATCCATTAGCACTAATGTACATGTGAAGAATAGAAGTTTGTAAAGGATGGAATCAAACAATACTTTCTATGAAATACAGTATAACAAAAACCCTTCAATGAAATATTTCAAGGTTTTTTGAAGTACCTATTTACTAAAAGTCCAAAAATAAAAAACATGGGAAATTTGATGAAAATGTTGAGGAAGGAACTTTCATGGGATATTCACCGAATAGAAGAATTTAAAACTGTTAGAACAAACATTTACAAAAAAAATAGATTCCTATGATTTAAAAGTTATTAAAAATAAAAAAAAAACCTAACAAAAGGTATTGAAAATGTTGAGGAAGACAAATGGAATATTTTCGATGAAATTGAAAGTGATCTGAAACAAATATATCAAGACACATAGAAATCATGTGATGAGGAAAGTGAAGCTAGAAGAGAAAATTTTAAATTTTCTACCCTCCAGAAAAAGTTTGAAACTAAAAATATACTTGGTAATGAGAAGGTTTTGATTCATACTAGAATAAGGTTGAGATTATAAAATCAGACATCACTCATTTCACAGACTAAACAGATGTCGGTTTTAGAATCAAAAAAACACAAAAAATGGTTGGATGCAATGAATGAAGAGTTGGATCAAATTGAGAAAAATGTAATGTGGGAACATGTTCCATGTCCAGTAGATGAAAATGTTATTAGAACAAAATGGGTGTATAAAAACAAGTTAAATAGACATGGATATGTTTCGTGAAATAAAGAAATACATATTTTTAAATGTTATGAATAGGTGTAAGGTGTGTAATTTGTATAAAACTTTTCCCCAATTTCAATATTATATAAAATCATAATTTTCTTAGTAGTGGATACACATTGATGTTATGAAGTTCATCAAATAGATGTAAAGTCATAATTATTAACTATGATGTTTGAGGAAGAAGTGCACATTGAGAAAACTTGTGGTTTTATACTTGATAACAATGAAAGAAAGGTTTTAAAATTAAATAAATACTTGTATGTTTTAAAACAATCTCTACATTCCTAGTACTCTAAAATTTATAGTTGTCTAAAAAATTGAATTTTTATAAAGGAAAAGTTGATAGAAACTTTCATGTGAAAGCAGTGGATTCAGGTGGCCTGATTGTAATTATTTATGTGGATGATATAATTATGGTTGGAGATACGGAAAAAAATTAACAAATATTCTAAAAAATTGAATATGAATTTTGATATGTCAATTTTAGGAGAACTAAATTTCTTCTTGGGTTTAAAATTGTAACAAGAGTACAAATATATTTTTCTATCTCAAGAAAAGTATGCTAGGCATTCGTTAAAAAAATTTGGCATGGAAGATTCTAGATAATTTTTTACTCTGATTTTAGTAAGCATAAAGTTGAGTAAAGATGAAACCAAAAAAACTGAAAATTGGAAAGATTTTTATAATCTCATAGGAAGTTTTCTTTACCTTACAATCTTGAGACCTGATATTATTTATGTTGTCACTTTATGTGATAGATATCAAAGTAATTCAAAATAATATCATATGTTGATAGAAAATTTAATTATAAGCTATATTAAAGGAATAACTTAATATGGGTTGATGTAAAAAAATCTATGATATAAATTTTAGGGTTGTACTGATGCTGATTGGTTTTGAGATTATAATGATAAAAAATCAAATTTATAAGGAAAATTTGTCTTAAGAGAATGTTGTGTCAGTTGGAATAGTAAGAAATTTAGTTTAGTAACTTTGATTATAGAAGAATCAGAATATGTTTTTGTTTCCTAGGATTTTACTCAAATGTTATGGATGAAAGTTCAACTGGAAGATTTGAAATTAAAATTTTCTACACCATTGAAGATAATTTGTGATAATCAAAGTGAAATTTATCTTTCTATAAATATTTTCAAAAAAACAAGATCAAATCACATTGACATTAAGTTTCACTTCATAAAATATAAATTTACTGGTATAGAAATTTTTATGGAATACATTTCTACAAAATATAATATTGTTTATGTTTTAATAAAAGCAATGCCAATTGAGAGATTTGTGGAATTGAGGCTGCAAATTTATGTTAATCCTCTACCAATGATATTCCTATGTTGTTAAATGCAACCCCCTCTATGATTTATATTGTATTGATAAAGGGGGAGAGAAAGTGAAATTTTTGTTATAAGTTTTTACATTTCTTTCTGTAATAAATCTAAAGTTATGGTTATCATAAAATGGGAGAATAAACAAAAAAGAGAGAGTGAAAAATTATGACTTTAAAATTTGTAACAAAAGTGGAGAAGATAAAACTGAGGGGGAATTTATCTTAACATGTCCACAAATTTAATTTTCATCGAGTGATAAAATACCTTCAAAAACATTACTTTATCTAGTATTGTGGCATCAGGGCACTCTTTTTTTATAAATTCTATGTTTTGGTAAAAGTTATAAATTTTGAGTTGTTACAAAAATAAGTTGTGAAAAAGTATGAGTGGTGAAAAATGATAAGTGTTAGTAATTTTTTAACAAATGTTGTGAAAAAATACAAAGGGGGGATTGAAGATCCTTTGTGATGTTTTTCTAACAAATTTTTGTATTTATTGACAACTAACTTGTGTGAAAGGATGTTTTGTAAAAAAATTGAACGTTGATTAAAGTTCTTAAATGAAGTTTGTTTCTGAAGTTCATGGAGGTTTGAATAGAAAGTTTTGTAAAATGTTACTTAAATCTAAGAAAATGATAAATTCATGAAGATATAAAGTAATTAACTTTCTAACCTCAAGTTAGATGATACTTGTATGATCTCAAAGTTCTCAACATCATAAAAAACCTCATGATGAAATCTTTTGAAGAAAGGTGGTGTTGAAGTTTTTTTAATAGAAATATCTGGATATCGTGGTATAGATATAGTTGTCTTGATGTAGATATTTGGATGCAGCTTTGGATACAGACCTCTAAAAGTATCATGGAAGATGTTGAGCTTCAAATACATATTACCATACCGAACAACTTTATATGAAGTTTTGTTCAAAGTTAAAGTTTCCAGAAACAAATTTTCAGACACACTTCTCTAGAGATAGAAACTAAAATAAAGATTTAAGTGTGAGTATGTATAAGTTAAATTAAGTAAAACCTTGTTGAATATACATAACCTTTTATATAGAAAGTTCAGACAAAGATTTTGTTGGAAATTCCAAGTTTGTACAAGTTACAGAGCTTGTGTCAAACATGATAAAATGAAGATTATGGTTTATAGATAGGATGATAAGGTGTAAGTTTTTAACTAAAAAATAAATTAGATGGGTTTTTATAAAAAATGGAGATATCATTTGTGGTTCCATAACTTCAAAAGCAAAGGTTGAAAGTAAAATCACATGCATGAAAAAGAGAAGATTGAAAATTAAACCATTTTTAACCTTTTCTAAAATGGAAAAGGAATATAACTTTTATTTTAATACATCAAGCATGGTTCTTGGAGTAGTATTGATGAATTATGGGAGATTATTTAGTTATAATCTTGATAAGATGAGTCCAAATGATAAGAACTACATGATTAAAGATTTATAGTTGGCAGTGGTAGTGCCCGCACTGATATATTATCATTACTATTTGTTGGGTGAGAGGTTTGTGGTTTATATTGACCATAAGATCCTAATATATATCTTTTTATAATGTGACATGAACCTTATATTTTTAAGGTGGGTTTATTATTTTCATTCCTTTTATTTAGAGATATTATATACCCTTGGGAGAGGTAATGATGTGTCTGATGCACTGAGTTGGGAGACTCAGGATCAAGTGGTGCAATAGGCTAGTAGTGGGTGGCAGATGATGAGACTCTTTAATAATATGCATTTGAATATTCATGAGGATCAAGATATATTTATTCTTACAACATTTATCTTTAGTACCTCACTCCCTGAGAAGGTGAAGGATTCTTGGTTGTTAGATTTAGATTTTTTAGTGATGAGGGATAACCTACACCTATATTGGCCCTAGAATGGAAATGCAAACCTTTACATATGTGGTCAAGTTGTGGTATCTAGGAGCATGCGTAAGTAGATTATGTGGGTCTCACATGCATCAAGATGGATAGCTAACCCAAGACTGACCATGATATACAATGATATCCATAGGAAGTATTGGTGGTCTGGGATCAAGAAGGACATGGTATGTTTTGTCTCATAGTGCATCACTTATTAGCAGGGAAGACTAAGCATAAGTGACTCATAAGTCTTATATATCCTCTATCAAATACTAAGTGGAAGTGGGATTATTTTATGATATAAATAATGATATGTTTATAAAGGTTTCCTTGTGTAAGCTATGTTTATGGGTTATCATCGATCAGTTGAGAAAGGTCAGGCATTTCTTACTATTCAAGGAGACCCACTCTATTGATGAGATGGGAAAGTTATATGTCCATGAGACGGTATGACTACATGGTGTTCCTAGGAGTATTATATCTAATTGGAATACCTATTTTACATCACAATTATATAAAGGATTTCATAAGTCATTGGATGCCCAAGTGCATATGAGCACAGCATACAATCCTCAGACTGACGAACAGTCTAAGTGTACTATTCAGGTTTTAGAGGACATGTTATGAGCATGTGTCATAAATTTTTATGGATCATGAGAGAGTTATAACACATTATCAGAGTTCACCTATAACAATAATTATTATATTTTGATTCAAATGGATCCATTTTGGGTCTTGTAAGGTAGGTTGTGTTAATCACATGTTTGTTGGATAGAGGTAGGGAAGTCTTTTATTATGGGGTATAGTCTTATGTTGGGGAATTATAGGAATATTATATTGATTCAAAATTGGTTAGAGACTACTTGTATTAGGAAATGATCATACATTGACTTGTGACACCTTTCTTTACAGTTTGAGGTGGGTGACTAGGTATTTCTATGAGTGTTGCCTCATTTTCAATACTGATTAGAAGGTAGGGGAAGTGAGAACAAGTGTTTTTGGGGCCATTTTTATTTATCAAGAGGATCAATACAATGTAAATCTAATTATTACTTCCTTATAGGTACAATTTTATGCATTATGTGTTCCATGTATCGTAGATTTGGATATACCATCTTGACCCTTCTTAATGATCATTGATGAAAATTTCAAGTAAGAGTCTAATTCAATGTTTGAGGAATAATCAATTTATATAGTGGATCAGAGAAAAAGGTTCCACATGGGATGAATCCACCTCTAGTATGCATACAATTCTATAATAGGTGTATCTAAGATGATACTTAGGAGTGTGAGGTTGATATGTGAGCCAAATGCTCAGATCTATTTATTAGAAATGCTTGATGGTTCAACTTGAGCATAATATATTATATGATGGGGAGGTGGTAACACCCAACATATTTTTAAGTATGAAATTGATTTAAATTTTGACAAACCATGTGTAATTTTATTTTTTCATGTTATTGGAGGAGTTAGTGGAGGTGTGAGGACATTTTTTAGGGATTTTTTCTAGTACGGGACATCAATATTTGATGAAAGATATAATTGAGTACCTGGGACCCTAGTAGGGCACTGAGTACCCAGTGATAGAGGATCAAGTACCCATTAGTGATCTGGGAAGTTTTAAAAAAAATACTCAATTTATTTAAAAGGATAAGATTTATAAAATAACCCCCCCCCCACCACCTCATTCATTCCATTATAGATGCCCAAACCCTCCTTTGGTTGGGAAGAAAACCTGAAGAACAAATACAAACATCGAATTCCTCAACCAATGTTCAATAGAAATTCATATCCACCAGTAGTTCATCATTATATAATTCCAACTACCAATACTTAATTATTCTTGTATTAGAGCACCAGAATTATGAAGCCTCTAAAACCCTAATCACAACTTCTAATACACACACCAATTAAACACAACAACTTCAAGTAGAAGAAGATAAATGGGAAAAGAAAATGGTCACACAAGATTATGTGGTTTTAAATTTCATCCTACATCCATGGGAGAACATTGAAAACTATTTTATTTCTATAAGCACAAGGTCGAGAATCATTGTATCTGATTAGACATTGTTCACTCTCAATGAAAGTATAATACACATCAGTAGATAGTACCATCTCTCTTTTATAGTGGTATTCAGATGGTGAAATCAGTTTCACCAACCTTGAAGAATCATGGTTAACCTTCTATTGACATAACCTCTCAACTGAGGCATACACCAAATCAACCTTGTTATCCAGTACACTATTCATCAAACTCATATACCAATTTTCAAAACCCATCATAAGTAAATGAACTTCCATTAAAGTCATCCACATGTTGAAGGTTCCTTCTTTCACTAATCTAATAATACTGTAGAGAACTATCGAAGTCTATACTTATAATGAGTTAAAATAGGTGACTTGAAGAATATTCACAATCTTAATAATATTCCACTAAAATATTACATCAAGTAAGATCTTTGTAATCCTATAACACTTTAAGAAAACCATATCCTCTTTCTGTGTAAAAGTAGTATTCTCTGTCCTTTGTTCATTCAATAGAGTCCCACTAGGGAACAATGCCACAGGGCCTCTTGCATTAACACCTTCATGAACATATTGGTTAGATTTTACTTTCTCGATATCTTCCATAGATCTAAAAACTTTTCTTCATGAATATTTCAAATGAAATTGAATTTTAGGTCAATGTGTTTTATTCATGAATGAAATTCTAGATTCTTAGAAAGGTGGATGGCACTATAACTTTCATAGAATAACATTCCTACTTTTGATTCTTTTTCAAGATCCTTCAGTAAGAACTTTATCCAGAAAAAATTCTTTCCACCTTCAATACATGTTTTATATTTTGCTTCCATTATAGAAAAATTAACCATTGGGTACATCCTAGACATCCAACTGATCATCAATTCAATAAAAATAAACACACAAAAAAGTTTTCTTTTCCAAGTGTAAAAAACATTAGAAAAATACACATCAGTAAATCCTTATAAATGATCATATTCCTTAAAGCACAATTTTGTATCTACCAATCCTTTCATGTATTAGGTGATATACTTCATAGATTCATAATGCTCATTTTTATGATAATACAGGAACCAACTCACTACTCTCACTACAAAGGAAATATCTTTCCACATACAAATCATCTCATACATCAAGCATTTGGCAGATAAAGAATATAGTGATTTCTCTATGTATCGGACCTTATATTCTATTTAAGGTGATTGCGCCTTAATTTAAAGTGTCTAACAAGAGGGGTTTCGATAGGTTTATATCCTGTCATCCTAAATCTCTCAATGATCATATAGATGGATTCTTTTGGGGATAACACCAGAGTATCAAAATTTTTTATCACTTTCTATCCTTATCTCCAAAATTTTATTAGATTGGAAAAGATCTTTAATTTCATATATTCTAGATAACTTATTCTGTAACTCCTAAATCCATTTAATTTTTTGACCCACCAGCAACATGTCATCCATATATAGTAGAAGTATGACATAAGCCACATCATTTCATAACTCCTGATAAAAACAATGATCATAGTTTCTTCTTGTTCAACCTTCTTCATACATGAAGGCATCAAACTCTATATTCCACTATCAAGGTGCTTTTTTTAAGTCATAAAGGCCTTAATTAAATTTTTAAATAAGTCCCACCTTCTGATAAACTTCAAACCCCTTAGGAAACTTCATGTATATCTCTTCCTTCAAATCACCATGAATAAAGGTAGTTTTAATATCCATATTCTCCGAGTGTAAACCACTAGATAAAATAATGATCAACATTTTTTGGATGGTAGTACATTCAACTATGGGTGAAAATATTTTACTGAAATTGATTCCTTCCTTCTATTAGAATCTTTTCACCACCTATTGTGCTGTATACCTTCTAATTTTTTTAGCTTCTTCCTTCAAATAGTAGACTCATTTTTTATATTGTACTCATTTACCTACTAGTAGTTCATTAATCACCCAATCTTCATTGAAATTTAAGGAATTCATCTCTTTCTCCATGGATGACTCCCACTACTTCGAGTCACTAAGTGTTGCTAGATCTTATAGACATTCAGGTTCTCCAGAATCCATTAAAAGTAAGAAGTTTGTATTGACTCTATACTTCTCAACCAGTCATCTAACTCTTAAAGATATTCTCAAATAAGTTTATGCCCTCTCTTGTATTTCAATTATCAATGATAAAAAATTTGTTTCTCCTATTTTTTATTAATCTACTATGAGATATATTCATCATACTTATGTGATTATTGATCATTTTGGAACATCTATCATTGATCGAATTTTTGGTACATTTATGTTGATATCTAGTATTACTGATATTTTAAATCTACAATCATTTTCATCCAGATAGAATTATACTTTAGTAGCTAATCTCTTTCCATCAAATTCTAAATCTTTCAAGTTTTTTTCCTTCCATAGAATATTTTTGTAGAAGATTACATCTCAACTTATAATAATATTTTTTTGATCATCGTTCCATAGTCAGTATCCATACTCTTCATTCCCATAGCCTATAAGAAAACAAGATTTGGAATTTTCCTCTAACTTATATATATACTTTTCATCAATAAGATCATAAGTAATACAACCAAATATTTTCAGGTGTGATACTTTTAGTAAATTACTAGATGATATCTCTTCTAGTAAATTTTTTCCCACTATAGAGGTTGTACTTCTGTTGACTAGGTATGTCATCATGTTAATTACTTACACCCAAATGTTCTTGGGAATTCCAAAGTGCACACACATTCATATAGTGTTCTTATTCAAAGTCTGGTTCGTCCTCTCTACAAAAATTTTTTATTGTAGAGTTTTGGGAACTTTTCTATCGATCTAAATCCCATTAATTATACAAAAGTTCTACAACTTTATACCTTTGTACTCTTTATCATTATCAAATATAAGGTATTTAAATTTATGATCAATTTCCAACTCCATTATGCCTTTCCACTATATAAAGGTACTAAACACATAAGATTTTATTTTAAGAAAATAAATTCATACCTTCCTCATGGATTCATCAATTAATATGATAAATTAGTGTAATCCTTCATGATATTAGAATAATGAAGGTCCTCAGACATGTATATTAACTATATCTAGCTTCTAATATCTAGGATTTTGACCATTAAAATTGAATGAAACTCTATTGTTCTTTCTAATAACATGGCTCTCAAAAAATCCTATAGTTTTTTTTATCAAGATTTATAATGACCATCTTTGATAGAAACTTCTTATACTTCTCAATGAGGAGAACGGTTCTACAATACCGAACCTATAAATTTCCAAAGAATGAAATTTTTTCCATTACACTTATTCCTATATTTCTAATCATGTAAAGGGTACCATCCTTTACTCCTCTTTCCACAACCATGGATCCCCATGTCACTTTCCAGATTATTTTGTTGAAATTTTTAATAAATCTTTCATTATTTAATTACAAAATTGAAATGTGATTTATCCAGAGATCTAGTATGTTTATCATTCCTCTCAACCAAATAATAATCCCATTCTGCATCCATATATTTACATCCCCCTTTCTGAAAATATATAAAGATTCTACATCTGCTAGATATACTCACCCGAAGATTCCTGGTGTATAGTTCACCATGAACATGTGATCTATAGTTGAGTGAAAGGATGAACCAAATTTAACCACCCAAGAATCTACTTGATCATTAATAGTAATCATAATATTATCCCCTCCATAAATTGAACTAATAGAATTTTAACTTCTGGAAGATATTATTCTAGTACCATCCTTGTGACTCTTTTAATTCCTATAAAAATTTCCTCACATACCATAATTCCAATAGGTAGGTCCTAGAGTGGTTGGAATTCCATGACTCTTCTCCCTAGACCTATTATTTTTTTGTCAAAAATTCTTCTAATGAGGTGATTTTCCCCTTCTGTTAGTATTCATTAAACTATTGGAAGGTACTTAGACCTCTATTATCTAGATCTCCTCATTAAGGATCAAATTCCAAATGTATTCAAACATTATATCATTATTTCTATATGAATTAATTATCATTATAACCATGTTATTATAATATTATTATAAAAATTAAAGTATTAGTTTAACCCATACATCATATATAAAAGAAACATTCACTGCTTCGAGATTTCTCTAGATCGTGTTGAAGTTGTTCATATGATATTCTATTGAACATCCTTAGAACAAACTTAATAAAAACAAACACCTAATTAGAAACACTTTTTTATGGTTTTTTGTTTTTTGTACATTTCTTCCAAGACTATCATCAACTTAGTCATGATCTTATTCCCCTAGATGTTCAAGGTCATGTTTTGTTCCAACTTCATCCTCACCAAGCCTAATGCTTCATGGTCCATCTTTTCTGATTCACCTTTAACCATCTTTTCAAGTTTCTCTCTACAAAATGGAGGTTCAAGATAGTTTTGGATGAGATAGTCTTTTATCTATATCCTCTAGAAGCCATAGTTGGTTCCATTGAACTAGTTAATCCAAACTTTTCCTTCTTTAATTGTCATATGTTCCAATAATATTTAATCCCAATTGAAATCAATATAGATCTTAGGAAAGTGAGAAAGTAAAGTAATTTTTAGAGTGTGATCATCCAGATATTTGATAACACTTTTTGGGAACTGAGCCCAGAAAATTGATACAAACATTAGATTCCTAAACCTAATTTCATTAAAAATTTATATCCACCAGTAGTTCAGCATTGCAGAATTCCAACTACCAGTATTTCCATATTCTTCTCTTAGAGAACCAGAATTATAAAGACTCAAAATCCCTATTCACCACTTATAAGATTCACACTTATCACATATTGTAACTTCAAGTAGAAGAATATTTAAAATAAAAGTGAATAGACACACAGGATTACGGGGTTTAAAGTTTCATCAGACTTTCATGGGAGAACACTACAAAGTCTTTTATTTTTTGAAGTACAAGTATGTGAATCTAGATAGATGATTAGCTAGTGTTCACTATCAATGTAAGTACAAGACACATAATAAGTGGCTCCCACATCTCTTTTATAATTTATTCAAGTGGTAAAATTATTTCACTAACCTCTGAGAATCACGGTAATCCATTTTTTCACTTAAACTCTCAACTGAGGATTCCACCAACACAACTGTCTCAGCTGGTAAAATATTCTCTATGATCATAGACATGTCTATAAAACCCATGGGAAGTAAATTAACTTCCATTAAACTCATCTGCATGATAAATGTTATTATTATTTTTCTCCTAAAAGACCGAAGTGAACTACCAGAGTCTTAACTTTCAGTGAGTTAAAAATAGTAAATTAAATAAGCTTCAAAATACTAACATCTTTCTCTTGTTTTCTTCTTAATATAAGTTCAAATATACCTCATTCATAGTGGTATTGAAGTTCTATCAGTCTTAGGGTATCACTATAGGTAATTCTAAATATCCTCTCTTGGTTATTCTTAGTTTATTCCACTGTATCAATATGTTCTTATATAAATAACTAAAATATTAATTCATATAATTTGGGTATTTCATTTGATCGTGATCAATTTAGCTTGAATTTTTTAATGAGTGGGGTCCTGATAAGATAAGTTGGGTGGTGCTTAAACTTTCCCATCAATTTATATGAGTACCATGCTTTGTGTGATATGCGGGCAGTGTCGAATGTGTGTGCATGCCCTAAAAATGATTTAAAATTGTTTCCTTTGTCTCCTAAAGAGTGTGTGAGGTTAATTAGATCCATGGGGGGTACTTGAGGTTTTTAAATTGACACCATGTTAATTGATTACCATGATCCCTATTCAAAATGTTACGGAAATGTGATTATAAACCATTAGGGATGTCTACAGTCAAGATATGACCTTCAAAGCCATGTGGGGTGTCTTGGACCATGAATTTATAAAGGAAATATTGAGCATGAGTTCGAATGTAGATGAATTATCATTGGAATAGAACTTTGGGGAAGTTAAATGCCCTTGTGATCCAAACCCTTATGTAAAATGGGTGACTATTAAAATAATAAGTCTTAAGTGATAACTGATTCACCTTGGTGTTAATTATAGTGGAATGTCATCCACTATTCTTATGGGTTATCTTATGACTTGTTCACCCTAAATATGTTGTGGTGGTATATCATCTACCCTTAGGGGTATGTGTATAGGTTATGCATCATTCACTATGATGATTTTTATTAGTGATGTATCATTCACCTAGGGATATGTATGGGTGATGTATCTTTCACCCTAGGCTATGGATTGGTGATGCATCATTCACCTGGATATATTTATTGGTGATGTAACATTCACTTAGTACTTTTTATGAGTGACATATCATTCACCTATGGATATGGATTGGTGATACACAATTCACTTAGGCATGTGTATTGGGAATGTATCATTCACCTATAGTTACATACCAGTGATGTTTTATTCACTATAGGGGTATAGGTATGGAGATAATTCATTCACAATTTTCAATGTGAGGATGGGTGGTTCATTTTTAATCCTTGAGTTCTGTTTAAACAATGGGTATAGTATCCCATTGTAACAATATCCAAAGTAAGTATGGTTGGTCATGGGATTGGTAGATGTATAGTCCATGATGCAATGGGTATAATTTATGATTTTTTTTCAAAATTTCATATTGAGAATGAAATTATATATTCTTGACTTTTTTAGGGACATCGTTGGTGGTGGAATATTGAGTTGTACTTACACCCTGAACAGGTATATGTGCATGAAGATCTCATGATCAGTGGTTTAGGTAGGGAAAAGGGCCCAATAGTTTATGGTTGGGTTAGGATTTGGTTGGAGTAAGATATAGGACCAAGAGGAGCCTTAGGTCTATTTTTGTGGTTGTATCCATTATTTCATTCCTTTTTAGACCATTCTATATATGATTATCCCATGGGAAATCTTGATGATTTCTATCTGACTCTTGTGGCATTATAGTAACACATTTTTATATAGAATGTGATATATTATTCACTTATCATTTGAACATAGTTGTAATGTTCATATTATAATATTATATTTTGATGATTTTTTATTATTATTACCCTTTTTTATCTATAGTTATCTGTACCATAGGGTACAGTCTCTCCATGATCATCTACATACCCTTGATGTTATTCAGCTACCACTATAATAATGGGAGGTACACCTAAGGTTACATGGTAACCCAATCCAACACAATTTGAATTTATCAAGCTGAGTACATTATAGAGGCTAATGATCAACTAAAGAAGATTGATTTTGATTTTGAAAAATCTATTCATGAAGTTAGTAGAAGTAAAAAAGGGAAATAAGAAGAAATGAGAAGACTATTAAAACATCCAAGAATGTTCTTGATCACTCAAATTATTAAAAATCACATTTTTTAGACTCAAAAAGTCATGAAGTTGAGGAGGATAATTATGAAGTTAGATAAAGGATAGAAATTAAATGGGAATTCACCTCATAAGTATAATTTCATAGCCCTGAAAATTCTAGAAATCGTGAATTGAATCTAGAATTTAATATAAATATAAAGGTAGAAAATCACATATTGATTTCCAACATTAAGGGAAATAAAAACACCACATTATTTTATTTTTCAAAAAGGAAATGAAATAAGATATTAGAAAGGTAATAGAAAGGAAGTGTTACAATTAGGGAGTAGTATATACTAAAAGATTTTTATTTTTTAGATTTTTTTATTGTGTAGTGAAAATACTTATAAAAAATTATTTATTACAAGTTATTTTATAAATTATAGAAGTTTTGGAAAGTTTTAATTGAATGGGATACAACCCATTCAAAGAATATAAGTTTATAAAGAGATTGAAAATTCAAAATTCCAAGTGAAGAATCAGTTTCAAGTTATGAATGATGTTTGTGTAAAATGTTATTAGATAGGTCACTTAGATGAGAATTGGTTAATAATTTTTCTAGTATAATTGATTATAAACAATTCTTAATGATTTTATAAAAATAAATAAAAATTAAAGGAGAGATATCCTGTGTAGGAAGTTTCATTGATAGCAACTCAATGGAATTTCCCATGGATACTCGACAGTGGGTGTCCATTACATATGATGGGTGATATCAAGATGATTAAAGTATTTGAGAAGTGTAAATAGTGATCAATCACATTTTTTAATGATGGATAACTAAAAATAAAATGTATTGTGTTAACAAAAATTATAGAAATAGAGTTTAATTCAAAGAGTACTCTCTTTTTTGATGGTTTAGAACATGGATTTCTTAGTGTTTCATGAATATGTAATGAATGAAATGAAGTGATATTTCAAAAAAAATGATGTGGGGTGAATATATTAATGGATGGATGTATTATAACTTGAGAATAACAGATGAAATGAAACCTATTTCATATATAAAATATAAAAATTCATGTTACTTGAGTATGAAGGATGAAAAGTAGTTGTAGAATAAATGGCATGGCCGCATTGGCCAAAAGAGCATGAACATATTGACTCAATGAGACAATATTTTTGATGTGTCATTACTAAATAGTGAACAGAAATTGGAATTCACTACATGTAAAAAAAAGAAGATTGTGAATTATTTATATAAAATATAAAATAGTGGATATTCAAACAACTCGTCCCTTATAACTTGAAAATTTAGATATTTATAAACTGGTGAGGAAGAAATAAATGGATGGTGATAAATAATTTATCACATTAATTGATGAATTTACTCAAATAACATGTATCGTGTTTATAAGGAACAAATAAAAATAATTAAAGAGGTTCAATATTTTTAAGATAAGTGAAAAAAGGAATGTAGTTGTTCCTTGAATTGGTTTCATTCGGATAGTGGATATGAATATATAAGTAAAATATTTAAAGAGTATTTGTAGGAGCATGAAATTTTTTCCATGAATAAAGAATTAGATCAGATTGAAAAGAAAAAAATGTTAAAATATGGTTCAAAATGTGACAAGAATGTTGTTAGAACAAAGTGGGTATTCCATAACAAGTTAAATGAGAAAGGATAAGTGATAATAAATAAGGAAAGGCTTATCTATAAAGTATATTCTCATGCTAAATCCATTAAATTTCAATGAGACATTTTCTATAGTTTCTAGGATTGAAACCATAAGTATTTTTATTATTATCACTATTTAATAGAGATAAAATAATTTCTAAATGGATATCAAATAAACCTTTCTCAATGGTGAACTTAAATAGGATATGTACATTAAGAAAAATGATGGATTTGTTCTTGATGATGATGAAATATATGTTATCATGTTGAATATAGAATTGTATGGGATAAAATAATATCTAGGATAATGATATTTGAAGCTTGATACTTTCTTGAAACTATTAGAATTTACAAAAGGAAGAGTAGATTGACACCTCTATATCAAAGAAAGTAAAGAGGTATTTCTCATTGTTATTTTCTATATTGATGATAGTATCATTGATAGAACAATATTATTATAAAGAATTTACCACTAAAATAAAGGGTTTGTTTAATATTTAAATGTTTGGGTACATAAAGTACTTCTTAGGACTTCAATTTTATCAAGAGAGGGATCACAGTTTTCTTTCTCAAGAGAAGAATGTTTGAAATTTTTTGAATAAGTTTGTAATGGATGATACTAAGCCAGATTATACCCCAATTTTAGTGGGAACCAAGATTTAAAAAGATTAATATGTAAATAAGATTGATCAAAATATGTTTAGAAAACTTACTCATGATTTTCTCTATTTGATAGCTTCGAGACTAAATATTTTCTTTATTGTTACATTATGTGTAAGGTATCTCATTTATAATAGTAAAAAAGGATTAAGAGGAATATCAAAGGAACTATAGATTATAGTTTTTTATATAATATAAAAACAAAATTCAATTTATTTGGTTATTTTAATATAGATTTAGTATTTTGAAAACCTGATTAGTAGAATCATTCTCTATATTAACATTTGGAAAATCCAGCTTCTATCATTCAAGGTAGACTGAACTTTGGGGATAGTGTTTTAAAATTGATTCACATGCATATTTTATCAGTTATCAGAGTTCCCAATGGTTTCATTGGAAGTATTGAAAATACTATCAATTCTTTCATCAAGAATTCACACCAAGAAGGTAGGTGTCACTGGGAGAGCTACAACTACTTAGTGAAACCTTTTGATAAAGGGGGAATTGTCCTAAAAAGTCTCAATGAATCCATGTGGTCCATACTGGAAAATATTTCCTAGGATATCTTGTAGGGGGATTAATTATGGGTTCATTACATTATAAATAAATATTTTAAATCTTATAATGGTAATAATATTCCAAACTCTACTACTTCCTCATTATGGAGGAATATCTAAGAGCCTCTCCACATCCTACTAGAGAACTCTCTCTAGATAATAAAGAAAGGGTAGGTGTTATTTTTCAATGATAATGGTCTGGGAAATCACCTCTATTTTCTATACTAATTGGATTCTAATATGGTCTTCGAGGAGGAAAAGGATTTCCCCAAGCTCACACATGTGGTCCTCAATAATGAGCAGAATGTTCTCTTTAATAGTATGGAAATAGCATAAGAGTCATATCATTGTTTCTTCACCCCAACTCATTCATGACTCTTCAACATGAAATATTATCATAAGATATTTCTTGGTCAGTGTGAGAAAGATGAATGGGGTAAAATATTATGGAATAAATGAATCCACTCCAAACATAGATTTTTGGTTTATTATGTAGAGCATAAAGAAAATATTACAAACAATGTTATCTAACAACACGGCATCCAGTTGGCTTCAAAATGTATTTTTTTCCTTCACCCATTGGTGGAGTCAAAGGATCATATTTTTATAGAAGGTGGCTAGGAGTTCTATATCTAGAATTTCCTTGGGGATAATTAGGGTATCTTCATCACTATCGGCTTAGTTGATTCATTTTTTATTTATTGGTTCCACAATACAGGATCATCCTCCCAGTATGATCTTTCTTGGTATATTTCTTTTTCTACTGGATATTGGATGATTCGGTTAAGTTATAATGACATATTTCATCATATTGTTGGTCCTATTTTATATCTACTAAAAAATAAAATCCACTTTCTATGATTTTTGACATGACCCATATCATGTAAGTTTGAAATTATTTATCCTCCTAACTCATCCTACATGTTAATTATCAATGGTATGATGTGATTAGTGGGGGTAATTCGATGGGTTTAGTGGATTTATTTGTATTAAATTTTCTAGTTAAACACTGATGGTGTGTTTCTAATAGATTCATGTGATACATGGGTTTCGTTTATGATAGATGCATAGTGGTTATCCTTGGACTAATTGAATTATATGGTGAGGGATTCCCACTTAGAGTGGAATCTAGGGTGCTTCATATCAACCTAAACATTTGAAAAGGTAGAGTTATTCCCGTTTAAGTGGTATAATTTAACTCTACTCTAGTCATTAGATTCATTGAGGGTCTCTTTATTCCCCACTCATTAGTTATCTATATTATCAATGAATGAAAAAGTATGATCAACCATAAGGTTTTCATCCTTTACACTTAGTGAGAAGGGAACAAGTTGGAGAACTATTTAGTAGTGAAAGATGATGGATCGTCACCTCTCACTATCTTCTACTCTCTTAGATCACTCTCCTATGATTTTAAAATTAATATCCTTCAGAATTCTCTCAACCTTGTTCATTTTAAGACCCCTTGAACTGTTGAGTTAGGGATTTTGTTTCTTTTTTAAGAAAAAATTACTTTTTATTCAGATCTAGATTGGGATATAAGTGATGGTTATCAGAATTCCATGTATGGTGGAGTTTTTTTATTGGGATAAATATATGTCACATGGCATAAAAAGAATAAGATTTTTGTTACCTTAGGCATTGAAAAAGTATAATATGTTATTACTTTGCAATAAATAATTCAACTGATGAAGATAAAGACACAACTTGAAGATTTGAAATCGGAAATGAATTTACCCTTGTTGGTGGGTTTTGAAAATCAATATGTCATAAATCCTTTAAGAAATCAAGTTAAAAATTATTGATTGAAGCACATTGATATCAAGTACCATTTTATAAAAGATAAATTAGAATAAATATTTATTAACTTGTGGTATATTCCTCTAAATGAATAAGTTGTGTATGTTTTTACCAAACCACTACCTAAGTATGTATTTAAGACATTTAATTTAGTGATGGGAGTTCAAAATCTACATTTTCATGGATAATGTATAGTGTTTCTAATCCTAGTCTCACTTTTTCTTTATATATTATTTCAAAAGGGAGAGAAATATATCAAGATAAATCTAAAGGTTTTTTTTCTAATGGGGGATAAATATATTATTAAAGAGGAGTATATATTTATATAAAGATTTTCAAAAGGTAAAATAAATGATTTAAGAATATACATGTGGTGTGTGTGTGTGAAGCTATGATTTCAATAATTTTTTTTGTGAAATTGGTTGATTTTTTAACTATTACAACATGTCTGGTGAGTATATGTGCATGAAAAATTTTGGCACATGTACAAGGATATTTTTTGAGAAGATAAATCTATGAATATAATTTTGAGTGGTTATTTTAAATGGAATGTAAGTTTATATTATGGAAATATTTGAAATTATTATTCATTATTATTATTTCCTATATTTAGTTCACTCACATAGGCTTATAATGGTTGAATAATGATTCATTACTAATATTGTGGGTGAATTATGTTTTTTTATATAAAAATTATGAGGGAGACAATTATAACCAAAAATATGTTTTAAGTAAGTGATATAACACATGAGATGATTGATTTACAAAGGGGGAAGTTTGTTTATTTAAGAGAGTAAAGTGAACATGTTCTGGAAATGATGGTGTTTTCTTTGGTTTTCAAAACCATCAAAACATAAATTAGAATATTAATATTGGTTGAGGTGTTTAAATTTCTTAAGGATCATATTAAATATGGTTTTGTGTAGCTTTGGGATTATTTTTAATATTTATAAAGATATTGGGGAAGTTTTTGGTGAAGCAGTGGAAATCACATTGTAATGGTCATTGATTGCATCATGATTTATTCCTTATAGTACACGATTTTTGTACTGGTCATCATGAAATATGTGTCATGTTACAATGTTAGGGATATGATTCATATGTGTTTAAGTAGGATGTCGTAGGTAAATTATTACACTATAAAGGTAGTTTTTACATCATGAAGCTCCAAATTATGTCACAATGTGATGGTGTAAGAAAAGGTGTGAGAAACTGGTCATTTCGGGTAGTGTGTTTCATTGTGATTGCAAAGAAAAAATTTGGAATTAATGATATTATGTTGTAATGGTGATCCACTATACTATAATTATTCTGAAGAGAAATCTGGTTTCAAGAGTAATTGGATGTAATTTCTTGGTAACTATATTCATTACAGTGTAACACATATTGTTACATTTTGATTTATGTAATGTGTTAGTTTTCAGTTGGTTTGATATTATGTCTTGGTTTGTGCCACATGGATTCATTATTGGTCAATCATATATGTCCTTTTGAGATATGTAATGTGATTTGGAAGTCGAGATTGATCTATAAACTGATAAATAAGTTGGAGAAGTTGAAGGTTGTAATGGTTATTAGATTTTGAATTTGAATTTCTAAATTTAATGAAAGATAAAGAAGTGTGTTTATTTTATATAGTGAAAATATGTGGCATGGTTTTAAAATAAGAGAGAGTAGATAAAGAGATGCCAAAATAAGTATAGAATAATTTTATCAATTATTCATCACAATTCCTTAAAATAAAAATCCTTAGATAGTGAGTTTAAAGGATTTATTTAAAGAAGATATATTACTTTGGTTTCATAGTGTGTTATTGAATTTTATTTTATTTTTTAAAAATCAATAATTTTTTATACTTCAGCATCTATTTGTTAAATATGAAAGAATATTTTGGGTGTTCTATAAGAAGTTTTTTCTTGATTAATTTCAAAGTTTCATAGATCAAAGAGAATGACAAGAGGTGGTACTATGTTGGCATTAGATTTAGAGACTCTTATTGATACTAGATAATCATTATTATTGTATATCTTAAAGATAAATATTGATTTTATGTGATAGAACATTTTTATTTTCATGAGAAATTTATGTACTCATGAGTTCAAGGATAAAACTGGCTTGTTGTAATTCATTTATTAATTCTAGTGTATCACGTATCAATGGATGATACCATTCCATACCAAGGGTATATACATTTATTTTGAATTATAAACCTTTTACATCATTGTATTCTATTTGGTCTTATAGATGTGAAACTGAAAAAAAATGACTAAGTTGATTAGCATTATAAAGTTTGATGTTGAAGAAGATTGTTGGTAGCATGTTTGTTTCATCTTAACCAGTGATGAATGTTGATTACTGAAGAATCATAAAAATATTTTTATTCACTAATTCAATACCCCTATCACACTTACTGAATGCATATATAGGACCTCACTACAATTTATGGTCGTGTCTTGTATAGGTTTTGTAATAGTTTTACAAGTTGTTATGTATGGTGTGACATAGGGTGAAATACACATAAAGCCTATAAGGATTGGCTGCAAGTAAAAGATTGATGGTTATATGTGCACTAAAGAACCATATTACATGTTGTGATTTGGATATATCACTTTTAGTGATATGTTGTTGTGTAATTATGTCACATAAAGTGATATACACAAACAACAAGCAATAAGAGTTTTCACGTCATGCAATTAAGGTTATTTCATTGTGAGATATTAGATATTTCATGTCACTGCCACTTCAACTCCATATTTCCTATCATGTTTTTTCAATTTAAACGGCATGGGATGATGTTTAATGGTAATTATAATGTATCACAATAAATGATTATTCATTAAACGTTTATGTTTTGTTTGATATGATAAATTATAGTATATAATAAAAAAGTTTTAATGAGAATATAAATGATTGAGATATTTAATCAATCCATGTAGAATTCAAGGAAGTTTATATGGAGAGGATAAAACTAGTGTGATGGGTGTATAAATGATGTGTGGTTCTAAAGTCCAAAATTATATCTTCTCTTTTTCTTATTTAACCTAATGTAATAGAATGACATGAATTTATAAGAGATCCTTATAAATAGTTTTAAGATTCCAACAATCGTTTGATATCTATAGAGATATTAGTTTTCTGGATACTATTATAGATATGTTCATCAAGAATTTTTTTTAAGTGAAGATTCAGATAATAAAGGTATTTCCTTCATTATGCATTATTTTTCTTAATCCACTCATGGAAATATCTAGTAGTAAGGGGTTTTGTTTTATTTTTCCATTGTATTTTGTGAAAACTTATTATTCTTCAAAAACTAACATACGAACCACCCTAGGGGATCCAACAAACTAATAAAATTTTATAACTTTTCATAGGCCATAATCATTGAATATCCATCTATAAAATGGAACCTTTTTACCCATACATGCCCTAAACCTCCCTTAATGTTCCTACAGTCATCCTGCCCAATTAACTCTCTATTTTCAACCATTTAGTTATCAATTAGAAATTTATTAGGGAATTTTGATTAGATTCAAGTCCATTTACAATTGATAATTCCAATATATACCACTAATAGATAAATAGACAATAATAAGTTAAAACAATTTAACCAACCAATAATATTTTCACATATCAACCACTTATTAAATCATTAAGGAGAGGTAAAACCCCTAATTCAAATTTCCACATGCAGAAACCTTTAACTATATTCACATATATATCAAAAAGTGGCTATAATATTCTAAAACATATAAAAACCTTTAAAAATATTAGTGGACACATTCTATAGATGATTCAACATAGACCAGCCTTCCAGCGGTTGGCATGAATAATTTATAATCCATCTAGACCCTCTATGAATAAAATCCCTTTGAATTGATGGTGTTTTTACATTATTTAAAGAAACACCCTCTTTAAATCCTAACATAATAACATTGGTTCAAAAAAATCAAGTAGTGTGAATTTTAGGAATGAAAGAATGGGTATTTGAGCTTCTAACCTTAGATTGGCATGAAAAACATCCTTAAATCATCCACCAAAAGAATAGGAAAATGATAAAAATAAATATAATGAAGTATTTATTATAAGGGTATCTTTAATGGAACTCCTTATTCTATCTTGATAGAAATAATTAAGGTCTTTCTGTGGAAAAGATGAAAGTATTTGTAGTTAAAAAACTGATCTAGGAACCACCAAAATCCTGGTAGCACCCATCAAAACTCAAGTGGCACCATCAATTGCCTTGTGGAAGGCCTCTAGAACTCTAGTGGGATAGGTAATGGCTTAGTCCATTACCTAGACCACCAATAGTATAGTGGGATACCACCAAACTCTTGGTGGAACAATTTTCTTGACATAACATAGTCTATCAAGACCTCACCCAAGTTGGTGATAAGGATGTGATCACCACCTCAATCCAATTTCCAATTGGACAAGGGCTGGTGATTATCTCTAAGAGGTAATATCCATAAAAATGGGATTCATTTCCCCTATGTAATAATCACTATTAAAATACACCATATAGATCGATATAATTTACCAGTATAAATTATTTTTCATGCATGAAAATATCAAAACCACCAATCATACAATACAATTCATGTCCCATAATAATCCATAATAATGTTAAGATGCAAAGTAGTACAATACTAGGAAATAAAAAGATGGTACACCCATAAAAAATATGAATAGAATGATATTATGAATATAATTTAGATGTACATCATCAAGACCACAACATAGAAACTCTAGGTTAAACAATGAGGACCAGCTCCACCAACTCCTCGAACTCTAATATACAATCTCAACATGTACTTACCCTAAGTAACATCATTTACATAGCCATGAGTACATCACTGTATAAGTGTATATGTCAAGGTGAGTATAACACAACTTAATATGATTCCCCAAGTACTTTAAAATTACTAATATTTGTATTGTTTATTCATTAAGATAAATTAATCAAATCATGATATAAAATCATGACTACACTATTCAACACCAACCTCATGTACTCATATGGTTAGATCAACCACTATGAATCTAAATCATCCTAGGATTACATACCCTAAGTTGTAATGAATATATTTTTACTATATAATACTTTGGAATATTTTGAGGTATATTTTTGGAGTCAGGGTTGATTTGGAACGAGATTCCAGGGGCTGGAGAGGCTCGGTATTTATATATTAAAAATATTAAATATATTAAATATATAATATCACACGCATGTAAATTTTTAGAATAATTTATTTTCCCATTGTTTGGTACTTAGGATGGTAAATCCAATACCATGGTTGATTCAAGAATGTGGGGTTTACCCTAGGTGCAACATAAAGTTGGTCGACGCAAAATGTTCGGTTGAGGCGACCATTGGCAGGTGTGTTCAGAGAATTAATTAATTAATTTAATTTAATTATTTAATATCTATAAACCAAATAATCCTATATAAATAAATCATTATGATGTTTTTCCAGAGTTATCTACATAACCTTGATATAATTAGATGAGGATAGATCATTGTCCATTGTCGTTGGTGGATTGAGGGTCGGTGATGAACGGATTGAGGTGAACAGTGAGATAAATAGTGAAAGAAGCATATCTTCCTCTCCATCACTAGAAGACGTGTTATTCACCAAAAAATAATCAATAATTGAGTTAATACTCATTATTTTATAGATTTATTCCCTAATTTATTTGATAAACATGGATTCATATATATTCTTTATTCTCTATGTGATTTATATCCTCTGCATGATCCCTATTATATTTTGGTATCTATGATATGATTATTCCTATGTTGCACCTTGGTATCACCCATGTATACCAAAATTATGTAATTTTTGGATGATATTTCATTTTCCAATGATAGATTCACTTTGTTCTTATACATTTTTTATACCATTCTTTGTGTTCTTAGTCATTAGCCTTTGGGTCGGGGTTCAACATTGTCGGGTTGGATTCGAGCATGATCAAACCCTTGAATTCATGGTTGATGCATGAAAAATGTGTAGATAATTATTTTGTAGATATATCATGGTGAGATTTGGGTTGTGGGTGATGGATGCACAAATAAAAGTTTGGTTCTTCATGCTTCATCTATGAGAGAAGTGCAATGTGATGGGAATGAGTCGTGTGTAGTTCAGGTGGTCAAAATATGATCACTGGTGACAGATCAGGAATGGTTGGTCATAGATCCATATTCCCCATTCTGATTTGAGGTGGAAACGACAATATTAGTGGTGTAGATGTGACACATTAATCCTTATTCAATTTCTATAAAATTATGACATACACAGTGTGTACTATGAGGAACACATGTCTTGTAGTCCCCTGGTTGTGATGGATAGGGTTTTCAGTGAAGAAAAGTATCACAAGCTGTGTATGGTCCATAAAAATCATGTGTCCTAGTGTTGGAGGCTCGATATGTACCACGGGGGTACTCTAGCATGGACACAGCTAGGCACATGGGCTCAAACAGAGTACATACACATAGTCATTTACTCAAACACAGCCAGGGTACCCAAACACAACCAGCATACACGGGCATGGACCGAAAAGACACAGGAAAGCCCCAAGTGGCTAAGACATGATGTGTACCACTTTTACACATCATTCAATCCAACATGGACAAAAAATCCATGCATAGGTAAGGACACTACTAGGTTTTCAGGTGAGGTTACACACCGTGTGACCCTAGGTACACACCATGTACCTCCCTCGGGATCTTCCACCTTATGTATCTCTTTCTTAGGGACTTGGATTTGGGCCCACGAGTAGCTTATCCTGATCATTTTTTAAATATATAATTTTATGGAAATATTCATTTTGGCATTAGATATATTACATGAGCTGTTATGATCATGACGCTTCCTCCAATGACACTTGTCTGATGGTAGGGATCGGGTTGGTTTATCATATAGACACTGGGGTTGGCGACACCCTGTCACACTAGGGTGTGGGTACCCCTGCTCTTTACATGGGTAAGGTTGGTGTTGGTAAAAAATCCCTCTAGGTAACATTGCAGTGTTTTTGGGTTGATTGTGTTTGTTGATAAAGTGGGTTTCTAAGGTATTTTGTGGAGATCCAGAGAGATTGTTGACTAGGAATGTTAAAAAATATCCAAGATAGAGGAGTGGATTCCATGGAAGTAGTACATAAAATTACATACACAAGGTGACTTCATTTCCCAGTGTTGTCCAAATTTTTGGGGTCCAAAATTTGGAGTTTGGCTAGCATTGCAAAAAGTGGATTTCCTTGAAGGCCTTATGAAAATATGGAAAAGTCATGAGTTTCAAAAATATGGGTTTCGTGAATATTGTTTCGCAAAGGGTCAAATAATGTTGACGATGATTTAGGTGAACAGTGATGAGCATCGCGAATGGAAAAGGTGATAAGCATCGTGGTGGCACAAAGGTTTTTATGGAAGCTCCACTATTATGACAAGAATCACGAATGGGAAATTTATGTGAAGCTTCGAAAAAAATGGAGCATCAAGGCGGAAAAGAGGGAGAATCATGAAATAGTGATGATGTTGCTGGAAGGTTCTGGAATCGATGGAAACACCTATAAATAGGCCTCTACCCCCTTTATAAAAGTATTGAGACTTAACAAAAATATTAAGGATCCAGAATCGTGAAGGTGGTTCATGAAGGGTGGTTTGCGAAGGGTGGTTCATGAAGGTTGGTTCATGAAGGTGATATGAGAAGAAGTTTACGAAGTCTGTAAAATACAACTGAATGTTCTAAGCATCACGAAAGTAAGGAAATTTGTGAAGGCTAGGTAAGCTTCATGAAAGTAAGGGGTTTCATGAAGGCTAGATGAGATTTGTGAAATAGGTGTGATTTGTGAAGGTTAAGCGAGCTTCGTGAAACATAAGTGATTCATGAAGGCTACTTGAGCTTTGTGAAACAGGATCTTTGTGAAGGCAATGAGCATCGCAAAAGTTGTTCAGAAGGTATTGCCTAGTAAATATGTGGTAAAGTGGTATTCATCATTTGGATAAAAGTAGAACTTCAACATATCATATATCTAAAAATGAGGATGTATTAATTAGAGATAATTAAGGGACCTACAATTCCATAAACTGTTTTTGGATCCCGTCCAAGAGTAGTGAGCAAAGGAAGAAGAAGACGGTGATCCTTTCCACCAATAGTGATCTAGATAAAGAGACATAAGGAGTGACCCTTGGGGATGAAATGATCAAACCCTAAACATTGTAAAGGAAGTGAGCCAATGTATAAATGAAATATAGCCTAAACCACCTTTATTTTCAATGAGCCTTGGTGGATTCGGTACAATCAGAACATTTTCATTGTATTCTCCATGGATGTAGCCCAATGAGGGTGAACCAATTAAAAATTATTGTGTCTCATGCATGATTTAATTTCCACTCATACGCTGATATGGGAAATAGATAGAAGATTGTATTGTTTAATAATGAAACAAGATCCGAAGCTGAAGAAGTTTTAATTTGTCATGCCCTGATTCACCCCCCCCCCCTCCCCCCTCAGGGTATTTTACCTAATTGGGATAACAAATGGTATCAGAGGGAAAGTTTAAGTGTCAGTGGTTCTCTCTCAATATAATGAATGGAGGTGTTTAATCACAAATGGATTCCGGTTTTTGATGGAAACAATTTTAAACTATAGAATAATCATATGCAGCGCTACTTCCGATCATTATGAATGGATGTCTTTACAGCATTTATACATGGAATATTAGCTAATATTTACAGTGGTGATTTATGAGAAGCTGAACAAATAGAATTGGATATTGATGCTAATGGAATCAATGATTTAGGGGGATCTCTGTCAAATTTAGTTTATACGAAAGTGATTTCATGTAATTCATCACATGTTATGTGGGAGAAGTTATTGAATATTTATGAGGGAGAATCAACAGTCAGAGAGGAAAAGATGCAGGTTATATGGAGAAAATATGAGGATCTCAGAATGCACCCCAATGAGTCTGTTGAAACATTCTTTGATCGGGTTAATGTTGTTGTGGAAGACATGTGCGATCTCATAGAAATTATTGAAGATATAAATATTGTTAAGTGCATCTTGAGAAAACTTATACCTTGGTTTAATCTGAAGTTTTTAGTATTGGAAGATAAATATCCAAAGGATCTAATATTGGATATCTTACACATTACTCTTGTATAATATGAAATGAGAAATGATGATAATGATGTTTTGGAAATGGTTAGGTCCAAATAAGTGGAATTAAAGGCCATGAGGAATCTCACCATTGAATATGAACATAAAGATGGTGATACGGATGAGGTAATGCCATTCCTTTCATCAAATCTTCAAATAGGGGAAGGAAATATCAAGGGAAACTCCCTCTTACATTCTTTTGATGTGGAAAGGTTGGACAGCTTGCAGCAAGGTGTCCCAAGAAGTTTCAAGAAGATAAAGAGGATGAAGTTGAAATTCTCATGAAGAAATCTTCAACCTACGTGAATGGTAAGAAAATTTTTAATATAAATTTCTTTAAAAAGAGGAATCTACTTTCAAGAGAAGATGACAGTTCTAAAGAATCTGAGGCAGAAGAGATGGAGGAATGCAAGGATCATAATATAGATGCTATGGTGGTTGTTGTCAGAAATTCCCAAAAAAGGTAAGAGAGGAAAAATTAAGAATAAGAATTCAAAGGAAGATTTGACCTTTAGGTTGAATTAGAAGTTGATTTTGAAGAGATAGATGTTTGGAGATCCAAAATGAAGAAATACAACAAAGCAGTTTGTGATGCCAAACATTATATGCAGCAGTAGGAAGAAGAGAAGTCTGAGTTTAATGAAGAAATTGAAAATGTGGAGTCATCGATTCTAGAGAGCTCAGAAAATGTTGTGTAGTACAAGATCAAGATTGAATAATAGAAATGGGAAAGCTATAGTTTGACCCACACTAGAAAAGTTCAAAACAAACATATCGAAGAACTCGAAGAGGAGGTCATCGGCCTATGACAAAGTATTAAGGATTAGAAGAAACTCTTAAATCTTGGTATGACATCAGGAAAGAAGATCATTTAGGAAAAAGAGAATATGCAGGTGGGGGATATAGGCCCAGCAGAACAAAAGCACCAGACAAATCCAAATGATAAGGCTGGTAAGAGGGTTGATCAAAAACAAAGAGGTGTTATGATCAATGTCATACCACAAGTAGACGCTCAAAAATTGAAGATTGATTTGAGTTTGAAGTAGAGTCAGAATATTCAGAGAACCCAAGGGACAAATAGTGGTGTTGAAGTGACATGCAGGAATGCACCTTACATCAAGTGTTATTATTGTGGAAATATAGGACACTCACAAAATGTGTGTTCCATAGAAAATAGATAGTAAAGGTCACAATAATAGTAATGGCAGCCAAACAGAATGCAATACTCTATAACATCATTCAAGGGTCATTGTTTTTGGTATGGAGGATTTGGTCACATGACTAGATATTGTACATCAACCATGCATAGGAATGTTCTGAAGTAGAATCAAAATGGTTGCAAATAGTAATTTAATGAACCATTAAGTGATCTAAAAATAAAAAATCGGTTTTCATTATTTCAAGATGAATTTGGTCCATCATACACTGAGGAATATAAATATCATCAATCCATATTGGGTATGAAGTCAAAATCATGGATCAAGAAGAAAAGAGATGAGAAGCCAGTGATTGTAGAGATTGCTTTTGAAGCATAAGATCACACTGGAATATGGATCATTAATAGTGGATTCACCTCGCATATGGAAAGAAATAAGGATCTGGTGACTAGAATTAGGTACAATAAAGAAGGTATCGTAATATTTGGTAATGATGAAGGCTTGAAAATTATTGGTTGTGGGAAATAAAAGTTTGGGGGGAAGAAATAAGATGTAAAGATGTATTAGTTGTTGAAGGTCTTAGTCACAACTTGCTTAGTGTTAGTCAATTATGTGACTCGAGACATTCCATAGGCTTTTCCAAGAAATTTTTTGTCGTTAAGGAAAACTATGGTGAAGTTGTTTTTATGGGAAAGCATACTAAAGGGAATCTCTACCTTGTGATTGGAGATGAAGATATGTGTTTTTTGTCAAAGGAAGAAAAAAAATTATTCCATAAACATCTTATCCATTTGAGTCAAACATCCTTGGAATATCTGGGGAAATATAATGCTTCTTGAGACCTCCCTAGATTATCACATGATAATACTCATATGTGTGATACTTGTTAATAAGGTAAGATCATTCAAAATACATATAAGGAAAAAGATCAAAGGTCAAAAAAAATTCTTGATCTGGTGCATATTGATGTGTGCGGTTAATTTCACCAAGTGTTATTGATGGGAGGAGATACTATGTTCTCTTCATTGATGATTTTAGAAGAATGGTGTGGGTATCAATCATCACCCACAAGTATGAGGTGTTCATTTTCATTAAAATATATCTACGATAAGTTGAAAATATGCTAGGTTATAAAATCTAGAAGATCAGAATAGATAATTGAACCAAGTTCACAAATTTCCAAGTGGATAATTATCTTGAGAAACATGGGATAAGGCACCAAGTTTCATCAGTAAGAACTCCATTGTAGAATGGAGTAGTCGAGAGAAGAAATTGGATTATCAATAACATGTCTAGAACAACGCTCATTGAGAAAGACCTTCCAGATAAATTTTAGAAATAAGTAGTGATGACATCAGTCTACACAAAAAATAGAGAATTAATATTTCAAAAAGAAGAGAAGACTCCATATGAGCTATGGTATGGAAAGAATTCATCATTTAATTAATTTTGAGTCTTTTGAAGTAAGTGTTTTATTATCAATAAGGAGAAACACAGGAAGATTGAATCCTATGGAGATTAAGAGATGTTTATTGGCTACTTAAAGAAAATAAAAGCATATAAATGCTTTAATAATAGGCTAGGAAAGGTAATTGAAATACTTGATGTAATTATAGTGGAAAATGAGCAGAATATTCAGCAAATGCATGATCAGTCTAAGGACGATAGTGATGAAGAGATAAGAAAATCAGGAGATGTTCTAGTTCCAGAGGCTGATTTAGAAGAAGATTTAGGTAATGATAAGGATGATCACAATTTGGTATCTACACAAAGATAAAAAAAGAAGAGTCAAAATTGATATATAGAACATAATTGGAGGATTAGATGAAGCAAAGTGTAGATAGTGTTTTGAATACATGTTTAGTGGGTTCTAAATGTCAATGATTGGTGAGCTGACATTTTTCCTTGGTTTACATGTAACAAAAGGAAATAATATCAAATTTATTTCTCAATATAAATATACCAAAGAGGTTTTTATAAGATTTATAATGGATAATTACAAGGATATGATGACTCTTGTGGATACCCAGATGAAACTGTCAATGGATGATGAAGGAAATGTAGTTAATGTTACTGAATATAGGAAAATAATTAGTAGTCTACTATACTTGACAGTGAAAAGACCTGATATTGTTTTTACCACATGTCAAGAAGCATGTTATCAAATTAATCCCAAAGAAAGTCACATTTTTGCAGTGAAAAGAATACTTCGTTATATCAAGGGAACGATGGATTTTTGGTTTGATGTATAATGAAAAATCTCATCCAAAGTTATTATGATATACAGATGTAGATTGGTCTGGATCAGTAGATTATGGGAAATCAACATTAGGATGTGATTTCTATCTTGGTGGATTGTGCATTTCTTGGATAAGAAAGAAATAAGATTGCATCTCATTGAGCACCAAATAATCTTAATATATCACAACTACTCAAGCTTTCACACAACTATTGTGGATGAAGTAGCAGCTTGATGATATGGGAGTAGAAGTGAAGTCTCTGATCATAATCTATTATGATAATTTAAGTGCTATAAATCTTATCAAAAATCCATTCTATCACTCAAGGACAGAGCACATTGAAATCAAGTATCATTTTATCAAGTAGAAGTTAGATCAAGGGATCATAAATTTGGAGTTTGTGCCTATAGAATAATAGGTTACGGAGATTTTGAAAAAGTCCCTACATAAATAAGATTTTGAACAACATCGACTGGCTCTGGGAGTTTAGTTGACTCCTCGAACTTGAAACGGTGTGGATGTGGGAACCCCCTCTCCCTGAGGTATGGTGTGTTTTTCCCTAATACACTGATTTGTGTTCATTACCCTATTTCAAACCACAATGAATTGATCATTGGGTTCATGGATGAAGTTACCTTCGTGTTTATTGACAAATGGGGAGAAAATGTCTTAGTCAAGACATAGGGAGAAGCTGACAGGTGGAGTAGGGAGATAGAGGGAGTAGTGAGATAAGGGAGTTTTAAATCCGACAATGCTAAAGGTGATCGATCAAAGTATATATATCATGACATATGGAGTTCTTGATGAAATCAGTTGAGGTTTTGGAATGAATTGATTCATTGATTAACATTTCATGCTACTCTTGTTTTGCATGCCAAGCATGGGTCATGTGGTATTAGAGTGTGTCTTTAGTAAATCATTGATCATTGTCTTAATCGTAAGAAGTAAAGATTTATTGGAGATAGAATAATATTTAATGAAGTATCAAAATGTGAAGAGTTTTCAACAAATACAAAGGGGGGTATTGTTGGGAAAAACCCCCTCTAGGTAACATTTCACTATTTTTGGGTTGATTGTGTTTGTTGAAAAATTAGGTCTTCAAGGTCTTTTGTGGAGAACCAGAGAGATTGTTGGCTAAGAATTTTGAAAAAGATCCAAGAAAGAGGAATAGACTCTATGGAAGTGGTATAAAAAATTGTGTACACAAGGTGATGTTGTTTCCCATTGTTTGCCAAATTTTTGGGGTCCAAAATCTGGAGTTTGGATAGAATCATGAAAAGTGGATTTCATTGAAGGCCATATGAAAATATGGAAAAGGCATGAGTTTTTCAAAGATGGGTTTTGTGAAGAGTGTTTCGTGAAGGGTCAAAGAATGTTGATGGTGATCTATGGGAACAACGATGAGCATCGCAAACATCAAAGGTGAGGATCATCGCGGTAGCACAAATGTTTTTAAGGAAGCTTCAAGATTAAGAAATGCATCATGAATAGAAAATTTCCTTAGAGATTTGTGAAAAAGGGATCATCTCGACAGAAAATAGGGAGCATCACAAAATGGTGATGGCATGGTCAGAAGGTTCTGGAATTAGTGGAAACACCTATAAATAGGCCTCTACACCCTTCAGAAAAGTAGCGAGACTTAATGAAAATCTTAAGGCTCTGAAATCATGAAGGTGGTTCGTAAAGGTTGGTTTGTGAAGGGTGGTTAGTGAAGGTGATATGCGAAGAAGTTCACGAATGTTTTAAAAGCCAACCAAATTTTCTGAGCATTGCAAAAGTAAAGAAATTTGTGAAGGATAAGTAATCTTCATAAAATAAAGGATCTTCACAAAGGATAGTTAAACTTCACTAAATAGGTGTTATTTGTGAAGGAAAAGTGATATTCACAAAACATAGGTGCTTCGCAAAGACTAGTTGAGATTCATGAAAGAGGATATTTACAAAGGTAGTGAGCATCACAAAATTTATTCCAAAGGAATTTCCTAGTAAATCTATGGTAAAGTGGTATTTAGTAGTTGGATGAAAGTGTAACCTAAACAAAGCATATATCTATAAATTAGGATGTATTCATTAGAGATAATGAAGGGTCATACAAGTCCATAAACTATGTGTGAATCCCTTCCAAGAGCAGTGAGTAACGGAAGAGGAAGACAGTGATCCTTTCCATTGGTAGTGATCCAGATAAAGAGACATAGCGAGTGAACCTTGGGAATATAGTGAGAAAACCCTAAACATTATAAAGGAAGTGAGCCTGGGTATGGATGAGATCTAGCCTGAACCACTATTCTTGGTAGTGAGCCTTAGTGGATTTGGTACAATTGGCACATTTTTGTTTTATACTCCTTGGATGTATCTGAGTGAGAGTGAACCACATAAAACTTATTGTGTCTCATGTATGATTTAATTTTTTTCTCATACATTTCTATTGGAATGATAGAGAAGAGTTTTTTGTTTAATGAAGAAACTAGATCCGAAGCGGCATAAGTTTTAATCTGTCACACCCTGATTCACCCCCCCCCCCCACTCTCAGGGTATTTTACCTAATTGGGATAAAGGTTGGGAACCCCCATACTATATGGTGTACAGATCCTATATCTATGGAATGGAACCAACTTGTCTTTGAGCTTCAGTGGGGATCAAGTCCTCCAATAGAGATTGTACCCCCTCGGTTATGGAGCGTAGTGGTGAGGTGGGGCCCTCCAAACAGATTCTTATGAAGTTGTGTGTGATGTTGGGAATTAGAGGTGGACCTTTAGAGATGAAAGTTGAATCATTGTTCTTAGCTGGTTTTGGGAGATGGATATCCTCTTTCTCTACTGCTTGGGTTTCTTTATGAGCATATATGTGTATTGGGTTGAGCTGACTGTTCAATCTTCCAATTTATCCCTTTATGGTTTTCAAGTGTCCTATTGGGTATATATATACACACCCATGCATGAAATTTTTTCACATATTTTGTGCCTTATGAAGATGATAGGAAAATCAACGGTGACTTCAATGGATTATATCGGTACTTGGGTGAATTGATCACATTCGGTGGTCAGATTTAGAGATCTGGAGTCGGTCTCTCTTTAGCTTTCCATTTTTCTAGTTGTTGTCAGGTTGGGACCTCGTTTCTGGTTTGGAGTGTATTTTTTACCTTTATGATTTTGTTTTTATATTTTCATACTCTGATGTATTCCCTAGAGGTTATTTCATGCATGGTTCTACTCTAGATGTTGCAATCTTTTATTATTCCTCTACACTTTTTCATGGAGATGGTTGTAAGTTTTCATACAAGTAAATTATTCTAGGGAATCCAATTTTAATTTATGACTTCTCAACACTTTTTTCCAGCCCATAGTCTGTTGGAGGTGGGATTGGGGTTTCATACTCAGCTTGTAGCCAGTCTAGCGGGCCCCGATGATTCAGGTCGTGATAGAGTGGTATCATAGGTGGTTCTTCCTCAGGTCAATGTTTGGATTTTGACTCATGGTTAGGATTAGTTTGGGAATTAGTGAATTAGTGTTAGAGTATATCAAGTGTGGATATCAATCCAGTGAATCCAGTGATAGTGTGGCGGCTAATATATCTATTCATTAGGACTCTGACTGCCTGCTTGTCAGCTCGGCATGCTGAGGCATCAGTTGCATGGAAACCAATGGTACATGCATAATATAGTATTGGATCTTTTGACTTCCACATAATTCTTGATTCATCTCCCTATATATATATTCATCTAACCATGGTACATCTTGATAACTTTTAGGATGCATATACAAAGAGAGCCATCTAGGATGCCAATACGAGATCGTAACGACAATCATTTGAGTGATGAGGTCTCAGTTCAAGGACCTTCTCATGAGGTGTTTCCTCCGGGAAAACATAGAAAAGTGAAATCACATGTCGATTAATGGATATTTCTAGTAGTTTATGATGATGATTCACATAGTCTTATCATGATATGAGAGTTTTGGAAATAGAGATCGTTGTGATTTTATAGTGAGTTGGGCCCTTAGATAGTAGAGGATTGGCTTGAGTCGATGATCTGAGTATTTAGTCTTGTTCAGACCCTGACCGATTAGATGGTTTTGCTTGTTTCTAGTCTACTTCATGGAGCAGTAGGGTGCTGGTGGGGTCGGATTACCCAGACACATGATGAGGTGACACTATCATGGTCATACTTCCATAAGTTGTTTCCTAATGAGTATTACCCTTCATTCTTGCACTTTTTGTATATTCAAAAGCTTCTTGAGCAGTAGCAGAGTGATATGTCAGTTGTTGAGTACATCGTAAGGTTCACTGACCTCACACATTACTCCCTAAATATGGTTAGAGGTGGTTTCTTATGGGCAAAAAAGTTTGTGAAGTACCTTCATATAGAAATTTTTTCCATCATAGTATACCTATTAATTCCTACTTATGTTGGAGTGTTGGATAAGTTTTGGTTATAGAGATCATCCTAGTAGAAGGACATTGGGTGGCTGGAGTCGTTAATGGATACCATGGGGCTGATTCATCCGCAATAGCAGGCATCATTCATCAAAGTCCTAGCACAGGATACCTCCCCATGGTTAGACTCATAAATGTGGATCTATAGAAAATGGCTCATACAGAGGATCCAGTCATCCAAGAGAGGGGTGATGCTATTCTTGTGATGGGTGAGGTCACATGGATCATTATTTTTTGAAACTTCATACTGAGGTGGGTATAAAGGTAGTGTACAAACCACTATGACAGAGGCAGCAATGTGATCAGGGATCTCTCATATAGGGTCAGGGCGGCCCCCAAAGAGGCGGTGCTGACAAAGGAGCAGGTTGTTCTCCGAAGGGAGGAGTTTCTGGTGGAGGGAGATATTGTGAGATACTTCCACCACCACCACTAGGTAACCCAATCCAGGCTCATAGAGCTGGCGGTTGCGGCTATGGGAAGTTATAGGCTATAGAGGAATATGACCAGGATCCTCATGAGATGATTCAAGGTATGATCTTTGTCTTTTATAATCTTGCTCCAGTACTTGTGGACACAAGTTCAAGTCACTCCTTTATCATCATATCCCTCATGTAAGAGATATAAATTTCCATTAAGAAATTATCCCAATATATATGGCTAGAAGTTCTTACTAATATCGATTCTTCTATATCATGCATCTGTCACCAGTGCAAGTTGGTGTTCGGAGAAGATAGTTTCTCGTGTAACCTCTTGGTCATTGTGATGAAACCTTATGAAATCATATTGGGTTTGTACTAGTTATCTATAATTTGTGCCCAGATAAACTATCATTGCGAGAGGGTTAGATTCTTATGGAATTATGGGATGATATTCTCCTTTGTGGGTGAGAGAGATTTCATTACTGAGTGAGTGGGTCTCCTTGGTAGGAAACTAAAACACATCACTCATCAGTTTGAAAAATTAACCCTTTGTGTAGTGTAATATTTATGTATCTAGATTCCATTAGTAGTATATGACTATATAGAATTATTCCCCAAATATGTTTTTGGACTGTCTCTAAGGTAAGAGATAAATTTTTGCATCGACTTGCACCTTAGGACCACACTAATATCTTCTATGGTGTATCATATGACCCTTATCAAGATCTGGTAGTTGAGGGTGCAGTTGGAGGACTTTCGAAAAAAAAAGTTTCATCAGAACTAGTGTTCCCCTATGGATAACTTTAGTTTTGTTCATAAAAAAGGCATATAGAATCTTGAGGCTTTGTTTTGATTATCATCACCTGAATCATGTAATAATAAAGAAAAAATACCTCTTTCTGAAGATTGATGACCTCTTCAACTGGTTTATAAGTGAGAGTTAGTTCTCAAAGATCTATATTAGTTCTAACTACCACAATTTGAGATTTTTTTAAGATGATATTCCAAATACAACATTTCAATGTCACTACATATGCTTTGAGTTCTTGGTGATGCCTTTAGGTGTGAAAAATTCCCCTAATATGTACATGGATCTTATGAAATGGATCTTCCAACCATACTTTGACTGATTTATATTTGTCTTCATTGATGAAATTATCATCTACTTTTCATCAGAGGAGCAATATGCAGAGCATTTGAGGTTAGTCCTAGACTTACTCTAGGAGAACCATCTTTATGGTAAACTATCGAAGTGTTATTTTGTATCTGTGAGGTTCACTTTTCGAGGTATGTCATCTCTAAGCATGGTTTATCTATAGACCCAGTGAATATCTATTCAAATCTTTCTTAGGATCTACCCAAGAGCTTGATGGATGTGTGGAGTTTACTTGGTTTTGAAGGGTACCAAAGGAGGTTCGTGGTAAAATTATCCATGATTGCATCCCCTTAGATTATCTTGACGTGGAAAGGGAACCCGTTTACCTAGAATAAATATTTTTAGTGATACTTTGAGGATTTGAGGTCGAGGTTTACTAGTTCTCCTTTTTTTATATTATTGGATAAGGGCATTGATTACGTAGTGTTTTTTGATGCATCTAGAGATGGTCTAGGTTGTGTGTTGATGCAGAGGTGGGTAGTGATTGCTTATGGTTTGAGGTAGTTGAGAACCCATGAATAGAACTACATGAATCGTGGCCTAGAGTTGGAAGCAGTAGTCTTCACTCTGAATATGTGGAGGCACTATCTTCTGTGTGAGCATTTCATTGTTTACTCGGACCACCATAGTCTCAAATACATATTCACTCTGAGAGATATTAACCTAAGACAGAGGTGTAAGTTGGAGTTCCTACAGGAATAAGACTTTGAGATGGTCTATACTCTAGGAAAGGGAAATTTGGTGGTAGATTCCCTTAGTAGGAAGTCTCATTCTCACTTGGTAGAGGAAGTATCTAAGAATTTGGCTTCATTCTAGCTGACCTTGGTGGAGTATTGGGGTTTAGTTTTTCTTTAGTCGATGGTGGAGACTCATCTACTTATTCATAATGTGAGAGAGAAACATTTTGGAGACATTTAATACATGGTTCTATGTGACTAGATATCCTTAAGAGACACACCATATGTATTTTATAAAGAAAGGGAGCACAACATCCTTTTCCAAGGATGGATGGTGGTTCTGGTCACGTTGAGTGAGGAGGTGATGAGGGAGTTTCACACTTCTCATTTGGATATACATCCAAATATAGAAAATATGTACAAGGAACTTTAGTGGTAGTTTTGGTGAGTTGGCATGAGGTAGATCATTGTTGAGTTTGTCTCTCGGAGTCTCGTATGTCAATAAGTAAAGGCTGAACATCAAGTTCCAACAGGTTTGGCCCAACCTCTTGAGATCCCAGAATAGAAGTGTGATGAAATATCAATTGATTTTGTGATGGGGATTCCATGTACAGTGTGAGGCCATGATACTATCTAGGTTATTATTGACTGACTCAAAAATTCATCACACTTTATTGCAAGCAGGGAGCAGAGTTCGATTGAGATTTTGGGGCAGTTGTATGTGCACAAGATCTTTTGGCTTCATGGGGTACCCTAGATGATTTTCTCTGACTATGATACTCGGTTCATGTTATGGTTGTGAAGAGGATTGCAGGAGGCCTTCAGCACCCATTTGAGGATGAGTACAGTGTTTCACCCCTAGATGGATTGGAAAACCAAGTGGACTATCTAGGTGTTGGAGGATAAACTATGAGTGTGCATGTTGGACTTAGGCTAGAGATAGGAGGATTTCTTTTCATTGGTATATTTTTCTTATAATAATATTTATCACTCTATTATCGGTATATCACCTTTCGAGGCCATGTACGGAAAACCCTATAGGTTAACCTTATGTTGTACTGAGATTGGCGAGGTATCTATTATTATTCTAGAGATTGTTCATGTAACAATGGAGAAAGTACAGGTGATTAGTGGATATATGAAGATAGCCGAGAGTATACAATCGTACGTAGATCGATGTTGTGGGACTTTGTAGTTCAATTAGAGAGCTCATGTTTTCTTGATAATCTCTCTACAATGAGGATTACGAAGGTTTTTTCGGGGAAGAAATATATCTCCAAGGATCATCAGACCATTTGAGATCATACAGAGGGTTTTTGAGGTTTCTTACCACTTGGAATTTCCCACATAGTTTGACCAAGTATATGATGTCTTCCATGTTTCGTAGCTGAGGAGATATGTGCAACACCTAATGCACATTATTGACTGGGGAGAGTTGGACATCGATGATGGATCCACCTTCATGGAGTACCCGATGGAGATCAAGGATTGGAAGGAAAGGATCCTATGTGGATAGACCATCCATTTGATTTGTGTTCTTTGGAATCACGGGATCCTGTAGGAGTGATCTTGGGAGTGTGAGATCCAGATGTGGGATCAACACCCTTACCTTTTTGTATATATTATTCTTTTTGGGGTAAAAACCTTGAAAGGGGGAGAATGTAATGACTCTATTTTTCTTTACAAGACTTTGGAATATTTTGAATTATATTTTCATAGTCGGACGTTGAGTCGCCATGAGATTTTGGGGCTCGAAGATGTTTGATAAGGATATATTAAAAATATATAATATATAATATATAATACCATGTGTGCATATATTTTAGGAATAATTGGTTTTCCCATTGTTTGGGTCCTCAGATGGTAAATATGAGACCATGGTTGATTCTAGAACATGAGGTCTACCCTAGGTGTGATATAAAGTTGGTCGGCGTCGGATATTTAGTTGAGGTGGTCGTTGACAGTTGCGTTAAGTGAATTAATTATTTAACTTAATTTATTTATTTAATAGGACTAAACCTAATAATTCTCTATAAATACATCGTTATTATATTTTGTCCGAGTTATCCTCATAACCCTAAGAGAATTAGAGGAGGATAGAGTCTTCGCCATTTCCATTGGTGGATCGAGGATCGATGATGAACAGATCGAGGTGAACTTCCAGATAGATGAAAAACACAGCTGATCTTCTTCTCCATCACTAGTGGATGCATTCTTCACTAACAAATGATCCATAATCGAGGTACGACTTGTTATTTTATGAGTTTCTATCCTAATTGATTTGATAATCATGTATTTTTATATATGTTTTATTCTCTATATGATTTATATCCTTCACATGAGCCCTATTTTATTTTAGTATCTATGATCTGATTATTCCTGTGTTTCACCTTGATATCACCCATGGATACAAAAATTATGTAATCATTGGACGAATGATGGATTCACTTAATTCTTGTACATTTCCCCCACCATTCTTCACATTATTTTTTGTTGGACCTCAGGTCATGGTTTGACATTTCTGGGTTTGATTCAAGAATGATCGAACCCCTGGATTCATAGTGGATGCATGCACGATGTGAAAATCATTATTTTGTGGAAGGATCGTGGTGTGATGTGGGTTTCGGGTGATGGTGACATGGATCAGAGTCAGGTTCTTCATGCTTCATCCATGGGAGAAGCATTGTGAAATGGGAACAAGCTGTGTGGGGTTCAGGTGGCCGAAATCTAACCATCGATGATGGATTAGGCACAGTCAACCATAAATATACGTTCTCCAGTGAAATTTTAGGTAGAAATAGAGGCAATGGAATGATCTAGATGCATGAATCCATCTTCAATTTCTAGAAAATTTCAACATGCATGGCATGTACTATGAGGAACACATGTCATGTAGTCCCCTATCTGCGGTAGCATCTAGGGTTTTGGGTAAAGAAAATTATCACGCACATTGTATGGATCATACACATCGTGTGACCTAGTGTTGGTAGCTCAACATGTACATTGAGGGTACACGGGCATGGACACGAATAGAAACACGAACACAAACAGAGTGCATGGGCATGGCCATGTACTTAGACATGGCCAGGGTACCCGGGCAAGGCTAGTGTACATAGGCACAGGCCAAAGTATATGGGCACAAGCCGAAAGGAGATGAGAAGGACCCAGGTGGCTAAGACACATCATGTACCACCTGTACACATTGTGTAGTTCCACATGGTCATCCAATCTATGTATAAGCGAGGACATGTCCAGGTTTCCATGTGATGTTACATGTCGTGTGACCCTAGGTACACGTTTTGTACCACCCTCAATATCTTCAACCTTGTGTATCTCCTTCATAACATGGATTTGAGCCTGTGAGTAGCATATCCTGAGTATTTTTCATCATGAAACGCAAAGAAAATCTTAATTTTGGAATTAGAGATAAAACATGAGGTGTTATGAGTTTTATGCTTTCTCTAGTGACGCTTAGCTGATGGTAGTGATTGGGCTAGTTTATCAGAGAGATGCTAGGTTGTCAATCCCCCTTTTACATCATGGTTTCATTCCCCCATACTCTTTACACAGGTAGGGTTGGAAATATACCTTACTATATAGGGTGTGGTTACTCTATATATGGATTGGAACCCCTTGTCTTCAAGCTCTGACGGGGAGCGGGTCCTCCACTAGAGATTGTGCCCCCTCGGTTGTGGATTGTAGTATAAGGTGTGGACCCTTCACATGGATTATTGTGTGGTTTCTTGTGATATTTTCCATTGGAGGTTGAACTTTGGATCTATAGGTGGACTCATCATTCTTAGATAGGCTATGGATATAGAGATCTCCTTTATATCTTTCTTGGGTTTCTTTATGAGCATATATGTGCATTGGGTTGAGCTGACTGTTGAATCTTCCTTTCTCCCTTTTTAGTTTTCAATAATCTTACTAGGTATGTAAATACTCACCCCTTCATGGGTTTTTCCCGCATGTGTTATGTCTTATACAGATGATAGGAAGATCGACGATGACTTTGGTGGAGCATAGAGGTACTTGAGTGTATTGAACATGTTCGGTAGTCGTATTTAGAGATCAAGAGTCAGGCTCTCTTCAACTTTCCATTTTCCAGTTGTTGTCTAGTTTAGAGATTATTTATGGTTGCATGTGTATTTTAAGTCTTTATACTTTGGTTTTTATATTTTCATATTATGATGTATTACCTAGAGGTTATTTCATGCATGGTTCTACTCTAGATGTTGCAGTATTTTATTATTATTTTCATTTTTGCATGAATATGGTGTATGGGGGGTAGTACGTTAAGATATGGTCTCCCATTTCAGTTTATGCCATCTCAGCACTTATAGTTATCCCCTAGCCTATTGGAGGCAGGCTTGGGGTATCTCACTTGGCTTTCCGCTATCCAGGTGGACCTTAGTGGGTTGAGTCGTGACATAAGTCTCAACACAAACCATTCTCCTCAAATAGAGTAATAATATGCATATTTCCATGTACTAAAATATCTATAAATGTTAACCATCACACAACCATTGTACAATCAGAATCAAATGTATTCATATAGTGAACAGGGGGTCACACCAACCTCAAAAAACCAACCCTATTGATCATCATCGATATCTCTCATGGAGGATCTTCCCATCAAGTATTAGTATCAATCAAAAGACCCAACTCCATCAACATTCCATCATCATTATCACTTCTCTTTTCACTAATTAAATTCAACCATTTTTTATCATTTCAAAATTGAGACATTAAATCTAACCATTTTTTTCATTTCAATAATAATATTTTTCTATGAAACCTAAGTCAAGTACATGAATTCAAATCAATTTATAAACAATGTTTTCTCTATGAAAACATAATTTTATAAAAACAACTTTTTTTCCCAAGAAACTATGGAAACTCCTCATTTCCCTAAAAATTCATGGAAACTCCCTCTTTCCCAAAAAAATCCATGAAAACTCTTCTTTTTTCCAAAAAAACCAAGTAAACTCCTCATTTTATTAAAAAATACATTGATGTGAATGTTTCATAAATCAAAAACCATCCAATAGTTCCAATATGTGATATCTAGGTACCCAACACAAATTAACACTTTCTCAACTAGAATCAAGTGATCACTCAACAATTTCCTTCCATGTATGTACATACATGCATTTAAACCCCAAACCTCAATACAAACTCCTAGACCTCGGTCAACCTGACCATTACTTTCCTCAATGCACACTCTATAAATATCTTCTTTACCATAGATGAATATTAGAGGTTTAAAAAATAATTCTCATTGGAAATTCATTTTTTCCGCACGCATGAACATGTATCGAGCAAGAATTTTCAAATAAATAATTTTCAAATATTCAAACCTTTACAAGGGTAATTTTAAAAAATATATATAGTTTCCCATAAAATTAATCATCAATTAATGAGATACAATTAAATCACTCATTATTCAAAGAAATAAATTAATTTCATTAAAAAGAATCCATTTTCAATTTTAAAACAAACGATGGTATAAAAACCCTAAAATATGAAAACCCCCATTTCATGTCAAGATCACAATTTCACATAAAATAATGATTTGAAACAAATCATGAAATTTAAATCCATATTTAATCATAATAAATAAAATAATTATAATAAATTATCCAATCTCATAAAAGGTATCAAAGTCACCTACCTAGACATGTCGTGCTGAAGAATTTCCAAATTTGTAGTCCAAGATCACATCAACAAGATGAATCCTAAAATCTCTATCAAGATGAACAATAAATCAAGATATAATCCTCTTTATCTTTAGATTTAACATCCTTAATACCTACTTTAATAGAGATAATGAGATCACCCAAGAGAGAGAAAATAGATTTAGAAATTATTCGAGATCCAATGTCGAACCTTATATATAGTCCAAAAAATTAATGATAAGATTGATAGAGACATCCAAAATCCACCCAAACAAGCTCAGAGAATTTTCCAAAGAATTTTGAGAGAGAAATAGGGTTTTCATAGGAGTTTCATGTGGTTTAAAGTGAAATTGTGTGACTTAATCCCATTTAAATGGTTTGGTTGCATGGTCTTCAGGATAATATAGGTTCCTACACATTTCCATTTTCCTAAAAATACTAGATACATGAGAAAAATGCATGGTCTTCTCTACTTGAGTAGTTGAACATGCATTTCTCTTGCCTAAAAGGACAAAATTCACATTTAAAGTGCACAATTTCCCTACCCATGTAGGTGAGCATGCAATTTTGGTAAAACCTTTTCCAACTCAAAAATTTGGATTCACATGGAAACTTGAGCTCCAAGAAAAACACTTCATTTCAAATTGAACGCCACAGTCAAAATTTATTTTTGATATTATCTATCAATTTCACACATTCAAAGCCAAAAATCATGATACTCCCCATAAACATCAATGTTGAATTCAATAATAGAGAAACAAACACATATTCTAAATTAATGGCATTACAATTGGTATAAGAATGAGTTCTCTATTTGATATTGCACAATTAAATTTGAATGTTTTGATCTAGGTCTCGTTGTATTGGGAGTTTACATTTGGTAGTTTCAATTTCCATAAAACATGACTTTGTTTCATTATCAAAAACATTTTATGTTTTATTTTTTCAAAATTATATTAAAAAATATTTAGATAAAATAAATAAAGAACACTTTTTAGAAAATTAAAATACAAACCAAATAATGTAAGAGAACACAAAATATATTTTCATGGTTTTTTAAAAGGTAAACGAGAACCATACTTTTTTATGGATAATTTCACACCACTATATAAATAAATTATATTTCATACATAAATTTTATATAATTTAAAAAAATATTTATAATATACTATATTTACTAAATCTTGGTATCTATCTTGACATGTGTCATTCAATCGTGACTTCTTTTACCACAAAAAATATTCCTCCTATTGTTTCCACCACACCCACTCACGGTTTCATCCTCTTCACCAAGGGTTTATGCATCCGGCTTCAGCTCCCTCTCCTTCCTCGAGTATCCTATCTGAATCCACCTCTGACTCTGGCTCCACTAGCACATCCTTCTACAACACCCTCTCTCTCTCCCTATGCACTCTCTCATAGGTTCCATCCTATCCTCATACAGTTTCTGCCTCCACCTTTATCTCGCTCTCCCTCCTTGAGTGCCCTCTCTACCTCTACCTTTACCTCTACCTCCAGCTCCTCTAACTCCTCCGACTCCTTTGGCTCCTCTAACTCCCACTACTCTGCCACTAATGCCCACTCACTCTCCTTCCATGACTCCCCGCTCTACCTCTGCCTTAGCATCTGCCTCCGGCTCCGCCTCTAGCACCCTCTCCCATGAATTAGCCTCCCCTCACATATGTTGTAGCCTCCACCTCCACCTTACCCTCCACCTCTAGATCCCTCTCCCTCCCTGAGTCCCCGCATCACATTCCTAGATCTTTCTACTATAGATTCATCAACATTATATGTTCTTTTATCCACATATGATAAATTATTCTTCGTACCTTCTCTACTTTATCTCTGTTCTTAAAATTTTAGTATTTCTATTTTCTTAATAAATATTCTTCTGCTATTAAAATACATCTAAATTTTAAAATTATCAATTACAACAACCATTCCATTCATTTAGTCATCAATTATGTTTCTTGATTTCATTTGAATATGCTATTACATTTTGGGGTATTTCTTCGAGTTTGAATTCAATGGATTTCCATGATTCCTTTATTCTTTTTTTTTTGCATTGAAAATTCATTTAGTTGTTTTCTTTTGTTCTTTAATATTTTTACAAAAACTATAATTTTTGTGACTACAATAATTTTTTTGGCATCAAATTCATTCGTCTATAGTTTTTATGAATGCTATAATTATTTTTCATATTCATTACATTCATTTTTTATTACTACACTTTTCTACATTTTCAAGTACATAATGAATGCATTTTAATGAATGAATTTTCAAGTACACAATGAATGCCTTTTTAGGTATTAATATTTTTTGTAAATACATTTTCAAGTACACATTGAATGCATTTTTTTGTTGCGGTAAATTTATTCTACTATTACAATACATTTATTTTCTCAAATTATCAAATACACCATTCATTCCATTCATTCATTAAATAATTATTTTTCCTAATTTCATTTGAACATGTTATTACAAACTGAATTTATTTTTATGTACAATTTTCAGGTATTAGTTTTTTTTATGAGTTCATTTTCAAGTACACGCTGAATGCATTTTTCTCTGGCGGTAATATTTTTCATGTTCATATTTATATGTTGACAATCTTGAATATCCTTATTTTCTTTTTCACATTATCATAATGAAATTCCAAAGATGTCACACATGGATTTCAAACTCCAATAAAATTCCAAGGTAGTTAGATTACAAAAAAATTTAATAAGGTTTCAAAAGAAACTTGATACTCATACAGGTTTTTCAAAAAAAATAATGATATACTTCAATTATATATGGTTTTTCCTTTATGGTTTTACTTCCATTTTTTTATTTATTCATTTATTCATCTATTTATAGTTAAAATATTAACTAAATAAAAATTTATCATTAGGAACTTTTGTTACTACATTTGTTTCTTATATCTTAGATTCAATCATTCGTCTATCTACCAAAAATATAACATCAGATAGGTATAAAATATCAAATGGTCATTTCCACAGCTTCTTGGATAATAAAGTTATGGAATCTCACAAATTTCATTACAATACCATAATATGTGCAATTATCACGCACATATAAGATATTGAATTTTATTATCAAGATATAAAGTTATTTTAATATTTTAATATTCCAATTTTTATCCAGCTAATCACTATTAAATTTTTCACTCCTATACTTATATCTATTTTTTTACAGATATATCTTATGACTCAAATATTGGATATTTTTTGGAATCCATTGAATGTACAGGTATTGCGTCATTTTTTATATGTTACATATTATTTTTTAAATTTATATGTTTCTCCTTGTACTATATTTATTTTCTACCAATTTTTTAAATATGTTTACACTGATATTTACTTTGTTGAATATTATTCCAACATCAAGTTCCCATATCCATATAAGACAGATTCATTTACATTATTCATTCCTCTATCCGCATACCATAAATTATTCTTCATACCTTCTCTATTTTATCTATGTTCTTAAATTATTAGCATTTTTCTTTGATTAAGAAATTTTCTTTTTCTATTAAAATACATCTATATTTTCAAATTATCAATTACAACAGCCATTTCATTCCCTCTCCACTTCCTCCTTATCATCTGCCTCTAGATCCCTCGCCTCCGGCTAAGCCTCTAACTCCAACTTCGCCTCCATCACCCTTTCCCTTAGCATAACCTCCCCTCACATCTACCATAGCCTCCACCTTTGCCTTAGCCTCCACCTTAGACTCTGCCTTCAGCTCCCTCTAACACTTTGAGTCCCCTAATCATGTTCCCAGGTCCTTATACTATAGATTCATCAATTTTATATGTTCTTTTGTTCTCATGTGGTAAATTATTCTCCATGCCTTCTCTACTTTATCTATGTTCTTAAATTTTTAGTATTTTTATTTTCCTAACAAGTGTTCTTCTTCTATTGAAATACATCTAAATTTTCCAATTATCAATTATAACAATGATTCCATTTAGTTAGTCAACAATTATATTTCTTGATTTCATTTTAATATGTTATTACATTTTGGGGGGGTTTATTTGAGTTTGAATTCAATGGATTCCCATGATTCCTTTATTCTTTTCTTTTGGTTGCATTGCAAATTCATTCAGTTGTTTTATTTTGTTTTTAATATTTTTAAAAGTACTATAATTTTTTGTGGCTACCATAATTTTTATGACATCAAATTCAATCGGCTATAGTTTTTATGAATGCTAAAAATTTTCCCCATATTCAGTACATTCATTTTTTATGATTGCTGCACTTTTCTGTATTTTCTTATACATAGTGAATGCATTTTAATGAATGCATTTCCAAGTACACAATGAATGCATTTTCAGGTATTAATATTTTTTATTACACCATTTTTAAGTACACACTGAATGTATTTTTTTTCTAGTGGTAAATTTCTTCTATTGTAACACCCCAAGATTTCATAGTGTGTTATTTCTTGAAAATAATTCAATAACTTGCACTACACGCAACACTGAGTTCAATCGCACCATGACGTACAAAAAATCCATTCAAAAGAGGTTATGAATAGTATTAACTAAATTTTAAACTTTATATAATCCTTATAATTTTAGAATCCATATTATGAGTTTCTTAGACATAATGCAAGAACAAATTCATTTTCAGTATTGCACTTTTATCAACTTTTAATAGTGAAACCTCTTTAAATACAATATTTTAAACTTTTTGACTAAATGGGGACATCAAAAATTTAAAATGAAACATCCCAAGCTTCCACGGTACGCTTTCCTTTGAATAATGCAATAGCGTACATTGTACGCAACTTCGAGATTCTAACACACCACAACCAATCAAACTAACCGTTATGAATAGTAATACCTACCTTTTAAAATTTTAGAAATTTTATCTCTCAAAATGGAATTCATTTTTGGATTCGGAGTATCGAATTTAGCCTAAGGTGAAATTTTGGTACTTTTCAGATAACTTTCATATTTTGATGAATAGTGAAAATTACTAAATTTTAATTAAAAACAACTTTTTTAATCAAAATAATTAATAGTGATAAATTATGAATTTGAGTGGTTTTAAAGTATATTTATAATATATTTTTACCATTTAATACAATGTTGGTCATTGTACATAATTTCACATTTAAACCAGACATAAACAAGTGTCAATCTTTTGATAGTTATTATCTCTTAAAAACACGCTTTTTGTTTTAACAACGGGAATTAATTTTAAATTAATTTCTGCCACTTCTGTGTTTTGAATTTGGAAAAATGGATTCCATATTTGGATTCAGGATGTTCAAATTGTGTAAATAGTTAACTTTTATTTTTAGACATTTTGGATAATTACTTCGGTAAATATTTTATTTACCATGGTTAAGGGTAAATCCCGGTAAATAAGGGTTAAAAAATAATATTATAATAATACTAAATTACCCTAAAACGTGTACTAGACTTATTTTTTGATACATGTCCGACCATGGGCATCTTTGGGTCGATTTTGGGACCCCATGGAGCGACTTGTAGGTGATAGGGGAACTTTATTTTAATTAAGTTAAAATGAATACAAAAATGACACAAGCATATATCTTTTAGAAAAACAATTTTTACATTGGGTTATATATGTTTGATTTTCGACTATAAATATTCATTATAAAGATAAAAAGATTTCCTACATAATTATATTTTATTTATAATTTTTAGATATTACATAATTTAATATATTTATGACACAATGATGATGCAGTAATTATCATAATAGTAAAAAATTAAAATAATTGATATTATAAATACACAAATAAATATAATTTGAGACTTTTTATGAATTACACTAATTTTATAAGTTAATATGACATGTTAGGAATGATTTAATTAAAGTTTTTCGAAGTAATCATTCTGTTATGAGTTTCAAAAAAATCAACTATTGAATAGTGTCAAAATTGACATAAAAGAGTTTTTAAAACAAATATTATATTATTAATTGATGTTAAATTCCTAAAAATCTAAGGTTCGGTCAAGAGACTTATATCATGATATTTATATCATTAATGGACCACTTGGGGGTCTCTTGGATTTATATGGTAATTTTAGTAACCATATAATATAAAAATACAAAGAGACATTGTAAAAGTGAAACTAATTAACTTAGAGTTAATACTTAAAGATAAGGTTAATATAGTAACCCAAACCTGTCTAAATTCTATTGGTTGAATGTTTTTCGACCTATCCCCACCTTAACCTTTAAATAATCAACTTTGGAGCAATTAAAAACCGAATATTAATTTATTATAAATTAATATTTCTAGATTTTCCAAAGGTGCCCCTCACCCCTCTTATAAAAGGGAACTCCTCCTTCTCATTTCTTCACACCTTAAAAGCCTTTTGGTTCGGCCAAACTCTTCCCAAATACTCTCCCAACTTCCCTCACTACAACCTAGAGGCCTTAGTTTGATCATAAATCCAACCTAAGGAGCCCTTTTGATCAAATCAAAAGGAAGAACCCGAAGAAGAGGTAATGATTTCACCACCCTTTTCCAAGTTCCTTTCTTCTTCCACTTCTTCTTCCTTTGTTATTACCATTATAAAATAATAACTCCAGTATCATATATATACTGTGATGTTATTATAAATATGGTACAACCATATTCAGTATTATATCCACCCTTTGAATAACATGTCACCATACGTGTAACACCCCGAGCTTCCACGATACACTTCTCATTCAATAATGTAATAGCTTGCATTGTACAAAACTTCGAGTTCTAACACACCGCAACTAATCAAAGTAGCCGTTATGAATAGTAATACCCACTTTTTAAAATTATAGAAATTTATATTTCAAAATGGACTTCATTTTTGTATTCGTAATATCGAAATTATCCTATGTTAAATTTTTTGTAATTTTCTGAGAACTTCCATTTTTTATGAATAGTAAAAAATACTTAAAAACAACTTTTTTAATCAAAATAATTTATAGTGATAAACTATACTATTGAGTTGTTTTAGAGTATAATTAGAATATATTTTTACCATTTTATCCAATGGTGGCCATTAGAATTAATTTCACTTTGAAATTGGACATAAACAATTGTCAATCTTTTGATATAAATTGTTTCTTAAAAACACGCTATTTGTTGTGACAGCGGGAATTAATTATAAAATTAATTAATGCAACTTATTTGTTTGGAATTTTTTAAAATAGAAATCATTTTTGAATTCGGAATATCAATTATAGCTTAGGGTGAAATTTTGGCATTGTTCTGAAAAACTTCAATTTTTGATGAATAGTGAAACCACTAAGTGGTACTTATAAAAACTGATTTTTCGTTTAAATGAAATTTTACCACTTCTGTGTTTTGAATTTCAAAAATCAGACATAAATGGTTGTAATTAAGAAGTAAAATTTGGTTCAATGAGATTAAAATAATTTTTGGTGAATAGTAACTTTTAAGTTCTTAATCGCGATTAGAGGTAATTAGTGTAGTTTAAGGTAAAAATAATGTTTTAATAATATGAGATGATCTTGACACGTGTCCTAAACTCATTGGATGTGTCATTTCCGACCAAGAAAATCCATGGGTCAACTTGGGGACCCCATGAATCCACTTTAGTTGGAAAATGACATAAATACCGTTTATTTAATGTTAAAGTAAAAAAAATGACACAAACATGAAATGTTTTACTAAAACAATTTTTACATGGGGTTATACAAGTCATATTTTTGACTATAAATAGTAATTGGAAATATAAAAATATTTCCTACATTATAGTATTTTTTTTATAATTTTTAGACATTAAATAAATTAAATTATTTATGACATCATGATGATGCAACGATGACCTCATTATTTAATGATTTAAATAAAATGAGAAGATAATGTATAATCCAAGGCTTACACTTGTCCAAAGCCTATTTGATGAGAATATTTCGAACCCTTATCACCTTATCCTTGAATTATACAAGTTTGGGACCTTTAGAATCCGAAAAGCATTGTATAATAGAATAACATTTCATTACTTTCCAAAAGTGCCCCTCCTCTCCACTTATAAAAGGCCCCCACCACTCCCACCTTATTCACACCTTCAAGCCATTTGGCTCGGAAAAACTCTTCCCAAATACTCTCCCAATATCCCTCACTTACTCCTAAAAGCCTCACTTTGGGCATAATTCTTCCCAAGGAAGCCTTTAGCTCAAATCAAAAAGACTTACCCGATTTTGAGGTAATGTCTTCTCTAATGTTGTTTTGTTTTATTTTTCTTCTCCAACCCCATAAACTCTTTTTATTTATTTCTTTTGTAACAACATAAGTATCCTCAATATACTAGGATGTTATTATAAGAAGGATTCGAGCTACACTTACACACACCTACATCTAATGGTTAAAGAACATACGGTTTCTGTGGATGGCGAATTTCTGCCTCACGAAACGATGATTGTTCAACACTCATATAACACCTTCAAAGGTGGCCATTAAGATGTCACTATATTTATATACGATATATAATATGTTTATGTTTTACTTATGCTTCTGTATTTCTCATTTATGGCATACTTTATGATTTCCATTATGGGTAAACGCGATAATTTCATTTTAGGAAGTGCGGGCTACCGCCCCCTCAAAGTGATTTGAATCATTAATGCCATATGTGGGATGTATAAAGGATGGAGTAAATGGTATTATACACTATATTATAATGGAATTATATTATACATTTATATCATTATGATTTCATTCCATTAAATACAAAATAGAAATGAAAGTAGTGTTCATGCGTACGTACGGCTTACCGTCTCCATGAATGGTGCATTTCATTTCTTACCTCTAAATGTTACGTAATATTATAAATGAATGTATATACTGGATATATATGATATATATGACATCTAAATCATGAATATAATTCTGTAGATAATGGATATTCTACCACATAAAAAACTTGTAATTATAAGAAGTTTATTGTTGACTCAAGTACCAAAGATCGACAAAACGACCGTTATTAACTTAAAAAATTACATAATGTTCATATCATTGTAATAAGTGATATAAAAAGGATATTGAAATTGAAAATGGTTTTTAATAAGGTATATATTAACTCTAGTTTATTATTCAAGAGGTTAAAGAACGGTTGAGTCAAGTCAGACACGAGTTAAGGGAACTTCTTAACCCAATTTCTATTCTTTGGGTTAATCTCCTACTTTCAAATTATGTCATGATATTATTATGTCCTATCTTGTATTTTTACATTATTTATGTGTAATTATAGTCAATACACATTATAGATGTACTTTATTTAAAAAAAATGATCTTTTTAAGGACTTCGTCTCAATCTCCTTTCATTGAGGCATATTTGGTTTTATACACAACTTTCTTTTATACGGTGTATAAACCCCTTTGACTTTTACGTTTATTCAAAAGGAATCTTTTTTATACGAATCGTTTTGCTAAACGACAAAAGGGAATGTTTTTCTTTCCGTACTTATGTGGCGACAACGACTTCTCCGCCGCCGTGACCATTATTTGAGTTTCGGCTTCCTCTACAAGCCATCATTTTTTTAATGAAAAATAAATACAAAGTTTTAACTTTCTTTTATTTTGGTATTGAAAATGGTTTTGAAAGAGTTTTTATTATATCAATGTGTTGTATTGATATCTTGTGATTGAAATGTGGAAATGTTATGTTTCCTTTATGCATGTTTTATGTGATACGATTATGTTATGGTTTATGATATGTTTAAACCTATTCATATGAGGAATGTATTGGACTTAATAAGTGACGGGTGGAGCCCGCTATAGCTCCTCGATGTATCGGTAGGTCTCATGAGACAACTAGACGTGGAATTGGCCGAGGCCCTTTCCCAATTTGATTTATGGTTTTGGCCGAGGCCTTAATCATTTTAGACGTCTTGGCCGAGGCCTTGACAAAATGTTTCAGAATGTATGGAATTATACATTCCCTCATTATGAAAGTGGTTATTGATATTGCATGTGATTATTCGACTAGTAGAATATCCATGTGAAGAAGTAAATGGCATTATCTCATTTTACTTTTGCCATATTATGTTGATGTTCAAGTTTAAAAGGCTTTTTTTTAGTCATACATTGCCTTAAATGTTTATGTTTATTTATGAAAGCTTCTGCAATATTGTTATCCTTACTGAGCATCTGAGCTCACTCCTTTCAATGTTTTAATATTTTCCAGGATGTGAAGAAGTATTTTATGAATGACCTGCAGGGATAGTCAGAAGAGGATATGAGTGTGGTATATGGAGACTTTGTTATTGTATTTTTTTACTTTATGATGTAATGTAACGTTTATGAATGTATCTAGTGTTTCAAAGTCTACTAAACTAATCGGTCTTTCGAGACTTGATCTTTTGTGATCATGCCAATGTTACGAAGTAATGCACCGACTCTGGGTAGCTGGGGTCGGGGCGTTACAGTTGGTATCAGAGGCAGTTTAGTACTAACCTTGGAAGCTAGATTTAGATAAACTCTGATTAGAGCACATAGACCAAAGATAGTATTTGAGGATTAGTATAGAAGAGCTTCTTATAATTTTGGTATTATAGAGATGTTGTGAGTTTTATGAGAAATACATCCTTGTCTGGATACGAGCAGGTAGAGGCGGCTCTGGCACAGATGTACCTAGGGGTAAAACTCGAAAACACCTCTTTGAGCTAGACTCAAACGGGAACTGGTGCACGACAACGGGCCTTGCTGCACTCTTGGTTACGACACTCCCGGGGGATTTGCTCAGGATAATTCTCATTTTCTTTACAAACCATTATGTAGGGTTTATGAGTATATAATTCCTCAAAGAAAACATTCTTATGATTATGGATTATATCCATAAACCATTCAATTTACATTAAGTATTTTAAAAGTTTGAAATTATTCATTGTAATTCATACACTAACCTAGTTTATGCCATTGTATAGAAATGGCGCCCAGTAGAAGGAATGTGAACTCCAGCAATACGTATGATCCAAAGAGTAAGAAGGATCGTATCTTTCATGGTATTAAGCCCACATTTAGAAGGGAAATATTCTCCCATGTGTTATCAACATATGAAGAAATAGTATCATGTGTTAATAAGATAAGTAGAGAATTCTCTGAGTCTTGTGGATTTGAAGGGATGAAAGAGAAGAAAAGGATGGAAGAGAGAATAATAGATAAAGGGACGAGGGAAAAGAAGAATTTTCCAATATTTGATAACTGTGGGAAGAAACACCTTGGAATTTTCCTGAAGGGAATGGGAGTTTGTTATAAGTGTGGAGAAAAGGGACACCAAGAGCGTGACTGCAAGGGTAAGAAAAAGGTTTCAAATGTACAATGCTTCATCTGCAAGGAGTGGGGACACTACGCAAACCAATGTTCAAATCATCAGAGTACGCCCCAAATGATGTTATTGGATAATAATCAAGTTATGATACTACCACAGATAAGGAGGAATGATTAGAGTTCTTATGTTGTTATTAAAGAACTTTGTAATTTGAGTGTTGTATCAATGATGTATTGGTTATAATAATTATGGAGTATATAAGGATTGTACTGCAGTACTATTTCATCTAGGACTTGAGATTGTGTGGAACCAAGAAAAGTGACTCCACGGTAGGTTAAATTTTTGGAAAATATATGGTTGAGAGAAAGATAAACCATAATATGGTTCTGATACCGAGATAGTGATTTTGGAATAAGACATGATTGATTCGGATAAATTATGTTGGGTATTCTTAACATCCTTGAAACTGATTAATGATTTGTATACATTTTTGGATAGAAGTAGTATATCTAGTTTTCTATAAGGAATAAGGGATCATGAATGTAATCAATAAGGATTTATGGTAATTCAGTATGTTGCGGTGTTTTAAAAGAATACATGATGAAGGTGTTCACATGTTGTTACACAGAAAAAAAAGGAGCTTCATTATGTTTACCTTCCCCATAAAATCTGGACTGTGAGTTGGACAGAAGTATTTTGGATAACTATAAAGGTTGGAATGGATTATATTTTACATTGGATACTATTGTTAAGGTTATTATTGGATATTTATAAAAAGGACAACACACAGACCGAGTGACAACTCATCGCGTCGGACAAAGCTGTGGGAATCGAACTCACAACCATAGTGTGATTGGGATTAATCGCCTACCACTGGACTACGTGAAGTCCCTGGTTATTACAAAATAGTTTTTCTAATCTAAATGGTATGTGTTAATATTTGGAACCTTATACAATTAGGATAAATAGAATATTTTTGAGTTCTATTACCTTTTAGAGTGAAAGATGGGTTTTTGGTAAAAATTTATTAAAGAATGAAAGTCTACATGAAAAGTATGTATATTCCCTTATGTTCTTAGTAAATCTCCTAAATAAATTCTTTAACTTTATAAAAGGTAACTTAAAACAAAAACGTTTCCGGTTAACTTTTCCAATTGGGGATTCAATGATCGTTTAACCACTCACAAGTTTGTGATTTTCTTATTGTTAACTTTCTCCTAATCCGGTTTTCTACAACTCTCCATCAGACCTTGATGGTTTGTTTTTCTTCCATATCCATATTTTCATAGGATCCTAGTATGGGCTAACTCGGGTGACCTTTGTACTTATCTTTCTTTCTTTTAAAGTTATATTTTTTTTAACCTTATTTCCGATGTGGGTTTTCTACAAAGGTATTTTCTATTTTCAACCTTTTATTTTCCAAGAAAAATTTCAAATTGCGAGGACGCAATTTATTGAAGGAGGGGAGAATGTAACACCCCAAGCTTCCACGATACACTTCTCATTCAATAATGTAATAGCTTGTATTGTACGAAACTTCGAGTTCTAACACACCGCGACTAATCAAAGTAGCCGTTATGAATAGTAATACCCACTTTTTAAATTTATAGAAATTTATATTTCAAAATGGACTTCATTTTTGTATTCTTAATATCGAAATTATCCTATGTTAAATTTTTTGTAATTTTCTGAGAACTTCCATTTTTTATGAATAGTGAAAAATACTTAAAAACAACTTTTTTAATCAAAATAATTTATAGTGATAAACTATACTATTGAGTTGTTTTATAGTATAATTAGAATATATTTTTACCATTTTATCCAATGGTGGTCATTAGAATTAATTTCACTTTGAAATTGGACATAAACAATTGTCAATCTTTTGATATAAATTGTTTCTTAAAAACACGCTATTTGTTGTGACAGCGGGAATTAATTATAAAATTAATTAATGCAACTTATATGTTTGGAATTTTGTAAAATAGAAATAATTTTTGAATTCGGAATATCAATTATAGCTTAGGGTGAAATTTTGGCATTGTTCTGAAAAACTTCAATTTTTGATGAATAGTGAAACCACTAAGTGGTACTTATAAAAACTGATTTTTCGTTTAAATGAAATTTTACCACTTCTGTGTTTTGAATTTCAAAAATCATACATACATGGTTTTCATTAAGAATTAAAATTTGGTTCAATGAGATTAAAATAATTTTTGGTGAATAGTAACTTTTAAGTTCTTAATCGCGATTAGAGGTAATTAGTGTAGTTTAAGGTAAAAATAATGTTTTAATAATATGATATGATCTTGAAACATGTCCTAACCTCATTGGATGTGTCATGGCCGAACAATAAAATCCATGGGTCAACTTGGGGACCCCATGAAGCCACTTTAGTTGGAAAATGACATAAATACCTTTTATTTAATGTTAAAGTAAAAAAAATGACACAAACATGAAATGTTTTACTAAAACAATTTTTACATGGGGTTATACAAGTCATATTTTTTACTATAAATAGTAATTGGAAAGATAAAAATATTTCCTACATTATAGTATTTTTTTTATAATTTTTAGACATTAAATAAATTAAATTATTTATGACATCATGATAATGCAGCAATGACCTCATTATTTAACGATTTAAATAAAATGAGAAGATAATATAAAATCCAAGGCTTAAACTTGTCCAAAGCCTATTGGATGAGAATATTTCGAACCCTTATCACCTTATCCTTGAATTATACAAGTGTGGGACCTTTATAATCCGAAAATCATTGTATAATAGAATAACATTTCATTACTTTCCAAAAGTGCCCCTCCTCTCCACTTATAAAAGGCCCCCACCACTCCCACCTTATTCACACCTTCAAGCCATTTGTCTCGGACAACCTCTTCCCAAATACTCCCCCAACATCCCTCACTTACTCCTAGAAGCCTCACTTTGGGCATAATTCTTCCCAAGGAAGCCTTTGGCTCAAATCAAAAAGACTTACCCGATTTTGAGGTAATGTCTTCTCTAATGTTGTTTTGTTTTATTTTTCTTCTCCAACCCCATAAACTCTTTTTATTAATTTCTTTTGTAACAACATCAGTATCCTCAATATACTAGGATGTTATTATAAGAATTATTCGAGCTACACTTACACACACCTACATCTAATGGTTAAAGAACATACGGTTTCTGTGGATGGCGAATTTCTACCTCACGAAACGATGATTGTTCAAAACTCATATAACACCTTCAAAGGTGGCCATTAAGATGTCACTATATTTATATATGATATATAATATGTTTATGTTTTACTTATGCTTCTGTATTTCTCATTTATGGCATACTTTATGATTTCCATTATGGGTAAACGCGATAATTTCATTTTAGGAAGTGCGGACTACTGCCCCCTCAAAGTGATTTGAATCGTTAATGCCATATGTGGGATGTATAAAGGATGGATTAAATGGTATTATACACTATATTATACTGGAATTATATTATATATTTATATCATTATGATTTCATTCCATTAAATACGAAATAGAAATGAAATTAGCGTTCATGCGTACGTACGGCTTACCGTCTCCATGAACGGTGCATTTCATTTCTTACCTCTAAATGTTACGTAATATTATAAATGAATGTATATACTGGATATATATGATATATATGACATCTAAATAATGAATATAATTCTGGAGATAATGGATATTCTACCACATAAACAACTTGTAATTATAAGAAGTTTATTGTTGACTCAAGTACCAAAGATCGACAAAACGACCGTTATTAACTTAAAAAATTACATAATGTTCATATCATTGTAATAAGTGATATAAAAAGGATATTGAAATTGAAAATGGTTCTTAATAAGGTATATATTAACTCTAGTTTATTATTTAGGAGGTTAAAGAACGGTTGAGTCAAGTCAGACACGAGGTAAGGGAACTTCTTAACCCAATTTCTATTCTTTGGGTTAATCTCCTACTTTCAAATTATGTCATGATATTATTATGTACTATCTTGTATTTTTACATTATTTATGTGTAATTATAGTGAATACACATTATAGATGTACTTTATTTAAAAAAATAATCTTTTTAAGGACTTCGTCTCAATCCCCTTTCATTGAGGCATATTTGGTTTTATACACAACTTTCTTTTATACGGTGTATAAACCCCTTTGACTTTTACGTTTATTCAAAAGGAATCTTTTTTATACGAAGTGTTTTGATAAACAAAAAAAGGGAATGTTTTTCTTTCCGTACTTATGCGGCGACAACGACTTCTCCGCCGCCGTGACCATTATTTGAGTTTCAGCTTCCTCTACAAGCCATCATTTTTTTTAATGAAAAATAAATACAAAGTTTTAACTTTCTTTTATTTTGGTATTGAAAATTGTTTTGAAAGCATTTTTATTATATCAATGTGTTGTATTGATATCTTATGATTGAAATGTGGAAATGTTATGTTTCCTTTATGCATGTTTTATGTGATACGATTATGTTATGGTTTATGATATGTTTAAACCTATTTATATGAGGAATGTATTGGACTTAATAAGTGATGGGTGGAGCCCGCTATAGCTCCTCGATGTATCGGTAGGTCTCATGAGACAACTAGACGTGGAATCCGCCGAGGCCCTTTCCCAATTTGATTTATGGTTTTGGCCGAGGCCTTAATCATTTTAGACGTCTTGGCCGAGGCCTTGACAAAATGTTTCAGAATGTCTGGAATTATACATTCCCTCATTATGAAAGTGGTTATTGATATTGCATGTGATTATTCGACCAGTAGAATATCCATGTGAAGAAGTAAATGGCATTATCTCATTTTACTTTTTCCATATTATGTTGATGTTCAAGTTTAAAAGGCTTTTTTTTAGTCATACATTGCCTTAAATGTTTATGTTTATTTATGAAAGCTTCCGCAATATTGTTATCCTTACTGAGCATCTGAGCTCACCCCTTTCAATGTTTTAATATTTTCCAGGATGTGAAGAAGTATTTTATGAATGACCTGCAAGGATAGTCAGAAGAGGATATGAGTGTGTTTTATGGAGACTTTGTTATTGTAGTTTTTTACTTTATGATGTAATGTAACGTTTATGAATGTATCTAGTGTTTCCAAGGCTACTAAACTAATCGGTCTTTCGAGACTTGATCTTTTGTGATCATGCCAATGTTACGAAGTAATGCACCGACTCTGGGTAGCTGGGGTCGGGGCGTTACAATACGTGCGTACGTACGGCTTACCGTCTCCACGTCGTGGTGTAATTGTTATTCAATATATTATTATTTGGATGGGTATAATAATGATGTGTAACTCATGTAAATAATAAATATAACATTATAATGATTCTGTATATATGATATACTATCCAATTATATATTATTTTAATATCAAAAGAATGATATTGTCGCTCGTGCGTACGTACGGACTACCGTCTCCACGAACGCGATGAGATTAATTCTCCATCATATCCATTCAAGTATAATTATCATTTGATGATTTAAAAATAATGTTTAAGGACTTGATATCATTCTGAATATGAAAAAGATACAACCTAACCATTACAAACATGGCTTACGTAACAAAACATATAAAAGAAAATGAGTAAGTTAACACCCGAAACGACGATAATACTAAGATATTATTAACAAAGAAATGTTAAAAGATCATATATGTTATCATATTAATATATAGGATTCTTGTATAATTTAATAACAATTATTTCACCATTATACAGGAGTTTAACCTACCCCAACCACAGAAAAGTACAAGGTAAGGGTTTATTTCACAATCTCTTCATTATCCGAGGTTATTTATACGTAATAATCTACTGGGATTTCTTTATCATCCACATCCATGTTTCTTCGAAATTTATTTCAAAACATTTTTACTATTTACAAAGAATATGGGTTAAAGTCATTTATACCCTTATGTGTTTTTAAATAAATCTTTCCATCGTTTTCCAAACAAGTCAATTTTAACCTTTCGAAAAAATTTCGGTAAGAATGTTTTTTTAACTTATACGGTGGGTGCGGCTATTTACCGCCGTTATAAAATTGTCAAAGCTTAACTTACATGCTTATAAGAATATTTTCAAAGTAAATGTTTTATTTTATAATTATGTTACTTTTAAATGATTTCAAAATGAATATTTTAATAATTTTTGAAAGGTAATCTTTATCAAGATCATAATTTTAAATGTTTTAAAGATTTATCTTTCTAAATATTTTTAATTAATGTCCATGTTTTCAAAATGATTTTAAGGATTTCTTTATATGGACATGAAGGTTTTGAAATGATATTTCTTTTCAAAAGTTTCAAAGTGGTATGGGACACTTTGATTCAAAAATCTCTTTTAAATTACTTCCTTTATAAATGTGTGACTTTTTAATGATTTCGAGAAAAGAGATATTTCTCTCAAATAGTTTTGATTTCATCTATGTCAACATCCTTTGATGGATTTTAAGCTTATTTGAAGTTGATTTATTATGATACAAAACTTTTTTATTGTATTTAAGGTTTTGTGATATGTTTTACTGTGGATGTGTTATTTTTATACCATTCATGGTTTATGGATAAAGTATTGACATTTCGTATGCTAGTTTTAATACGAATGTTTATGTTATGTTTAAACCTTTTCATATGGGAATGCATTGGACTTAGTAAGTGACGGGTGGAGCCCGCTATAGCTCCTCGATGCATCGGTAGGTCTCATGAGACAAACTAGTGTCTTGGCACAAGGCCTTGGCAAAATTTTATTTGTAGTCTTGGCACGAGGCCTTGGCTATGTGGTTATGATAGTCTGGAATTATACATTCCATCATTATGAAAGTGGTTATTGATATTTCATGTGATTATTCGATTAGTAGAATTTCCATGTGAATAAGTAAATGGCATTATTTCATTTTACTTTTTCCAATACTATGTTGAAGTTCAAGTTTAAAAGGATTTTGTTTTAGTTATACATTGCCTTAAATGTTTATGCTTATTTTTGAAAGTTTTCGCTATATTGTTATCCTTACTGGGCATTTGAGCTCACCCCTTTTCTATGTTTTATTTTTCCCAGGATGTGAAGAAGTAAATTGTGAATTACCTTCAGGTATATTATGAGGGGATAATAGTGTGGATTATGGAGACAATATGTTGTTGTATTAGTTTTTCACTTTATGATGTAATGTAAGACTTATGAATATATCCAGTGTTTCCAAGGCTACTAAACCAATCGGTCTTTCGAGATTTGATCTTTCTTGTGATCATGCCAATGTTATGTAATAATGCACCGACTCTGGGTAACTAGGGTCAGGGCGTTACAGTTGGTATCAGAGGAAGTTTAGTACAAACCTTGAACGCTATATTTAGATAAACTCTGATTAGAGCACGTAGACCTAAGATGAACTTTGAGGATTAGTATAGAAGAACTTCCTAAAATTTGGTATTATAGAGATTTTTTGAGTTTTTCGAGCAATACATCCCTGTCTGGATACGAGCAGGTAGAGGCGGCTCTGGCACAGATGTACCTAGGGGTAAAACCCAAAAACACCGCTTTGAGCTAGACTCGAACGGGAACGGGTGCACGACAACGGGCCATGCTACACTCTTGGTTACGACACTCCTGGGGGATATGCTTTGGATAATTCTCATCTTCTTTACAAACAATTATGAAGGGTTTATGAGTATATACTTCCTCAAAGGAGGCATTTTTATGATTATGGATTATATCCATAAACTATTTAATTTATGTTATGTGCTTTACAAGTTTGGGATTAGGTATTGTTATTCATAAACTAATATAGTGTATTCCATTGTTTAGAAATGGATTTCAGTAGAAGGAATGAGAACTCCAGCAATGCACATGATACAAAGAGAAAGAAAGATCATATATTTCATGGTCTTAAGCCATAATTTATAAGAGAAATAGTCTCGCATGTATTATCATCATATGAAGAAATAATATCATGTGTTGATAAGATAAGTAAAGAGTTTACTGAGTCCTATGGCTTTGAAGGGAAGCAAGAGAAGAAAAGGATGGAAGAGAGAAAGATGGATAAAGGGAAGAGGGAAAAGAAGAATTTTCCCATATGTGATAACTGTGGAAAGAAACACCCTGGAACTTTCCTGAAATGAATGGGAGTTTGTTATAAGTTTGGAAGAAAAGGGCACAAAGTACGTGACTGTAAGGGTAAGAAAATGGTTTCAAATGTACAATGCTTCATTTGCAAGGAGTTTGGACACTATGCAAGCCTATGTCTCAGTCATCAGACTATGCCGCAAATGATGATATTGGATAATAATCAAGTTATGATACTACCATAGATGAAGAGAAATGATTAGAGTTCTTATGTTGATTATGTCATTTGAGTGTTGTATCAACAATGTACTTGTTATAATAATTATGGAGTATATAAGGATTGTACTGCAGTACTATTTCATTATGGACTTGAGATTGTGTGGAACAAAGAAAAGTGACTCAATAGCAGGTTAAATTTTTGGAAAATATATGGTTGAGAGAAAGATAAACCATAATATGGTTCTGATACCAAGGTAGTGATTTTAGAATAATACATGATTGTTTTGGATAAATTATATTGGATATTCTTGACTACCTTGAAACTGATTAATGATTTGTATATTCCATCATTTTTGGGGTTTACAACATTTTTGGATTGAAGGAGTATATCTATTATTCTATAAGGAATAAGGGATCATGAATGTAATCAATAAGGTTTTATGATAATTCAGGATGTTGCAGTGTTTTAAAATAATACATGATGAAGGTGATCACATGTTATTACGCGGAAAAAAAAGGATCTTCATTGTGTTTACCTTCCTTATAAATTTTGGACTAAAGTATTTTGGATAGTTCTAGTTTGGATTACTTTGGATAGCCATAAAAGGACAACCCGGAGGTCGGGCGGAAACTCGTCGCGTCCGGCAAGGCCGCGAGACTTGAACCCACAACCAAAGGGCGACAAGGGTGTATCACCTACCACTGACCCACGTGATGTCCGGGATTAAATAATGTAGTTTTTTTTAAAAAGATCTGGTAGATGAATTATAAATTTGGAACCCTATACGAATAGGATAAATAGAATATATTTTTTTCGTTCTATTATCTTTTAGAGTGAAATATGAGTTTGTGGTAGAAATTAGTTAAAGGATGGAACTCAACTTGTCAAGAATATATTTTTCTTCTTCTCTTATTCTATGAAGAAATTAATTCTTATAATTTATTTAAGGAATCCTAAAACCAAAAATGTGTTATCCTAATACCCTATGTTTTTTTGAACCGATGGTATTTCAAATCATCATAGATTGATGAATTTAAGGACCTCAATTTTACACTTGTTTGTGATTGATGACCTCAATCACTACCTATAAATATTTACATTTTTCCTCCAATTATATGTCTCTAATTGCCACCAATGTTCTCCTAATAGAGATCATAATTTGGTGGTGACCCTTTCATTTCTCTTTTCCTCATATTAAGACTAAATTTTAGTAACCTAATTTCCGATGTGGGTTTTCCCACAAAGATATTTTCTATTTTCAGCCTTTTATTTTCAAAGAAAAATTTCAAATTGCAAGGACGCAATTTATTGAAGGAGGGGAGAATGTAACACCCCAAGATTTCATAGTGTGTTATTTCTTCAAAATAATTCAATAACTTACACTACACGCAACACTGAGTTCAATCGCACCATGACGTACAAAAAATCCATTCAAAAGAGGTTATGAATAGTATTAACTAAATTTTAAACTTTATATAATCCTTATAATTTTAGAATCCATATTATGAGTTTCTTAGACATAATACAAGAACAAATTCATTTTCAGTATTGCACTTTTATCAACTTTTAATAGTGAAACCTCTTTAAATACAATATTTTAAACTTTTTGACTAAATGGGGACATCAAAAATTTAAAATGAAACATCCCAAGCTTCCACGGTACGCTTTCCTTTGAATAATGCAATGGCGTACATTGTACGCAACTTCGAGATTCTAACACACCACAACCAATCAAACTAACCGTTATGAATAGTAATACCTACCTTTTAAAATTTTAGAAATTTTATCTCTCAAAATGGAATTCATTTTTGGATTCTTAGAATCTAATTTATCCTAAGGTGAAATTTTGGTAATTTTCGGATAACTTTCATATTTTGATGAATAGTGAAAATTACTAAATTTTAATTAAAAACAACTTTTTTAATCAAAATAATTAATAGTGATAAATTATGAATTTGAGTGGTTTTAAAGTATATTTATAATATATTTTTACCATTTAATACAATGTTGGTCATTGTACATAATTTCACATTTAAACCATACATAAACAAGTATCAATCTTTTGATAGTTATTATATCTTAAAAACACGCTTTTTGTTTTAACAACGGGAATTAATTTTAAATTAATTTCTTCCACTTCTGTGTTTTGAATTTGGAAAAATGGATTCCATATTTGGATTCAGGATTTTCAAATTTTTTAAATAGTTAACTTTTATTTTTAGACATTTTGGATAATTACTTCGGTAAATATTTTATTTACCATGGTTAAGGGTAAATCCGGTAAATGAGAGTTAAAAAATAATATTATAATAATACTAAATTACCCTAAAACGTGTACTAGACTTATTGGTTGATACATGTCCGACCATGGGCATCTTTGGGTCGATTTTGGGACCCCATGGAGCCACTTGTAGGTGATAGGGACACATTATTTTAATTAAGTTAAAATGAATACAAAAATGACACAAGCATATATCTTTTAGCAAAACAATTTTTACATTGTGTTATATATGTTTTATTTTCTACTATAAATATTAATTAGAAAGCTAAAAAGATTTTCTACATAATGATATTTTATTTATAATTTTTAGAGATTACATAATTTAATTTATTTATGACACAACGATGATGCAGTAATTACCATAATAGTAAAAAATTAAAATAATTGATATTATAAATACACAAATAAATATAATTTGAGACTTTTTATGAATTACACTAATTTTATAAGTTAATATGACATGTTAGGAATGATTTAATTAAATTTTTTCGAAGTAATCATTCTGTTATGAGTTTCAAAAAAATCAACTATTGAATAGTGTCAAAATTGACATAAAAGAGTTTTTAAAACAAATATTATATTATTAATTGATGTTAAATTCCTAAAAATCTAAGGTTCGGTCAAGAGACTTATATCATGATAGTTATATCATTAATGGACCACTTTGGGGTCTCTTGGATTTATATGGTAATTTTAGTAACCATATAATATAAAAATACAAAGAGACATTGTAAAAGTGAAACTAATTAACTTAGAGTTAATACTTAAAGATAAGGTTAATATAGTAACCCAAACCTGTCTAAATTCTATTGGTTGAATGGTTTTCGACCTATCCCCACCTTAACCTTTAAATAATAAACTTTGGAGCCATTAAAAACCGAATATTAATTTATTATAAATTAATATTTCTAGATTTTCCAAAGGTGCCCCTCACCCCTCTTATAAAAGGGAACTCCTCCTCATTTCTTCACACCTTCAAAGCCTTTTGGTTCGGCCAAACTCTTCCCAAATACTCTCCCAACTTCCCTCACTACAACCTAGAGGCCTTAGTTTGATCAGAAAGCCAACCTAAGGAGCCCTTTTGATCAAATCAAAAGGAAGAACCCGAAGAAGAGGTAATGATTTCACCACCCTTTTCCAAGTTCCTTTCTTCTTCCACTTCTTCTTCCTTTGTTATTACCATTCTAAAATAATAACTCCAGTATCATATATATACTGTGATGTTATTATAAATATGGTACAACCATATTCAGTATTATATCCACCCTTTGAATAACATGTCACCATACGTGCGTACGTACGGCTTACCGTCTCCACGTCGTGGTGTAATTGTTATTCAATATATTATTATTTGGATGGGTATAATAATGATGTGTAACTCATGTAAATAATAAATATAACATTATAATGATTCTGTATATATGATATACTATCCAATTATATATTATTTTAATATCAAAAGAATGATATTGTCGCTCGTGCGTACGTACGGACTACCGTCTCCACGAACGCGATGAGATTCATTCTCCATCATATCCATTCAAGTATAATTATCATTTGATGATTTAAAAATAATGTTTAAGGACTTGATATCATTCTGAATATGAAAAAGATACAACCTAACCATTACAAACATGGATTACGTAACAAAACATATAAAAGAAAATGAGTAAGTTAACACCCGAAACGACGATAATACTAAGATATTATTAAAAAAGAAATGTTAAAAGATCATATATGTTATCATATTAATATATACGATTCTTGTATAATTTAATAACAATTATTTCACCATTATACAGGGGTTTAACCTACCCCAACCATGGAAAAGTACAAGGTAAGGGTTTATTTCACAATCTCTTCATTATCTGAGGTTGTTTATACGTAATAATCTACTGGGATTTCTTTATCATCCACATCCATGTTTCTTCGAAATGTATTTCAAAACTTTTTTACTATTTAAAAATAATATGGGTTAAAGTCATTTATACCCTTATGTGTTTTTAAATAAATCTTTCCATCGTTTTCCAAACAAGTCACTTTTAACCTTTAGAAAAAATTTCGGTAAGAATGTTTTTTTTAACTTATACGGCGGGTGCGGCTATTTACCGCCGTTATAAAATTGTCAAAGCTTCCCTTACAAGATTATAAGAATATTTTCAAAGTAAATGTTTTATTTTATAATTATGTGACTTTTAAATTATTTCAAAATGAATATTTTAATAATTTTTGAAAGGTACTCTTTATCAAGATCATAATTTTAAATGTTTTAAAGATTTATCTTTCTAAATATTTTTAATTAATGTCCATGTTTTCAAAATGATTTTAAGGATTTATTTATATGGACATGAAGGTTTTGAAATGATATTTCTTTTCAAAAGTTTCAAAGTGGTATGGGACACTTTGATTCAAAAATATCTTTTAAATTACTTCCTTTATAAATGTGTGACTTTTCAATGATTTCGAGAAAAGAGAAATTTCTCTCAAATAGTTTTGATTTCATCTATGTTAACATCCTTTGATGGATTTTAAGCTTATTTGAAGTTGATTTATTATGATACAAAACTTTTTTATTGTATTTAAGGTTTTTTGATATTTTTTACTGTGGATGTGTTATTTTTATACCATTCATGGTTTATGGATAAAGTATTGACATTTCGTATGCTAGTTTTAATACGAATGTTTATGTTATGTTTAAACCTTTTCATATGGGAATGCATTGGAATTAGTAAGTGACAGGTGGAGCCCGCTATAGCTCCTCGATGCATCGATAGGTCTCATGAGACAAACTAGTGTCTTGGCACAAGGCCTTGGCAAAATTTTATTTGTAGTCTTGGCACGAGGCCTTGGCTATGTGGTTATGATAGTCTGGCATTATGCATTCCATCATTATGAAAGTGGTTATTGATATTTCATGTGATTATTCGATTAGTAGAATATCCATGTGAATAAGTAAATGGCATTATTTCATTTTACTTTTTCCAATACTATGTTGAAGTTCAAGTTTAAAAGGATTTTGTTTTAGTTATACATTGCCTTAAATGTTTATGCTTATTTTTGAAAGTTTTCGCTATATTGTTATCCTTACTGGGAATTTGAGCTCACCCCTTTTCTATGTTTTATTTTTCCCAGGATGTGAAGAAGTAAATTACGAATGACCTTCAGGGATATTATGAGGGGATAATAGTGTGGATTATGGAGACAATATGTTGTTGTAGTATTTTTTCACTTTATGATGTAATGTAAGACTTATGAATATATCTAGTGTTTCCAAGGCTACTAAACCAATCGGTCTTTCGAGATTTGATCTTTCTTATGATCATTCCAATGTTATGTAATAATGCACCGACTCTGGGTAACTAGGGTCGGGTCGTTACATCTATTATTACAATACATCTATTTTCTCAAATTATCAAATACAGTACCCATTACATTCAGTTACTAAAAAATTATGTTTATTGATTTCATTTGAACATGTTATTACATAGTGAATGAATTTTTAGGTACAATTTTCTGGTATTAGTTTTTTTTATGATCACATTTTCAAGTACACACTAAATTCATTTTTCTCTGGTGGTGAATTTTTTCTTGTTCAGGTTTATATGTTAACAATCTTGAATATCCTGATTGTGTTGTTCCCCTTATCATAATGAAATTCCAAAGATTTCACGCATGGATTTCAAACTCTAATAAAATTACAAGGAAGTTAGATTACAAATAAAATTAACAAGGTTGTAAAAGAAACTTGATACTCATATAGGTTTTTCAAAAAAATATTAATGATATACTTCAAATATATATATGGATTTTCCTTCATGGTTTTACTTCCATTTTTTATTTATTCATTTATTCATCTATTTTTAGTTAAAATAATAATGAAATAAAAAATTATCATTAGTATATTCTCTTACTAAGTTTTTTTCTTATATCTTACCTTCAACCATTTTCTCATCTATCGAACATATAACATCAGATAGGTATAAAATATCAAATGGTAATTTCCACAGCTTTTCAAATTATGAAGGTACGAACTCTCACGAATTTCATTACAATACCCTAATATTTTCAATTATCACACACATAAGATATTGAATTTTATTATCAATATATAATTTTATTTTATTATTTTCATATTTGTATTTTTATTGAGCTAAAAACTATTATATTTTTCACTATTATAATTAAATCTATATTTTTTCCAAATACTTTTTATGACTTAAATATTTGATATTTTTTCATCCACTGAATGTACAGGTATTACATCATTATGTTACAAATGTGTCCTCATATTATTTTTTAAATACATATGTTTCTCCTTATACTCCATTTATTTTCTATCACTTTTTTAAATATTTTTACACTAATATTTACTTTGTTGAATATTATTCCAACATCACGTTCTCAGATTCGTCTACGACATATTCATTGACTTTATTTGTTCCTCTATCCATATACGGTAAATTATTCTTCATACCTTCTCTACTTTATCTATGTTCTTAAATTATTAGTATTTATCTTTGCATAAGAAATGTTCTCTTAGTATTACAATACATCTAAATTTCTAAATTATGAATTATAGCATTCATTTCGTTCTCTCTCCACATCCTCCTTAGCATCTGCCTTTAGCTCCCTCACCTCCGGCTAAGCCTCTACCTCCGACTTTGCCTCCAACAACCTCGCCCCAAACTTAGCCTCCCCTTGCGTCAGTCGTAGCACCCACCTCCACCTTAGAATCCACCTTAACCTTTGCCTCTAGCTCCCTCTCCCTCATTGAGTCCCCTCATCACATATCTAGATCCATATACTATAGATTCATCGATGGTATATGTTCTTCTATCCACATACGGTAAATTATTCTCCATACCTTCTCTACTTTATCTTTGTTCTTAAATTTTTAGTATTTCTATTTGATTAAGAAGTGTTCTTATGCTATTACAATACATCTAAGTTTTCAAATTATCAATTACAGTAACCATTCCATTCTATCAGTAAACAATTATGTTTATTTATTTCATTTGAATATGTTATTACATTATGGGGGGATTTCTTTGAGTTTTAATTCAATGGATTCCCATGATTCCTTTATTCTTTGTTTTTGGTTTCATTTCAAATTCATTCTGTTTTTTTCTTTTGTTATTTAATATTTTTATGAGTACTATAATTTTTGTGACTACCATAATTTTTATGACATAAAATTCATCTAGTTATAGTTTTTATGAATTCTACAATTTTTCTTGATATTCAGTGCATTCATTTTTTATGACTGGTACGCTTTTCTGCATTTTTAGGTGTATAATGAATTCATTTTAATGAACGCATTTCCAAGCACACGATGAATGTGTTTTAAGGTATTAATATTTTTTATGAATTCATTTTAAAGTACACATTGAATGCATTTTTCTGGTGGTAAATTTCTTCTGCTATTACAATAAATCTATTTTCTCAAATTATCAAATATAGTATCCATTCCATTCATTCAATTGATAATTATGTTTATTTATTTCATTTGAACATGTTATTACTCAATTAATTCATTTTTAGGTACAATTTTTAGGTATTATTTTTTTTATGACCGTATTTTCTAGTACACGTTGAATTCTCTAGCATTAAATTTTGTTATGTTCAGATTTATCTGTTAAAAATATTGAATATCCTAATTATGTTGTACCCCTTATCATAATTCAATTCCAAAGATTTCATACATAGATTTAAAACTCCAATAAAATTCCAAGGAATCTAGATTACAAATAAAACTAACAGGGTTGCAAAAGAAACAAGTTACTCATATAGGTTTTTCAAAAAAAATAATCATATACTTCAAATTCATATGGTTTTTCCTTTATGGTTTTACTTCCATTTTTTTATTTATTAATTTATTCATAATTTTATAGTGAAAATAATAACTAAATAATGTTTTCTCATTAGTATCTTCTCTTACTACATTTGTTTCTTATATCTTACCTTCAACCGGTCTCCCATCTATTGAATATATAACGTCGGATATGTATAAAATATCAAATGGTCATTTCCATGGATTCTCAGATTATAAAGGTACAGACTCTCATGAATTTCATTAAAATACCCTAATATGTGAAATTATCACACACACATAAGATATTGAATTTGATTATCAAGATATAATGTTATTTTATTATTTTAATATTTGTAGATAACAACTATGAAATTTTTCACTGCTGTACTTACATCTATTTTTTTCAGATATATCTAATGACTCAAATATTAGATACATCTAATGTACAGGTATTACATCATTTTTTATATGTTACAAATGTGTCCTCATGTTATTTTTTAAATATATATGTTTCTCCTTGTACTCCATTTATTTTCTATCACTTTTTTAAATATTTTTACACCGATATTTACTTTGTTGAATATTATTCCAACATTACATTCCCAGATCCCTCTATGACATATTCATTGACATTATTCATTCTTCTATCTGCACACAGTAAATTATTCTTCATGCCTTCTCTACTTTATCATTGTTCTTAAATTATTAGTATTTCTCTTTGCTTAAGAAATTTTATTATGTTATTACAATAAATCTAAATTTTCAAATTATGAATTACAACATCCATTATGTAACGCCCCGACCCCAGCTACCCAGAGTCGGTGCATTACTTCGTAACATTGGCATGATCACAAAAGATCAAGTCTCGAAAGACCGATTAGTTTAGTAGCCTTGGAAACACTAGATACATTCATAAGTCTTTCATTACATCAAAAAGTAAACAAACTACAATAACATGGTCTTCATAGTCCACACTCATATCCCTTTCCGACTATCCCTGCAGGTCATTCATAAAATACTTCTTCACGTCCTGGAAAATATTAAAACATTGAAAGGGGTGAGCTCAGATGCTCAGTAAGGATAACAATATTGCGGAAGCTTTCATAAATAAACATAAAAAAATTAAGGCAGTGTATAACTAAAACAAAATCATTTTAAACTTGAACATCAACATAATATGGCAAAAGTAAAATGAGATAATTCCATTCACTTCTTCACATGGATATTCTACTAGTCGAATAATCACATGCAATATCAATAACCACTTTCATAATGAGGGAATGTATAATGCCAGACATTCTGAAACATTTTTTCAAGGCCTCGGCCAAGACGTCTAAAATGATTAAGGCCTCAGCCAAAACCATAAATCAAATTGGGAAAGGGCCTCGGCCAATTCCACATCTAGTTGTCTCATGAGACCTACCAATGCATCGAGGAGCTATAGCGGGCTCCACTCGTCACTTATTAAGTCCAATACATTCCTCATATGAATAGGTTTAAACATATCATAAACCATAACATAATCGTATCACATAAAACATGCATAAAGGAAACATAACATTTCCACATTTCAATCACAAGATATCAATACAACACATTGATATAATAAAAACTCTTTCAAAACCATTTTCAATAACAAAATAAAAGAAAGTTAAAACTTTGTATTTATTTTTCATTAAAAAAATGATGGCTTGTAGAGGAAGTCGAAACTCAAATAATGGTCACGGCGGTGGAGAAGTCGTTGTCGCCGCATAAGTACGGAAAGAAAAACATTCCCTTTTGTCTTTTAGCAAAACGCTTCGTATAAAAAGATTCCTTTTGAATAAACGTAAAAGTCAAAGGGGTTTATACACCGTATAAAAGAAAGTTGTGTATAAAACCAAATATGCCTCAATGAAAGGGGATTGAGAAGAAGTCCTTAAAAAGATCATTTTTTTAAATAAAGTACATCTATAATGTGTATTCACAATAAGTACACATAAATAATGTAAAAATACAAGATAGGACATAATAATATCATGACATAATTTGAAAGTAGGAGATTAACCCAAAGAATAGAAATTGGGTTAAGAAGTTCCCTTACCTCGTGTCTGACTTGAATCAACCGTTCTTTAACCTCCTGAATAATAAACTAGAGTTAATATATACCTTATTAATAACCATTTTCAATTTCATTATCCTTTTTATATCACTTATTACAATGATATGAACATTATGTAATTATTTAAGTTAATAACGGTCGTTTTGTCGATCTTTGGTACTTGAGTCAACAATAAACTTCTTATAATTACAAGTTGTTTATGTGGTAGAATATCCATTATCTCCAGAATTATATTCATGATTTAGATGTCATATATATCATATATATCCAGTATATACATTCATTTATAATATTACGTAACATTTAGAGGTAAGAAATGAAATGCACCGTTCATGGAGACGGTAAGCCGTACGTACGCATGAACGCTACTTTCATTTCTATTTCGTATTTAATGGAATGAAATCATAATGATATAAATGTATAATATAATTACAGTATAATATAGTGTATAATACCATTTAATCCATCCTTTATACATCCCACATATGGCATTAACGATTCAAATCACTTTGAGGGGGTGGTAGTCCGCACTTCCTAAAATGAAATTATCACGTTTACCCATAATGGAAATCATAAAGTATGCCATAAATGAGAAATACAGAATCATAAGTAAAACATAAACATATTATATATCATATATAAATATAGTGAAATCTTAATTGCCACCTTTGAAGGTGTTATATGAGTGTTGAACAATCATCGTTTCGTGAGGCCGAAATTCGCCATCCACAGAAACCGTATGTTCTTTAACCATTAGATGTAGGTGTGTGTAAGTGTAGCTCGAATCCTTCTTATAAAAACATCATAGTATATTGAGGATACTTTTTTTGTTACAAAAGAAATGAATAAAAAGATTTTAGGGGGTTGGAGAAGAAAAAATAAAACAAAACAACATTAGAGAAGACATTACCTCAAAATCGGGTAACTCTTTTTGATTTGAGCCAAAGGCTTCCTTGGGAAGAGTTCTGCCCAAAGTGAGGCTTCTAGGAGTAAGAGGGGGAAGTTGGGAGAGTATTTGGGCAGAGGTTGGCGATCCAAATGGCTTGAAAGTGTGAATGAGGTGGTAGAGGTGGGGGCCTTTTATAAGAGGAGAGGAGGGGCACTCTTGGAAAGTAAAGAAATTTTACATTATTATACAATGCTTTTCGGATTCTAAAGGTCCCACACTTATATAATTCGTGGATAAGGTGATAAGGGTTCGAAATCTACCCATCCAATAGTCTTTGGAAAAGTTTAAGCCTTGGATTGTACATTATCTTTTCATTTTATTAAAATCGTTAAATAATGAGGTCATTGTTGCATCATAATGATGTCATAAATAATTTAATTTATTTAATGTCTAAAAATTATAAAAAAAAAATACTATGATGTAGGAAATATTTTTATCTTTCCAATGACTATTTATAGTCAAAAATATGACTTGTATAACCCCATGTAAAAATTGTTTTAGTAAAACATTTCATGTTTGTGTCATTTTTTTACTTTAACATTAAATAAAAGGTATTTATGTCATTTTCCAACTAAAGTGGCTCCATGGGGTCCCCAAGTTGACCCATGGATTTTATTGGTCGGCCATGGAACATCCAATTAGGGTAGGACATGTGTCAAGCTCATCTCATATTATTAAAACATTATTTTTACCTTAAACTACACTAATTACCTCTAATCGCGATTAAGAACTTAAAAGTTACTATTCACCAAAAATTATATTAATCTCATTGAACCACATTTTACTTCTTAATGACAACCATGTATGTCGGATTTTTGAAAATCAAAACACAGAAGTGGTAATATTTCATTTAAACGAAAAATCAGTTATTTAACTACCACTTAGTGGTTTCACTATTCATCAAAAATTGAAGTTTTTCAGAACAATGTCAAAATTTCACCCTAAGCTATAATTGATATTCCGAATTCAAAAATGATGTCTATTTTACAAAATTCCAAACATATAAGTTGAATTAATTAATTTTATAATTAATTCCCGCTGTCACGACAGATAGCGTGTTTTTAAGAAACAATTTATATCAAAAGATTGGCAATTGTTTATGTCCAATTTCAATGTTAAATTAATTCTAATGACCACCATTGGATAAAATGGTAAAAATATATTCTAATTATACTTTAAAACCACTAAATAGTATAATTTATCACTATAAATTATTTTGATTAAAAAAGTTGTTTTTAAGTATTTTTCACTATTCATAAAAAATTAGAAGTTCTCAGAAAAATACCAAAAATTCAACATAGGCTAATTTTGATATTCCGAATCCAAAAATGAAGTTCATTGTGAAATATAAAATTTCTATAATTTTAAAACGTGGTTATTAATATTCATAACGGCTACTTTGATTAGTCGCGGTGTTTTAAAACTCGAAGTTGCGCACAATGCAAGCTATTGCATTATTGAATGGGAAGCGTATTGTGGAAGCTCGGGGTGTTACACATTAAATTCCCTCTACACCTTCACCTTAGCATTTTCCTCTAGATCCCTTGCCTCCAGCTAAGCCTTTGCCTTCGAATTTGCCTCCATTACCCTCGCCCCTAGCTTAGCCTCCCCTAGCATCTGTTGTGGCCTCCACCTCCACCTTATCCTCTGCCTCTGGCTACCTCTCCCTCCCTGATTCCCCTCATCACATTCCCAAATTCATCAATGTTATACGTTATTCTGTGCGCATACAATAAATTATTCTCTATACCATCTATACTTTATCATTATTCTTAAATTTTTAGTATTTCTATTTTCTTAAGAAGTTTTCTTCTGCTATTACAATACATCTAAATTTTCGAATTATCAACTACAACAACCATTCCATTCAGTTAGTCAACAATTATGTTTCTTGATTTCATTTAAGATTTTATTACATTTTGGGGTATTTCTTTGAGTTTGAATTCAATGGATTCTCATTATTCCTTTATTCTTTAATTTTGGTTGCATTGAAAATTCATTTAGTTTTTTTCTTTTGTTCTTAAATATTTTTAAAAGTACTATAATTTGTGTGACTACCATAATTTTAATTTTTATGGCATCAAATTCCTTCAGCTACAATTTTTATGAATGCTACAATTTTTTCCCCATATTCAGTACATTCATTTTTTATGATTGATACACTTTTCTGCATTTTCATGTACATAATGAATGAATTTTAATGAACACATTTCCAAGTACACAATGAATGCATTTTCAGGTATTAATATTTTTTATAACTACATTTTCAAGTATACATTGAATGCATTTTTTTGCGGTAAATTTCTTTTTCTATTACAATACATCTATTTTCTAAAATTATCAAATATAGTATCTATTACATTCGATCAGTCAATAATTATGTTTCTTAAATTAATTTAAACATGTTATTACACAATGAAAGCATTTTCAGGTACAATTTTCTGGTATTGATTTTTTTTATGACTGCATTTTCAAGTACACACTGAATGCATTTTTCTCTCGCAGTAAATTTTTTCATGTTTGGATTTATATGTTAAAAATATTGAATATCCTGATTACGTGGCACCCCTTATCATAATGAAATTCCAAATATGTCACAAAGGGATTTCAAACTCCAATAAAATTCCAAGGAAGCTAGATTACAAATAAAATCAACAAGGTTGAAAAAGAAACATGATACTCATAGAGGTTTGTCAAAAAAAAAATAATGATATACTTTAAATATATATGGTTTTTCCTTTATAGTTTTACTTCTATTTTTTTATTTATTCATTTATTAATCTGTTTATAGTTAAAATAATAACTGAATAAAAATTTCACATTAGGATCTTTTGTTACTACATTTTTTTCTTATATCTTATCTTCAATCATTCACCCATCTACCGAACATATAACATCATATAGGTATAAAACATCAAATGGTAATTTCCACAACTTCTTAGATTATGAAGGTACAAACTCTCACAAATTTCATTACAATACCCTAATATGTGCAATTATCACACACATACATAAGATATTGAATTTGATTATCAAGATATAATGTTATTTTATTATTTTAATATTTGTATTTTTATTCAGCTAACAACTATTAAATTTTTCACTGTTATACTTACATCTATTTTTTTTCTAGATAAATCTTATGACTCAAATATTGGATACTTTTTGGCATCTACTGAATGTATAGGTATTACATCATTTTTTATATGTTACAAATGTGTCCTCATATTATTTTTTAAAAAAACATGTTTCTCCTTATACTCCATTTATTTTATATCACTTTTTAAAATATTTTTACACTGATATTTACTTTGTTGAATATTATTCCAACATCATGTTCCTAGATCTTTCTAAAACATATTCATTGACACTATTCGTTCCTCTGTCCACACGCGGTAAATTATTCTTCATACCTTCTCTAATTTATCTCTGTTCTTAAATTATTAGTATTTCTCTTTTCTTAAGAACTTTTATTTTGTTATTACAATACATCTAAATTTTCAAATTATCAATTAAAGAATCTATTACATTCCCTCTCCACTATTGTGCTTCGCTGATCACGAATAGGGAAGAATGGAGGGAGAAACCAGCCTTTATTTCAACATGAACAAATATTTACAAAACTCCCACTCTATAACTCTCTCTCTCTCTCAAACATGGATCTCTCTCGTCTCTCTTTGAATACAATGGATCTCTCTTGGCTTGGATTGGTGATGAAGGAAGCACCCTAAGACCTCCTTATAAATGCATGGTGGGAGGTGTAAAGTTTGACACAACTCCCACCAATACCCCTCCCCACACCTACCATGGACATCTCCCATGGCTACCACCAATCATGGTAGGTGCATTTGGTGCACCAGCCTCCTTTGAAGAAGTAGTGGGCAGTAGCTAGAAATCTTCATCAATTCTCTCCCTCTAACTACAATCCACTGAACCATATTCAAAGGTCTAGATTCTTCCGAGAAACCTCTTTTTTCAACATATCCACTGTGTTTTCCTTCGTGTGGATCTTTACAAGTCGCACCAGTTATTGATCCATCACTTTACGTATCCAATGATGGTGAATATAAATGTGCTTCATCCAAGAATAGTACACGGAGTTATTGGTTAAGTCCAAATCACTTTGACTATCGCAATGAAATATGTACTCCTTATGGATGAATCCAAGCTCCTGGAGAAATTTTTTTAGCCACAACATCTCCTTTCCATCTTCTGAAGTGACAATGTACTCCTCTTCTATCATGGATAAAGTGACGCACTTCTATAACCTTGACTATCATGATACTGATCCTCCTTCAAAAATATAGATGTATCCTGATGTAAACTTCATGCTATCTGGATCTCTAGACATATTTGTATCTGTATATCCCTCCAAGAAAGGTTCAGCTCCCCCATAGCACAAACATAGCTTTGAAGTACCTTTCAGATACCTCAGAATCCACTTGACTACATCCTAGTGCTGCTTCCTTAGATTGGAACGAAATTGGATCATGATTTCCACTGCATGGGAAATGTCAGGTCTTGTACTCGCTATAGAATACATCAATCTTTCAACTACTAAGGAGTATGGTATCATCTCCATCACCTCAATTTATTTCTTGGACGATGGGAATCAACTCTTAATCGACTTCAAATGGTCAGGAAGTGGAATTCTCATAGTTTTGGCTTGGTCCATGTTGAAATTTTTTAGAACGCGTTCAACATACTTCTCCTGATATAGCCATAACAACTTCCTCTTTATGTCACAAATGATCTGCATCCCCAAAATCTGTTGAGGTGTACCCAAGTATTTCATATCAAAAGACTTGGATAACTCCTTCAACTGGCTAATCTTCATTGCATCCTACCCAATTATCAACATGTCATAAATATAAAGTAGAAGAGAAAAAAAGTTACCATCCTAAAATCTCTCTATGTAAACACATTGGTCTGCCTATGTCCGCTTGTAGCCATGACTCACCATGAATTGGTCAAACTTATTCTACCACTATCTGGGAGCTTGTTTCAATCCGTACAAGATCTTATTAAATTTTTATACAAGGTTTTCTTGTCTAGAAACCTCAAAACCTTTAGGTTGCTTCATATAGATCTCCTCGGAGAGATCACCACGAAGAAAATTTGTCTTCACATCCATTTGTTCAAGATCCAAGTCCAAAATGGCCACCAATCTAAAAATGGATCAGATTGAATTTATCTTCACCACGGGTGAAAAGATCTCATCAAAGTCAAATCATTTCTTCTGAAGGAATCCCTTAACAACTAACTGAGATTTGTGCTTTTCCTCCCTTTTAATTCCATCCTTCTTCATCCTGAACACCAATTTGTTCATTAGTGCCTTCTTACCTTTGGTTAATTCCACCAAATCATATGTTTGGTTCTTCATCAAAGACTCCATCTAATCCTCCATTGCATGAAACTACTTTTGTTTTTCAGGATGAGACACTGCTTCCAGGTATCCTTCTATCTCCCCCTCATCAGTTATCAACAAGTACTCCAACTCCGAGTCTTTTGTTGATGGAATACTTCTTCGTGAAGATATTTGAACATGTGAAGTGTTAGGTTCAGTAGGCACAACATCACCTAGCTCATGTGATGGTTCTGTAACTTCTTGTGGAGAGGATTGAGTATCCCCCTACTCAATATCCTCTTCCACTATCTCTTGGTCCACTTTTGATGAGTCTTCTTTCACCTCCTCCTCTTCATTGACAGGTGGTGCTGGTACAGGTGTTGGATCATGAATTGATTCCTCGACAATTTACCTTCAATACATTATAGGATTTTGAATTTCCTTGATTGTATGGTTTTCATGGAATACAAAAACTCTTCTTATGATCACCTTCTTCTCCTTTAGGTCCCAAAGCTTGTATCCAAACTCCTCATATCCATAGCTGATGAGGATATATGGAGTAAATCTCTCATCTAGATTCTGCCTGAGCTCCTTGGATACATGTTCAAATGTAAAACATTCAAATACTCATAAATGAGAGTAAGAGGGATGTATACCAAACCATTTCTTCCATGGAATCTCAAAATTCTGCAGGACTGACAGTGATCTATTGATGAGGTAGCATGCAGCCTGAACAGATTCTCCCTAGAATGGATTAGGGAGCTTAGCCAAACTCATCATGATTCTGACCTTCTACATGATGGTTCTATTCATCATTTATGCAACTTTGTTGTATTTTGGGGTGTGTGGGACCAAACTCTCATGTCAGATTCCCTAACTGCTGTAATAGTAATCAAATTCCCTAGATGTGTACTCTCCTCCATTGTCTAAATGAAGACACTTCATCTTCCTTCTAATTTCACGCTCCACCATAGCATAGAATATCTTGAAGTAGTCCAGTACTTGGTCCTTCTTCTACATGAAGAACACCCACACCCTTCGAGATGAATCGTCAATAAAGGATAAGAAATATTTGTTACCACCTAGTGAATCCACCTCCATGGGTCCGCATACATCAGAGTGCACCAGATCCAGAAACTTTGGTCTCCTTGATGAAACATTATTGAATGAGACTTTATGATGCTTCCCATACAAATAGTATTTACAAGGATCAAGTGATGAATCCTTGTCAATACCAATGTATTTATTCTTTGTCAAGGTAGATTACACTTTTTCACTCATGTGGTTGAGTCCCCTATGCCACATATTGGAAGATGTATCTTCTTACACTATATTGAGGTTGTTTACAGATATCTTCACATGATTTTTGTACAACATAATGCATATGTGTCCTTGGGTAATGACGATGGATCCTTTCATCATCTTCTATGCTCCATTGCTGAATATGTTGTCATAGCCTTATCAATCAAAGGATATACTTGATAACAGGTTGATTCAAAGGCTTGGAACATGTTGAACATCCTTCAGGGTGATTGTGTATCCAATATTCATATTTACTTGGATATCACCCATGCCAACAATCTCTGTTGAACTGGTATTTCCCATATTGACTACACCAAAGTCATCGAGTTGATAAGTCAAGAAATACTCATGATGCGGAGTGATGTGGTATGATATTGTAGTATCACCCACCCATTTTGTGTCTTGGTCTGATGTATGAAATCACGTCTCTTCTTCGTCTTTGGAGAAAAGTGTGATTTCTCTGGAGACTGTCACGTGCATGTCTCCATTTCTTCTTTGTCGATCTCTAATTTGACCCTTTTCTTGTAGTAACTTTTGACAATTCCTTTTCATGTGACCCATCATTCCACAATGGTATCATTTGTATAATGGTTTCCTTCCATCTATAGACTTGCTCTGGCTTTGGTGTCTGTTTCAGGCCCCTCGACCACCTCCCGTAGATGGTCCCTCCATTGAATTTTAATCATGAAAATTAAGTGTAGAATCTAAAAAAAATAGAGCTTAGAGTTACATCCAAAATGGTAAAAAATGGTGGAATCAACTCCTGTATCATCGAAATAGGACACTGATTGATCAAGATATGATCAAAACAATATCAACATTCGAGATCAACTAATGACATAGAGATGATGTGGTGATGACGTGGCACACCGGAGAAGATGCCAGAAACTCACTGGAAAAGTCATCGGCACCAGAACAGTACCTTATTCTCCATTAGGGGGGTATTGTAGCACTCGATCTTTGACTGAACTTTGACCAATCCTAAAAAGCTCATTTTGGCTCCGTTTTTTACGCTGTTTGCGCCGTTTGAACCGTCTATCCATAATATTTCAGAATATGCCTTAAAACATGATTTTGAGCAACTTGAATTTTTTAGGTCACTAGAAAATCTCCACCGCTCACCATTGTTTCACCAGAACCTCCTCTGATACCACTTGTTGTGATTCTCTGATCACGAATAGAGAAGAATGGAGGGAGAAACCAACCTTTATTTAAACATGAACAAATATTTAAAAAAACTCCCTCTATAAAACTCTCTCTCTCAAACATGGAGTACTCTCGACTCTCTTTGAATATAATGGAGCTCTCTTGGATCGTATTGGTGATGAAGGAGGCACCCTAATACCTCCTTATAAATGCATGGTGGTAGGTGTCAAGTTTAACACAACTCCCACCAATCCCCCAACTTACCATGGACTTCTCCTATGGTTACCACTAACCATGGTAGGTGGATTTGGTGCACCAGAATCATTTAAAAAAGTGGTGGAAAGTATCTAGAAATCTCCATAATCCACCTCCACCTTAGCATCTGCCTCTGGCTCCCTCACCTCCGGCTAATCCTCCACCTTCAACTTCGCCTCTAGCACCCTCTATCATGTGCCGAATCTGGTCTTCGTCAAAACCAGCACCAAAATTGGCCCATGGAAATACCCAAAGGGTATTACCTATCCCCACAAGCTGGTAAAAGTGACCAAGTATCATAAATGTTGGTTTGGTAATGATTTACCTGAGTATGGATACATAAAACAACAAAAAAACAATCAATAAACTAAATCTGAAAATTCATGCCAAACAAGAATTAAATAAAATTTAGAACTGAATACATGGGTCTAAAAATGACACAATAGATCCAAATATACATAAAATTAGCATTAAAACATCCCAAGGAACTCCACACGACAAGGGGTCATCACCCACGAGCCATCTCCACAACACCGCACCATGGAAGGAAACTAACAACCCAAACTACCACCACCCAAGGCATTGCCTTTACCTGTGTCAAACATGATCAAGTATACTTACACCCAAGGGTATGAGTTGGGTGTGAGACTAATCCCAATAGTATATAAACCAAAATATTTCATATATTAATCAATAAAAGAAAAAATCATGCAATTTTTAATAAATAAGAAATGGTGGGAATAATTTCTAAAGAACGAAACTTTTAAAAGTAAACAGTTTTCAAAGGAAAATTTCAAAGAGTGAACACATTTCAATAAAACATGTATGATTATTAATTTTCCATCCAAAATCACCATAATCCAATGATAAATACCAAATAGTCAACTATCACTAATCTTGGGAACACCCCTCAGCACTAGTTAGTTTTTGGGCCCCATGTACCTCGTATCTCAGTGTAAAGTAACCATAACCATATTTGTTCTTGTTCAAGAGACACTAGTAGGGAACATACCCATAACCTAGTGGTCCCCAATCATCATTATTATATTTTTTTAAGTGTTTTCAATGTTCAATTTTCTAAGTGAAATAGGGACAAAACTACTTTGGATCACTAGCGTACTAGTACACGTCCACCCACCTAGATACTCGAGCTTCCCCCTTTATGCTCAAACAATTTAAAAATGTTATAAAAATCCATTTTCACATAAAAAACATCATTTCTGGTCACAAAAATTCAAAACAATGTCTACACATGCTTTGCGCCCTTTATATAACTCAATAAACCACTTAGAATTTCCGTAAAACAATTTCAAGAAATGTAACCAAACTTTGCACATAAAATTCATCTAAAATCACTCTTTGAAAACCCAATTCCCACCAATATTACCCCAAACCAGAATTTTCATAAAAAAAATTAATAAAACCCTTCCATGAATTATAAAACAGCCCCAAGTGGCACAACATCGAACACACATGTAAAACACCCATTTTCACACAAAAATGGCCTTAAAATCATTTTTTTAACAAATGCCACCAAAAATAATTTTTGCAGTGATCAAAATGAAGGATTAGTATGATAAAAATATAAATAAAGAAATTATAACTCATATAGTAGTTCTTACACATGTAATCACCTACCATAAGTGTCAAAAACACCAAAATCCTTGTGCGAAAGTTGAATCGCACCACCGTCGCACCACAAGGGTGTTAAATCAAACCTAAAACCACAAGATTAGACCAAGAAACCCAATATCAAACCCTAGGTTCCAAGCCCTAATTTCTAGACATTAGTAACTTCAATAAAAATGTAATAAACCCTAATAAAATGGGAGGTGCAAGGAAGGAAACCCAATTACTTGAGAGATCTTGAAGAAATCGCCCCAAATACACTAGTAGGTGAATTTACAAGCAACCAAAACTTATATGGAAATTATAATAAGTATGAGGAGGTAAATTGGGAACTAAAATGGGGTAAAAATAGTAAAAAATGAATATTTATGGTCTCTCCCAAATTTACCCAAGATTTTAGGGTTAAGCGGTCGCTTGTAGTTTAGCTTGGGTTGTCAAATCCTCAGAGACCTAAGAAGTAAGCTACAGACACGTAAATTCTAGGGATTTTTTTTGAATATGAAGTGGAAAACTTGGGTTGATTTTATATGGGTTTTATTGAACTCTAATAGGCTTAAGTGAATTAAATTTAAAAGAATGAGTTGATCCTAGGATATCACTTGGGGTGGATTGGATGCATTCCTTTTTCAACTATTTCAATTTCTTATATTTGAGATGGGTTCATTTAAGAAGATAAAAAAACATAATAACTTACTATTTTAATACCTACACACCCTAATAATAATAACCTATACACTTGGAGTATCAAATTTTTTATCACTCCAAGGTAAAGGTTTGTATTAGCACTTGAAGTGTGTGGCCTTAAATTCAACAAGGACGAAGGAGTTTAAAGATCATCAAACAAAATTATCAATTAAAAGAAGTGGTTAGACATTAATGGAGTGAGAAATAACATCCAATAAAGCCCCTTTATACTCCCTTATATCAAACCATAAGTTTTTTATCCCTCCATTGATGTTATGGTTTCAATATAATCGGGAAGTAGACTCATGAGGGAGTAATTGAATAAGTAAAAAAAGATAATGAAATAACAATCACTCCACTGTTGTGTGATAATTTCACAAGTTTTGGTGTGAATAAATTCACACATTGAGCCAAATGTATCAACATGATATTAAGAAGAACATAATAAGAGGATAATAAGAACTTTTATTAAGAAACTAAGGTGAATTGAACAACTTACATGAGGAAGAAATGCAATTACAAACACAAGGTGGCAGCATAACAATACAATTAAACCAAGCACAAAATATGATCAACTAATCCATCAACACTACCTTAAATGGGAATTTTCGAAGCCTTGGGTAGATCCTATGATAGTTCAAGTCATCCCACTTGAGTATGGTAGGCTTAGGGTGGTGGAAAGTTTGTGGAATTTGATCTTTTCCACCCTTTACCCGGATTGAGAGCCAACTTGCATCCACCGAACATAGGCGCCGAAATGACCTTCTATATGGACAAATTGGAGTAGTAAATAGAAGAATAAAATTAAGATATGTATGTATCCTAATACTCTATAAAATGTGATCCCAAAAGAGTTTCTGGTTTTCAAGATATGATTAAATTGGTGGGATGTTTTTCTGGGCCGCAGAATCTGGCCCAGAATTGCATCTTCAACTTGGGACACTTAGAACTCCATTAAAACATACAAATTAGCTTGGTCCACTTTCAAATTAAATTTTCACCATGATTTCTTCTATATCCAGTTCAGTTTTAGAATCATTGGTCTTGTATATTATACTTTATAGTCTCTTTATTGGGATGCTTTCTAGTTTACTTTTCCTAGAATGTGTTGGCATGAAATCCCACTTTGATCATCTTCCAATGTGAATTTTCAAGTGATCCGAAAGAATTAATTGTTCCTTATAGCATGGGAGACCTGAAAATAAAATATTAAAATAAAATAAATACCATTTTGTGTCTTAGGAGGTGTTCAAATATGCACCAAGTAATAGTTCACTTTAACAAATAATTACAATCATAATGTAAAATAATGTTCAAATTGTAAAATGCACTAAAAATGGTGTTTATGAATAATTAATCTCATGAATATTATACATATTAATAGTGAATATTATCCTATTTCAGTGGATAATCACACCCCCCCCCCAACTTTATTTTTGTTAGTCCTGAGAAAAATATATCTCAACAAAATGAAATTTGAATTCTCTTTTCCAAAAACATTTTAATACACAATGCTCACCAAAAAACCTCATACCAAGCAATTATAAAACCCTTCAAAATCATTTAAAGAAATCTAGTTCCAGAAGAATATCTCAATCCCAAGCCCATTCCTTTGTTCAAATTCATCGCCACATTTCATCCAATTTTAATTAAGCATGATGAAGTGTTGTGTGTCACAATAGACATGGGGGTTAATCTTTATTCAAGGGAGAAAATATGGAAGCATTGGGTGGAATAACATTTTAATATTAAGATGATTATTCATTTTTTATATATATTTTTTTGTATTTTTTTAGTTGCAATCTTTCCATGGTAATTGAAATTGAACTCAATCGAGTCACCCCATGTAGCAAGACTTTTTCGATGACTCTCAGGCTCAAAGACCTTAGAGAACCAAGTGAAGCTCACATACTCGGGCATAATTTCGAGTTTACTCAATCAAAAAAAATTAAAATTACCACAAATAGAGGTAAATTTCCCAATTCTGGGCTAGAAAACTATGGATTCATGATCTCCAAGTGCCAAAAGCCACACATTAGGTCAATCCATTTCTCTACATGCAATTGATTTTTTTTGTCTTGATTTTTTTTGAACACTCATGTTAAAATTAAAATGATCACCAAACCTATGAAATTTATTATAGGACCCCAAGAACTCAAAATAATACCCCGCAATCCAGAGTATGTGCATTGTGTTTTTTTGTTATTAAATGTATGAAAATATAAACAGTGAAAAATCATATTAGACAACCGTACTTTCCAAAATCTACACACATGAACTTAAAATTGCATTAAAATAAAAATCAAGGCATGAAAAATTATTTTATGTTCAATTTCAAAGTTTGAAATGTGTATTATCATGTTCAAGGTTAAAGAAATTTTTCCTTCCACACATTTTTTTATGCACACAAAAGCAATTTTTTTTCTTTTCACCCCCCCCCCCCAACTTAGAATAACACTCTCCCCGGTGTTTAAATAAAATAAAACTTAGAAGGGGGTAGAGGAGAGGAGTTCAAAGAGGAAATTGAAAATGAGAATTATGGAATTAAATAACCTATTGGTTGAAGTTAATTTCCATGTTGCTCCAATTTAATCCTTTGATATCCACGTCACTCACAGAGTTCCATAGTAGAATAAGGAAAAACAAACAAACAAACAAAACAAAACAAAACAATATATATATATATAAGTAAAATATAAGTATATATATATAAATTATAGAAGAAGAAAGAACTATAAGTCATAGGTTAGTGGAAAGCGTGTGCCCCTGCCTCCCTTCGGTCTCAGGTTCGAGTCCCCGTGGCTTTGTCGGTTGTGACGACGTTTGCCCCATGACCTACGACATGTCCTTATAATTTTTTTTAATTATTATTATATTTTTTTGTATTTTTATTTTAACCTACAAACACATAAAAATAAAATAAAATGATGATTCATTGTATTCTTTTTAAATTTATGGGTAAGGTATTACTCAGGGATCACACCATGTGACACGGATGAATACGGCACTCCCCTTTCATACCCATCCATACTCATAATAAAAGAACAGGTCAACAGTCTAAGGTACTATCATATTCAGAGTTGATTAATTAAGTAATAATTTTTTTTTAAATATCAAAATTATTCATTAATCCTATTTTTTTAAAAAAGATGATTCGCAATGATTGAAAACATGAAAACCACGGGTTGCCTCCCGCGCAGTGCTTTTGTTTAACGTCGCTAGCTTGACTTAAACCCTTAATTGTTTAATTATTTTCCTCATTTAAGGTTGGTTCACACAAGTCTTTATCAACTTAATGTTTTTTGAATGGTTCAATTAATGGTTTGACTCTACGACCATTAAATTTAATGGTTTGACCATTGGTGGGATCTTGAATTTCTACATCCCCATGGGGGTACACCTTATGCGCTATGTATGGACCTGACCATCTAGACCTTAACTTTCCAGGGTGTAAATGAAGTTTAGAACTATACAAAAGAATAGGTTTACTCAGTACAATGTGTTTGGTTTTAAGATTTTTATATTGGTAGGGTTCTACTTTAGCTTTATTGATCCTTGAGTTTTCATAAGCCTCCATCCTAAGTTCCTAAAGTTCATTAATATCTAATTTCCTCTTTACTTCATCCAAAGAATTATCAAAGTTCATTTTTTGATTTCCAAAAAGGACTTATGCTCAATTTCAATAGGTAAATGGCATGCTTTTCCATAAACCAACCTATATGGTGACATTCCTAGGATGGTTTTGAATGTTGTATGATATTCCCAAAGGGCATACAAGAGTTTCTCAGACTAATCTTTCCTAGAGGGATTGACAATTTTTTCAAGAATTTGCTTAATCTTCTTATTTTCTAACTCATCTTGACCATTGATTTGAGGATGGTACATAGTGAAAACTTTATGATAAATCCCATACTTAGACATGATTGAAGAGAATGGGTGGTTGCAGAAATGGGTTCCTCAATCACTGGTTATAGCCCTAGGAATTCCAAATCGGGAAAATATGCGCTCTTTCAGAAATCGGATCACAACATGATGGTCATTGGACTTGGTGGGAATGGACTCAACCCATTTCGAGACATAATCAACAGCTAAGAGGATGTAGAGGTATCCCCTAGAGTTTGATAAGGGTCCCATGAAATCAATTCCCCAACAATCAATGATTTCGACAACCAGAATGGGGGTGAGGGGCATTTGATTCCTTTTGGTAATGGATCTTAATTGTTGACATTGAGGAAAACTTTTTCAGAATTAGAAGGAATCCTTAGTGAGGTTAGGCCAGTAGAAACCACTTTGTAGGACCTTTGAAATGGTTTTATTTGTGTAAAAGTGGCCTCCACATGCCTCTCCATGACAAAATTTTAGAATGGACTCTTGCACAGACTCGGGAACACATATCCTAATGATTTGATTGGGACATAACTTAAAGAGGTAAGGATCATAAAACACATAGTGTTTGACATCATAAAGGAATTATCTCTTCGCTTGGGTCCCTAGGAATTTTGGAATGTCACCCATCACCAAATGGTTTTCTATGTCAGCATACCATGGGCAATTACTCACAGAATAGAGGTGCTCATTGGGAAATGAATCAGACACAGAAAGGTGATGTGAGTTGTCTTTGAATTCCATCCTAGAGAGGTGATCAGATACAACATTTTCAACACCCTTTTATCCTTAATGGTTAAATCTAAATCTTGAATAATAAGGACCCACCTAATCAATATAGCCTTGGCATCTTGTTTTTGGAAAATGTATTTTAGGGCTGAATGGTCAGTGAAGAAAATGATGAGTGATCCTAAGAGATAGGACCTGAATTTATCTAAGGCAAAGACAATAGCAATCAAATCTTTCTCAGTGGTGTGGTAGTTGATTTGTGCATCGTTTAAATATTAGCTTGCATAAGCAATGACACATGGAGTTTTCTCACATAGTTGTCCTAAGACCGCTCCTACAGCGAAGTCACTTGCATCACACATGATCTCAAATGGAAGTTTCCAATTGTTAGATTGCATGATAGGTGGAGATATAAGATCTGACTTGATTATAGAGAATGATTCCTCATAGCTTTCTGTCCATAAAAATGGAGCATCTTTCACCAACAAAGAACAAAGTGGTCGAGAAATAGAGCTGAAATTTCTAATGAACCTTCTATAGAAATCTGCATGTCCTATGAAGGAACTCACTTCCTTTACAATTTTAGGAGAGGGAAGGTGATGAATGATATCGACCTTATCTTTATCAAATTCAATCCCTCTACTAGATAATATATGTCCTAGAACAAGTCCTTCCTTTACCATGAAATGGCATTTTTCTCAATTTAGGATGAGATTCTTATCCTCACATCTTGACAAAACCCTTTCTACATTTAAAAGAAATCCCTAAAAAGTATCCCCAAATATTTAGAATTCATCCATGAATACCTCTAAATAATCCCCCACCATGTCCAAGAAAATTCCCATCATGCACCACTGAAAGGTACCAGGGGCATTACATAACCCAAAGGGCATGAGCTTGAAGGAAAAAGTGATGAATGGACAAGTGAAGGTTTTTTTACTTGATCCTCTAAGTAGACCTCGATTTGATTATACCCTGAGAATCCATCTAGGAAGTAGTAAAATTGATGAGACACCACTTGTTCGAGGACTTGATCAATAAAGGGAAATAGGAAATGGTCTTTCTTGGTACAAGAGTTGAGATTCCTATAGTCAATGCAGACTCTCCATCCACTATTAACCCTTGTAGGGAGAAGGTCACCATCCTCATTAGTGATCACAGTGATTCCATCTTTCTTTGAGACAACTTGAATTGGGTTTTCCCACTCACTCTTAAAAATGGGGTAAATGATACCCGCTTTCAACAACTTAAGAAGTTATTTCCTTACCACATCTATAAGATTTGTATTGAGTCTCTGCTGAGGTTGATAACATGCTTTGGATTCATATTCAAGAACAATACTATGAGTTCCAATGAGTGGGATAATCCCAGGAATATCAGAAAGGGTCCATCTAATTTCTTTCTTATGATTTCTTAGGACATCTAAAAGCATCATCTCTTGATTTTATTCAAGAGAGGAAGAAATGACAATAGGAAATGCTCGATTGTCCCCTAAGAACGTATACTTGGGTGATGAAGGTAAGACCTTAAATTTGAGATCATATTGGTTGTCACTTTCCAAGGAAGGATGGGAATTTGTATTTAACTCTGTTTCTTTGTCCATATTTCTTGATATAATTGGTTCCTTGTGAAAATAATTTTCATCCACTAAATTGGCCAGATCAGTGTCATGAATGGGTATGGACTCAATGTTATTGATTTCACCAATGGTATCATTCACTAGTGATTTGAGAAAATCATCAAATGAGCTGTCTGAAAGAGATTCAAGCCAAGGAGACAGATTTACCTCATGTGAACAAAGGAAATCAATCTCTTATTGACTTAAAAATACTTCAATAATTCCTTGATGTTCCTCTAATTCACTACCAATCCAATTTACCTCATGGATCTCTTCATCATCCCCAATTTGAGAGTTTTTATTGTATATGTTAAGATTAATAATTTGTTTCCAAAGTTTATTGTCATGTTCTCATTACCAACTCGGATGACTGAGTTGATTGTTTCTAAGAAGTGATGACCAAGGATGATGGGGGTTTTCTCCCTAGGAACTAAGATTGGGTGATTTTAAAGGACAATGAAGTCAGTAGGATAAATTAAATTTTCAACTTTCACCAGAACATCCTTTAAGATCCCCTTAGGAACTCGAACACTATGATCTGCAAGTTTAAGAGTGAAAGATGTGGGTTGGAGTTCTTCAGGACCCAATTGAAAATACATGGCATGAGGAATGAGGTTCACACTAGCTCATAGATCACAAGGGGCTTCGAAAACTTTGATCTCTCCAAACTCAACATTGATGTATGTACATCTTGGATCTTTCAACTTTGGAGGAATGGTTCCTTGAATGGTGGTACTCACATTAGCATCCAAAAGGACTAGGTTTTTATGTGGAAAAAATCCTTTTAAAAGTGTAAAAGTCCTTAAAGTACTTTGAGTAGGCAGGAATGGTTTGGATTGCATCGAGAAGGGTAATGTTCAACTTAACCTGAGAGAATATTTCCCTAAAAGTTTCATTCATTTCCGGTTTATATTTTCCTCTCATGCATTGAGAGAAGGGAGCAGGTTGTTTGAGTGTTTGGTGTGGTTGTGGTTCATTCACATTCTCATTGGGTTTTTTAGAATATGTGGGTGGTTCTTCCTCATTTTCATGTGTTGTTGAAGATTTTAATGGTTTTGGAATGGATTGTTCATTTTTCTCAATGGATTTCTCACTTCTTAAAATAGTCACTACTTTGAGTTGTTCATGAGAGGTTTGTGTGTAACTAGATTCTCCCCTTAAAGTTGAGGATGGTACCACCTAAGTAGGCATGGGTGCCTTCTCAGTTTTAATAGTTTGTAGTTCATGTTTAAGGGATGATACTTCTATGTTAATTTTCTCCATTTGTTTACACAATTTTGGATTGGAAGAGGGAAAGATTGGGTAGGGTCTTGTGTTGGTTGGTTTATCCTGAGAGGATACTTTGATTATTGGATTGGTTGTTGCATGGGTTGTTGGATGGGTTGTTAGTATTGGATAAAAGGGTGTTGGTATTGGACTGGTTGTGGTTGGAAATGGTTATGGTTTTGAAAATTTTGTGGATGGTAGGGTTTTGGTCCTTGTGGTTGACTAGGTTGTTGGTTGGGTTGTTGGTTATCTTTCCAATGGAATCTTGTATGGTCATTGTACCTTGGATTGAAAGTGTTTTGGTACTGTGTCTTCTGAAAGTTCAAAACATTGACCTCTACTGGTGGTCCTCCTAAAATAACATCTTTAATGGAAGGGATGGATGAGTTTATTTGGTTAACCATTGATGTATAGGGGATGATCCCGTAAGGGGCTCCGCCTCTCTAGGTTTCTCCCATGTCTCCATCTCTCTTCCTGTTTGGAGATGGCGGTGGATTCTTCCTCAGCACCACTACGAGCACATTTGTCACATTTAGTTCCTTGTTCGTGCCTTGTGGGCTTGATCCTTGACGTATCCTGTTGTTGGCCTGTTCTTCGCCCTAGCCGTCGAACTAGCTAGGGTTTCTCTTAGCGGCGGCGCGGTCGAGGTCATGTTTCCTGCCTTAACGGACAGAGGGATGGTGCCTCGTTTCATCATCGTTTATGGGTGTGGTGGGAGGTTTTCTACGGTCTCCATGTGTGGATCTGAAAGTGGCGACGAGATTGCGGCTTGCGGTGAGGTCTACTACAGGTGTGGTTTGGCTACGGTGATGCTCTTGGTTTTTTGTTTGATTTCTTTTTCCCGAATCTAGATATGTTACGGCTATGGTTCGTTCGTGGTGGTGACTTCTTCGGGTGGTTTCCTCCGGCGGGATTCCGGTTCGGTGATTGGATGTTGTGATGGTCTCTACTCTGGGCGGCTTCGGTGGTCTTTATGCATGTTTTAGTTTTTGTATGGGATGCATTTGTTTTTTCTATATTCGTGAGATGAGTTTATGTTTTCAAGCACTGGTTGATCGGTTGTGTGGTTGGTTCTTTTCTTTTTGATGCACTGATTTGCTGTTTTGGATGGAAAGGAGGTCAGTGCTGATTTGCGCCTCTTTGGATGTGTGATGATTCGCACCTCTTTGGAAGTGATGGAGGAGGATTGGTAGGTATCTTTGAAATGCTGGAAAGGAGGATGGTTTTGGCCTTAGTGTCTTGTGGATCAAGAGATTCTGCAACTGTTTGTATACAAGATTCTTCTCCAGATGAGGTTATGGGCAAGAGTTTCTCACTGTTTCATGGATTTTCGGAATCGGATGTTTGAGAGGGTATGGCTTTCGCCATCGGGACCAGACCTATGCTCTTTAGAACGGGATAGTTTTCCGCATTATGATGAGACAATAGAAGCTGGTTTTGATGTTTTTGTTGCTGGGAGGAGCTAATCTCTTGTAGTGAGAGTTGTTTTTGATCTTGAATTTTGGTCCATTGGGGTTTGGTTTGTTGTTTAAGTCCTGATGTCATGGGGTTTCCCCCTTCTTCCCTTAAAAGGGGGCTTTGTCATAATAAAAAAATTTGAAGGCCTTTGGGCCATTGGATGGAATGGAAGGGATGGTTGGGCATTTTTCTATCTTGTGGTCAAGTTTTTCACAAATTGTGCAAACAGGGTTAACAGTTTGAATTTCATGGACCTTCCTAAGATCGATCTCCTCGACCTTACTAGTGAGTGCAGCAAGTTTCACCCTAAGGCTTTCCTCCTCCCTAAGTGTGTAAATTATAATAGATTTGGGTAGCTTATTATTGTAAGGTGATGTTCCCCATGTTTGGTTTTGTTCAGATAGTCTTTTTAGATACTCATAAGCATCATTTGGGGCTTTGTTTTTGAAGGTTCCATTACACATCATGTCAATGAATTGTTTGTTTCCTAGACCCAACCCTTCATAGAAGATTCGAACTTGTTCTGGGATTTAGAATCCATGGTGAGGTACTATTTTGAGTGTGTCTTTGAACCTTTCCCATGTTTCATAAAATGATTCCCCTCTTTTTCAAAAAAGTTTTGGATGCTCTTTTTAAGTGCAATTGTTTTGTGATGGGGGTGTATTTTTTGTAGAACTCTCTTTTCAATTGGTCCCAGGAGTGGATTGATGCAGGTCTCAGATTTTTAAACCAATTATTTTCTCAATCCTTTAGTGAGAAAGGAAAGAGACTTGTCTTAGCTGACTCAAGTTTATGTGGTGGGCACATGGTTTCAACAATGTCGTTGAACTCTTTCACATGAAGGTATGGCATTTCCGACTCCATCTCGTGGAAGGTTGGAAGGTGGTTTAGGTAATGAGAATTGAAGACATGGTGGGCTTCTCATAGGGTATCATGCCTAATGTAAGGGGGTGTATTGGTCTAAGAATGTGTGAGGTAGTCATTCATGGTTTGATTGACCACATTCCCCAAGTTTGGGGCTGCTTCATCTGGATTTCCATTTTGGTTCCCACTCGGGTTTATGAGTTGATTTCTTTGAAGACCCTCCATTAAAATTGGCTCAATTTTTGAATCCGGGGTATTAGGAATATTTGGATCTAATGGGAAGATACCCCTAGGTGCGCTTGACTCCCCAACCCCTGGATTATCCACCCTAACAAGACGATTTGATTGGTCATAGGTATGGGCAGACATGCACCAAGAAAAGTGAAAAACAAAAGAAATGGGAAAAGATAAGAGAAGTTGAGTTAAGAAAAGAGAATTGGGGGAGAATAGAATGGGTGTTGAGACGACTTAATTGGGTCCCCAGAAACAGTGCCAAAATTTGGTCTCGCCCAAATTTACCTAAGATTTTAGGGTTAAGAGGTCGCTTGTTGTTTAGTTTGGGTTGTCGAATCCTTATAGACCTAAGAAGTAACCTACAAACACGTACATTATATGGATTTTTTTTGCTATGAAGTGGACAAATTGGGTTAATTTTAGATGGGTTTAAGTGAACTCTAAGAGACTTAAGTGAATTCAATTTAAAAGAATGAGTTGATCCTAGGTTATCACTTGGGGTGGATTGGATGCATTCATTTTTCAACTATTTCAATTTCTTATATTTGAGATGGGTTTATTTAAGAAGATCAAACAACAACATCACTTACTGGTTTAATACCTACACACCCTAATACTAATCACTTATACACTTGGAGGGTCAAAGTTTTGAGCAATCTAAGGTAAAGGTTTGTATTAGCACTTGAAGTGTGTGGCCTTAAATTCAACAAGGACGAAGGAGTTTAAAGATCGTCAAACAAAATTCTCAATTAAAAGAAGTGATTAGACATTAATGGAGTGAGAAATAACATCCAATCTAGCCCCTTGTTAGTCCCTTGGATCAACCCATAAGTGGGTTATCCTTATATTGATGTTATGGTTTCAATTGAAGCGAGAAGTAGACTCATTAGGGAGGAATTGAATAAGTAAAAAAAGACAATGAAATAACAATCACTCCACTGTTGTGTGATAATTTCACATGTTTTAGTGTGAATAAATTCACACCTTGAACCAACAGTATCAACGTGATATGAAGAAGAATAGAATAAGTGGAGAAAAGGAACTTTTATTTAGAAACTAAGGTGAATTGAACAACTTACATGAGAAAGAAATGTCATTACAAACACAAGGCGGCAGCATAACAATACAATTAAACCAAGCACCAAAGATGATAAAATCCTCCACCACCACTACCTTAAATAGAAATTTTTGAAGACTTGGGTAGAGCCTCCAATAGTGAAAGTCGTCCCACTTGAATATGGTAGGCTTAGGGTGGTGGAAAGTTTGTGGAATTTGATCTTTTCCACCTTTTACCCGGATTGGGAGTCAGCTTGCATCCACCGAATAGATGCACCGAAATGAACTTCTATAATGATGAATTGGAGTGGTACATAGAATAAGAAAATGAAGATACTGATGTTTCCTAATTTTATGTAAAATTTGATCCCAAAAGAGTTTCTGGTTTGTGAGATATGATTAAATTGGTGGGCTATTTTTCTGGGCCGCAGAATCTGGCCCAAAATTGCATTTTCAACTTGGGTCACCTAGAAATCCATTAAAAAATCTGAATTAGCTTGGTCCACTTTTGAATGAAACGTTACCCATGATGTATTTTATCTCTAGTTAAATTTTTACAATCATTGGGCTTGTATCTTTTCCTCTACAGTATCTTTATTGGGATGTTGTCCAGTTTACTTTTTCCGGAATGTGTTGGCATGAAAACCCACTTTGATCATCTCCAAATGTGAATTTACTAGTGATCTGAAAGAATGGATTGTTCCTTATAGCATGGGAGACCTTAAAACAAAATATGAAAGTAAAATAAAGACTAGTGTGTGTCTTAGGAGGTGTTCAAATATATACCAAGTAATAGTTCACTTTAACAAAGAATTACAATCATAATGTGAAATAATGTTCAGATGGTAAAATGCACTAAAAATGGTGTTTATGAATAATTAAGATCATGAATATTATACATATTAACAATGAATATTAGCCTATTTCAGTGGCTAATCAAGTTATGAAAGAAACAAATTAACTTTTCAAATCTGGATGATTTTAGAAAGCCTGAGAAATTTTTCCCTAGTCCACGATGAAGATGAGCTCCAATGAGGGAGAAACAAACATGGGGGTGTGCCTAGGGTCAGTGGGCTCCAGTGAGAGGTAGAATCACGAAAAAATATTAAAAAAATAATAAGATATAAAATAAACAAATTATTTTTTTAAAACTGGAAATGGTCTCACGAGCTGGCTCAATACCTTAATAAATAACCCAAATCTACCATGATTATGGATTCCTAAGGGGTCCAAATGGATATGGTAGTTTTAATAGGTCGGGGGAGGCCAAGTGGGAAGTGGAATAGGTGAAAAATGTTGAAAAACGAAGGAATTATAAAAAAAACAGAATTTATTTTTAAATATAGAAATGGGCTCACGGTTTCACCCAAATCTTGACCCCCCCCCCCCCCCCCTCCTCAAAAAATGCATGGGAAACCCCCACAAAAAAAACAAGAACGGAAATTGCATAAAAAATACATTTAAAATAAGTCATGTGTGTGACACCCTCGCCCCTGGCTTAGCCTCCCCTCGCGTCTGTTGTGGCCTCCACCTCCGCCTTAGCCTCTGCCTCTGGCTCCCTCTCCCTCCCTGAGTCCCCTCATCACGTTCCCAGATTCATCGACTACATATTCATCAACGTTATACGTTCTTCTGTGCGCATACGGTAAATTATTCTCCATACCATCTCTACTTTATCTCTGTTCTTAAATTTTTAGTATATCTATTTGCTTAAGAAGTTTTCTTCTGCTATTACAATACATCTAAATTTTTGAATTATCAACTATAGCAACCATTCCATTTGGTCAGTCAATAATTATGTTTCTTAATTTCATTTGAAGATGTTATTACATTTTAGGGTATTTCTTTGAGTTTGAATTCAATGGATTCTCATGATACCTTTATTCTTTACTTTTGGTTGCATTGCAAATTCATTCAGTTTTTTTCTTTTGTTCTTTAATATTTTTACAAGTACTATAATTTTTGTGACTACCATAATTTTAATTTTTATGGCATCAAATTCCTTCGGCTACAGTTTTTATGAATGCTGCAATTTTTCAACACATTCAGTACATTCATTTTTTATGACTGATACACTTTTATGCATTTTCAGGTACATAATGAATGCATTTTAATGAACACATTTCCAAGTACACAATGAATGCATTTTCAGGTATTAATATTTTTTATGACTGCATTTTCAAGTACGCACTAAATGCTTTTTTTGCGGTGAATTTCTTCTGCTATTACAATTTATCTATTTTCTCAAATTATCAAGTACAACAACCATTCCATTCAGTCAGTTAACAATTATGTTTCTTGATTTCATTTGAACATGTTATTACACAATGAATGCATTTTCAGGTACAATTTTTGGGTATTAGTTTTTTTTTTATGACCGCATTTTCAAGTACACATTGAATGCATTTTTCTCTGGCGGTAATTTTTTTCATGTTCGGATTTATATGTTAACAATCTTGAATATCCTGCTTACGTGGTACCCCTTGTCATAATGAAATTCCAAAGATGTCACAAATGGATTTCAAACTCCAATAAAATTCCATGCAAGCTAGATTACAAATAAAACTAACAAGGTTGCCAAAGAAACATGATACTCGTGCAGGTTTGTCAAAAAAAATTAATGATATACTTTAATCGTTCACCCATCTACCGAACATATAACATCAGATAGGTATAAAACATCAAATGGTTATTTCCACAGCTTCTCATATTATGAAGGTAAGGACTCTCACGAATTTCATTACAGTACCCTAATATGTGCAATTATCACACACACATAAGATATTGAATTTGATTATCAAGATATAATGTTATTTTATTATTTTAATATTCGTATTTTTATTGAGCTAACAACTATTAAATTTTGCACCGCAATACTTACATCTTTTTTTCGAGGTACATCTTATGAGTCAAATATTGGATATTTTTTTGCGTCCACTAAATGTACAGATATTACATCATTTTTTATATGTTACAAATGTGTCATCATCTTACTTTTTAAATACATATGTTTCTCCTTGTACTCCATTTATTTTTTGTCACTTTTTTAAATATTTTTACACTAATATTTACTTTGTTGAATATTATTACAACATCATGTTCCCAGATCCGTCTACGACTGATTCATCGATGTTATTTGTTCCTCTGTCCGCATACGGTAAATTATTTTTCATACCTTCTCTACTTTATCTTCTCTACTTTATTATTTCTCTTTTCTTAAATTATGTTTCTTGATTTCATTTGAAGATGTTATTACATTTTGAGGTATTTCTTCATGTTTGAATTTGATAGATTTCCATGATTCCTTTATTTTTTTATTTTTGCTACATTGCAAATTCATTTAGTTGTTTTCTTTTGTTCTTTAATATTTTTACACGTACTATTATTTTTGTGACTACCATAATTTTTATGACATCAAATTCATTCGGGTACATTTTTTATAAATGCTACAATTTTCCCTCATATTCACTACATTCATATTTTATGTCTGCTCTACTTTTCTACATTTTAAGGAACATAATGAATGCATTTTAATGAACGCATTTTCAAGTACACAATGAATGCATTTTCAGATACCATTTTCGGGTATTGATATTTTTTATGACCACATTTTCAAGTACACACTCAACGCTTCTTCTTTTTTTGGCAGTAAATTTCTTCTGCTATTACAATACATCTAATTTTTCAAATTAACAATTACAACATCCATTCAATTCCGTCGGTCACCAATTCTGTTTCTTGATTTCATTTGAACATGTTATTACATTTTGGGGGATTTCTTCCATTTTGAATTTAATAGATCTCCATGATTACTTTATTCTTTGTTTTTTGTTGCATTGAAAAATCATTTAATCGTTTTCTTTTGTTTAATCGTTTTATAAGCAGTATAGTTTTATATCGCCTTACGGGCCAAGTAATAGTTGTTAAATGTAGGTTTGGGTGGAGAGTTTGAGGCCTGAGAGGAGGGCGGAGACGGCCAACGCAAGGAAGGCAAGGAAGGACATGCTGATTGCAGCCGCGGAGGCGTCGGTGAAGAGGTTGTCGTCGCCCTCCCTCATTCGGTTCGTTAATGGAATTGCGGCCGACACCGATGACATCATCAAGTACGCCGCCACCTGCACCCACAGTTATTCCCCTCAGATTCCGTTTCCGATCTTAAATCTAAATTCGCGGTCGGGTTTTGTTTCTCCAGTTAAAAAAAATTGTAAACTTCTAAAACTCATAATAAACACGGTTAAAAATTAATATTAAAAGGAATTTTTAGTTTTTAGTTTTTTATTATATATATATGCATTTAATAAAATTATCTTTAATAAAAACATATTTTTACCACCATCATTGAATCATCGTGTCAAGCCCACCACCTTTTATCCTCTCAATGTCAAAGTGCACCTTTGGCATATCAGGTTTCACTAGAACTTTAGCATCAGTGGAATTGTAACCCAAGTTCCATTGGAACAACCAAAGTTTTGTGAATTCGAATCGAACAAGTGTACCGGAGACAATGATGTGCAACTCAACAAAAAGGTTATTTATCAATGTGACCAAAAAAAATGAAAAGACACGCTACTGCAAATCGGGTCTTCAACAGCTTTATAGAAGCCCTAATAATGTAAGTGATGTTAAAGGGTTAGATTTAACGGTGTTCGTAAAAAGCCTACAACAAGTTTCAAACCTGAGACCTCCAGCCTATACACCATCACATTTTCCACTCATCTATATTGTTTTGTTTTACATTTTATGGTATATCTATATATTTAATATATTTCGTTGCATTTTTTATCCATATATTTATATATATGTTTATATATATATATATATAATTTAAATACATATATAAAATGTGTCTGTGTGTGTGTGTGTGTCTGTGTTTATAAAAACATACAAACATACATATATCATATATATATATATATATGTGCATTTATAAATATAATTATACATGTTTATATTTATTTACATATATTATATATTAATATTTATATACATATATTAGAATATATAGATAAATATATATTTGTTTGTCAATACACACACAAATATATATATATAAACATTATATACTTATTAATTGTATAGGTATATAAATATTCATACAATTGTATTTTAAATAAAATGGATATTAGTTTTCATTTAGATAACGTTTATATATTGAGAAATGTATTTTTTATGTAAATGTGTTTATTTATTTTTAAAATTAAATTTTTATGCGTGAATATATAAAAAAATGTGTATATATTGTTACACATTTGATTATAAATAACAGTACATTGTGAAAAACAATAAAATTTCAAAGTCATAATATTAATATGAATGTAATCTATGAGAATAAATTCAGTTCCCACTAAAAAAGTGCAAAAAGATCATCTTAAACGAGGCTGATAATCCATCGAATGTTAAAAAAATCGGGGTACCCTAACTAAAAACTCAGTTTTGGAGTCATTCGAGCCTTTTTTTGCCTTGAAAAATGTGACAAAGGGTTTCTCTCTGTCATCAAGGCGTAGATCTCATCGCAGGCTTCGATTTGATAAGTGGTACAGGCCAAACGGACACCCGGAACAAAAGTTATGGTCGTTTGAAGTTCAAGTTAAGTTTTCAACTAAATTTAGATCTTTTATTAATTTTTTGATTTTTTTTATCTTCAAATTGTTATGAAGTGACTATTACTCAATAATAATTAGCAAATTATTAATTAAAAATATATTTTTTAATTATTTTATAAGTCATTTTCACTAAATATCTTATATATTATGTGTAAATATTTATTTAGTCTCATCTAAAACATATTTAAAAAATATATAGTATATTTATATTAATATAAATATATTGATATATTAATATATTATTTTTAATGAAATATATATATATTTTTAAAAAATATATGATTTATCAGTGCTTTTTTACTAGCGTTGATAAAGCGAGGTCTTTATCAGAGCTTTTTTACAAGCACTGATAAAGGAAGGTCTTTATCAGCGCTTTTTTACAAGCATTGATAAAGTGTCATATTTAACATCGTTTTTTTTAGCGCTGATAAAGACCCCCTTTAACTGCGTTTTTTCTAGTGCCAACAAATGGGGGGTTTAACAGTGCTTTTAACTAGCGTTATTCCTAGCGCTCGATAAACTCAGTTTTTTAGTAGTGACATACACATAAAAAAATTGTCTCGATAATTGGTTTGGTGATATATAAACGTAGATTACATCCACCACTACAAAACACGACACGAGGAAAAATAAGCAGTAACTTCTTTCTTCTGCATTTAATGAGAAGCATAAGAATCGATTAAATGATTTGTACATCAAGTGATTTGCCATCAATGTGAATATAACATAGAATATGAAGTACTACATAACCCACAATTTGCTAGAACCTTCAAATCGAAGAGAGAAAGAAACATAAAGATTTTGTTGAGGGTTTCCCATGAGTTTGACTACCTCCATGAATTTGTGTCTCAAGAATGAAGTTTCAACTATCCTTTTACTACATTGCTCCAATTAATGCATTCAACTCTTAGGATTTGTATCTTTTCTCAAATGTTACAATAAGGGTGATCCGGACATTACACACTAACATTCACTTACCTATCCACCAAACTTCACATAACTTTTCAATGTTTTCAAATTCATATTTGTAAATCACTTCCACTCAATTTGATAGTGTGTAGATCAATTATTAAAAACTAAGCTTCATAAAATCTTATGGCATGGTAGTATCCCATATGTCATAGTTCGGTGCAACAAATCTCTCATGCGGTGCCCCCTCTCCTTGTCATCAGATCATGGATCAATCTTCCATCCCTTAAAAAGGATGAAAGATTCAGTGATTTTGTTAAGTCATGGACTCGCCAAGAGAGGGTCATGAACTCTCAAACAATGTGGTGCAAAGACAATCTAAGACACACTCCTCTTCATTGTCAGAGAAACTCTCACTTGTAACCATACAAATCATGTGAATTGCAACATTGATGCTCCAGTTAGTGTGGGACAAGACCTCCACAAACATCGGGTTACAACATAAAGTTATTTTTAACCATCATGATTGTAGCAGTGACTGGTTTTCTATGTTGAACCCTTGGAATATTTTAAATAATATTTTGGGATTTGTTGAGGGGATGGTGAAAAGTTGCAAACGTCGTGGAGCCCTAATATTATTATATTAATAATAATATATTATTTTTAGGTTGCACGTGCGCATTCTCAGAAAAAAACATTTCTCCTTCTAAATGGAGCATCGGACAAAGATTCTAACACCACTATTGTGTCCGGAACATGAGTTTTTCTCTAGGGGGTATAACTTCCATTCGCATCAGGGACCCCGAGGGTTTGGCCGTCGTAGACGGATTAATTATATAATTAGGAAAAAAATTATTAATTAATTAATATATTTTTGGTAAATAATCTCCTACACATCATATATATTTAAGCATCTTTATCTCCAAATCCTAGGGTTAGGCGCATGAACCCTAGGATTTGAGTGCCAACAAAAGGGAGATTTTGGAAGGAATCGAAGAACTTCTCATTGGAATTGACAACGACAGTAGATGCGAACACAACGTTCATCAACAAGCGATCCATTTTAGAGGCAGGGCTTTGTTATTTTCATTGCTCTGTTCATCATGAATTCCATGTTGAATTGATAGTATGGAATCTCCGTTCTTCGTGGATTATTTGGGGTGATTGTTCTTCATGGTTATTCTTCATGACTGTCCTTCTATTTTCTCTAACTCATGTTGCGATTGATGGATCCCTGTTCTTGAATTTTAAACCTTAGCACCATTGAATTTTTAGAGTAGATTTATTTAACCCTAACCTTTTGATTTGTGATGATGATTTTGGTGGCGGATTGATGAAGAACGAGGCCTAAATTACCCCCCCCCCCACACCTTATCTACACGCACAAACGACGAGATATTGTCAGTCCTGGGATCAACCGACGACGGTGTGAGGTGAGGGGCATTGTAGAGAGGTGGCTTGAAGAGGGAGAAGGCAATAACGGTCAGCTCAACGAAAAGGGTGGTGGAGGATGACGCAAGGCAGAGGCCATGGTTGCAGTGTTGTGTGAAGAAAAACGGTACAACGCGACATGAAGGTGGAGGTCGCGACCGCGCACGTGAAGACGAAGGTTGCATCACAACACGAAGGCAGAGGTCGCAACCACAATGGCAGCGACATGACGAAAGGTAGAGGGTGCAGACGTGACAATCGCAACACGACATGAAGGTCATGGTGCGGCACAAAGGTGAGAGCAGCCCCGAGTGGGGGTGGCCTACGGTGTGGCACGAGGGCGAGGCAAGTGAACTCCAACACGAGGCAGTGGGTGAATGCGCTGGGGGCCGACAGCCTGGGTAGTGGGCACCACGACAACAACTGCAGTGCGTCGTATGACAACGGGGGCAACAAAGGGACACCCCTGGTTATCTGATCCCCCCTCCAGGATTGTACGATAGACATCCAATCACGTGGCAGGCAGGTAGGCCTCACTAGGCTGGGCAACACGGGCCGGGTCAGCCCGACATAGGGCCCATATGCACCGGTCCGTACGCGAACCAGGTCAGACACTCTCGGTCGAGTCCACCCCACCCACCCTGGTGCACCATGTGGCGCGTCCAAGGGCTGACACGTGGCCAACCCTTCGCCTTAGTTGTGTATTTCCACAACTCATTCATCGGGTGTCTGATTCAGATAAATAAATAGTTTATCCTAAGTATATTTCTGTGCAGATCACAATGGTGCAATCTGTTCGACCATCCAGAGCTGTTTGTGAGGCGAGATAGTTAGCCTTTGAATTTAGCTCCATAGAGACGATGATGGGATTTAGGTGTGAGAATTGGAGCATTCTCAAGGATAATACTCCCATGAAGACATGTTATGTCAGGGCACATATCCCCCACCATCACCCCCCATATTCAGGGTGTGAGATCCTCTACATATGGATCAAATAGGGTCGATATCCCCCACACACTCGGAGCGCAGGATCCTCTATCTACAGAGTCAGTACCCCCCCCCCCCGTCTAAGAGCTAAGTTGGGGCGCAAGATCATCCATCAACGGAGTTAATATCCCCCTCCCCACTTACGTAAGGCGTGAGATCATCCACTGTGGTTTCAGAAAAGATTACATGGGTTTCTAGATTTGGAAACTTCATATTCTTGGAGCACCACTACAGATCATGTTTTTATCAGTGCTAAACAAGGCTTTTATCAATACTAAAAAACTGCTGATGTTGTAAGTATCTTTAAAAACTGTTCTTTTTTATCAATGCTAGAAAAAGCATTGATAAAGACACCTTTTGTAATGACTCGGATTTTCTGTGTACTATTTTTAAATATTATATGAATTATTTTCAAGACCAAGCGCTGAGGCGGCGTGCAATTTTGAGACCTGGTGTGCTCGAAATAAATGTTTGAAATATATTGAATATATTAAATAGCACGCGTGTGTGATTTTCCTGAAAAAGTGGGATAACTTGTAAACGAGTGCTCAGATCAAAAATATGAGGGCGTTGTTGAGTTCAGAACCCGAGGTTTACCCTAGGCGCGACTTAACATTAGTCATCACAAGTTGTTTGTGGAAAAGTCATTGCGGGCGCGAATATGAATAAAATAATTAAAATAAATTATTTTATTCTGTTTTGCCAACACAGCGGTTTACTTGTCTTTAAATAGACGATTATGGGGAAATCCCAAGGTTAGCCACATAACCCTGGAGATGTCGAAGGACTGTTGGAGAGAGCTCTAGAGAATCCTTTCAAATGAATGACGACGGATCGTGGATCGAGGATTGATGCACATCGGTTTTGAAGGATCATGCTAACGAACGCAACACAACTTCGTTTTTCATCAGCAAGTGATACAAATCGAGGTAGGGCGTGTGTTTTAATTCATTTATTCTCTGTTTTTTATTTCTACGATGAATTTGAATCAATCGACAAACGGATTGATTCGCGGATCATGCATATTGCGAGTTGAGATTATATTTGCAAGGTTTTGACGAGAGATTAATCTTTGTGATTATTTGTTTATTCGATTATCATTCTAATGGTGATGAATCGAGATCGACACGAACATCAACCAAGATTCGTTCCTCTCTTTAGTTCTTGTGCTTTTCTCCCTAAATTCATCGTTTGTCGCAGGCGTTCTTCGTTTGGCCCGCGACTCGACACATCTCGATCAATCAATCGTTGCACACCCGATTCTCCGTGCAATGACCTGATATCGCAGATCTGGGATTGAACCAGCACGATGGAGGTGCGACAACAGAGACAGAGCGATTTGAACGATGGTGGATCCCCAAATTCGCGTTCTTCGGCGTTCTTCGAGGTGGAATGAAGAACGATGATTTGATCCATTTTGTAAGCAAATCTGATGATGGGATGGGTTGTTCGACGGCGACAAGGATTGGACGAGCTTCGATCTTTGATTTTGTGGTGAAACGATCACCAGATTGAAGGCCGGAGGCGCTGGATTGAATGCGAAAGGAAGAATGAGATTTCTAGAAAATCCCAAACAACACGACGTGTAAACCGGATCTACATGTTGTGTGGAGCCCCCTGAGCAGCGGTTAGGGTTCCAGAGGAAGTTAAACATCACACGGTGTGTGACCCCTGTCACACGGCGTGTGGTCCCACCCCGGATACTCGGTGTGTAATTTGGAAAGTACACGAACACAGGGTGGAGTACATGGGTTGCCTACACAGCGTGTACTCCCTCACACGACACGGCCTGGACCAGGTACACAGGAAAAACCGTATACTGGTACACGGGCATACATACACAGGCTGGAGCTGTCTACTAGTACACAGGTAGACTACACGGGCAGTCTACATGCCATGTAGTACTACACAAACACAGTTTAAATGACACGGGTCGTTTACATGGGTAGAACCCGGGGTCAAGGGACACGATGTGTAACCCTTCTACACACCGTGTACACTTTCTTACATGGCTTAGATCTCTTGCCCCCCCCCCCCGTATATTGGACAAGTTTCATTAGGGTTCGTTTCCCTTATCATTTCCCTAAATGTTGGTATAGATCATTTCCTACTCCTAGGACTACGATCCCTTCAGCTGGACTTCCTAGATAAAATCATTGGAATCCCTCCGAGAGGTTTAGAGTGAGATCCTCTATTCATCTTCATGCCCTAGGTAGAGTACTAGGTATCGACGTGACCAATCCTACCGGGTGTCGATCCTCTACTTAGCAGGTTTATCCAGATTGAGTTATTGATATCACCACATGGCATTGGTAGTGATCATCATCTGTGTATCGTATTCTCTTCAGATCTATCAATGTATCTTTCTCACGACGAGACCCGACGAGCAGTACCTCTTGAACAGACATCATCACTGCTATCGGACTTAGGAGCGTGTTCTCCCAGATGAGTGCTTCGTGAAATCTTCGAGCTAGAATCCTAGGCTTGGTATACTATGGTTGTGGCTTACTCCTAGATTGGGTGTCTTTATTGAGTATATATGGATATTCTTGTTATATGTGTTGTAAACATATACCTGTGTGGAGAAGACTGTATTTTCTTTGTTATATGTTTGGTAGTTTCGAGGTGTCCTACTGAGTATTGTTATACTCACCCCTGCACGGGATTTGTCTGCACGTGTTGTGTCGTGTGTAGACGATCGACCTTTTGATAGAGTCCTAGATGGACCAAGACCAGGCAGTGCTTAGTGAGACCGGACAGATCGAGGTGTGTTCCTCCGGCTTTCAGACAACAATCCTAGTACATTTACTTTCAGGTTGGACTTGTGTTACACACTCTTTATGGTGGGATTGTATTTGACCTTGTCTGCTTTCTTTACTTTGTGTCGTACTCTGCTTGTGGGATATAGATGTATGCATGCATTGGTTGTTCATTTTTGTTTACATTTTAGCATTTTGTGGGTTTGGAGATGTGTGTGTATGTACAGGTACTTAGGCAATGTCTTGCATGTTAGTGATATGCCTACTCAGTGTTAGTCACCAGCCCCTGACCTATTGGAAGCGAGCTTGGGGAGTTGCGGCACGAGCCCCACTGGGATGAGTCGTGATAGAGTGGTATCAGAGGTGGTCGGTTCTACCTCAGGACCGAGAGTCTGTGAGATTTGTTTGGGGAAACATTGTTAAGTGTTTTGAGTTCGTCTTTCAGGTTAGGGACTCCAGTGTTGGTGCGGCGGCTGATGTATTCATACACCAGGACTCTGATCACCTGCTTTTCGACTCAGTGCATGAGAACATTGGTTGCAGGGAAAACAATGGTACATGCATCATATATGAATAGATTGTGGTTCTCATGTCCTTATTGAGTTAACTCTCCAGATATATTCATTGATCGCGGTACATCTTGTTTACTTTCAGGATGCCTCTGTGATGTATACCAGCTAGGATTCAGCATGACGATCACGAGGATGATCCCCTCGTGACGAGGCTTTGATATAGGGGCCAATTCCTGAGATGTTACCTCCAGGTGGTGCACCAGCCATACCACCGCATGTAGAGAAGCACGTGATACCCACATTTCCGGCAGATGAGGAGCGCAGGTTGAGCGTGCTTTATGAGTTTCAGTGACAGAGACCCCTTAGGTTCCGAGGTGAGCCTGACCCACATGTACCTGAGGACTGGCTTGAGGCGATGACCCAAGTTTTCTATCTAATCAAGACACCGAGAGATCATATGGTGGTCTTGGTAGCGAGCCTTCATCTTGGCTCAACAGAGCGATGGTGGGGTTTAGTTACCCTATCTTATGACAAGGTGACTCTTTCATGGACTAAGTTTGAGAATCTCTTCATAGAGGAGTTCTCACCATCTACGCTGAGAGTTGTGTGTATCTATGAGCTTCTACACCTCCATCAGGACACCATGATAGTAGCTGAGTATTCATCGAGGTTTACCAACCTTTTCAGGTACTCGATTGATATGGTTCGATATCAGTTCTTCAGGGATCGGACCTTCAAGCGAGGTCTGCGTAAAGACATTCGAGCTAGCGTTATTCCTCTATGCATTCCTACCTATACTGGGGTGCTAGAGAGGGCTTTGGTGGTTGAGAGTTTCTTGACTGAGCAGATACAACCAGTGGTTGTGAGTAGTGGGAAAGCAGGAGCAGAGACCTCCGCAGTAGGGAGTCGACGTCAGTCTTAGAGACCTGGACGTGGGAGACATTTTGGGAGGAGATCTCAGGACATAGGATATGCAATTCAGGGCTCATAGGGTGGGTCCAATCATCATAGAGAGAGGCGGTGCTACTCAGGTGACGGTCGGGGACATATCGCCCGAGATTGTCCGACCCGCCGTACAGCTGATAGAGAAGTCGTAGAGGGGTCGTCAAAGTGGAGACAACGGTAGGAGCAAGCAGGTTCGCAGGTTGGAAGATGTGGCATAGGAGTTAGGGAGCAGCAGGAGGTGGTCGATGTTTCAACATGTTACCACCCCCCAGGTGGTCCACACTGGGCTTAGGGAGCTGGAGGACATGGGTGGGGACAACTGCAGTCGGTTGAAGCTTACGACCCAAGGGTTTCGGGAATGATTCGAGGTACGATTTGTGTCTTTTCAACCTTAGTTGCAGTACTGATAGAAATATGTGTTAGTAATTCCTTTCTCACAACATATCTTGTTTGAGACTTAGATATTCCGCTTGAACCGTTGACTCGAACCTTACGCTTGGAGACTCCTACTGGAGAAGACTTGGTGATAACACACTTATGCCAACAATGTGACCTGACTCTTAAAGGTGAGAGTTTTGATTGGAACCTCTTGGTAGTTTCATTAAGTCCTTACGACGTCATTCTTGGTATGAATTGGTTATCTACAGTTTATGCCCAGATTGACTGTTTTAGGCGAAGGGTGCGGTGTGTCCGCAACGATGAAACTAGGTTCTCCTTTGTTGGTAAAAAGGAAATCCAGGCAGCATAAGATGGACTTGTGCATAGGAGGGTGCAACCGATTACTAATGAGTTGGCTAGACTGACCCTTAGAGCAGCAAATGTTATGATTTTCCAGTTTCCTGCAGTAGTGGCAGAGTACAAGGAAGCCTTCCTCGAAGATGTTTCAGGTTTACCTCCCCACCGAGAGATAGACTTCTGCATTGATCTACACCCCGGGACGACACCAATATCTTCTCCATCATATCATATGACTCCCGCATAGCTTCGTGAGTTTAGGGTGTAGTTGGGGGACTTGCAGAGGAAAGGCTTTGTGAGACCCAAGGCAGCCCCAATTTTGTTTGTCAAGAAGGTAGACGAGAGCTTGAGGTTGTCTGTGGACTACCAGTGCTTGAATCAGGTGACCGTGAAGAACAAGTATCGACTATCAAGGATTGATGGCCTCTTTGATCAGTTGAGAGGGGCACGGTGGTTCTCAAAGATTTACATCAGATCAGGCTATCACCAGCTGCAAGTACGGGATGAGGATATACCAAAGATGACATTCAGATGTCGTCATGGTCACTATGAGTACTTAGTGATTCCCTTTGATGTGACGAACGCCCCAACAGTGTTCATGGAACTCATGAACCAGATCTTTCAGCCTTACTTAGACCAGTTCATGGTAGTCTTCATCGACGATATCCTTGTGTACTCGGCGTCTGATGAGGAGCACGTGAGACACTTAAGGATAGTTCTGGACGTACTCTGAGAGAACCAATTATACAGAAATCTCTCGAAGTGTCAGTTCTGGATTTAGGTGGTCCACTTTACGGGACATGTTATCTCAGCAAATGGAGTGGCAGTGGACCCGGCCAAGGTCGAGGCAGTGCTAGCTTGGGAGCCACCTAAGAGCATGACAGAGGTGTGGAGCTTCCTTGGGTTGACAGACTATTACCAGAGATTCATACCCGATTTCTCCATGATATCAGCACCCATGATGACATTGACTCAAAAGGGGCAACCTTTCGTGTGGATAGAGAAGTGTCAATAGTATTTTTAGCAGTTGAGGCAGAGTTTGACGAGCGTTCTGATCTTGAGATTTCTGGAGGAGCTTGTTGAGTACGTAGTGTTCTTCGATACATTAGGAACCAGGCTTGGTTGTGTCCTAATGAAGAGACAAGCGGTGATTGCCTATGGTTCATGCCAGTTGAGACCACATGAACAGAACTACATGACCCATGATCTTGAGTTAGGTAGTCTTCTCTTGAAGATGTGGTGACACAACCTGGTGGGCAAGCAGTTTATCATCTACTCCGATCACAAGAGTCTCAAATATATCTTATCGTAGAAATATCTTAACTTGAGATAGAGGTGATGGCTAGAGTTCCTTTAGGATTATGAAATCGAAATTTTCTACACTCCTAGGAAGGGGAACGTGTTAGCATATGCTCTCAGTAAGAGATCTTGTTCACAGTTGCTGAGTGAGGCGTCAGAGCAGTTGGCCTCATTGAAGCTATCCTTTGTGGATGGAGATGAAGAAACTTACCTCCAATAGATGGTTGTCACTCATCCACTTTTACAGTGAGTCAGGGAGGCACAATTTAGGGATGTTGACTGTGAGACCCTACGTTCTTAGATATCCACAAGGCATGCTCCTGATGGATATTCAAAAGGTGGGGAGCACGTCGTTCTTTTCAAAGGACATACAGTGGTTAGTGACGTTGTAGGAGGAGAATCTGAGAGAGTTTCGCACATCTCCTTTGGTGGTACATCCAGGTGTGACAAAGATGTATCAGGACCTCCGACGTCAATTTTAGTAGTCAGGGATGAAGAAATGAGTTGCGGAGTTTGTCTCTCGATGCCTTACTTGTCAGCAAGTGAAGGATGAGCACCAAGTTCCAGTGGGTTTAGCTCAACCCCTTGAGGTGACAGAATGGAAGTGGGGTGAGATATTTATAGACTTCATGATGGGCTTACCACGTACGTCTAGGGGACACAATGTCATCTGAATGATCGTAAACCAACTCACTAAGTCAGCTCACTTCCTAGCTATATGAGAGTAGAGTTCAGAAGAGAGTTTGTGATGCCTCTACGTTCGGGAGATAATCCGACTCCATGGAGTTCTATCGACAATTGTTTCTGATCGCGATGCTCGCTTTTCATCTCGGTTATGGAAGGGATTATAGGAGGCGTTTGGAGCTCAGTTATACTTGAGCACAACATTTCACCCACAAATCAATGTTCAAACTGAGTGGACTATTCAGGTTTTGGGGGACATGTTGTGAGCTTGCATGTTGGATTTTGGCCGTAGTTGGGAGGATCACCTACCACCGGTGGAGTTTGCATACAACTACAATTATCATTCCACCATCGGTATGAAACTATTTAAGGCTTTGTACATGTGACCCTGTAGGTCACCACTTTGTTGAACTGACCTAGGAGAGTCAGCATTCATGGGCCCGAAGTTAGTGTGGGCTACAATAGAGAAGATGGAGATCACCCAAGAGCATATGAAGACTGCACAGAGCTGTCAGAAGTCTTATGTTGATAGGAGACGAAGGTCTTTGAAGTTTGAGGAATGAGACCATGTGTTCCTACGAGTTTCAACTCGATATGGATTACGAAGATTTGGCTGGGGCGACAAGCTATCTCCGAGATTCATTGGCCATTTCCAGATACTGCGTAGAGTTGGCGAGATGGCGTACCACTTAGCTCTACCTCTGCAGTTAGACCGGGTGCACGACGTCTTCCACGTATCGCAGCTGAAAAGGTACGTGCATGACCCATCACACGTTATCGACTGGAGCGAGTTGGACATTGAGGATGGAATGACCTTTGCTGAGTACCTAATGGAGGTCATGGATCGATGGCAGAGGATCCTTCGTGGGGGATCAATTCAATTGGTGTGGGTCCGGTGGCAACATGAGAATCTTCATGAGAGCACATGGGAGCAGGAGACTCAGATTCGTGCTAAGTACCCTCACCTTTTTTAGTAGCCATTGTTTTGGATTTTCGAGACGTAAAGCATCAAGGTGGGGAGAATGTAATGACTCAGATTTTTTGTCTATTATTTTTAAATATTATATGGATTATCTTTGAGACCCGGTGTTGAGGCAGTGTGCGATTTCGAGACCCGTTGTGCCCGAAATAAATGTTTGAAATATATTAAATATATTAAATAGTACGCGCGCACGGTTTTCCTGAAAAAGTAGAATAACTTTTAAATGAACACTCATATCAGAAATTTGATAGCACCGTTGAGTTCAGAACGCGAGGTTTACCTTAGACATGACTTAACATTAGACGGCAAGGGACGTTTGTGGAAAATTCCTCGCGGGCACGGAAATGAATAAAATAATTAAAATAAATTATTTTATTCTGTTTTGCCAACGTAGCAGTTTACTCATCTTTAAATAGATGATTATGGGGAAATCCCAGGGTTAACCGCATAACCCTGGAGACGCCGGAGGACCGTTGGAGAGCTCTAGAGATTCCTCTCAGACGAACGACGGCGGATCATGGATCGATGACCGACACACATCGATTTTGAAGGATCTCGCCAACGAACACAACACAACTTCGTTCTTCGTCAGCAAGCGATCCCTCGATTTATTCCCCGTTCTTTATTTCTACGATGAACGTTAATCAATTGATGAACAGATTGATTCATGGATCGTGCGTATTGCGGGTTGAGATTATATTTGCGAGGTTTTAACAAGAGATTAATTTTTGTGATTATTTGTTTATTCGATTGTCGTTCTAATGGTGACGGATCAAGATCGACATGAACATCGATCAAGGTTCTTTCTTCTCTTTAGTTATTGTGCTTTTCTTCCACAATTCATCGTTCGTTGCGGGCGTTCTTCATTTGACCCGCGACTCGACACAACCCAATTAATCGATTATTTCGCACCCGATTCTTAGCGCAACGATCCGATATCACAGATCTAGGATTGACATGGCACGACAAAGGTGCGACGACGAAGACAGAGTGATTCAGACGATGGTGGATCCCTAAATTCACGTTCTTCGATGCGGAATGAAGAACGATGATTTGATCCGTTTTGCGAGCAGATCTGATGCCAGAATGCATTGTTCGACAACAACAAGGCTTGGATGAGCTTTAATATTCAATTTCGTGGCGAAACGATCACTGGATCGAGGGCCGAAGGCGCCGGATCGAACGTGGAAGGAAGAACGGGATTTCTGGAAAATCCCGAACAACACGACGTGTAAACCAGATCTACACGCCGTGTGGCCCCCCTGAGCGGCAATTAGGGTACTGAAGGAAGTTAAACACCACACGACATGTGACCCCTATCACATGGTGTGTGGTCCCACCCTGGATACTTTGCGTGTACTTTGGGAAGTACATGACACGGGGTGAAGTACATGGGTTGCCTACACTGCGTGTACTCCCCCACACGACACGACCTGGACTATGTACACGGGCGAAGCCGTATACTGGTACACGAGCATACGTACACAGGCTAGAGTCGTGTACTGATACATGGGTAGACTGCACGAGCAGTCTACATGTTATGTAGTACCACACGAACACGGTTTAAATGACACGGGCCGTTTACACGGGCATAACTCAGGGTCACGGGACATGACGTGTAACCCTTCTACACACCATGTACTCTTTCTTATATGGCTTAGATCTCTTATCCTCTGTATTTTGGACAAGTTTCATTAAGGTTTGTTTCCCTTATCATTTCCCTAAAAGTTTGTATGGATCGTTTCATACTCCTAGGACTACGATCCCTTCAATGGAACTTCCTGGATAGAGTCGTTGGAATCCCTCCAAGAGGTTCAGAGTGTGATCCTCTATTCATCTTCATGCCCTAGGTAGAGTACTGGGTATCAACATGACCAATCCTACTGAGTGTCGATCCTCTACTTAACAGGTTAATCCAGATTGAGTTGTTGGTATCACCCTATGATCTTGGTAGTGATCCTCATCTGTGTATTGTATTCTCTTCGGATCTATCAGCGTATCTTTCTCATGACGAGACCCGGTGAGAAGTATCTCTCGGACGGACGTCATCAGTGCTATTAGATTCAGGAGTGTGTTCTCCCGGATGAGTGCTTCAAGAAATCTTCGAGTTGGAATCCTAGCCTTGGTATACTATAGTTGTGGCTTACTCCTATACCATGTGTCTTTTATTGAGTATATCTATATATTATTGTTATATGTGTTGTAGACATATACCTATGTAGAGATGACTGTATTTCCTTTGCTATATGCTTGGTGGTTTCAAGGTGTCCTACTGAGTATTGTTATACTCACCCCTGCACAGGCTTTGCCCGCACGTGTCGTGTCTTGTGCAGACGATCGACCTTTTGACGAAGTCCTAGACGGATCAGGACCAGACGATGGTTAGTGAAATCAGGCAGACCAAGGTGTGTTCCTACGACTTTCAAACAGTAGTCTCAGTACCTTTACTTTCATGTTGGACTTGTGTTACATACTCTTTGCGGTGAGCTTGTATTTGGTCATGTTTACTCTACTTCTTATCATACTTTGGTTATGAGATATAGATGTATGCATGCATTGGTTGTTCAGTTGTTTTTACATTTCAGCATTTTGTGGGCTTGGATATGTGTGTGTAGATATTTAGGCAATGTCTCTCATTGTGTGATATGCCTATTCGATGCTAGTCGTCAGCCCCTGGTCTATTGGAGGCGGGCTTGGGGAGTCGCGACACGAGCCCCATTGGGAGGGGTCGTAACACCTTTTATCAGCGCTGATAAAGAGAGACTTTATCATCATTTTTTTAACGATGATAAAAGTTTTTTTATCAGCGCTAATTTTAGTAGCATTTGTTTTAGCGTTGACAAACACGCCCTTTATTAGCCCTAAAAAAAGTGTCAATGAAACTAGGATTTATCAGCGCTAAATAAATATTTTTTTCAATATTCATGCCCACCACCACCTTTATCAGTGCTCACACACCCCTGCCCTTGCTCACTCGTAACGCCCAATAGGGCTTTATCAACACTTGCTTGCCCACTCATCCTGCCTATATCAACGCTCGTCCCACCCCCTGCTCAACCACTAGCGCGTGCCACTGCCTGGATTTGAACCGAGGACCTCCACCCGCACGCATATGTGCTCTTACCACTGCTGCATGTTAATTTCTTCTATATCTTATGATACATCTTTTTTATTTATATATATTTAGATACATCTTTTTTATCTATATATTTATTCATATATTTTTATATTTTTATATAATTATTTTTAAATATATTTATAAAATATGTTTGTGTGTTGGTATTTGTGTATGTGTGTTTATATTTATATCTTTGTGTGTCTATATATATATTAACATTCATTTTCATAATATTAGAATACATAAATATATATATATATATATATATATATATATTATACATTTGTATATATTTATACATATTCATGCATTTTTATTTCAAATAAAGTGGATAATAATTATTTCAACATGGTTTTTATATTTAAAAATATATTTTACATGTAAACAGGTTTAAATATTTATTTATAAAATTAATTTTTTATATGTAAATATATACAAATATGTATAGATTTAATTATAAACAACATTACAATGTGAAAAACAATAAAATTTTAGCATCATAATATCCACATGAAATTAAGTTTTGGGAATAAATTCAGCCCCCATAAAAAAGACAAAAAAGATCCTTTTAAACGAAACTGAAATTCAATTGAATATTAAAAAAAATAGGATATACCAACTAAAAACCCAGTTTGGTGGTCTTTCGATCCTTTTTAGACTGAGAAAAAATAGAGATCATGGTCTTATTCAATGTAAACAGTGTAGATTTATTCGCAGATTTCGATTTGACATCTCGTGGAACCCAAACAGACATTCAGAACGAAATTTATGAATGTTTGAAGTTCAACTCATATTTTCAACTTATCTTAAGAACTTAATTAATTTTTTTCTATAATGAAAATGTTCTTAAATGTCTATTACTCGATACTAATTTGTCTATTTTTAATTAATATTATTTTTTAATTATTTTATAAACCGTTTCCACTAAATATATTATATATTAAGTATAAATACATATTTAGTATTATATAAATCATATTTAATCAAATTATATATATATATATATATATATATATCAATATAAATATATTTTTATATTAAAATACGATTTTTAATAATATATAATTTTTTTATGAAGATTGCCTTTTATCACCACTGATAAAGGGTAGTACTGATAAGCGTGATTCTGTAGCAGTGGAGCGGCGTGCCGATTTCACCAATAACTGGGTGTGAAGAACAAGACCTTCTCCGACGTTTCTCATCTTTAAAGCATATCTAGGTTCTTCATATGTAGCTCTTTCCCTTTTGTCATGTGGTTGACGTGAGTGAGTTTTTATTATTAATTTGTGGTTTTCGGGGCATCCTATTGGGTATGTAGCCCTTGCATGAGCATCTTTGTCCACACGTGTCGTGTTTCATGCATACGACTTACACTTTAGTGGCGATATTAGTGGATATGGTGTTGACGGAGCTTAGAGGTTCCTGAAGATGGTTGCGGCGGACAATGTACGTGTGGAGAGCTCTTTTACTAATTAGGTTGGTGTCTTCCTTTTGTTTATTGAGAATTTTGGGCAACATTGTTGAAGGTAGTATCAAGTTTGCATTTGGGGTTCAGGTACTTATGATGGGGTATCCCAAACCCGGATTCCTTTATATTAATAATAATTATTATTATATTCTTTATCATAAAATATAAAAATATAAGGATTACCATGCCCCACCCTCACCGACCCGTAATTAGTCATTTTCATGTGCTCTCCCATCACTTAAACGGATATTGCATGGTATTAAAAAACAATAATGAATAATAATATAAAAATAAAGTTTCAATATTTTATATGAAAATTGTAAATGCAATGCCATTAGTTTAATGATGCGCAATAAATGATCCAAGATTGAAAAATTTTAGATTGAAAAACTTAAATTAAAAAGATAATATAAATCTGCTCTCGATCTCCGTGTGTTTTCATCTTCGATCTGGGCATGTATGCCAAATCTTTCGTATTGATATTCTTCGAATTATTTTTCAAGGTTTGCCACCAAAATCTGTATGCTTAATGACGACATTTTCTCAATCTAATGCGTATTTAGGCGCAGATATGTTCGATTGAAAGCGTAACAAAAAACACGTACCTGATCACCGATGAAGTCGAGAAAGGCCGACTTCCTCTGCGCCAGCAGGAATTTTCCGGTGGAGAGCTCTTGTACGTGCCTCAACACCTGGATCCCCGAGTACAGAGATGAACATATCGCGATCGCCAACAAATACCTAAGACCAAATATACCACGGAATTCAGATTCAAACTCAAATCACGCGAAATACCTAATCAAAAGCAGCGCATCGCCCATCATCCACCGATCCGTAGCCTAAATTCAGTCCTAAACAGGTGCTAATCAAATGCAGCGCATCGTCCATCATCCACCAATCCGTAACCTAAATTCAGTCCTCAACGAGGTGCTAATCAAATGCAGTGCATCGCCCATCATCCACCAATCCGTAACCTAAATTCAGTCCTCAACAAGGTGCTAATCAAATGCAGCGCATCGTCCATCATCCACCGATCCGTAGCCTAAATTCAGTCCTCAACAAGGTGCTAATATGAATTACCTGTATTCTTCGTATTTATCGAAGTTTTTCCAATCGCCGTGTTTGTTACTCGCCAGGACGATGAACGACAGGAGCGAGAAAAGCAGGGCGAATCCCCTCAGAGCAGACGCGGCTCTTCTCAGCAAATCCTCCCTCCTCCACCGGCTGACGATTGCCGAAGAGATTTCCACTCCGGCCTCCGGCCTCTGGTTCTCGACGTCACCGGTGGCCGTCGGAGGGGTGGATTTCTCCGCAGAGCCCGGCGGCAGCTCCTCGGGGTTCGTCATGCTGTCTGCCTATTCGGGAAATGAGCGCAGAATTTTGATACAGAAGGGAATAAGATCACGCCATCTCAGATCGGATCGCTTTTTGAGGACGAAAGCGAAGTTCGGCCGTCGAATCATCTGGCTGGTTTATATTTAGGAGGGAATGCCGGGGAGAATGAGGCGAGTACTGGGTAAAGGTGAGGTGAGGTGCAGCTGATTATTCCTTATGAGGTCACTCTCCAGCTCATCCTCTCCATGATTCTGGTCCCATAACTAACTTGGGGGTTTTTGCGCGGTTCCAAGGACCATCTCCCACCCAAAACTCATAAATGAAATAACTCAAATATATATATATATATATATATATATTATTTTAGTTATCTTAACATTAACCTATTTAAGTACCCGAATCCATTTATTATTATTATTATTATTATTATTGAACTTGTTTGTTTTAATGGATGTTTAAAAAAAAAATTAACGGTGGACGGTGCCGAGCAACGACAGCGGGGGGCGAACCACGATGGGGTGGGGGTAGGCTATTCAGGATGTGTAGGGTGCGCATAGGCATATAGAGTCTCTGTTTCCGAAAAGCGTGTCATTCCTTGCCGCAGTCTTCCTCTTCATCGCGATGCCCTACGGGACCGTTGTCGCCAACCAACTTTATTTAAAAAATAATAATTAAAAAAACAGGTTCGGATATCCTATCATAGATACCCCAACCCTACTCGACTAATAATAGACTAGGCTACATGGAACCTAGACCCTACCTGAACTGAAGGTTCCTGACACAGCGGAAGCGCCGGTAGGGCATGCCCAACTCGACTTTTTGTCGCAATCAATGATTATTTCGAGATAAACACGACGTAGAATGTCGGGATCACCAAAATTAATTCAAGGGTCAATTGATGAAAGAATGGTGGAACCAAAAACACATGATCATCACATAATTATTTATAATTAATTTAAGCTGTTAAAGAATTGTCTTGCAATGAACTCTTTTTTTATTAATAAATCTAACAACGTCTCTATATCATACCATTGTTGCATCGTAGAAATCAAGTGTAGACAGTGACGACCCGATAAATTCCGTTGCCCAAGACCGCATAAGATTTTTTGCCCTAAAATGCATTAAGAGCTATAGTGAAATGACAAAATTTTGCCCTTTCCCTTATATTTTTTCCATTGTTTGGTTGTTGCCCTAGCCGGGGGGCTCGTGGGGCTTGCCCCAGGGCTGGCCCTGAGTGTAGATTTACTCCATTGGTGATCCACATGTAGGACCTCGTGACACCCTGAGAGGGGAGGGGTAAATCAGGGTGTCAAATTTTTCTCTCAATGTGATGAATCTTGTCCCCACATTGGTAGGAACTTGTAAAACCTGTATGATGGATATGATCAGCAATCGAACATTCACATGCAATGAGTTGACACAACACTTTTACTTGGTTCACCACTAAGGGCTACGTCTAAGGAGTATACGCCGACAGGTTGCCGGTCGTACCTAATTCTATTATTCTTCACTAGTTGTGGATTACAATGGTTTGGGCACAGTTACACTGTCCCAAGCTCACTGTCTTTACAAAAGTTCAGGGATAGCTCACTGCGTCCCTCGGGTCACTCCCGTTGACTCCCCCTGGCTCACTGCCTTTGGTGAAGTCTCACTCAGTTTATAGACGTGAAGACCTCTTCAATATATAAACATAGAAGTCTTTGTCTCTTGTTCAGCATGAGACAATGCTTGCATCAGAGTCCTGAGTTGATGCTATTTTGTATTCAATCTTCTACTTTAGTGCAATAATTGAATGCACTAAATCTCATTCTTCTCTTCCATTAATTCCCAATATCGGCACCTGAGTGTATCGTTATATTTCCCTCTTTCTGTGCAGATCCGAGTTTAGTTGCACGAATCATTCTTCTTCTCTTCGCAAAGCACAACGAGGGTGTTAAACACCAGTCATGTGTGTCCGGTACAACTTCTCTTCGTAAAACCGAATGGTTCACTGTACTTCCTTCTTCCCGAAGCCGCTTCGAGGGTGCTAAGCACCTGTCAAAGGCCTGCGGGACCCCCAAATTTTTCACGCACCCTTCCCGGTGTCTTGCGCGTAAAATTCAAACCTTGCGCGTAAAAATACCTTTTGACGCGAAAAAGGCTTTTCGTGCAACTCTTCTTTTTCGCGCAAAACTTCCCTTTTTCGCGCAACATTTTCTTTTTCGCGCAACCCTTCTTCTTTTCGCGCAACACTCTATACCTCAATTTTTCCGCGTGCCAGAGCTCGGGATTTGTCTAAGTGTCGAGCCGCCCTGAATGAGAGGGGTTCACCTCATATTTATAGGTGTTTTGATCCTGCGCATAAAACCCATTCCTGCGCGTAAAACTGTCTCTCAATTCTTTGAATTACGCGCACCTTCCTTTTATTCTCGCGCACCGCCTTGGTTTTTCGCGCATCTCATGACTTCGCCATTTTTCACCATTCTGAACATGAATCCTCTCTTGCGCGTAAAACTTCAAACCCACATTTTGCGCACAATCAATTTTTCGTGCAGACGTTTGATTTTCCGCGGACATGGCACGGACATCTCAGATTTTTTGCGTGCCTCTTGCCTTTGCTGATTTTCAGTGTTTCTGATCTGAGACACGGCTTGCGCGAAAAACATACCCAGCTATTTCGCGCACAACATTTTTCCGCGCACTGCTCTGGCTTTTTCGCGCAACCCATGCCTTTGCCATTTTTCGACGTTTTGACTCCGAAACACCTCTTGCGCGAAAAAACTTGCTCCGCTATTTCACGCACCACACTGTTTTTCACGCACGCCGATGTTTTTCGTGCAAACCCGCTGTTTTTCACGCATCCCTTAATTTTTCACGCACGCCTCCCGATATTTTGCACACCACTTCCTCTTTGCGCGCACTTCCTTTTGCCAACAACCCGTGTCTTCATTTTTCGATTTTGAGGCCCAAAAATTTGGCAAACACTGGGAAACCGCGCCACCTTCAATATATGCTTCGACCGTAACCTTCATGCTTCTTTTCTGTGATTTTCCTTCTTCAACTACTCTTCTTCTTCAACCGTCATTCTCTACTTCATGCAAAACATATGATTCAATTTATCAAGTAGGCGCTTGCATGGTTCTCATGCAATCATGGAGAATTACATGGTCTTCATCAAATCCTCATTCTTCTTCAATCAACCTTAGATGGATTATACCTCACCATTCTCCGTTGTTGTAAACAATGTGTCACATTTGACACAAGTTCTTTCAATTTATGATCAGTACAACAATCATATGAATTTCCATTTCCTTCATTTCATTGGAGTACTTCTTGATCTCCTTCATTTTGATCGTCATTGACAACTATTGACAACAAATACAACCTTATACACAAAGTGGTCCCAACAATCTCCCCCTTTGTATTTTGTTGTCAATACAGTACAACAATCATCTGAATTTCCATTCCTCCATTTCATTGGAGTACTTCTTGAACGCCTTCATTTTGATCGTCATTGACAACTATTTACAACAAATACAACCTTATACATAAAGCGGTCCCAACACCACACATGCACTATGAACCTCCGAGCGACATTGTAAGAATCTTTGAGTGTTAGCGTGAAAGATCTTAACACTTACGCAATTCATTTTTTATCGTCATGAGAATCACTTTGAAGGACTCTCCTTTGTTCTCTTTATCATCGAGAGGAGTGATGGAGAATGACCACTCTCTGTTCTTGAAAGCGTTCTTGGAGAGTACCTCTCTAAGGCGTGAGAGGATTCTTCGAATGTTGTTGTGCACAACTAAACCAATGGCCAGCGTTAGGGTTGAAAATAATATAACTGAGTTTAAATAATACTATGGTTAGAGAATAATAATTGCACACATTATAACAACCCTGCTCTTTTATTACAAACTTAAACATGATTTATTATATAAACTCTTCACTTAATACAACATGGAAGATTGAGAGGTCTAGTGTCTTTGGGGCTTAGGAACATTACATAACAGCTTAGAACATAAAACACACAATATCTTTATTGAAAACTTTCTTTACATGACTACTACATTCCCTCGTACTTAGCATTGCATGAGATAACCTGAGGACATGCATAAGAAAATGGTGAGCTATAAAGCCCAGTAAGGGAATAAACATGGAATAACATGAGGAATACAATACATGTTAGTTAATAGCCATATCAATGGAGCATAAGAGAAACATAAACATAAAGGAATGATAAAACATGATAATCCTAACATGGAAATGTGGCAACAACACTTAACATGAAATTAGCATGAGCCAAAGCTCATTACACATGGAGCATGAGTAAAACCTCATTGCACATGAAGCACAAGTAAACCCTCGTTGCACTTGAATTAGCATGATTCAACACTCATTGCACATGACGTATCATCATACTATACTTTACCCAATGCATTGGAGCGCTATCAGGGTGCACTACTACAAAAACGGGCAAGAGAAGCACCACCTTTTATCAGCGCTAAGACAAAAGCACTGATAAAGGACCCCTTTATTAGCACTAAAATTTTAGTGCTGATAAAGGGATTATTTAGCAGCAATTTTTTCTTAGCGCTTATAAAGAGTATGCTTTATAAGCGCTAAAAAAGCGCTGATAAAACCATAGTCCCATATTTTATAAAATCCGGTGCACAATATCCTCTGTTTATCATGCCCTCAAGCCCTCGCGGTGTTGTACCCCTATGAAAACTCCCCTCCCCCCCGTGATCTTCTCTTTGTCGGAGCTCCGCCGCAAGCCCTACTCCTTCTCCTCCCCCTCAAACCCCTTCCGCGGATCCTCCTCCTCACAAACCCTACTTCCTCCTCTCCGTTAGACTCCCCGCGAACCCTACTCCTCCATTTCTCAATGGTGGCGGCTCCTCCCGTGCACCTCCCTCTCGCGATCACGCCTTCTCCTCCCGACGTAGCGCAGAAGGCTCCCTGACCGCTTGACGCTTCTTCTCTCCCTCCATCGCGGGTGTGATCTACTCTAGGTAAGTATCACACTTCTCTTTTTAGGTTTATTTTTGGTGGATAGGTTTTGTGAGAGTATTTTTCATTAGGGTGATGTTTGGATTCTTCCCCATGATCACCACCCTTGGATTAGATGCTAACTAACATAGAGTTCTAACAATCTATGTCACGAAATCACACATGTGGTGGATTCTTATACTTGGTTAGCAGATGTTTGAAATAAAGTATGACTTTTTTATGATTCCCCATGGGTCCTTATGATGTTTGAAACTATAATTTATTTTTCACCAAGTGTCATATGTATGAGGGTTTAATATTCTCATGTAACCTCAAGCCAGACCTTGTTATACATGAATATTCTATTAATGTTGAGTGTTTTTTCCTCATCCTTATGGTGGGTGTATCTATACTGGGGAAAGTGGTCTTTTTGTAAACCCCTTCATGAAAAAGAAGAGTTTTGATAGTACCCACCTCATTATTAATTGGTTACACTTTGTGGGTGTCATGATGTGTTGGTGATTGTGTTTATGGGGAAGGTTCTATTTATGATTGTGTTTATGGGGAAGGTTCTACTTTGGGATGGGCCTCACGGGGGTTATTATATAGGGAGGCTAGAGCGATGGAGAGGTAGAGAAAATTGAGTAGGAATCGGCTGTGAGACTTGGACTTGGCTTCGATTTGGACGGGATCTCTCTCGTAGTGTTTTCTTCAGTTTTCTTCCTCCTCGGCTGTAGCTCTCTAGACATTTTCCATATACTTGGTGTCTTTTCTTACCTATCTATCATTTATGTAGGTTGTTTTTGATAGTTACAAAAAAGTGTGTGACACCATTTATGAAAAATGATTTTGTATAAGTGTTTATAGGTTACATAGTTTATGTTTGACATCACTTATTGAAAAGTGCTCACAACTGATCACAATTGATTGTGTATATGGCTATGTTTGACTGCACTTGGGGTTCATCTTGACAAAACATATTTATAATTGTTTAAAGCACTTGTCAATTATAATAAATGGTTTTGTATAAGTTTTTCCAGATTGGTTGTTGGAAAGGTGATAATATGGCACATTTTTATGTAGTTTTATTCTGGAATTTAAGCGTATACTTTGGATTTAGATAGTGGTATGAACATGTGAGCAGTTGTATTTGGGTGGTTAATTCTTTTTAGGATTGTGGGATGTTTCTTGACTTCGATCAATGGTAAATTCCACACATATTTCTTTTATGTCAAGGATAATTTAAAGGTGGTGTCAACTTAGTGAACCTCTATGACCAGTTGTTCCTAGGTGCTAGTCTAGAAGGTTTTTTTCTTGAAAATGGGGAGACACCATGCACTTCATTAGGTAGATAGTGATTCTTCCCTGATACATATTATGGGTATGAAGATTGTTATTTTGAATGGAGACTGCTCTAGTAAAGAACTACCCTTGGTGTGTCAGGACAAGTGATTTTGGTTAAGTAAACCTACATTATGGAGAACCCGATTACGTGATGGGGGATGAATTTATTCTTAGGAGATTGTAAATGTCTTTCACTTGGTTGGATTGTATTTCATCTCTATTTATTAAATCCATTAATTTATGTTGATCAATTCATAGACCAACCTCTAGTTGTTTGGGGGAATTCAACATGTAATACTAAGCTTTGGATGACTATATTAGTGTTCTATGATTATGCCTATGGTTTGAGTTGCTATCATAATCTTTCACTACTACAACCTGCCCCTTTATCAGCGCTAAAAACCAGCATTAACAGTGCTAGAAAAGCGCTGTTAATTTCGGCGTAGATAAAGGGGGGGGGGGGGTCCCCTATATCAGCGCTTCTCGGAGCGCTGATAAAGGGGTCCTTTATCAGCGCGTCGTGGAGCGCTGATAAAGGTCACCTATATCAGCGCTTCTCGGAGCGCTGATAAAGGGTCCCTTTATCAGCGCTCCTCTAGCGCTGTTAAAGGTGTCCTTTATCAGCGCTACAAAAGCGCTGATAAAGGCCCCATCGCCTGCACCTAAAAAACAGTACCTGCACACCTGCACACCAGAATACCTGCACAAAGTAGCACATGCACACCTGCACACCATAGCACCCACACCCAATATTTTGACTGACAACGGTATATACATTTACTTAACATCATGAATACAAAAAAACGCATTGCTATATACATTTCAAACATTGTTTTACATGGTTACATTTACAATTATTCAACAACAGTTATAAACATTCATGTTTCATCCTTTGATATCCGTGATCCGATCTCGACGGTATTTGTTGCCGAACAAAGCATCCGAACTCAAGGAAAAAAATTCACCTATATAAGAAAACAAATATTATGTTAGTAATGCAATAATGAAAGAAATTAAAACAGTAATATGAAAGAATACATTAATATGGAAATGTGAAACTAAAATATTAAATTTTAAACTCAAAAGTTTTCATTTTTATAACAATGAAATGGAATAATGTAAAATCAATATGTTTTTGATTGATTTATCTCATTTAATAAATACTGATTCTTTATCTAATGAAAAGCTTTACCAGTCACACCGTGCATCGGATTGAGGTGTGTATGATTCATACACGTCACAAATTATTAGTGGATTGTTGTCCTAAAGTATCAAAACAATCCGAATGCGTTTGCTCGGTTTGGCGTATGTCATTGGTGTTGTTTTCCAAAGTTTATATCATTTTCAAACTGATATCAGACAATTTTAGCCATACCGGTCACACTGTGCGTCGGATTGAGGTGTGGTCGATTCGTACACGTCACAAATTACTCGTGGATCATTTTCCTAAAGTATCAAAACAATCCGAACGCGTTTTCTCGGTTTGGCGTATGTCATTGGTGTTGTTTTCCAAAGTTTATGTCATTTTCAAACTGATATCAGATACTTTTAGACATACTGGTCACACCGTGCGTCAGATTGAGGTGTGGTCGATTCTTACACGTCACAAATGACTCTTGGATCGTTGTCCTAAAATATAAAAACAATCCGAAGGCGTTTGCTCGGTTTGGTGTATGTCATTGATGTTGTTTTCCAAAGTTTATGTCATTTTCAAACTGATATCAGACAATTTTAGCCATACCGGTCACACTGTGCGTTGGATTGAGGTGAGGTCGATTCGTAAACGTCACAAATGACTCGTGGATCGTTGTCCTAAAGTATCAAAACAATCCGAATGCGTTTTCTCAGTTTTCCGTATGTCATTGGTGTTGTTTTCCAAAGTTTATGTCATTTTCAAACTGATATCAGACAATTTTAGCCATAACGGTCACACCGTGCGTCGGATTGAGGTGCGGTCGATTCGTACACGTCAAAAATGACTCATGGATCGTTTTCCTAAAGTATCAAAACAATAAGAACGCGTTTGCTTGGTTTTCCGTATGTCATTGGTGTTGTTTTCCAAAGTTTATGTCATTTTCAAACTGATATCAGACAATTTTAGCCATATCGGTCACACCGTGCGTCGGATTGAGGTTTGGTCGATTTTTACATGTCACAAATGACTCGTGGATCATTGTCCTAAAGTATCAAAACAATCCGAAGGCGTTTTCTCAGTTTGGCGTATGTCATTGGTGTTGTTTTCCAAAGTTTATGTCATTTTCAAACTGATATCAGACACTTTTAGCCATACCGGTCACACCGTGCGTCGGATTGAGGTGCGGTCGATTCGTACACGTCACAAATGACTCTTGGATCGTTTTCCTAAAGTATCAAAACAATCCGAACGCGTTTTCTTGGTTTTCCGTGTGTCATTGGTGTTGTTTTCCAAAGTTTATGTCATTTTCAAACTGATATCAGACAATTTTAGCCATACCGGTCACACCGTGCGTCGGATTGAGGTGCGGTCGATTCGTACACGTCAAAAATGACTCCTGGATCGTTTTACTAAAGTATCAAAACAATCCGAACGCGTTTTCTCGGTTTTCCGTATGTCATTGGTGTTGTTTTCCAAAGTTTATCTCATTTTCAAACTGATATCAGACACTTTTAGCCATACCGGTCACACCGTGCGTCGGATTGAGGTGCGGTCGATTCTTACACATCACAAATGACTCTTGGATCGTTTTCCTAAAGTATCAAAACAATCCAAACGCATTTTCTCGGTTTGGCGTATGTCATTGGTGTTGTTTTCCAAAGTTTATGTCATTTTCAAACTGATATCAGACGCTTTTAGCCATACCGGTCACACCGTGCGTCGGATTGAGGTACGGTTGATTCTTACACGTCACAAATGACTCGTGGATCATTTTCCTAAATTATAAAAACAATCCAAATGCATTTGCTCGGTTTGGCGTCTGTCATTGGTGTTGTTTTCCAAAGTTTATGTCATTTTCAAACTGATATCAGACAATTTTAGCCATACCGGTCACACCGTGCGTCGGATTGAGGTGAGGTCGATTCGTACACGTCACAAATGACTCTTGGATCGTTTTCCTAAAGTATCAAAACAATCCGAACGCGTTTTCTCGGTTTTCCGTATGTCATTGGTGTTGTTTTCCAAAGTTTATGTCATTTTCAAACTGATATCAGACAATTTTAGCCATACCGGTCACACCGTGCGTTGGATTGAGGTGCGGTTGATTCTTACACATCACAAATGACTCGTGGATCGTTGTCCTAAAGTATAAAAACAATCCGAATGCGTTTGCTCGGTTTTATGTATGTCATTGGTGTTGTTTTCCAAAGTTTATCTCAATTTGAAACTGACATCAGACAATTTTAGCCATACCGGTCACACCGTGCGTCGGATTGAGGTTTGGTCGATTCGTACACGTCACAAATGACTCGTGGATCGTTTTCCTAAAGTATCAAAACAATCCGAACGCGTTTTCTTGATTTTCCGTATGTCATTGGTGTTGTTTTCTAAAGTTTATGTCATTTTCAAACTAAGTAGTAGGAATTCACTAATCTAAGGATATGAAACATAAGAAAGGGATATCATAGATGCTCAATAAGTGTAAAGGGAGATATCAATGACCATATAAAGATAACATAAGTATTAGGAATTCACCTTCATTGTCCTATTTGTTTACATTCTTCGATCAGGTACGCTGCCCATTCGTTTCTAAAGACATTTATATCATCTTCTGAATAGGAGTTTTTGCGACAGTCATAGTAATACTGAAAAAATATAAATACACAAAGTATTAATAATTATTTTAAATAAAGTAGTAATTATTTTCAAAAATACCTCTTCAGGGATGCTAGTTTGTTCATGAAATATGATCTCTTTCATAAATTTACAAACATAATAACCGCAGTCCTTGTCATTTGTTTGTTTCAGACACTGCAAAAACATCGAAAAAAATAAGTAATTTGTTTTGATATGTATTTGGATAGTGAAATATAATTATATATACCCAGATACTTCTCCATTTGTAGATCTTGTGGGCATTGTCGTCCTTACACCCTGGATTCATTCCAGCCTTTAGACGATATTCATACACCGCCCTATCATAACAAAATCCTCATTAAAAGATAATATAAATTATATAACTAGATATTTAGTTCTAAAATGTTGGATATAGTGTATTACGAATTGACAATCGCCATCATGTGTGGTTGGTTAGTTGGATATCCATGCAGTGAATCCAGAAAATAAATCTTTGGAGTATCCAAATTGACTGCAATGAGCATCCAATGTTCCCTAAAAACACAAAAAGAAATAAGTACTGATAGAAATGAAAATATAATTGATATTATTAAAATGTAGAGTTTTACCCTTGCATCATTGGTATTAAAAAGAGCCTATCAGTCGTAATTCTTCTTTGAAACGTTCTGAGCAGATTTGACATCAATTCAGCCTGAAAATTAGAATCTATTTCTGTTCGTTGTGTAGAAATGGTGTGAGGATTAACGAGTCCAAATTTGTATTCATGGGCAAATCCCTTCAATTGTTTTTCATATATACTCCTGTGAAAAATATGAGATGTATTTATCCATAATTATCAAAGTATATCAGCTTCTGTAAAATCAAATCATGAAAACATACCTCATGTATACATTTATAACTGAGGCGCCTAGCCAGTCGTATGTGATGATCTCAGAAACAGTGTCTGCACTAACGAAATCTATTGTTTCCTCTCTGTACATATCTTTTTCACAAACAATTGTATGATTATTTCCGTCTTTCATTTTCGTATCCACATGAGCTTGCAATGATATTAAATGTGGATATAGAACAGGCGGGGTGAACGCGCTCTCAGTAGATTGTTTTGATCGGTTGGTTGATCCAATCTTGGAGCTGCTCTTTCGTTTTAGCTTCTCCATTTTATCCTTCTGTAATAACATTCATCGGTTCAACCATTTTCTAATTTAATGTTAAAGGTTCTGCTTGAAAAATGAACTGGAAATGAATACCTCCTGCTCGACGTGTTTTTTACAAGATTCGATGGCCATGCAACGAATGTTCCAATAGCTTTTTCCACTGTATGAATGTCGTCATCGTCATTTGGCACGGGTAGCTCGGCGCTTGGCTCATGAGCTACATTAATCGATACTCTTACATGACCGGTTGGAAGTGGTCTGGAGTGTAGCATGTCATTCTGCATATTGAACACCGTAGCCCTCGCTACAAGGCGATGGGTGAGAGTTGACAGATATAAATCACAGTCATTTTCACCCTGCAGAATATCATTAAATGAAAGGTCTCAGTGTCTATGTTATTCACATCTCACAAAAACGAATATTATAACATTGATTACCTCGGTTAATTCAGGTCTTTGAGGGGAATGGCTCGCCTCAAAGCTGGTGAGGGGTGGATCTTCTCGCGGGGGTTGTTCTTGAGTTGTTTGTTCTCTTCGCCTCTCCTCCATCAAACTCTTTAGCATATCTCCCTGAGTTTGGATTAGTTCTTCAAGGGTAGCTACTCTATCTCTCATTACATGCAATTATTTAGTTTGTTCATCCTCTTGTTTTTTTTCTTAAAATATGTCTTGGGTGACACCCCAAAACCCACACCTCTGACGCGGCCATACTGTTCTGGCTGTTTCAAGGCCGTTGAAAGTATGTCTGCATCCGGTGCGGGTGTTGTTGATTCCTGTGACTATGTCAAATAGAAAATATGAAAAAAATAAGTAAGCATCGTTATGTAATAGTGATTTAAAGAAAAACAAGTTTATATTATGTCATACTTACACATGTTTCCCACAATTTTTGTGTGTTTTCATCTATCAGTTTCCCCTCTTTATTAACACGAGCCTCCTTCCATAGCACATGGCGTGGAATGGAAGTGACTTGAGATTTTGCTTCATCAATCTGCATATAAACAGAGAAACATGGTTACAGTGTTGTTTTATGTCACATAAAATTATTACAGTACTTTTAAAATACATACCAATTGTTTTTCAATTGAAGCGTACCCCAACCTTGCTTTACGGTAGGGGTACGCTGGTTTTGCTGCTCGTTCTTTATTTTCAGCACTCAGTTGCTGTTTCATAAATAAAAACCTATCAATCAATGTGATGAATACAAGCAACGTTACACAACATGTAACCAAACACAATGTACCTGAAAATTCTTTTCCGCACAACGGTTGCAAAACGCATCCCACGTTCCTTGGGATATCAAGTGTGCATAAAGAGGAGGCGGGTGCAACTTGATTTTCCCTTTGGCATCTTTCAGATGATTTTTCGTTAAAATGGTGCGAAAGCCTCTATGAATCCTTCCTTCCAGTCTGAAAACATATTCTTTGTGCGAAAAATCTACTATAAATGCACTCTGCAAGAGATGATGAAGGGTTAGTCAATATTTCAATATTTTATTTTATTTTAATAAATTAAATAGATGATATCGTAATTTTACCGTAATCTCTTCCCACATTAATGTTTTCAACCCGCTGACAACATGGTGCCACGACTCTACGTCAATCAGCACGCGTTGTCGAGTGACGATTCCGATGTAGCTACTAAACATGGCTTTGTTGGGGTTTACATGCTGGCCTAGCTTATTCCATCCCACCTCATATTTGATGCCCTTTGCTTTTGCCTTAAGGATTTTTGCTAAAATTGTCAAACTACGGCGCACCTGTTTTTTTTGTGTTGCTGGGGTTTCATCGCCTACCATTTCCTCAGTTTCTGTATCATCATTATGTTTCTTCGAAGCGCTAGCTTCGGCACTGACACCAGCTGCAACAGGTTGAGAGACCTGTTGTACGTCAGCAGTGGGACCAGCTGCAACAGGTTGAGAGACCTGTTGTCTCTCAGCAGTGGGATCAGCTACAACAGGTTGAGAGACCTATTGTACGTCTGCAGTGGGACCAGCTGCAACAGGTTGAGAGACCTGTTGTCTCTCAGTAGTGGGACCAGCTACAACAGGTTGAGAGACGTGTTGTGTCTCGGGATTGGGTGCATCAGCAGGTGAAGAAGTCATTATCTGTAGAACTGGTTTAAAATTTAAGTTAGATCACATAAAAGCAGCAGCGAACAGATAATAACATAATGTAACACAATCTATATTACAATAAAAATCAATAACCTGATTATTGAACTCCCTTTTTTTTAAAAGGCTGAAGGGATTTGACCCCTCTATCAACTATCCATATCCCTTCATTGTGGTCTCCTATGACATACAAAACGTCGTCTACATTGGGACCACTGCGAAATGATTGCGAAATCCCAATGAAAGGGTCATCTTCCGTTGAATTTTCATCTGACCCTTCAGCTGTTTTGGTCGATAACAGAACAATTGACCAGTTTTGGTTTGTGGGATCGGGAACATAAAATAATTGCATTGCCTGTGATGCCATTATAAATGGTTCATCTTTCTCCCCTTCCTTACTGAAATCAACTTTCACAAATCCCAAATCATCTATTTTAACAGCACTCCTGTTATCAACCCACTTTCATTGAAATATTGGAACTTGAAATTCTGTATAATCCAACTCCCATATTTGTTTGATGATGCCAAAGTATGACATATTCGCATAAATTGGATTTCTGTCCTTAGCACCGGAAACATGCATCGCTTCAGCCAAAAGTGTAACCCCACTATTCTGCATGGTACTGTCTTCATCATGTTCATTAGTATAAAATGTATAACCATTAACTACATAAGCATTGTAAGATAATTCATACACACTTGGTCCTTCGGCTAGCCATCGAAGTTGTTCCGAAATAGACTTTGGATTTTCATCTGACTTCTTAAAAATATGATCTCGAAACCATCCTATAAACTGTCGATTATGTGTATCTGATATCCATTTTTCAGCCCTTGATGGATTCAATTGCCTAAGAATTTCTTTGTGGATTTCAACATATGGGTCAACGTCCAAACTGTTATGCAAAACATAAAGGTGGGACTGCTCCCGATCTGTAATATTGATTGTGAAAACCTTTCTTCCAGAAATTCCTTCACCCTCTAGCCGCCCAGTGTGACGAGATTTCGGTAAGCCAATGCTTTCCACACCAGACAAGTATTCGGTACAGAATTCAACGACTTCCTCAACAATATATCGCTCTTCAATACAACCCTCTGGCCAACTTCGATTTTTGACATACCCTTTCAAAATCTTTATATACCGTTCAATGGGGTACATCCATCTGTAATGTACAGGACCACATAGTCGAATCTCTCTCACCAAGTGGACCATCAAATGAACCATCATATCAAAAAATGAAGGCGGGAAGAACATTTCTAATTCACATAATATGACGGAAATTTCTTTTTCCATAGTTGGCAATTTTGCCGGGTCTATAACTTTGCTACATATAGCTTTGAAGAAGAAACATAGTTTCGTTAATGTATGGCGGACATTCTTGGGCAAAATGCAACGTAAAGCAATTGGAATGAGATTTTGCATCAAAACATGACAGTCATGTGATTTCAGACCTTTTAACTTCAAGTCACTCATTGACACAAGGTTACTGATATTTGACGAATACCCCTCTGGAATCTTTACATCATTCAAGAAGTTTCAAAACTGATATCTCTCCTTCCTGGAAAGAGTGTAAGCAGCAGGAGAAAGAAATGTTCGTTTTTCACCCTTTACTAGTGCCAACTCTTCTCGTATTCCCATCTCAACCATGTCCAACCTAGCCTTAATTCCATCTTTTGTTTTTCCAGATGTATTTAGAAACGTGCCGATAACACTGTCAAATAAATTTTTTTCTACATGCATAACATCAATAAAATGTCTTACATACAGACAATTCCAGTATTGTAATTCAAAAAAAATTGATCTCTTTTTCCAACCGATTTTTGTAAGGTTTTTTGAAGCCGGTTTACCAAAAGTAGTGTCCAAATTTTTAACTTACTCATACAATTGATCGCCTGTTAGTGGAGACGGTGCTGTACGTTCTTTTGAACTTCCATCAAATGATGTCTTCTAAGAACGGTACTTATGTCGTCGCGGTAGAAATCTGCGATGTCCTAGAAACACGGTTTTCGATGAATGTTTCAACCTAATTGATTGTGTACCTTCTTCGCAAACGGGACAGCCTTGAGTTCCTTTAATGCTATATCCTGACAAATTTCCATAAGCTGGGAAGTCATTTTTCGTCCCATACAACATGACTCTCAAAGTGAAATCTTCCTTTCTGTAAGCATCATACAATGTAACACCTGAATCCCACAATAATTTCAAATCTTCGATCAATGGAGCTAAATAAACATCAATATCATTACCCGGTTGTTTTGGTCCTGATATAAGCATAGATAACATGATGTATTTTCATTTCATGCATAACCACGGTGGTAAGTTATAATTTATCAACATAACCGGCCATGTACTGTGACTGCTGCTTTGAAAACCAAAAGGATTCACTCCATCTGTAGATAACGCAAGACGAAGGTTTCTCGACTCGTTTCCAAATTCAGGATACTCATGATCGATTCTCTTCCACTGAGGAGAGTCTGCCGGGTGACGTAGTATCCCATCTTTAATTCTTGTATCTGCATGCCATGTTAATTGTTCTGCAGTCTCCTCACTTCCATATAGGCGTATAAACCTTGGAATGATTGGAAAGTACCATACAACTTTAGTAGGACTGGATTCATCTTTCTTGTATCGAGAAGCACCACACTTTGGGCATTATTTAAGTGATTTGTGGTCCTTGCGAAACAATATACAGTCATTCGGGCAGGCGTGTATTCTTTCAGAGATCATACCCATAGAGCGTAGCATTCGTTTGGCATCGTATGTTCGGCTCGGGAGCTCATTGTCTTCTGGGAGCATGTCATTCAAGAGGGCAAGTAGTTTCGTAAAACTGTCGTCACTCCACCCGTTATCTGCTTTCAAATTATACAGCTTCATTACGGCTAACAATGCTGTATATTTAGTGCAACCAACATACAATGGCGTCTTTGCACAACTTTTTAACTTCTCAAACAATTTTGGGCAATCACGAAGTTCATCTTCGAAGGTCCTTGTCATTTTCTCAATACGATCTTCATCATCATTCACATCTGTAATCACATCCTCCATACGTTCATCTTCATTGTTCATGTTTGTAATCATATCAGATGATCCATAAAACGCAGTGTCACCCCAGTCACTACCTACATCCGTTGTTTCCCCGTGTTTATTCCAACATGTATAACTTCGATCTATTCCGTGACAGATCAAGTGTTCTTCCAACTCATCTGGACTAATTTGTTTTGAATAACAACAACGTAAACACGGACAAAGGATTTGAGAAGAGTCACATGCATGATCTTTTGCAAACTTGATAAATTCTTTCACGCCTTCTTCATACTCTTTTGTCAACCAATTGGCATTCATCCATTCTTTATTTATATTCATCCTATTTAAAATCCATAGGATAAGTATATAGGTTAAAGGAGAAGGAATATGAGTATAATTTAGATAAAAAATAAGATACTTCAAGGAAATAAAGGAATAAATAAATACCAAAATAAAAAATATATTGGGAACCACTACAATCCCCAAGCCTCACATCATCTAGATCTCTAAAAACCATCAAAGTTACTCCAACTCGATCTGGAAACACTGGGACCCAATTCTACCTGACCTTCAATACATGAGGATTTCTTGGGTACTCAGTAGGGAACCACCAATGTGGTTTCATAAATTCTAATTTTTAGTTATATGTGCATGTTTCATGCTCTGAATAAATAAATAATATCTAAAAAATAAATAAATAAATCATCATTTATCCTCAGGTTCGTAGCCTCGATCATCCATACCAACTTTGGCTAGTGCCAAAGTGTATTTGAGAACATTGTGATGACTATACCAACCATAACAATAATCATGAGGTCTTTCACCCTAGTATACATTGATAATTACCCTAGATATAAACTCACCCTGGTGAATATGATAATAACCTGGAAAACCTCCATCCCATTATCACAACTTGAGTATTATCCATACTAGTATAATATTGTTCCCAACAACTTAACCCTAGTAGTGTAGGACACTCAACCAAACAGGCCAAATACACAATAAGGACTGAAATCTCTCACCTATCCACTTTTCATAACAAATATAATCACTACTCAAAATCAATGGCATCCCTATTAGTAGTATCATAGACCTCACTACTATGTAATTTTTTCCATTTCAATAAAATACCACCTCAAGGTCATTTTTTTAATAAAAGTGGTGACATGAATTGGTCACCTAATTCATGCCCCAAAGGACTCAATTAAAAAAGAGAGTATAAGTACAAACACAAGGTGAAAAGAACTTACACCAGTAGGGATTGAGAGAAGTATAAACCAAAAACACCAAGGAAAATCTGGAAAAATATCTAGAAGCAATGAATGATCCAAACAACCTATTATCAACTATTCCATGATCTCCAAAAGGGGTTTTACTATCCATGGGGACAGCACTAATCCATCTGGCTCGAAGGGAATCCAATGCCTTCATAAAGTTTCTTCTCTATCAACTTGAGTTATGTTATTCATGCTGTTATACAGTTGTTATTTTAAAATGAAGGGATGAAATGAAACCTAAGAAAGACCTTAATACATTAAAACCAATGTTTAGAAAGGAAAACCATTAAAGGTTTGGATCAATAAGCTGTTAAGAATGAAGACCATCATTGCAACGTCACCATCCAACAGAAGCACATGATGTAGTGAAACACTCATCTCATGAGAGCATCATATTATTTATCAGTGTCTTACATGGTATAGCCTCATAATATTTACATGGTAATATTCCATACTATAAATAGTCTCAAGAGATGGCTCATGTCCCATTTCAATATATAGGTTTGTTTTGGGTCAGTCTACACATCCAGCCTATCAACAACCTTACAAAGTTATACCCACCCAAGTAGTCACATCCCCAAGGGGGATGTTCACACACTTTAGGTTCAATTCAATAAGGCCAAGGGCTCTGATGTATCACTAGTTCCATGTGTGGCCTATGGGAACAAATACATAAAAGTCACAGAATGTATTCCAAGAGGTCTCTGGGTTCCCCCTAACAAGGTCCTCTAAGTCACACTCACTCTAATAACACCCATTAAGGAATTTATAAACCCATAAAGAAATTACCAGGACCACATACCTATTTTATATGTTTCTACTATTTTAATTCCAAGTTGAAAACTTTTCCTAGGCTCGCTAAGCCTCGTCCAATGTCTACCCCAAGATCAACTCATCAATATAGCTCCTTCCTCTCTCTAAAAAACCAAAATTATTAAATTATAACATTTATAATTAATTATCCAAATCAATTTAAACTAGTTATATTCACTAGAAACTCATCTTGTGGACTTTTCATGTTAGAACCAAGACCAAAAATCCATATAAGATCTGAAGTGGGATCTTAGTGACATCTTAGAAAAAATACCCAACCATTATAACCAAATCCATAGACAACATTATATAATTTGATCCAATATCCATGAAAACTAAAAAAAGGAAACACAAATCCTTCATAATTATTGGTGACTTGCAGATACCATCATGATGCCTCTTATACATGAGGTAGGAAAACACCCCCATCAAATAAATATGATACCACCATGCTCTAGTTGAATCACCCATAAAACCTAATCTAGATAAATAAAAAATCAATAGAAACTAAATATAAAGAATAAAATGGTAAGGAAGATGGTGAAATCACTTAGAATTGTTGAATAAATCCACTAAAAAACTCCCCATGGAAAGGGGAATCAAAGAGGAATAAGGGGGTGGGTCGATTGGGCATTGTATAAGAGGGAGGATGAGAAATGGGGGATTCCCCTATTGGAATTTCAGAGGGAAAAAGATGAAAATATAATTTTAATGTTCTACACAATTTTCCAAACCATATATTAATAATGTGGTGGCACTGTACAAGAAAAACCCTTCAAATATTTGGTCAACATAGTTTACCAAACTATGCATTAATTATGTAGATTGGAACTACCTCAGTCTACAAAATTTCACATGTTTTGTATGAAATCATGAAAAAATGGTATGTTAATCCCTAACTAAAATCCACCTCACATGGTTTCCTCTAAGATATCCCATGGTTAACCTTCACTAACCATGAAAGTCAACTATGTGATTTAGAAAGAGGACTGAAAACCTCCTCATGCTCAAGGTTCTACATTGTTTCTCAAAAAATATGAACACAAAACCATGTTTCATTTGAAAAATCTCCAAAAAAACATCATATAAAACTAAAATAAAGCTTGTGAGACTCACCTGAGTACTTGAGGCACCTCTCAAACTGCGGTAGAGGAGGAGGCAGCAGAGGAGGAGGAGGAGGAGGCGCCGGTGGAGGAGGAGGATGAGGCAGCGGACTAGGAGGAGGAGGAGGAAGCGCCGGTGGAGGAGGAGGAGGATGAGGCTGCGGTGGAGGAGAAGGAGGAGGAGGAGGAGGAGCAGAGGAGGAGGAGGAGGCGACGGACGAAGGAGTAGGCGGCGGCCAGAGGAGGAGGAGAAGGAGGAGGCGGCGGCCGGGGGGAGGAGGAGGCGGCGGGCCGCGGCGGCGGCGGAGGAGGCGGCGGCAGCGGTGCAGAGGAGGGCTTCCGCGAGAGCTTGACCGGGTGCAGGGAGGAGGAAGAGGACCCGTGGGTTTTTAACAAATCTGTGTGAGCCTTTATCAGTGCTAGTAAAAAGCACTGATAAAGGATGTATTTATCAGCGCTAAAATGAAAAGCGCTGATAAATACAACCTTTATCAACGCTAACAAAAGCGCTGATAAAGGGGAGGACCTTTATCAGCGCTTTTCCGTTAGCGCTGATAAAGGCAGGCGCATGCCTTGAACAGTTTTGTGGTAGTGTTTTAAGGTAGTGATCTTCTGGGATGTAGGGTTAGCAACATCCACCCACAATAGGTGTGTGATGCAAGTCTCATCTCAGGAGGCACTATCATTCATAGGTACCTCAAGGATAGACCATTACTCAAAGGAATTTAATATGATTGTGATGGGTATAGACATATCACATTGCATTTTCTTAACATTCATGCTACAGTCAGAGAGGCAATCGACCAATAGCCTAGGTAGAGGAAGGAACTGGAGAAAGGAGGTCTGTACAACACTAAAGTGATGGAGGAGATCGGGGAGCAGCATGAGGTGGATGGAACTTTGGTTTGATTCTACTAATACTACCCCTAAGTAGACCACTCCTATATTGGGAAGTTAGTGGTTATAATCTCAGATAGTTGTAGTCACTAGAGTCTTTTTACCAGGAGGCTCTAGGAGTGTTTGGCGGTACGATCTATGTTCGTTATACTTTTCTTGTAGTACTATTAGAAATAAGTACAAGAAACTATTTTTCCTATTTTTTTCAATTATTTTCTAGGTATATGGTAGGCTCTATTAATCTCTATTTTTATAAGTAATTGGTTCTGTTCTACTGTATTTGGAAGTCTTGTTTTGTTTATTTGAATCATAAATACTAATATTTGAGATTCAAATAGGATGGGGACGAATAAAGATTAGATGGATGCTAATCATTTGACAATAGAGTATGAGAACAGAGTGAAAGAGTTCATCAAGTTTTCAAAGGATCACACAAAGGATTATTCTCAAATCCTTTGTCCATGTTTACGTTGTTGTTATTCTAGACTAACTACTCTAGAGGAGTTAGAAGAACATTTGATATGTCACAGAATAGATCGGAGTTATAAATGTTGGAATAAACACGGAGAAAAAGCGAATGTAGCTACTGGCCGGGATAAAACTGCATTTTATGGATCATCAGATATGAATACAAATATGGAAAATGAAGAAGACCGTATGGAGGATGTGATTACAGATGTCAATGATGATGAAGATCATATTGAGGAAATGACAAGGACAGTTGAAGATGAACTCTGTGATTGCCCAAAATTGTTTGAGAAGTTAAAGAGTTGTGCAAAGACGCCATTGTATACTGGTTTCACTAAATATACAACATTGTCAGCTGTAATGAAGTTGTATAAATTGAAAGTAGGAAACAAATGGAGTGATGTCAGTTTTACGGAACTACTTTCTCTCTTGAATGACATGCTCCCGGAAGATAATGAGCTCCCAAATCAGACATATAAAGCTAAATGAATGCTACATTCGATGGGTATGATTTCTGAAAGAATACATGCCTACCCGAAAGACTGTATACTGTTTCGCAAAGAGAACAAATCACTTATAGAATGCCCAAAGTGTGGTTCTTCTCGATACAAGAAAGATGAATCCAATCCTATGAAAGTTGTATGGTACTTTCCAATTATTCCAAGGTTTAGGCGTCTATATGGAAGTGAAAAAACTGCAAGACAATTGTCGCGGCATGCAGATAAAAGAAATAAAGATGGGAAATTACGTCACCCCGACCGACTCTCCTCAATGAAAGATAATTGATCATGAGTATCCTGAATTTGTAAAAGAGCCGAGAAACCATCGTCTTGCATTATCTACAGATGGAGTGAATCCTTTTGGTTTGAAAACCAGCACTCAAAGTACATGACCTGTTATGTTGGTAAATTATAACTTTCCACCCTGGTTATACATGAAACAAAAATTTATCATGTTATCTATGCTTATGTCAGGACTAAAACAACCAGGTAACGATATTGATGTTTATTTGTCTCCTTTGATTGAGTATTTGAAGTTATTGTGGGATTTAGGTGTTATATTGTATGATGCTTATAAAAGTGAATACTTCACGTTGAGAGAGATGTTGTAGGGGATGATAAATGATTTCCTTGCTTATGGAAATTTTTCAGGCTATAGCATTAAAAGAACTCAAGGGTGTCCGATGTGTGAAGAAGATACATAATAAATTAGGTTGAAACATTCATCGAAAACTATGTTTCTAGGACATCGTAGATTTCTACCTCGTCAGCATAAGTACCTATCTTGGATGACATCATTCAATGGAAGTTCAGAACAATGCACAACACTGTCTCTACTAACAGGTGATCAACTGTTTGAGAAAGTAAAGGATGTGAACACTATTTTTGGTAAACCATTTTCAAAAAACCTTATGAAAATCAGTTGGAAAAAGAGATCAATTTTTTTTTGAATTACCATACTGAAATTTTTTGTATGTTAGACATTTTCTTGATGTGATGCATGTAGAAAAAAATGTATGTGACAGTGTTATCGGAACGTTGCTAAATTCCCCTGACAAAACAAAGGATGTAATTAAGGCAAGGTTGTACATGGTTGACATGAGAATACAAGAAGAGTTGGCTCCCGTAAAGGGTGAAAATTGAATGTTTCTTCCTCCAGCTGCTTACACTCTTTCCAGGGAGGAGAGATATCAGTTTTGCAACTTCTTCAATGATGTAAAGGTTCCAGAGGGGTATTCATCAAATATCAAGAACATTGTGTCAATGAATGATTTGAAGTTAAAAGTTTTTAAATCACATGACTACCATGTTTTTATGTAAGATTTAATTCCTATATCTTTACGTTGCATTTTTCCTAAGAATGTTCATTATACGTTAACCAAACTTTGTTTCTTTTTCAAAGCTATATGTAGTAAACTTTTAGACCCGACGAAATTGCCAGCTATGGAAAGATAAATTTTCATCATATTATGTGAATTAGAAATGTTCTTCCCACCAACATTCTTTGATATGATGGTTTATTTGATGTTTCACTTGGTGAGAGAGATTTGACTTTGTAGTCCTGTTCACTATAGATGGATGTACCCCGTTGAATGGTATATAAAGATTTTGAAAGGGTATGTCAAAAATCGAAGTCAGCCAGAGGGTTGTATAGTGAAGCGATATATTGTTGAGGAATCCATTGAATTATGTACCGAATACCTATCTGATGTGGAAATCATTGGTCTCCTGAAATCTCATCACACTGGACGCATTGAGGGTGAGGGAATTTCTGGAAGAAATGTTGTGATAATCAATATTACAGATCGAGAGAAAGCCCACCTTTATGTTTTGTATAATAGTTGGGAGGTTGCTCCATATATTGAAACCCACAAAGAAATTCTTAGGCAGTTGAATCCATCAAGGGCTGAAAAATGGATATCAAATACACATAATCACCAGTTTATAGGATGGTTTCAGGACCATATTTTTAAGGAGTTCGATGAAAATATGAATTCAATTTTAGAACGACTTTGATGGATAGCTGTCGGACCAAGTGTGTATGTATTATCTTACAATGGTTATGTAATTAATAATTATACATTCTATATAGATGAACATGATGAAGATAGTACCATGCAAAATAGTGGAGTTACACTTGTGGCTGAAGTGATGCATGTTTCTGGTAGTAAGGAAAGAAATCCAATTTATGCAAATATATCATACTTTGGCATTATCAAAAAAATATGGGAGTTGGATTATACAACATTCCAATTGCCGATTTTTCAATGCAAATGGGTTGATAACAATAGTGGTGTTAAAATAGATGAATTGGGATTTGTGAAAGTTGATTTTAGTAAAGAAGGGTACAAAGACGAACAATTTATAATGACATCACAAGCGGTACAAGTATTTTCTGTTCCATATACCGCAAACCTAAAGTGGTCGATTATTCTGTTATCCTCCAAAACTACTGAAAAGTCTGATGAAAATTCAGTTGAGGATGATCCTTTCAGTGGTACATCACAATCATTTAGCAACGGTCCCAATGTAGATGATGTTTTATATGTTAGAGGAGATCACAATGAAGGGATTTGGATAATCGATAGAGGTGTCAAATCCCTTCATCCTTTGAAAAAAAGAAATAGAGTAAAAAAAAACAGGTTATATTTTGTTTGTAATATAGATCTTGTTATCTCATATTATTATTTTATCATTACTGAATTTATGTAATCTAAATTAAAATTTCAACCACTTTTGTAGATAATGACTTCTGCACATTCTAGTGCTTCTAACTTCGAGGCTGAACAAGTCTCTCAAGATGTTGCTGCTGCTGTTGCTGCTGCTGCGGCTGCTCACAGTACATAGCAACCACAAGTTTCTGAACCTGTTGCCACTCCTAGTGTTGAGGTCCAACAACCATCAACACACGGTGTTGCTATCATTTCAGATGAACATATAGATGATGTTGATATTGATGCAATGGTCCGGGATGAAGGACCGACGTTGCAGAAAACACAGGTGCGTCGTAGTTTGACGGTGTTAGCCAAAGTTCTTAAGACGAAAAGCAAAGGCATCAAATTTGATGTCGGATGGAATGCACGAGGCCAACATGTGAATCCAAACAAGGCTATGTTTAATAGTTACATTGGAATTTTCACTGAGCAATATGTTCCGATTGACATAGATTCATGGCACCATGCTGTGTCCGGGCTGAAGGCTGCGATTTGGGAAGAAATTAAGGTAACATTATGATATTATTTCTTTAATTTACTAGAAAATAAAATAATGAAACAATGTCTTACTCTTATCAATCTCTTACAGAGTACATTTATAATAGATGATTCACACAAGAATTATGTACTAAGGCTTGTAGGAAGGTGTCATCGAGGTTTTCGCACAATTTTAAAAAAATTTCACCTGAAAGATTCCAAAGGTAAAATAAACCCATACCCACCCCTTGTCTACGCTCACCTGATATCCCAAGAAGCATGAGATGAATTTATTGGCCACCGTGGGGATGAGAAGTTTCAAGTACATTGTGGCTGATAATACATTGTTTGAGGATACATGTATTCATCACTTTGATTGTCAATATTTCATTTATGAAACAAAAAAATCAGTACTGAAAATAAGGAACGTGCATCAAAACCAACATACCCCTATCGTAAAGCAAGGATGGGGTACGCTTCACTAGAAAAGAAAATGGTACATATTTTAAATTTACAGAAATATTGTTAGGTGCTAAGAAACAACATCATAATTATCTTTCTATATTTATATATAGATTTATGAGTCTAAAACTAAAGACACTTCCATCCCACGTCATATGCTATGGAAGGAGGAATGTGTGAATAAGGAAGGGAAACTAGTAGATGAAAACACACAAAAAGTGTGGGAAATATGTGTAAGTATGACACGATAAAAATATTTGTTTTAAATTGATATTACATAAAAATAATTAGTTATTTTCCTATATCCGACAGTCAAAGGAATCAACTACTCCTATAGTGGATACAGACCTATTATCGACGACTTTGAAGTGTCCAGAATAATACAGTCGTGTCAGAGGTGTGGGGTTTGGGGTGACACCCCAAGTATATTATGAGAAAAAAAAAACAGATGATAGAGATGAAAAAATGAAACAAATGAGTGAAAGACTAAAAACTCTTGAAGAATGATTTCAATGGAAGGGAGAGTTGCTAGCCGCTTTTATGGGTGGGAAGCAAGGAGAAGACACAACTCAGGAACAACCAGCGCGTGAAGATCCCACCCCACCCCCACCAGCTTTGAGGTGAGCCATTCCCCTCAATGAACTGTCTTAGCAGTGGTAATCAATATTCTATTAATTGTTCCCATGAAATGTGAATCAGACAAACACTGATACTTTTCTTATACCGATCTTCTACAGGGTGATAATGACTGTGATTTATATCTGTCAACACCCACCTATCACCTTGTAGCGAGGGCTACGATGTTCAACATCCTAGAGGACAAGATGCATAATAGACCACTTCTGAAAGATCATTTTAAAGTGACGATTACTGTAGCTCATGAACCAAATGCAGAGCTACCTATTCCACTTGATGATGATGATATTCATATGGTCGAAAAGGCTATTGGGACATTCATTGCATGGCTGTCACAACTTGTAAGAGTACATGTGGACAAAGAGGTATTTATTTCCATTTTTTTCAAGATAAACCTTTAACAATTAATGAAAAAGGGGTCTGAACCAATGAATGCTATTATAGATGGAGAAAGGGAAGGGGTGACAAGAAACATTGGCTCAAAAGCATTTAAAGGATCGACCAACCAATCCAAATAACTACTGAAAGCACAATAATACCACCTATTCTTTATCCACATTTACTAGCATTGAAGACTCATGTGGATATGAAGCTAAGAGGTGGTAGTAGTCATATAGTGGTTTTTGAAAAGAATATATACGTAGAGGAAATTCAATATTTCATTGTTGTTGAAAATGTAAATGAGATCCTTGAATACGGTTGGCTAGGCGTCACAATTGTAAATTTATATATGAGGTATGTTTTCATGAATTGATTTTCTAAAAGCTGATATAATGTGCAAATTATGACTAAATTAATTTTATATTATTGAAAGACGTATATATGAAAAAAAGTTGAAGGAATTTTTCCATGAGCCAAAATTCAGACTCGTTAGTCCTCATACAACATCAACACAACTAACGAAATTGGAGCCATCAAAAAAGGATGAAATAGTGAACGAATTTCTGAAAACATTTGAAAGAAAGATTACGGATGACAGACTCTTCTTAATACCAACCATGCAGGGGTAAAAATCTACGATTAAAGCATATCAATTATATTTTCATTTATTTTATTAATTATTCCTTTTTGTGTTTTTAGGAAACATTGGATGCTAATTGCTGTGAACTTGGATACTCCAAAGATTTATTTTCTGGATTCAATTCAAGGATATCCAACAAACCGACCACACATGATGGATTTTGGGAATATATAAGACACTACATCCTACGTTTTAGGTCTAAACCTTAAGTAATATAATTTCTATTATCTTTTACTGACTATTCTGTTATGATAACGTGGTGTATCATTATCGTCTAAAAAAAGGAATGAGGATAGGGGCTAAGCATAAGGAGGCGATCAAGTACTACGTCTGGACAAATATCAGGGTATATATAATAAAATTTCACTATCCAAACACATATCAACACAAGTTACTTATTCTCCTAATGATAATTTTTTTGTAGTGTCCAAAAAAACAAATGACAATGATTGTGGTTATTATGTTTGTAAATTTATGAAATAGATCATTTTTCATCAACAAACTAGCATCCCTAAAGAGGTATTTTAAAAAACAACTTCTATTTCATTTAAATTATTTATTAATTCTTTATTTATATATTTTTCAGTACTACTATGACTTTTGAAAAGCCTCATACTCATAAGATGATATAGATTTGTTCAGAAACAAGTGGTCCATATACCTGATTGAAGATTGTACACAAATAGCATGAAGATCTGACTTGGGGACGTGTTCAATTGGCGGTCATTATTGAGAGGGGTTAAGGGGATCAAAAGATGAAACATTATTGTATGTAAATGTTTGTAGGAAAAATGTAATTATTATTAAATAAAACATCCTTTCTCTAATGAGTCATTTTCCAATTTTAATAGATTAAATGCATTAGCAACATGCAAGAATGATGAACCACTTTTCTTTGGGCTTTGGATAAGAAAGAACAGTAAAATCTCCAAAATACCTTCATATCCGATCAAACTCATTCTTATTGTGTTTATACTTTATGGAAATGATCCATGAGTAATTTTTGACATGTACGAGTCAACCCTGCCTCAATCCGAGGCACTGTGTGGTCGGTATCACTCAAAATATTTTCTTTATTTAAAATGGACAGAATTTTAAGTGAAAAAAACAACTGACGTACGAAAATCCAACCAAATGAATTCAGATTGTGTTTATACTTTATAAAAACAATCCATGAGTCATTTGTGATGTGTACGAGTCAAACCCACCTCAATCTGAGGCACGGTGTGGCCGGTATCACTCAAATTGTCTCTCTTTTGTTTAAAATGGACAGAATTTTAAGTGAAAACAACAACTGACGTACGAAAATCTGACCAAATGCATTTTTATTGTGTTGATACTTTAGGGGAACAATCCGTGGGTCATTTTTGATGTGTAAGAGTCAAAACCACATCAATACGAGGCACAGTGTGGCCGGTATCACTCAAAGTGTCTCTCTTTTGTTTAAAATGGACAGAATTTTATGTGAAAACAACAACTGACGTATGGAAATCTGACCAAACGCATTTGGATTGTATTGATACTTTAGGGAAATGATACATGGGTCATTTTTAACATTTAAGAGTCAACATTTCCTCAATACAAGGCACAGTGTGGCTGGTATCACTCAAAGTGTCTCTCTTTTGTTTAAAATGGACATAATTTTAAGTGAAAACAACAACTAACATACAGAAATATGACCAAAAGCATTCAGATTGTGTTGATAATTTAGGGTAATGATCCATGGGTCATTTTTGATGTTTAAAATTCAACCTAATCTCAATCTAAGGCACGGTGTGTCCGGTATCACTCAAAGTGTCTCTCTTTTGTTTAAAATGGACAAAATTTTAAGTGAAAACAACAACTGACATACGGAAATCCAACCAAATGCATTCGGATTGTGCTGATACTTTAAGGAAATGATCCATGGGTCATTTTTTATGTTTAAGAGTCAACCTTGCCTCAATAAGAGGCACAATATGGCTGGTATCACTCAAAGTCTCTATTTTGTTTAAAATGGACAAAATTTTAAGTGAAAACAACAACTAACGTATGGAAATCCGACCAAACACATTTGGATTGTGTTGATACTTTAGGGGAAGGATACATGGGTCATTTTTGATGCGTATGAGTCAACCCCACCTCAATACGAGGCATGGTGTGGCGGGTATCACTCAAAGTGTCTCTCTTTTGTTTAAAATGGACAAAATTTTAAGTGAAAACAACAACTGACGTACAGAAATCTGGACAAACGCATTCGGATTTTGTTGATACTTTAGGGGAATGATCCATGGGTCATTTTTGACATGTAAGAGTCAACCCAAACTCAATATGAGTCACGGTGTGGCCGGTATCACTCAAAGTTTCTCTCTTTTGTTTAAAATGGATAGAATTTTAAGTGAAAACAACAACTGACGTACGAAAATCCGACCAAACACATTCGGATTGTGTTGATACTTTAGGGGAATGATCCATGGGTATTTTTTGATATGTAAGAGTCAACACCACCTCAATATGATACACGGTGTGTTCGGTATCACTCAAAGTGTCTCTCTTTTAATTAAAATGGACACCCCCAACCCCCTGGACGCTCCCCAACCCCCTGGATGCCCCCAACCCCATGGATGCCCCCAACCCCATGGATTCCCCCACCCATCCTAGAAACCACCCCACCACATGGACACCCCACCCCCATGGATACCCCCACCCCCATGGACAACCACACCAAACCCCCTGGACACCACCCCACCCTCTGGACAACCCCACCCCTCTGGACACCCCCACCCCCTGGAAAGCCCCCCAATCCCTTGGACACCACCCCACCACCTGGACACCCCCACCCCTCTTAGACACCACCCCACCACCTAGACACCCCCACCCCCTTGGACAACCACCCCACCCCCTGGACACCACCCCACCCCCCTTAGACAGCCCCACCAACCCCTGGACTGCCCCCACCCCCCAGACACCACCCTATCCCCTGGACACCCCCACTCCTCTGGACACCCCCACCCTTGGAAATCCCCCCAACCCCCTAGACACCCCACCCCTAGGACACCCCCATGGACACCCCCATCCCCCTGGACACCCCCACCCCTGGACACCCACCAACCCCCTAGACGACACCCCCAACCCTCCTAGACACCACCCACTACCTGAACACCCCCAACCCCTAGAAACCCACACCCCCTTGGACAACCACCACCACCCCCCGGGACACCACCCCACCCCCCTTGGACAGCCCCTCCCCACCCCCCTGGACACCACCCCACCCCTGGACACCCCCACCCCTCTGGACACCCCCACCCCTCTGGACACCCCACCCCCTGGAAAGCCCCCCAACCCCCTGGACACCACCCCACCCCCTAGACACCCCATGGACAGCCCCCACCCTGGACAGCCCCCACCCCCTGGACACACCACCCCCTTGGACACCCACCAACCTCCTGGACGACACCCCCACCCCTCCTAGACAACACCCCACCACCTGGACACCCCCCACCCCTAGACACCCCACCCCCTTGGACAACCACCCCCACCTCCTAGACACCACCCACCCCCCTTAGACAGTCCCACCAACCCCCTGGACCCCCCCATCCCCCTGGACACCACCCCACCCCTTGGACACCCCACCCCTGGAAAGCCCCCCTGGACACCCCACCATCACCCTAGATGGCCCCCACCCCCTGGATGCCCCCACCCCTCCTCGACACCACCCCACCACCTGGACACTCCACCCCTGGACAACCCCACCCCCATGGACAGCCCCCACCACCCCCCCTGGACACCACCCCACCCCCCTTAGACATCCCTATCCCCTCGGACACCCCTATCCCCCCAGACACCCCACCCCCCCGAACACCCCCACCCCCTTGGACACCCCTACCCCCTTGGACAACCACCCCAAACCCCTGACAACCCCCAACCCCTTGAATTCTAAATTGAATTCTTTATGTGTTTAAAAAATTTATTAATTATGTGTTAATGGTGTATGGGTATACTTTTTGTATGAGTATACTTGCTGAAATTACCTTATGAATTATGTGTTAATTTTGTATGGGTATACTTGTTGATATGATGATTTTTTTGCAGGTCTTTTTTGGGTGTGCTGCTACAGATTTTTAAATTACAGAAGGAAGGGAATTTATCTGCGCTGATAAAGGGGACCCCCCTTTATCAGTGCTGAGCTTTAAAACGTTTTTTATCACTATTAAAGTCTGTTTTGAGCGCTGATAAAGCCCGTTTTTGTAGTAGTTGCGCACACCCTTCTTAATCATTTCATTTCATGCATAAGTGTGCCACATGGATCATAAAACATAGATTCATTAAACACCATCATTTATTCCATGATAAAGGAGTGTGGAATTCATACATGAATGTAACATCCCAGGTAATTAAAGAATAAAGAATTTTCATATTTATTAATATTTATGAATTAAATACTAATTCTAATTAAAAGGGGTTTCTATGTTCGATAGCATACTCGATACGCAACGATGAGTTTCTTTGAAAACTTACATTGCACACAAGTAATAAAATAATATTATTTTAAATGTTAGTTAACAAGTAGCCGTTGTACTGGCGGGAATGGATAGAAATAACTAAAATATGATTATATATGTTTTTAAATGTTTTTACATTTACCCAATAAAAGATAAAGGCTTAAAATACGGAAAGAGTTCAATTTTAGGCATTTATACCCTAATTTTCACTAAGGCTTCACTTATCACCTTTTGACGGCGAACCGTCATTAAATATAGTGTTCTGATCAATATTATAAATTCTATTGGACCAAAAATAACTCTTCTTTAGAATCGGGACATCAAAATTTACTTTGTGTAAATTTTTGGTACCTTTCTGATAAAGTTCATTTTTTAATGAGTAGTGTAAAATGTTGTATTTTAATTCAAAACCTCTTTTTAATCTAATTTATTTATATGATTAGATTATCTTTTGAATTGGTTTTAAAGTGAAATTAGAAAATATTTTTACCATTAAATCCAATAGTGGTCATTGGAATTAATTTCACTTTGAAATCGGACTTAAACTAGTGTCAATCTTTTGATACTTATTGTTTCATAAAAACACGCTATTTGCTCTGACAGCGGGAATTAATTATTAAATTAATTAATGCAACTTATATGTTGTGAATTTTGTAAAATGGACTTCATTTTTGAATTCGGAATATCAAATATAGCTTAGGGTGAATTTTCGGTATTTTTCTGAAAAACTTCAATTTTTGATGAATAGTGAAACCACTAAGTGGTAATCAAGCAAACTGATTTTTCAGTTAAATGAAAGTTTACCACTAATGTGTATTGAATTTTGAAAATCCGACATACATGGTTGTCATTAAGAAGTAAAATGTGGTTCAATGAGATTAAAATAATTTTTTGGTGAATAGTAACTTATTAAGTTTTTAATCGCGATTAGAGGTAATTAGTGTAATTTAAGGTAAAAATGATATTATAAAAATGTGTAAACACCATGAAACTTGTCCTACACCTATTGGGTGAGTCATGTCCGACCAAGACAACCCATGGGTCGATTTAGGGGACCCCATGGATCCACTTGGGTGAGATAATGACTTTAATGCCTTTTTTTTAAATAAAGGTGAAAATGACACTAACATAAATTGTTTTACTAAAACAATTTTTAGAAGGGGTTATACTAATCATATTTTTGTTTATAATTATTCATTGGAAATCTAAAAAGATTTGATACATCATAGTAATTTTTTTTATAATTTTTAGACATTAAATAAATTAAATTATTTATGACATAATAATGATGCAGCGATGACATCATTATTTGACGATTTAAATAAAATGGAAAGATAATGTAAAATCTATGAACTACACATGTCCAACACTTATTAGATGGGTGGATTTCGAACCCTTATCAACTTATCCATGAATTATATTAATGTGGGACCTTTTAAAACTGAAACACATTTTCAAATAAAGTAATATTTCTTTACTTTCCAAAAGTGCCCCTCCTCTCCTCTTATAAAAGGCCCCCACCTCTGCCTCATCTCACACACTCCTAAAGCCTTTGGCTCAGCCATCCCCTGACCATTTACTCTCTCCACATCCCTCTCCTCATCCTAGAGGATTCCCTTTGGGCAGAATCCTTTCAAAGGAAGCCTTTAGGCTCAAATCAAAAGGAGTTACACTTTTAAAGGTAATTCATTCTCTCATGTTCATTTGTTTTATTTTGCTTCTCCAACACCCTAAACTCTTTTTATTTACTCCTTTTGTAACAATACCAGTATCTTCAATATACTAGGATGTTGTTATAAGATTTATTCGAGCTACACTATCACACAACTACATCAAATGGTTAAAGAACATAAGGTTTCCGTGGATGGCGAAATTTTGCCTCCTGAAATGATGATTGTTCAATACTCATTTAACACCTTCAAAGGTGGCCATTATGATGTCAATATTTTTATATATGATATATAATATGTTTATTCTTTCCTTAAGCTTCTGTATTTTTCATTTATGGCATACCATTATTGTTTCCATTATGGGTAAACACGATATCTTCATTTTAGGAAGTGCGGACTACCGCCCCCTGAAAGTGATTTGATTCGTTAATACCATATGTGGGATGTGTAAAGGATAAAGTTAATGATATTATATATGTTATTATACTAGGAATTATAATACACTCTTATATCATTATGATTCCATTCCAGAAAATACGAAATAGAAATGGAAGTAGCGTTCATGCGTACGTACGGCTTACCGTCTCCATGAACGGTGCATTTCATTTCTTACCTCTAAATGTGATGTAATATTATAAATACATGTATATGATGAAGATATATGATATATATGTTATCCAAATCATTAATATCATTCTGGATATAACGAACCTTTGACCAAATTAACAACATGTAAGTGTAAGAAGTCTATTTTTGACTTAAGAACCAAATACCGACAAAATGAACATTATTAACTTAAATGATTACATGATGTTCATAACATGGTATAAAAGGAATAATAAACTTGAAAAAGGTTCTTAATCAAGTAGAGATTAACTCAAGTTTATTATTCAGGAGATTAAAGAACGGTCGGGTCAAGTCGGATACGAGGTAAGGGACTTCGTCTCAATCTCCTTTCATTGAGGCATATTTCGTTTTATACACAACTTTATTTTATACGACATATAAACCCCTTTGACTTTTAATTTTATACAAAAGGAATATTTTTCTATGAAGCGTTTTACTAAACGACAAAAAGGAATGTTTTTTTTAACGTACACGGTGACAACGACCTTTTCCGCCGCCGCGAGTATTATTTGGTCTTTGGCTTCCTCAACAAGCCGTAATGTTTTTAGAATAAAATAAATACCATATACTCTTTTATGTATTTTGGTATTGAAAATGGTTTTGATAAAGGAATCTATTATGTCAATATATTTATGATATATTGTGATTGAAATGTGGAAATGTTATCATTCCTTTATATTGGTTTTATGTTTTATGATTTTATTTTGGTACTTGGACATTTTAACGGGTGGTTACGTTATAAACCATATGACGGGTGGTTCCGTGAATACCAGGACGGGTGGTTACGTTATAACCTCCAATTCATTGGGTATGGAAGTCGGCCGTCTGGCTATTCCATTAAGTATGTATGGAAATTGGCCGTATGGCTATTCCATTAAGTGATATGTGTGGAAGTCGACCGTATGGTTATTCCACTTAAGTATGTTTATGTCCCAAGTTACCTTTATATATGTTATGTGTTCTTTATATGGGTTTTACGGTAATCCTTTGGTTACAAAAAGGTAAGTAATGATACTTTATTCAGTGAAGAGTTTTTACTACTTCATAAAGGTGAAGGTATTACTTTGATAGAGTATACATGGTTTACTTGATGTTTGAAAAACTAACAGTTTTCATTCTTTGTGTATCCCTTACTGAGCTTTTTATGCTCATCCCAAGTTTTTTTTGAAATGTTTTTCACAGGACTTAATGTGGAATAAGGTCAAGGATGGGATCAAGGGGATGTCATGCTATATAAAACATGGAACTAGACATGTTTCTTTATAAGAGTTTTTTTTATTATGGAAACTTAGTAGAAGTGTCTACTTTGTAATATTTTGAGATGTAATAGTTATGTTCTAATTCTCTAAAACTCTAAACCTGAAAAGATCCTCAATGTGAATTATTCATTTAATTCAATATTAAGTATGTTTTAAGGCCGAGGCCTTATAGTTGGTATCAGAGGTCGGTTTAGACAACTTTAGGAGTTAGAAAAGTGTTAAATTATAATATGATTGAAATGATATAGCATTTACAGATTACCATGTTGCTTCGCCTAAGATATTTCTGTGTTCAGAATGGTTTTCCGCAGAGGAAACAAAGCAGCTATGTTGGGACGACATCAGGAGGAAGACAACCTTCCAAATCAGCAACCTGAGATGGTCGGAATCGGAACTGAACAGTTTGTTTCAGTGATGGAACAATTGACTCAGGATATAAATGGTGGTGATATACATGCACGAGATCAGCCAGATCAACCGCAGAGGAACATGTCAGTGGTGGAACATTTCATGAGGCAACATCCCCCATCATTCAGAGGATCATCTAACCCTGTGCAAGCTTAAGGGTGGATTAAAGCACTGGAGAAGATTTTTGATGTCATGGGGTGTTCAGAACATCAAAAGGTTAGTCTTGCTGTTTACCGTTTTGAAGGTGAAGCTGATCAGTGGTGGTCGATGGTGAAAAATATCAGGGATAGTGATGAGATTGAGGATCTTCACTGGGACGAATTCAAAGGTATGTTTCTTGAGAAACATTTTCCTAAGGTGGTTTGTCTTAGGATGGAAAAACAGTTCCTAGAATTGAGGCAGGAGGATGATTCAGTGGCTGCTTATGAAGTAAAGTTCACTCGATTGGCAAGGTATGCTCCAAACTTCATACGAGATCTTGATAGTAAAATAAACCGTTTTTACTCAGGGTTAAAGCCAAAGTATCGAAGGGCTTTAGCTTCTCGTGAGTTCAAAAGTTATGAAAAACTTGTTCGATGTGCGGAGAAGGTGGAAATGGAGTTTGCCGATGATTAGGTGTTCTATGACAAACAACAGAATAAGAGGTCTAGTTGGCAGGCAAAGGGGAAGAATTCATCAAAGAAGCAAGGAGGTAAGAAAACCAAATATCCATCCTGTGAGAAGTGTGGTAAAATGCATCCTGGAGAATGTTTATCCAAGTCTGGTAAGTGCTTTCGGTGTGGTAAGTCTGGTCATATTGCTTATAACTGTAAGGAAGATGATCAAGCAGGCAATGAAAATCCAACGGTAAGATGTTTTAAGTGTAATGAAATAAGTCATTATTCAAACGAGTGTCCAACGAAGAACTCAACTGGGGGAATGCAGCCAGACTACAAGCAGAAAGGGGTGGTGAAATCCTTTGCAACAACTTCAACAGATGTTGGGCCATCGAATGAAGTGGTATCAGGTACACTGTTTGTTTGTTCAGATTATGCCAATGTGTTGTTTGATTCAGGGTCTACACACTCTTTCATTTCAGAGAAGTTTTCTAGTAAATTGGAAATTCCATATCAAGATATGAATCCTGAACTTATGGTAAAAACACCCGGAGGGAACGTTGAGACAAAAAGGAATTATAAGAACCTTCCTATCCTTGTGTGTGGAAAGAATCTACCAGCAAACCTTATTGTTTTGCCTCTAGTAGAGTTTGATGTTATTTTGGGAATGGATTGGCTTTCTGTTTATCATGCTAAGATTGACTGTAGAGCTAAAATGGTTTCTTTTCAGAAAGATTTTCAGTTTGTGTACAAGAATGAACCTTTGATTTTGATAACATATCAGGAAGTTGAGAAACTAGTAAAAGATGGAAATGAATTTTACCTTGCACATATTGTTGAAAATAAAGGAACTGTTCAGATTAATGATGTGCCAGTGGTAAATGAGTATCTTGATGTTTTTCCTGATGAGTTTCCTGGTATTATTCATGATCAGGAAGTTGAATTTACTGTTGACTTAGTCCCTGATTCTAAGCCAATTTCAAAACCCCCTTATCGAATGGCTCAAGTTGAACTTTTAGAGTTAAAGAAACAATTGCAGGAGTTATTAGATAAAGTTTTCATTCGACCTAGCACATCACCATGGGGTGCTCCTGTCTTGTTTGTTAAAAAGAAAGATGGATCAATGAGACTTTGCATTGATTATAGAGCCTTGAATAATATTAATGTTAAGAACAAGTATCCTTTGCCTCATATCGATGATTTGTTTGATCAACTCCAGGGAGCTCAGTATTTTTCGAAGATTGACTTGAGGTCGGGGTACCATCAGTTGAAAGTAAAAGAATCAGACGTTCCGAAGACTACGTTCCGTACTAGATATGGCCATTATGAATTTGTAGTTATGACTTTTGGGTTAACCAATGCACCTGCTGTATTCATGGACCTTATGAATAGAATTTTCCATGAGTTCTTGGATAAGTTTGTGGTTGTTTTCATCGATGATATTTTGGTTTTTTCTAAAAGTAAATAGGAGCATGAAAGTCATTTAAGGGTTATCTTACAAACCTTAAAAGAAAAGAAATTATATGGAAAATTCAGCAAGTGTGAGTTTTGGTTACAACAAATTTCTTTCCTGGGACACATTGTTTCAAAAGATGGCATAACTGTTGATCCTACTAAAACAAAAGTTGTTGAAGAATGGCCAAGACCCACAAATGTAACCGAGATCCGTAGTTTTCTTGGTTTGGTAGGTTACTACCGAAGGTTTGTTGAAAATTTTTCACGGTTATCTAGTCCAATGACTAAGCTAACTCAGAAGGGTGTTAAGTTCATCTGGACAAAAGAATGTGATGATTGTTTTCAGGAGTTGAAAAGAAGATTGGTGAATGCTCTAGTTTTGGCACTTCCTTCCAGGAATGGTGAGTTTGTTATATACAGTGATGCTGCGTTGAAGGGACTTGGCTGTGTCCTTATGCAGAATGATCAAGTAATTGCTTATGCTTCACGACAGTTGAAAACTCATGAGGTAAATTACCCTACACATGATTTGGAATTAGCTGCTGTTGTCTTTGCTTTAAAAATTTGGAGGCATCATTTGTATGGAGTAAAGTGTGAAATATATACTGATCATAAAATTTTAAATTATATATTCACTCAGAAAGAATTGAACATGAGACAGAGGAGATGGCTGGAATTAATCAAGGATTATGATTGTACAATTCATTACCATCCGAGAAAAGCAAATAAAGTGGCTGATTCTTTGAGTCGAAAAAGTAATGCTTCATTAGCAATGTTGCGTTTGGAACGTGATCCTTTGGTTAAAGATTTGATGAACTTTGGCATAGAAGTTGTTGGTACAGGATGTTCTTCTGTTTTGTTTCAGGTATCAGTGAAATCTTCTCTATCAGACAGAATCAAGCAAGAACAGAAGCGAGACAGTGAGTTGCAGAAAAAGGTAGAGCTAGTTTAGAAAGGTAAGTTTCCTGAATTCAACATTGATAATGATTGTGTTTTGAGGTTTGGGAAGAGATTGTGTGTGCCTTGTGATTCACAGTTGAAGAGAGAGTTGTTATGTGAAGCTCATAGTTCTCTGTTTTCAGTTCATCCTGGCAGTACTAAGATGTACAGAGATCTGCGGGGGTATTACTGGTGGGATGGAATGAAAAGAGATATTGCTAATTTTACTGTGAAGTGTTTGACATGTCAACAGGTTAAAGCAGAGCAGCAGTTACCGAAAGGGATGCTTCAGCCTTTACCAGTGCCAGAGTGGAAATGGGAAAACATATCCACGGACTTTGTTGTGGGATTACCGAAGACATCTCGAGGTAATAATGCAATCTGGGTTATTGTTGATCGCTTGACCAAATCTGCTCATTTCCTTTCTATACGAGATAATTTTTCCCTGGATCAACTTTCCCATTTGTATCTTAAAGAGATAGTCAGGTTACATGGAGTTCCCCTCTCCATTGTATTTGATCGTGATCCCAGGTTCACATCTAACTTTTGGAAAGGCCTTCAGAAGTCGTTGGGTACTGAATTAAATTTTAGTACAGCTTTTCATCCTCAATCAGATGGGCAATCAGAACGAACAATTCAGACCTTGGAAGATATGCTACGAGCTTGTTCGATGGATTATCAGGGAAGTTGGGACCAACATCTTTCTTTGGTTGAGTTTTCTTATAATAACAGTTTTCATTCCAGTATACAGATGGCACCATTTGAGGCATTATATGGGAAGCGGTGTCGAACTCCAGCATTTTGGGATGAAGTGGGTGAAAGGAAGTTGATGGGACCAGAATTGGTAGAAGAGATGGCAGAAAAAGTTCAGTTGATTCAGAAGCACATGAGAACAGCTCAGAGCAGGCAGAAGAGTTATGCGGATAACCGGAGGAAGGATCTATCTTTCGAGGTAGGTGATCATGTTTTTCTCAAGGTTTCTCCTTGGAAAAGTGTGATGAGATTTGGTAAGAAAGGAAAGCTGAGTCCAAGGTTTATTGGACCATATGAAATTCTAGAGAAAGTTGGATCAGTTGCTTACCGAGTGGATTTACCTCCGAGTTTATCTCAGGTATACAATGTTTTTCATGTTTCGATGTTGAGGAAGTATATGCCAGATCCATCTCATGTTTTGAGTCCAGAGGTAGTTCAACTGGAGGAGAACCTATCTTATGAAGAACAACCAGTCCAGATTCTTGACCACAGGGAGCAGGTGTTACGGAATAAGGTGATTCATCAGGTAAAGGTTTTGTGGAAAAACCATGTGATTGAAGAGGCAATGTGGGAATCTGAAAATGCTATGAGGGATAAATACCCCCAATTATTTTGATAAGTGAATAAAATTGCGAGGACGCAATTCCCAAAAAGGGGGGAAGGATGTAACATCCCAGGTAATTAAAGAATAAAGAATTTTCACATTTATTAATATTTACGAATTAAATACTAATTCTAATTAAAAGGGGTTTCTACGTTCGATAGCGTACTCGATACGCAACGATGAGTTTCTTTGAAAACTTACGTTGCACACAAGTAATAAAATAATATTATTTTAAATGTTAGTTAACAAGTAGCCGTTGTACTGGCGGGAATGGATAGAAATAACTAAAATATGATTATATATGTTTTTAAATGTTTTTACATTTACCCAATAAAAGATAAAGGCTTAAAATACGGAAAGAGTTCAATTTTAGGCATTTATACCCTAATTTTCACTAAGGCTTCACTTATCACCTTTTGATGGTGAACCATCATTAAATATAGTGTTTTGATCAATCTTATAAATTCTATTGGACCAAAAATAACTCTTCTTTAGAATCGGGACATCAAAATTTACTTTGTGTAAAGTTTTGGTACCTTTCTGATAAAGTTCATTTTTTAATGAGTAGTGTAAAATGTTGTATTTTAATTCAAAACCTCTTTTTAATCTAATTTATTTATATGATTAGATTATCTTTTGAATTGGTTTTAAAGTGAAATTAGAAAATATTTTTACCATTAAATCCAATAGTGGTCGTTGGAATTAATTTCACTTTGAAATCGGACTTAAACTAGTGTCAATCTTTTGATACTTATTGTTTCATAAAAACACGCTATTTGCTCTGACAGCGGGAATTAATTATTAAATTAATTAATGAAACTTATATGTTGTGAATTTTTTAAAATGGACTTCATTTTTGAATTCGGAATATCAAATATAGCTTAGGGTGAATTTTCGGTATTTTTCTGAAAAACTTCAATTTTTGATGAATAGTGAAACCACTAAGTGGTAATCAAGCAAACTGATTTTTCAGTTAAATGAAAGTTTACCACTAATGTGTATTGAATTTTGAAAATCTGACAGACATGGTTGTCATTAAGAAGTAAAATGTGGTTCAATGAGATTAAAATAATTTTTTGGTGAATAGTAACTTATTAAGTTTTTAATCGCGATTAGAGGTAATTAGTGTAATTTAAGGTAAAAATGATATTATAAAAATGTGTAAACACCATGAAACTTGTCCTACACCTATTGGGTGAGTCATGTCCGACCAAGACAACCCATGGGTCGATTTAGGGGACCCCATGGATCTACTTGGGTGAGATAATGACTTTAATGCCTTTTTTTAAATAAAGGTGAAAATGACACTAACATAAATTGTTTTACTAAAACAATTTTTAGAAGGGGTTATACTAATCATATTTTTGTTTATAAATAGTCATTGTAAATCTAAAAATATTTCCCACATCATAGTAATTTTTTTATAATTTTTAGACATTAAATAAATTAAATTATTTATGACATAATAATGATGCAGCGATGACATCATTATTTGGCGATTTAAATAAAATGGAAAGATAATGTAAAATCTATGAACTACACATGTCCAACACTTATTGGATGGGTGGATTTCGAACCCTTATCACCTTATCCACGAATTATATTAATGTGGGACCTTTTAAAACCTAAACACATTTTCAAATAAAGTAATATTTCTTTACTTTCCAAAAGTGCCCCTCCTCTCCTCTTATAAAAGGCCCCCACCTCTACCTCATTTCACACACTCCTCAAGCCTTTGGCTCAGCCATCCCCTGCCCATTTACTCTCTCCACACCCCTCTCCTCATCCTAGAGGATTCCTTTTGGGCAGAATCCTTTCAAAGGAAGCCTTTAGGCTCAAATCAAAAGGAGTTACACTTTTAAAGGTAATTCATTCTCTCATGTTCATTTGTTTTATTTTGCTTCTCCAACACCCTAAAATCTTTTTATTTACTCCTTTTGTAACAACACCAGTATCTTCAATATACTAGGATGTTGTTATAAGATTTATTCGAGCTACACTATCACACAACCACATCAAATGGTTAAAGAACATAAGGTTTCCGTGGATGGCGAAATTTTGCCTCCCGAAATGATGATTGTTCAATACTCATTTAACACCTTCAAAGGTGGCCATTATGATGTCACTATTTTTATATATGATATATAATATGTTTATTCTTTCCTTAAGATTCTGTATTTTTCATTTATGGCATACCATTATTGTTTCCATTATGGGTAAACACGATATCTTCATTTTAGGAAGTGCGGACTACCGCCCCCTGAAAGTGATTTGATTCGTTAATACCATATGTGGGATGTGTAAAGGATAAAGTTAATGATATTATATATGTTATTATACTGGGAATTATAATATACTCTTATATCATTATGATTCCATTCCAGAAAATACGAAATAGAAATAGAAGTGGCGTTCATGCGTACGTACGACTTACCATCTCCATGAACGATGCATTTCATTTCTTACCTCTAAATGTGATGTAATATTATAAATACATGTATACGATGAAGATATATGATATATATGTTATCCAAATCATTAATATCATTCTGGATATAACGAAACTTTGACCAATTTAACAACATGTAAGTGTAAGAAGTCTATTTTTGACTTAAGAACCAAATACCGACAAAATGAACATTATTAACTTAAATGATTACATGATGTTCATAACATGGTATAAAAGGAATAATGAACTTGAAAAAGGTTCTTAATCAAGTAGAGATTAACTCAAGTTTATTATTCAGGAGATTAAAGAACGGTCGGGTCAAGTCGGATACGAGGTAAGGGACTTCGTCTCAATCTCCTTTCATTGAGGCATATTTCGTTTTATACACAACTTTCTTTTATACGGCGTATAAACCCCTTTGAATTTTACTTTTATACAAAAGGAATCTTTTTCTACGAAGCGTTTTACTAAACGACAAAAAGGAATGTTTTTTTTAACGTACGCGGTGTCAACGACCTTTTCTGCCGCCGCGAGTATTATTTGGTCTTTGGCTTCCTCAACAAGCCGTAATGTTTTTAGAATAAAATAAATACCATATACTCTTTTATGTATTTTGGTATTGAAAATGGTTTTGATAAAGGAATCTATTATGTCAATATATTTATGATATATTGTGATTGAAATGTGGAAATGTTATCATTCCTTTATATTGGTTTTATGTTTTATGATTTTATTTTGGTACTTGGACATTTTAACAGGTGGTTACGTTATAAACCATATGACGGGTGGTGCCGTGAATACCAGGACGGGTGGTTACGTTATAACCTCCAATGCATTGGGTATGAAAGTCGGCCGTATGGCTATTCCATTAAGTATGTATGGAAATTGGCCGTATGGCTATTCCATTAAGTGATATGTGTGGAAGTCGACCGTATGGTTATTCCACTTAAGTATGTTTATGTCCCAAGTTACCTTTATATATGTTATGTGTTCTTTATATGGGTTTTACGGTAATCCTTTGGTTACAAAAAGGTAAGTAATGATACTTTATTCAGTGAAGAGTTTTTACTACTTCATAAAGGTGAAGGTATTACTTTGATAGAGTATACATGGTTATTTGATGTTTGAAAAACTAACAGTTTTCATTCTTTGTGTATCCCTTACTGAGCTTTTTATGCTCATCCCAAGTTTTTTTTGAAATGTTTTTCACAGGACTTAATGTGGAATAAGGTCAAGGATGGGATCAAGGGGATGTCATGCTATATAAAACATGGAACTAGACATGTTTCTTTATAAGAGTTTTTTTTATTATGGAAACTTAGTAGAAGTGTCTACTTTGTAATCTTTTGAGATGTAATTGTTATGTTCTAATTCTCTAAAACTCTAAACCTGAAAAGATCCTCAATGTGAATTATTCATTTAATTCAATATTAAGTTTGTTTTAAGTATGGGGACTTATAATGAAACTATTTAAACAATAAGTAAATGTGCATAAAGGTGAATAACCTTGATAGAGAAATGGGCAAGCTATTCACTATGCAATGACTTTGGCTTCGAAAATCACAGTGCAATTTTGGCAGCATAACGGCGTGACATAAGAATTCATAAAAATGGTTGATGAGAGAGAAAGAGGTGTCTAATCATATTTACATGAAATGGATAGTAGGGTGGGGGGGGGGGGTCATATATATACATGTCCCAACAAATGTAATGGAATTTAGATGCATAATACAAAAGAATTATTTGGATGTAAAAGAGGAGAGAGAAATTCCTTATGGAATTTCGGCATGGTAACGAGTGTACATGGGAGAAATTTAATGAGAGAGAAAGGGGCCTCTCATCACTCAAAAATAAATAGGGAAGTATGGGAGAGGTGAGAAATAATACCCCAACATTTGTAATTGAAAACAAAAGGTCATAACAACTTAAATAAAATTGTACAAAAATGAGAAAGGAAGAAATCCCTTACGGAATTTTGGCACGGTAATAGGTATACAAGGAAGAAATAAATGAGAGATAAAGGGGTATATAATCATTAAAACATAAATATAACAGTATAGGGGAGGTAAAAAATCATACCCAAACATTTTTAATTGAAAATAAAAGGGCATAACAATATTAAGAAACTTGGATAAAATTAGAAAGGAATGAATCCCTTATAAAGTTTTGGCATGGTAACGGGTATACAAGGAAAGCATCAATGAGAGAGAATGGGGTATCTAATCATTAAAAAAATAAAGAGGACAATATAGGGGAGGTTTAAAATCATATCCCAACATTTTTAATTGAAAATAAAAGGGCATAACAATATTAATAAACTTGGATAAAATGAGAAAGGAAGGAATTCCTTACAGAATTTTGGCATGGTAACGAGTATACAAGGAAGGCATCAATGAGAGAGAAAGGGGTATATCATCATTAAAAAATAAAGATTAAATCATAGGGGAGGTGAAAAATCATACCCCAAAATTTGTAATTAAAAATAAAATGGCATAAAAATATTAAGAAACTTGGATAAAATGAGAAAGGAAGGAATCCCTTACTTGGAAATGCGATCCCAAAAGCTTGGGAGAGGCTTGAGAGATGCTTCTTGGGAGCTTGGGGCACCTTGGGAGGATTATAGAGAGAGGAGGGCAGGGGTTTGACGAACTCCAAATACTTTTAGTGAAGAGGAAGTGGGAGCTTGGGTGGGTTTATATAGGAAAGGAGAGGGAATTCTTTATTATTTAGGTCTGGGACACCTCACATTAAACCAATCAAAACCACAAACCAGACCATGGTTTTTGCCCATGGTTTTTTCCAAAGGGGAGTGGAAAACCATATTTTATAAGGCCAATGTCCTAACTTCTTAAAATAATAGGGTTTTTTATGTGGAGGTGAGTCACACTCTCAAGGAAAACAATTTAAAAAGACAAAATGTTTTATAAGCCTTGAAGGGTCCCCTAAAGCTTTGTAAAATAAATAAAAAAAATATAAAATCACATTATTTTAATGGTAAAACATAAATTGTCTGAACATAATGTTTATAGTATTCTATTACCTCACTATTGAGTCATTATGATGTCATAAAACACATTATATATTTAAACGATATTTAATTTTTACCCAAAAATTCAACTGTCTCAGAAAATTATGAAAAATTCACCATTGGATAATTTCAACGTCCTGATTCCAAAAATAATATTAATTTTATTTAAATAATTTTATAAATATTTGAATTTTTACTTTTAAAATAGAAACCGACATTTACCGAAAATTCATGGGTTTTGACAAAAACTGCTTTCAAACCTTAATAAAAATTAAAATTGCATTCATAAAATTATACGATAATATATATTTAATAAAAAGTAATCTAATAATAATAATATTTTATTAAAATATTTTTTAATTAAAACATCCATTAATTCATCAAAATATATTTCTTAGTTGAATATTAACTAAAAATACTATTTGTGCTTTAAAAACTATTTACAAGGTAACAATAAAAAGAATGCATATTATATATACAAGAATAATGTACATAGTCATAGTGCTAGGGTCTCATTAGATAACCCCTTATAACAACCACATAAGACCGAACGGTAAGGTATGTGATGGTGACAAACTCTTAGGGTGGCTTAGATAGCATTTCTCGGGTGGTAATCTTTATTAAATTCCACTTCTCCCGTAGTCGGTTCCGCTCAAGCTTAACATGTTCAATCTCATCTTGGGCTTGGTCAAGAGAGAAACCCAATGTTGCCACATCCTTTCTGAGCTCCGAAAAATGGGATTCGTACGGGGAAAGTCTACTGGTTGAGGCCATCATTTCCTTTGTCTGAGTAAATTGGATTTGTTAAAGCCCTATATTTATACTAATCATGTGGTCACTGTTCAATGACTATATTAGTAACTGTCACAATTATTAACAATATTTTAAAATCCAAAACATAAAACCAAATAATTCCATACATTTTACATAACCACAAGAATATATTGAAATAGACTAAGAGGAATTTTCATTAATGAATTTTTGGGTCATTACAATCTTCTCCCCTTAAGAAATTTCACCCTCAAAATTTCATTTTCCCACTCTAAAACAAATGCGGGTAACTCTGCTTCATAACTTCCTCCGATTCCCATGTTGCTTCTTCAAACTTGTGGTTTTTACACAACACCTTGACGAGGGGCATTATCTTATTTCGTAGAACTTTTTCTCTACGATATAATATCTTCACTGGTCGCTCCTCATAAGAAAGATCATCCTCTAATTTTACTACCTCTGAAGAGAGTATATTTGAAGGGTATGATATGTAATTACTTAAGATGGATACATGAAAGACATCATGTACTTTGGCCGTAGTTGGTGGAAGTGCTAGTTGATAAGCCACAACCCCAACACGGTCAAGAATCTTGAAGGGGCCGATATACCTAGGACTTAACTTCCCTTTCTTTTGAGACCCCATGACCTTCTTCCATGGAGATATGCGTAGAAATACCATGTCTCCAACTTTAAACTCAATGTCTCATCAACAATTATCTACATAATTCTTCTGTCGACTCTAGGATGCCTTGATATGCTGCTGAATGGTTTTCATCTTCTCCACCATTTCATCGACCATTTATATTCCTAGCAGCTTACGCTCACTGACTTCATCCCAACATGCTGATGTTTTGCACCTCTTCCCATGCAGGGCTTCATATGGTGCCATTCAGATGCTCGAGTGTAAACTGTTATTATAGTAGAATTCAACCAGAGGAAGATGTTGATCCCATTCTCCTTTAAAGTCCATTGAGAATTATCTCAAAATATCCTCAAGTGTTTGGATAGTCTACTCAAATTGGCCATAAGTTTGAGGATGATAAGCTGTACTAAATTTCAAATCAGTATCTAGAGAATGTTGAAGACTCTTCCAAAACTTAGAGGTGAATCTTGGATCTCGATCAGATACAATAGATAGTGGTACTCCATGCATCCTTACCACTTCCATGATATATATCTGTGCCAGTTGATCCAATGAGAAATCTTCCCAGATTACAATAAAGTGTGCAGACTTTGTAAGATGATCCACAACAACCCAGATTGCATTTTTTCCTTTGGATGTCTTCGAAAGTCCAGTGACAAAGTCCATGGTGATGTTCTCCCATTTCCATGATGGTATGTGCAATGGTTGCATCATCCCCTTAGACTTCTGCCACTCTGCCTTCACTTGCTGACACACTAGACACTTTGATGTATACTAAAAAATCTCCTTATTCATATTATCCCACCAATAATGCTCTTAGAGATCTCGATACATCTTTGTGTTTCCTGGGTGAATAGAGAAATTTTAACTATGTGAATCATCTAAAAGTTCCTTCTTCAGCTATGGACTTGATGAAACACATAGTCTTTTACTAAATCTCATAATTACTTATTCATTAACATTGAACTATGAGGATTTCCCTTTTTTGATAGCTTCCACTTTCTTCTGAATCCCCACATCATCCTTTTGAGCATCCTTTAACCTTTCCAAAAGAGATAGTTGAGCAATCATTTGTCAAAGGATTGATGATGTTCCCTTCTTTATGATTCCCATGTCTATATTCATCAAATCTAATAATATTTTATCCTTTTCAATTCTCATCAATGATAGAATCATTGGGTCCTTTCTACTTAGAGCATCCACCACCTTGTTTGCTTTCCTAGGGTGGTAATGGATTGAGCAGTCATAGTCTTTGATCAGCTCTAACCATCTTCATTGGCACATGTTCAACTCTTTCTGTGTGAATATATACTTGAGGATTTTGTGGTCCGTATATATTTCACACTTCTACCCAAAGAGATAATGCCGCCAAAATTTTAAAGTGAAGATCACCGTAGCCAAATCTAGATCATGTGTTGGATAATTCTTCTCAAGAACTTTCAATTGCCTTGAAGTATAGTCAATGAATTTGTCATTTTTCATAAACACACATCCTAGGACCTTCTTTGAAGCATCACTGAATACCACAAAAAGTTCCCCACTTATGGGTAAAGTGAGAATGGGCACAGTGATAAGCCTCCTTTTTAACTCCTTGAAGCTTTCTTCACATTCATCACTCTAAGAAAACTTTATTCCCTTCTGAGTTAGCTTGGTAAGAGGGTTGGAAAATCGTGAGAAATTTCTCACAAATCATAGATAATATCCAGCTAACCCCAAGAAGCTACGGATATCCGTTACTAATGTTGGCCTCGACCATCCCTCAACTGCATCTGTTTTGGAGGGATCCACAGATATTCCATTGCTTGTGATGATATGGCCTAAGAATGAGACCTCCTTCAACCAGAACTCACACTTGATCTACTTTTCATAGAGCTTCTCCTTCCTCAAGGTCTCTAGTATAGTTATTAGATGCTCCTCATGATCTTCCTTGGTATTGAAGTATATCAGAATATTATCTATAAAGACTACCACAAATTTGTCGAGGTAATCCCTAAAGATTCTATTCATCAAGTCCATGAAGATTTATGGATCATTAGTGAGTCCGAAAGGCATTACTATGAATTCATAGTGCCCAAATCTTGTACGAAAAGTAGTCTTGGGAATATCTTCCTTCTTTACCCTTACTTGATAATATCCCAACCGAAAATCCACATTGGAGAAGTATTGTGCTCCATGTAGCTGATCGAACAAGTCATAAATTCTTTGGAGAGGATACTTGTTCTTTATCGTGATTTTGTTAAGCTCACGATAATTGATGAAAAGGCTCATTGACCCATCCTTCTTATTGATGAATAGGACTGGTGTACCCCACGGTGAAGCACTTGGGCATATAAACCCTTTATCTAGATTCTCCTGTAGTTGTTTCTTCAACTCCTCAAGCTCCACAATAACCATTCTATATAGAGTCTTAGATATTGGAAACACCCCAGGAATAAGTTCAATTGAGAATTCAATATCTCTTTTAGGAGGAAGACCAATCAATTCCCCAGGAAACACTTCAACGAATTCCCTCACAATAGGCATGTCTTCAAGGATGGTTGCCTCCTTATACTCAATCATATGAGCCAGATACGCATGCTCATAGGGTAGTTATATCCATGCTTGAGATGATGGAGCTAAAGAAGATTCACCTTCCTCCTTGCACTTGTATAGAATTGGGGGCCGATTCTCCACATGGATAGTGATTTCCCTCTCATGACAATTTATGTTGGATCTATATAAGGAAAGCCAATCCATGCCAATAATTGCATGAAATTACACTATAGGGAGTATTAAGAGGTTCTCTGAGAAATTTAATCCACAGATTATGACAGGGGAGGAGTTATATTCATGGGATACAATGATTGCCTGATTTGTTGTACTCACCGACATCTTTACTTCCATGATGTGTGGTGGTATTGGGATTGTTCTACTAAACTTTTGGGATATAAAATAATGCATAGAACCAGAATCAAAAAGTATGTTTGATATTCTTGAATGAATAACCAGCGTACCTGTCACCACTTCATTGTTGGGGTTCACTTCGGTAGTAGTGATGGAAAAATCTCGCCCTTGCTGCCTTGGAGGTTGTTGGTTGCCTCTGAAAACCCTTGGATTAGAGCACCGGTTTGAAAAGTGCATCGGTTCTTTGGAGTTGAATCAATGAACAACGTGTTGAGGGTTGAGTGGAGCATTTCTCTCTTATATCATAGTTTCAGGTTTTTCTTACCGATAGTTAATGGCCAGGAGCCCTTCTCTTCCACACCTAAAGCATTTCCTCATCCCCGTCAGGAAATTTCCAGGCTGCTTCTTTCCACACCTTTGGCAAGTGGGGTGCTGTATCTTCTTAGAACCATTGGATTTATCCATTAGACTGCCAGCATTGATGTCCACATTATGCTTCTTATCCACATGATACCCCTGAGATTCTATGATCTCCATTTCAACCTTGAGGGCACATCAGAAAATTTCTTCATAGATGTCGAAGTCACGGATCACCAGCACTTTCGTAGGCTAGGTTTCAGCCCACCAAAGAAGCGGTCAAACTTTCATTTGGGGGTAAGAACAAAGCTGGAGGTGTATCGTGCAAGACTTGTGAAGTTTTCCTCGTACAATCCGATAGATTCGTTGTCTTTTTTCTTGAGGGCAAGGAAGTCCCTTTCCATCTTAAGTTGGAGGGTGCACGAAAAATATTTATCAAAAAACATCTTTCGGAAATCCTTCCATTCCAACGCCTCAATCTCCTCCTCAGGCTTCGTATTTTTGATCAACATCCACCATTGATCAGCTTCACCCTCCATACGATAATCAACTAGGAGAAACTTCTCTTTTTCATAACATTGAAGGATGGAGAAGATCTTTTCAATGGAGTTGATCCATTGTTTGTCAATTGAGGGATCGAATGATCCATTAAAAGTAGGAGGCCTTTATCTCATGAAACTCTTGATAGAGACTTGTTCTTTCTTGGGGGGGGGGGGGTTGAACATTCCTCTTGACCCATGTTTTTATTCAAATCTTGAATTAACTGAGAGAGAAGTGTGATAACATTTGCGATTCCCGCTCCCATTAGATTGGGCATCTCATTAGAAGAGTCATCACATTGATCTTCACATCGGTTTTTAGCCCGAGTCCTCCTATTACCGGACATTGGCTGGAATAAAAGGAAAGTTAGGGGTAACACATAAAAGGTAATCCAAGGACAAAACTGATGACTTATAAATAAATTTTATTTTCTTAACTTATGAATCCAAAGGCTTCAATCTATGCTATTCATGATCTACATTCTAGCATATATTCTTAGGGGATTTTTTTAATTCCCTTAATAAGGGTTCATACTAAGAATGTGAATTTACCAAAGCATATCCCTCAGAAGTGTCTTAACCAAGAGTGCAGCAAGGCCCATTGTCATGCACCAGTTCCCGTTTGAGTCTAACTCAAAGTGGTGTTTTTAGGTTTTACCCCTAGGATACATCTGTGCCAGAGCCGCCTCTACCTGCTCGTATCCAAAAAAAGATATATTTTCTTGATAAACCACTTACTCAATACTCACCAATACTTATGGATGTTTTTATTATACTTATTCTTATCTCTAAGTATAAGGCCCCAGCCTTAATCCTTACTTAATCTTGAGTTATTACAAGATTGCACGTTGAGGATCTTTTCGGGTTTAGAGTTTTAGAGAATTAGATCATAAAACTTGCATTACGTTCCACATATAAACAAAGTGGTTACATAAAGATAGTATTCTTCATTCCCATCAATGGAAACACATTTAAAATAAAACATGGATTATTTCTTGACACATCCTTGACTCTATCATCTTATCATGTACCTTTCCCTTGACCTGTGAAAAACATTTCAAAAACTTGGGATGAGCATAAAAACTCAGTATGGGTTATAAAAAAAACATTGAAAGGAAACATGAGTTCATATGTACATAATAATTAAATCATACTTTACCCATAAAACATAGGCACTTTAACACGCCTCATAAAATCATGAATAAATCATAGAAACCATAAGACATAAAGGTAACTTGAGGCATTCATAACATTCTTACGTAGGGAGTAACCCTCTTGGTTACGTTTGGAATACCCATCACAGTATATTCCCTGAAAATCTCTTCGGAGAAACCTTAATGTTTCACTCCTTCGCGTTACCCAATGCATTGGAGAGCTATAACGGGCTCACCCGCCCTTAGTTTATCACAGAACCACCCGTTCTTCATAATAATGCCCAAGAACCTCAACATAATCGTATCACATAAAACATGCATAAAGGAAACATAAAATTTCCACCATTCAATCACAAGATATCAATACCACACATTGATATAAAAATATTATGAAAACCATTTTCAATACCAAAATAAAAGAAAAGTAAAACATGGTATTTATTTTTCTTTTAAAAAGAAGGAATGGCTTGTAGAAGAAGCCGAAACTCAAATAACGGTTACGACGGCGGAGAAGTCGTTGTCGCCGCATACGTACGACAAAAACATTCCCTTTTGTCGTTTGGTAAACGCTTCGTATAAAAAAGATTCCTTTTGAATAAACGTAAAAGTCAAAGGGGTTTATACACCGTATAAAAGAAGGTTGTGTATAAAACAAAATATGCCTCAACGAAAGGAGATTGAGACGAAATCCCATACAAAGATAATTTTTAAAAATGAAATAGATATATTATGTGTATTCACTATAAGTACACATAAATAAAGTATAAATACAAGATACGACATAATAATATAATGACATAATTTGAAAGTAGGAGATTAACCCAAAGAATGGAAATTGGGTTAAGAAGTTCCCATACCTCGTATTTGACTTGACCCGACCGTTCTTTAAACTCCTGAATAATAAACTTTAGTTAATCTCTACTTTATTATGAATCTTTTCCAAGTTCATTATTCCTTTTATATCATGTTATGAACATCATGTAATCAATTAAGTTAATAATGTTCATTTTGTCGGTATTTGGTTCTTAAGTCAAACATAGACTTCTTATACTTACATGTTGTTAATTTGGTCAAAGGTTCATTATATCCAGAATGACATTCCTCATTTGGATATCATATATATCATATATATCCATAATATACATGTATTTAAAATATTACATAATCATTTAGAGGTAAGAAATGAAATGCACCGTTCATGGAGACGGTAAGCCGTACGTACGCATGAACGCTACTTTCATTTCTTTGTCATATTAATGGAATTAAAACTAAATGAGAGGTATGTATATTTTAATTCCAGAATTATATTCATCATTTAGATATATCATTAATTATATATATCCATTATATACATGTACTTTTAATAATACATTACATTTGGGGATAAGAAATGAAATGCACCGTTCATGGAGACGGTAGTCCGTACGTACGCATGAACGCTACCTTCATTTCTATCTCATACATTAATGGAAATAAATAATAATGATATGTAGGTATATTATAATTCCAGTATAACATAATATATAATAACATTAAATCCATCCTTTACACGTCCCACATATGGTATTAACGAATCAAATCACTTTTAGGGGGCGGTAGTCCGCACTTCCTAAAATGAAGATATCGTGTTTACCCATAATGGAAACCATAAAGTATGACCAAAATGAAGAAAAACAGAAGCTTAAGGAAAACATATACATAATATATATCATATATAAAAATAGTGACATCATAATGGCCACCTTTGAAGGTGTTAAATGAGTATTGAACAATCATCGTTTCGGGAGGCATAATTTCGCCATCCACGGAAAACGTATGTTCTTTAACCATTTGATGTAGTTGTGTGAGAGTGTAGCTCAAATAACTCTTATAACAACATCCTAGTATATTGAAGATACTGGTGTTGTTACAAAAGAAGTAAATAAAAAGAGTTTAGGGGGTTGGAGAAGCAAAATAAAACAAATGAACATGAGAGAAACAATTACCTTTAAAAAGTGTAACTCCTTTTGATTTGAGCCTAAAGGCTTCCTTTGAAAGGCTTCTTCCCAAAGGTAATCCTCTAGGATGAGGAGAGGGATGTGGAGAGAGCAAATGGGCAGGGGTTGGCCGAGCCAAAGGCTTGAAGAGTGTGTGAGATGAGGTAGAGGTGGGGGCCTTTTATAAGAGGAGAGGAGGGGCACTTTTGGAAAGTAAAGAAACATTACATTATTTGAAAATGTGTTTCGGTTTTAAAAGGTCCCACATTGATGGAATTCGTGGATAAGGTGATAAGGCATCGAAATCCATTCATCCAATTGGTTTTGGACATGTGTAGTTCATAGATTGTATTTTATCTTTCCATTTTATTTAAATCGTCAAATAATGATGTCATCGCTGCATCATTATTATGTCATAAATAATTAAATTTATTTAATGTCTAAAAATTATAAACAAATTACTATGATGTAGGAAATCTTTTTAGCTTTCCATTGAATATTTATAATCAAAATTTGGACTTGTATAACCCCACTTAAAAATTGTTTTCGCAAAACATATTATGTTTGTGTCATTTTCACTTTAACATTTAATAAAAAGTAATTTATGTTATTTCCCAACAAAAGTGGATACATGGGGTCCCCAAGTTAGGCCATGACTTGTCTTGGTCGGCCATGACACAACCAATGAGGTTGGGACATGTGTCTAGGTCATTTTATATTATTAAAGCATTATTTATACATTAAACTACCCTAATTACCACTAATCGCGATTAAGAACTTAATAAGTTACTATTCACCAAAAAATTATTTTAATCTCATTGAACCACATTTTACTTCTTAATGACAACCATGTATGTCGGATTTTCAAAATTCAATACACATTAGTGGTAAACTTTCATTTAACTGAAAAATCAGTTTGCTTGATTACCACTTAGTGGTTTCACTATTCATCAAAAATTGAAGTTTTTCAGAAAATTACCAAAAATTCACCCTAAGCTATATTTGATATTCCGAATTCAAAAATGAAGTCTATTTTACAAAATTCAAATCATATAAGTCACACTAATTAATTTAATAATTAATTCCCGCTGCCAGAGCAAATAGCGTGTTTTTACAAAACAATAAGTATCAAAAGATTGACACCAGTTTAAGTCTAATTTCAAAGTGAAATTGATTCCAATGACCACCATTGGATTTAATGGTAAAAATATATTCATATTACACATTAAGACCAATTCAAAAGATAATCTAATCATATAAATAAATTAGATTAAAAAGCAGTTTTGATGTAAAATACAACATTTTACACTATTCATAAAAAAAATGAACTTTATCAGAAAGGTACCAAAAATTTACACAAAGTAAATTTTGATGTCCCGATTCTAAAGAAGAGTTATATTTGGTCCAATAAAAAGTATAAGAGTGATCAAAACTATATTTAATGACGGTTCACCATTAAAAGGTGATAAGTGAACCTTTAGTGAAAATTAGAGTATAAAAGCCTAAAATTGAGCTCTTTCCGTATTTTAAGCCTTTATCTTTTATTGGGTAAATGTAAAAACATCTAAAAACATATCTATTCATATTTTAGTTATTTCTATTCATTCCCGCCAGTACAACGGCTACTTGTTAACTAACATTTAAAATAATATTATTATATTACTAGTGTGCTACGTAAGTTTCAAAGAAACTCATCGTTGCGTATCGGGTACGCTATCGAACATAGCAACCCCTTTTAATTAAAATTCATATTTAATTCTCAAATATTAATAAATATGAAAATTATTTATTCTTCATTTACCTGGGATGTTACATCCTTCCCCCCTTTAGAAAATTGCGTCCCCGCAATTTATTTACTTATCGAATAAATGGGGGTACTTATCCCTCATTGCATTTTCTGATTCCCATGTTGCCTCTTCAATCATGTGGTTTTCCCACAAAACCTTTACCTGATGAATCACCTTATTCCGTAACACTTGCTCCCTGTGGTCAAGAATCTGGACCGGTTGTTCCTCATAAGATAGGTTCTCTTCTAGCTGAACTACCTCTGGACTCAAAACATGAGATGGATCTGGCATATTCTTTCTCAACATCGAAACGTGAAAAACATTGTGTACCTCGAAAGATAGATCCTTCCTCTGGTTATCTGCATAACTCTTCTGCCTACTCTGAGCTATTCTCATGTGTTTCTGAATCAACTGAACTTTTTCTGCCATCTCTTCTACCAATTCTGGTCCCATCAACTTTCTTTCACCCACTTCATCCCAGAAAGCTGGAGTTCGACACCGCTTCCCATATAATGCCTGAAATGGTGCCATCTGTATACTAGAATGAAAACTGTTATTATATGAAAACTCAACCAAAGAAAGATGTTGGTCCCAACTTCCCTGATAATCCATAGAACAAGCTCATAGCATATCCTCCAATGTCTGAATTGTTCGTTCTGACTGCCCATCTGATTGAGGATGAAAATCTGTACTAAAATTTTAATTCAGTACCCAACGACTTCTGAAGGCCTTTCCAAAAGTTAGAAGTAAACCTGGGATCACGATCCGATACAATTGAGAGAGGAACTCCATGTAACCTGACTATCTCTTTAAGATACAAACGGGAAAGTTGATCAAGAGAGAAAGTATCTCGTATAGCAAGGAAATGAGCAGATTTGGTCAAGCGATCAACAATAACCCAGATTGCATTATTACCTCGAGATGTCTTCAGTAATCCAACAACAAAGTCCATGGATATATTCTGCCATTCCCACTCTGGAACTGGTAAAGGCTGAAGCATCCCTTTCGGTAACTGCCGCTCTGCTTTAACCTGTTGACAAGTCAAACACTTCACAGTAAAATCAGCAATATCTCTTTTCATTCCATCCCACCAGTAATACTCCCGCAGATCTCTATACATCTTAGTACTGCCTGGATGAACTGAAAACGGAGAACTATGAGCTTCACATAACAACTCTCTCTTCAACTGTGAATCACAAGGCACACATAACCTCTTCACAAACCTCAAATCACAAACACAAACTTATCCAAGAACTCATGGAAAATTTTATTCATAAGGTCCATGAATACAGCAGGTGCATTGGTTAACCCAAAAGGCATAACTACAAATTCATAATGGACATATCTAGTACGGAACACAATCTTCGGAACATCTGCTTCTTTTACTATCAACTGATGGTACCCCGACCTCAAGTCAATCTTCGAAAAATACTGAGCTCCCTGGAGCTGACACCACTTCATTCGATGGCCCAACATCTGCTGAAGTAGTTGCAAAGGATTTCACCACCCCTTTCTGCTTGTAGTCTAACTGCTTCCCATCACTCAAGCTCCTTGTCGGACACTCGTTTGCATAGTGACCCATCTCATTGCACTTATAACACTTCACTAACTGTAAATCAAATTTGTTCTTACCTTCAGCTTGATCCTTTTCAGTGCAATCACGAGCCTTATGTCCCATCTTACCACATCGGTAGCACTTCCCAGAATTCAGAAGACATTCCCCAGCATGCCTTTTTCCACATTTATCACAAACTGGAAACTTAGTTATCTTACCATCAGACCTTTTTGAAGAATTCTTACCATTCTCCTGCAACCTCGGTCTCTTCTTCTGCTGGTTGTTATAGGACACTTGGTCATCGGCAAACTCCATTTCCACCTTCTCAGCACATCGAACAAGCTTTTCATAACTTTTAAACTCACGAGAAGCTAATGCCCTTCGATACTTTGGCTTTAATCCTGAGTAAAAACGATTGATTTTACTATCAAGGTCTCGGATAAAATTTGGAGCATACCTTGCCAATCGAGTGAACCTTTCTTCATAGGCAGCCACTGAGTCCTCCTCTTGCCTCAATTCCAAGAATTGCTTTTCCATCCTAAGTCGAACAGCCTTAGGAAAATACTTCTCAAGAAACATACCTTTGAATTCATCCCAGTCAAGAGCATCAATCTCATCGGCATCCCTGATATTTTTAACCATAGACCACCACTGATCTGCTTCACCCTCCAAACGGTAAATAGCAAGACTAACCTTTTGATTGTCTGAACACCCCATGACATCAAAAATCTTCTCCAGTGCTTTAATCCACCCTTCAGCTTGCACAGGGTCAGATGATCCTCTGAATGATGGGGGATGTTGCCTCATGAAATGTTCCACCATTGACATGTTCCTATGCGGTTGATCTGGCTGATCTCGTGCATGGATACCACCACCATTTATAGCCTGAGTCAACTGTGCCATCACTGCAACAAACTGTTCAGTTCCGATTCCAACCATCTCAGGTTGCTGATTTGGAAGGTTGTCTTCCTCCTGATGTCGTCCCAACATAGCTGCTTTGTTTCCCCTACGGAAAACCATTCTGAACATGGAAATATCTTAGGCGAAGCAACATGGTAATCCGTAAATGCTATATCATTTCAATCATATTATAATTTAACACTTTTCTAACTCCTAAAGTTTTCTAAACCGACCTCTGATACCAACTATAAGGCCCCAGCCTTAATCCTTACTTAATCTTGAGTTATTACAAGATTGCACGTTGAGGATCTTTTCGGGTTTAGAGTTTTAGAGAATTAGATCATAAAACTTGCATTACGTTCCACATATAAACAAAGTGGTTACATAAAGATAGTATTCTTCATTCCCATCAATGGAAACACATTTAAAATAAAACATGGATTATTTCTTGACACATCCTTGACTCTATCATCTTATCATGTACCTTTCCCTTGACCTGTGAAAAACATTTCAAAAACTTGGGATGAGCATAAAAACTCAGTATGGGTTATAAAAAAAACATTGAAAGGAAACATGAGTTCATATGTACATAATAATTAAATCATACTTTACCCATAAAACATAGGCACTTTAACACGCCTCATAAAATCATGAATAAATCATAGAAACCATAAGACATAAAGGTAACTTGAGGCATTCATAACATTCTTACGTAGGGAGTAACCCTCTTGGTTACGTTTGGAATACCCATCACAGTATATTCCCTGAAAATCTCTTCGGAGAAACCTTAATGTTTCACTCCTTCGCGTTACCCAATGCATTGGAGAGCTATAACGGGCTCACCCGCCCTTAGTTTATCACAGAACCACCCGTTCTTCATAATAATGCCCAAGAACCTCAACATAATCGTATCACATAAAACATGCATAAAGGAAACATAAAATTTCCACCATTCAATCACAAGATATCAATACCACACATTGATATAAAAATATTATGAAAACCATTTTCAATACCAAAATAAAAGAAAAGTAAAACATGGTATTTATTTTTCTTTTAAAAAGAAGGAATGGCTTGTAGAAGAAGCCGAAACTCAAATAACGGTTACGACGGCGGAGAAGTCGTTGTCGCCGCATACGTACGACAAAAACATTCCCTTTTGTCGTTTGGTAAACGCTTCGTATAAAAAAGATTCCTTTTGAATAAACGTAAAAGTCAAAGGGGTTTATACACCGTATAAAAGAAGGTTGTGTATAAAACAAAATATGCCTCAACGAAAGGAGATTGAGACGAAATCCCATACAAAGATAATTTTTAAAAATGAAATAGATATATTATGTGTATTCACTATAAGTACACATAAATAAAGTATAAATACAAGATACGACATAATAATATAATGACATAATTTGAAAGTAGGAGATTAACCCAAAGAATGGAAATTGGGTTAAGAAGTTCCCATACCTCGTATTTGACTTGACCCGACCGTTCTTTAAACTCCTGAATAATAAACTTTAGTTAATCTCTACTTTATTATGAATCTTTTCCAAGTTCATTATTCCTTTTATATCATGTTATGAACATCATGTAATCAATTAAGTTAATAATGTTCATTTTGTCGGTATTTGGTTCTTAAGTCAAACATAGACTTCTTATACTTACATGTTGTTAATTTGGTCAAAGGTTCATTATATCCAGAATGACATTCCTCATTTGGATATCATATATATCATATATATCCATAATATACATGTATTTAAAATATTACATAATCATTTAGAGGTAAGAAATGAAATGCACCGTTCATGGAGACGGTAAGCCGTACGTACGCATGAACGCTACTTTCATTTCTTTGTCATATTAATGGAATTAAAACTAAATGAGAGGTATGTATATTTTAATTCCAGAATTATATTCATCATTTAGATATATCATTAATTATATATATCCATTATATACATGTACTTTTAATAATACATTACATTTGGGGATAAGAAATGAAATGCACCGTTCATGGAGACGGTAGTCCGTACGTACGCATGAACGCTACCTTCATTTCTATCTCATACATTAATGGAAATAAATAATAATGATATGTAGGTATATTATAATTCCAGTATAACATAATATATAATAACATTAAATCCATCCTTTACACGTCCCACATATGGTATTAACGAATCAAATCACTTTTAGGGGGCGGTAGTCCGCACTTCCTAAAATGAAGATATCGTGTTTACCCATAATGGAAACCATAAAGTATGACCAAAATGAAGAAAAACAGAAGCTTAAGGAAAACATATACATAATATATATCATATATAAAAATAGTGACATCATAATGGCCACCTTTGAAGGTGTTAAATGAGTATTGAACAATCATCGTTTCGGGAGGCATAATTTCGCCATCCACGGAAAACGTATGTTCTTTAACCATTTGATGTAGTTGTGTGAGAGTGTAGCTCAAATAACTCTTATAACAACATCCTAGTATATTGAAGATACTGGTGTTGTTACAAAAGAAGTAAATAAAAAGAGTTTAGGGGGTTGGAGAAGCAAAATAAAACAAATGAACATGAGAGAAACAATTACCTTTAAAAAGTGTAACTCCTTTTGATTTGAGCCTAAAGGCTTCCTTTGAAAGGCTTCTTCCCAAAGGTAATCCTCTAGGATGAGGAGAGGGATGTGGAGAGAGCAAATGGGCAGGGGTTGGCCGAGCCAAAGGCTTGAAGAGTGTGTGAGATGAGGTAGAGGTGGGGGCCTTTTATAAGAGGAGAGGAGGGGCACTTTTGGAAAGTAAAGAAACATTACATTATTTGAAAATGTGTTTCGGTTTTAAAAGGTCCCACATTGATGGAATTCGTGGATAAGGTGATAAGGCATCGAAATCCATTCATCCAATTGGTTTTGGACATGTGTAGTTCATAGATTGTATTTTATCTTTCCATTTTATTTAAATCGTCAAATAATGATGTCATCGCTGCATCATTATTATGTCATAAATAATTAAATTTATTTAATGTCTAAAAATTATAAACAAATTACTATGATGTAGGAAATCTTTTTAGCTTTCCATTGAATATTTATAATCAAAATTTGGACTTGTATAACCCCACTTAAAAATTGTTTTCGCAAAACATATTATGTTTGTGTCATTTTCACTTTAACATTTAATAAAAAGTAATTTATGTTATTTCCCAACAAAAGTGGATACATGGGGTCCCCAAGTTAGGCCATGACTTGTCTTGGTCGGCCATGACACAACCAATGAGGTTGGGACATGTGTCTAGGTCATTTTATATTATTAAAGCATTATTTATACATTAAACTACCCTAATTACCACTAATCGCGATTAAGAACTTAATAAGTTACTATTCACCAAAAAATTATTTTAATCTCATTGAACCACATTTTACTTCTTAATGACAACCATGTATGTCGGATTTTCAAAATTCAATACACATTAGTGGTAAACTTTCATTTAACTGAAAAATCAGTTTGCTTGATTACCACTTAGTGGTTTCACTATTCATCAAAAATTGAAGTTTTTCAGAAAATTACCAAAAATTCACCCTAAGCTATATTTGATATTCCGAATTCAAAAATGAAGTCTATTTTACAAAATTCAAATCATATAAGTCACACTAATTAATTTAATAATTAATTCCCGCTGCCAGAGCAAATAGCGTGTTTTTACAAAACAATAAGTATCAAAAGATTGACACCAGTTTAAGTCTAATTTCAAAGTGAAATTGATTCCAATGACCACCATTGGATTTAATGGTAAAAATATATTCATATTACACATTAAGACCAATTCAAAAGATAATCTAATCATATAAATAAATTAGATTAAAAAGCAGTTTTGATGTAAAATACAACATTTTACACTATTCATAAAAAAAATGAACTTTATCAGAAAGGTACCAAAAATTTACACAAAGTAAATTTTGATGTCCCGATTCTAAAGAAGAGTTATATTTGGTCCAATAAAAAGTATAAGAGTGATCAAAACTATATTTAATGACGGTTCACCATTAAAAGGTGATAAGTGAACCTTTAGTGAAAATTAGAGTATAAAAGCCTAAAATTGAGCTCTTTCCGTATTTTAAGCCTTTATCTTTTATTGGGTAAATGTAAAAACATCTAAAAACATATCTATTCATATTTTAGTTATTTCTATTCATTCCCGTCAGTACAACGGCTACTTGTTAACTAACATTTAAAATAATATTATTATATTACTAGTGTGCTACGTAAGTTTCAAAGAAACTCATCGTTGCGTATCGGGTACGCTATCGAACATAGCAACCCCTTTTAATTAAAATTCATATTTAATTCTCAAATATTAATAAATATGAAAATTATTTATTCTTCATTTACCTGGGATGTTACACTAAGTATTCACTAGGGTTTTCTAATCCTAATCCCAAAAATAACTAAACCTATCCTCTGATACCAAATATAACAACCCTGCTCTTTTATTACAAACGTAAACATGATTTATTACATAAACTCTTCACTTGATATAACATGGAAGATCTAGAAGTATAGTGTATTTGGAGATTAGGAACATTACATAATAGCTTATAACATAAAACACACAACATCTTTATTGAAAACTTTCTTTACATGACCACTACATTCCCTCGTACTTAGCATTGCATGGGATAACCTGAGGACTTGCATAAGAAAAGGGTGATCTATAAAGCCCAGTAAGGGAATAAACATGGAATAACATGAGGAAAACAATACATGTTAGTAAATAGGAATATCAATGGAGAATAAGAGAAACATAAACATAAAGTCATGATAAATCATGATAATCATAACATGGAAATGTGGCAACAACACTTAACATGGAATTAGCATGAGCCAAGGCTCATTGCAAATGGAGCATGAGTATACCCTCATTGCACATGAAGCACAAGTAAACCATCATTGCACTTGAATTATCATGAGTAAACACTCATTGCACATGACGTATCATGATACTATACTTTACCCAATGCATTGGAGTGCTATCATGGCACACCCTTCTTAATCATTTCATTTGATGCATAAGTGTGCCACATGGATCATAAAACATTGATTCATTAAACATTATCATTTATTCCACGATAAAGTAGTGTGGAATTAATACATGAAACTATTTAAATAATAAGTAAATGTGCATAAAGGTTAATACCCTTGATAGATAAATGGGCATGGTATTCACTACACAATGACTTTGGCTTGGAAAATCATGGTGCAATTTTGGCAGCATAATGACATGACATAAGAATTCATAAAAATGGTTGATGAGAGAGAAAGTGGTGTCTCATAATATTTACATGAAATGGATATTAAGGGGGGGGGGTCATATAGATACATGTCCCAACTAATGTAATGTAATTTAGATGCATAATACAAAAGAATTACTTGGATGTAAAAGAGGAGAGAGAAATTCCTTACGAAATTTCGGCATGGTAACGAGTGTACATGGGAGGAATTTAATGAGAGAGAAAGGGGCCTCTCATCACTCAAACATAAATAGGGTAGTATGGGGGAGGTGAAAAATCATACCCCAACATTTTTAATTGAAAACAAAGGGTCATAACAACTTAAATAAAATTGGACAAAAATGAGAAAGGAAGAAATCCCTTACGGAATTTTTCCATGGTAACAGGTATACAAGGAAGGCATAAATGAGAGATAAAGGGGTATATAATCATTAAAACATAAAGATTAAAGTATATTGGAGGTTAAAAATCATACCCCAACATTTTTAATTGAAAATAAAAGGGCATAACAATATTAAGAAACTTGGATAAAATGAGAAAGGAAGGAATCCCTTACGGAATTTCGGCATGGTAATGGGTATACCTGGAAGGAATAAATGAGAGAGAAAGAGGTATATAATAATTAAAAAATAAATAAGACAGTATAGGGGAGGTGAAAATCATAGCCCAATATTTTTAATTTAAAATAAAAGGGCATAACGATATTAAGAAACTTGGATAAAATGAGAAAGGAAGGAATCCCTTATGGAATTTTGGCATGGCAACGAGTATACAAGTAATAAATAAATGAGAGATAAAGGAGTATCTCATCATTAAAAAATAAAGAGGATAGTATAGGGGAGGTGAAAAATCATACCCCAACATTTTTAATTTAAAATAAAATGGTATAACAATATTAAGAAACTTGGATAAAATGAGAAAGGAAAGAATCCCTTACTTGGAAGTGCGATCCCAAAAGCTTGGTAGTGGCTTGAGAGAGGCTTATTGGGAGATTGGGGAACCTTTTGAGGATTATAGAGAGATTAGGGAAGGGGTTGGACGAAATCCAAAGGCTTTGATTGAAGAGGAAGTGGGAGCTTGGGTGGTTTTATATAGGAAAGGAGAGGGAATTATTTATTATTTAGGTTTGAGACACCTCACATTAAACTAATCAAAACTACAAACCAGACCATGGTTTTTGCCCATGGTTTTTGACAAAGAGGAGTTGAAAACAATATTTTATAAGGCCAATGGTATAAATTCTTAAAATAATAGGTTTTTTATGTGGAGGTGAGTCACACTCTCAAGGAAAACAATTTAGAAATAAAAAATGTTTTATAAGCCTTGAAGGGTCCACTAAAGATTTGTAAAATAAATAAAACAAATCTAAAATCACATTATTTTAATTTTAAAACATATATTGTCCGAACATGATGTTTATAGTATTCTATTACATCACTATTGGGTCATTATGATGTCATAAAACACATTATATATTTAAACAGTATTTAATTTTTACCCAAAAATTCGACTATCTCAGAAAATTATGAAAAATTCACCGTTGGATAATTTTGATGTCCTGATTCCAAAAATAATACTCATTTTATTTAAATAATTTTATAAATATGTGAATTTTTAATTTTAAAATAAAAACCGACATTTACCGAAAATTCATGGGTTTTGACAAAAACTGCTTTCAAACCTTAATAAAAATTACAATTGCATTCATAAAATTATACGATAATTTATATTTAATAAAAAGTAATTTAATAATAATAAAATTTTATTAAAATATTATTTAATTAAAAAATCCATTAATTCATCAAAATATATTTCTTAGTTGAATATTAACTAAAAATATTATTTGTGATTTAAAAACTATTTACGAGGTAATAATAAAAAGAATGTATATTCTCTATACAAGAATAATGTACATAGTAATAGTGCTAGGGTCTCGTTACATAACCCCTTATACGCCCGCATAAGACTAAAGGGTAAGGTGTGCGATGATGACAGACTCTTGGGGTGGCTCGGATAACATCGCTCGGGTAGTAATCTCTATTAACTTCCACTTCTCCCGTAGTCGGTTCTGCTCAAGCTTAACGTGTTCAAGCTCAGCTTGGTATTGGTTAAGAGAGAAACCTAATGATGCCACCTCCTTTCCGAGCGCAGACAAATGGGCTTCGTATGGGGAAAGTCTACTGGATGAGGCCATCACTTCCTTTGTCTGAGTAAATTGGATTTGTTAAAGCCCTATATTTATACTAATCATGTGGTCACTGTTCAATGACTATATTAGAAGTAGTCACAATTCTTAATAGTATTTTAAAATCCAAAACATAAAACCAAATAAGTCCATACATTTTACATAACCACAAGAAGACATTTAAATAGACCAAGAAGAATTTTCATTAATGAATTTTTGGGTCGTTACACACATACCTTTATTATTATTTTCAATATATGGAGAAACACATATATAAATAATAATAATAATAATATTATTTTTATTGACATACATAAAACTACCGAATTAATTAAATATTATTTATTGAATAAACTGTTTAAAATTTATTCAAATAATATTTAATATATTATTTATCCAGGAACTTTTTAAACTCGGTCCGTCATTCCCAAACAATATTTATTGATACTTGAATAATGTCCATTTATTTAATAAATAAATATCATTGCATCATTCGCTAATAAATAAATAAATACTATATTTACTAAATATCAAATAAATATTTATTAAATATTTTGCTCATAAATATTTTCTCAAATAACTAGTGACTGAATCAAGTAAACATAAATAATTATGAAAGATAATACTATTTATTCAACATGTTAATTAATAATAAAATTAAACTAATAGGTTGTGCTCTCATAATATTTACACTGGATATTACCAAGGGAATACACCATGAAAATGTACCTCAAAGTCACATGAGTCTCCACCTCTAATAGCCTATATCATTTGTGTCCCGTTGATTGATATAATCCAGCTATAGAACATATATTTTAAGAATACTATAGTGACACTTCTAGGTTCTCATCTTAGTGAGGAACTACTGTGACCTTTATGTGTGACAATTAATCTCAAGCCATTATCACATACTATGATACACCGAAAAAAAATCATAGCATGATAATAAGTTTATTAACATTCAAAACAATAGATACATGTAATCATAAAGCACATAGAAGTTGGTTATAGGGTACAAACTCCAACAGACTCCCACTTTCACTATAGCCAACTGCTAACAACCTTTATTCCACTAGCTCTCACTTGATACTTATGATTCAACTGAGATAAGACTTTAGTCAAGGGGTCACCATATTATCTTCTTTAGAAACTCTGCTCACCACAACTTCACCCCTATGAGAAAAACCTCTCAAGAGGTGAAACTTTCAGAGTATGTGCTTTGTCTATTGGCGTGACCTTGGCTCCTTTGCGAGAGCTATCACTACAGTATTATTACAATATAATGTGATATGATCTTTATTTATAGGTGTCACATCAATCTCTTAGACAAAGTTTCATATCCAAACATATTCTTTGGATGTATGATATGCCGCTATATACTCGGATTCAACTGTAGAATCAATGACAATTGATTATTTTGAACTCTTCTAGCTCATAATTCCTCCATTGAGACTGAAGACATATCCTGATTGTGACTTTAGATCATTTTGATTTGTTTGAAAGCTAGCATCAGTATAACCCCTGGCGATTAGCTCTTTGTCTCCCCATACACCCAAAACCTATCCTTAGTTCTTCTTAGATACTTAAGGATAACCATAACAGTAGACCAATTTTGTTCACATGGATCAGCTTGATATCTACCTACTATACTCAAGGCATAGGTGGCGTCAAGCCTAGTACATAATGTGACACACATGATTGATCATACCGTAGAAGCGTATTAGATATTTATCATTCTCTCTTTCTCATCTTGTGTTTGAGGACACATTTTCTTGGAAATATGTATACCATGTGACACTAAAACCAATCCTATCTTGGATTGTTCCATTTGGAATCTCTTTAATATCAGGAATGATCTTGATCCCTAAAATATAGGTTTATTCACCTAAGTCCTTCATGGAGAAAAATTTGTTTAACTAGTCTTCAACAGACTGTAAGATTAGTATGTCATTTCTAATAAGTAATATGTCATTGAAATATAATCACTACAATATTACTGAACTGCTTGTAAACACATGGCTTAAATTAATTCTTAATGGAACTAATTTTTTTTATAGCTTTACCAAACTAAATATTCCATGACCCAGATGATTTCTTCAATCCATAAACAGATCTCTACAACTCACAAACCCTTTTGGTATTACATGGAGTCATAAACCCTTCTGGTTGTATCATATAAACATCATCTTAAAGGTTCATGTTATCAAAATTTGTTTTGTTATCCATCTTCCAAATTTCATAGTCATGTTAATCTCCTATAAAAAGTAGAATTCTAATGGATTTAAACATTGAAAATGTAGAAAATGTTTTTTCATAGCCTATGATTTGACACTACTATATCCATGTTTTATTGGTATTTACTTTAACTTTCATGTCCATTTTTATCTTGAATACCCATTTACACCCAATAAGCTTTACATCAAATAGTGAATCAACCAGAATCTAAATACGGTTATGATACATGGAATCCATATCAGAATTCTTGGTTTTTTTTATTTTGTAGCTTTTGAGAACTATACTTCCACTTTGTAGGATAAAATTTCATTATTGTCCATCAATAACAATTCACCATCTTCGGTGACTAGAAAACCACATTTTTCCAGCTCTCTTACCTCTCCAGTGCTTCTATGAAGTACTTGTGTTTCGGGAACAACTTCTTCCACAGAATCTTGTGAAACCAGTTCCCGTATCAACTCTTGTGTATCTTGAGTATCAACTTCATCAAAGTCAATATTAATCCCACTATCCTTCTTGAGCATTTTCTCCCTCTCAAGAAACATGTATTGTTTTGTGATAGTCATTTTCTTGTCTGGGGGTTATATAGATAATATTCCTTGGTTTCCTTAGATTACCCTATAAATACACACTTTGTGCCTTGGGGTGCTAGTTTTTTTTTCCAAATATGGAATTAACAAATGTATCACATCCCCATACTTGTGTATGTTACAAAATGAGTTTATTTCCACTCCATAACTTAAAGGGAATACCATTTTCCTCTTTAGTTGGTACTCGATTTAGTGTGCATACCACAGTTTTTAATGCATATACCCAAAAGGATAATGAAAGATCCACATAAATCATCATCGACATTATTATGCTTAGAAAGGTTCAGTTCCTCCTTTAACTTACATCATTCCACTATGGTGTATACGGTGAATTGAGTTGAGATTGAATCCCAAACTCTATTAGAAATTCAATAAACTCTTGGTTAATATATTCATAACCTTGATCAGATTAAATCTTCTTTATATTTTTACTAAGTTGTTTTTCTACTTCACTCTTTAACTCTTTGAATTTATAAAAGGTCTCAAAATAATTCCTTATCAAGTAGACATGACCTTATCTTCTCAAGTCATCAGTAAAAGTTATGAAATAAGAATATCCACCTATAGCTTTTTTTGAAAAAATGCCCACACACATCAGTGTGAACCAATCCTAGAAGCTATGGGAATATTTCACTATGTCCCCCAAATGATGGTTTGTTCATTTTTCCTTATAAATAAGCATTTTATATTTTAAGTGGTTTTAGCTCAAAAGAGTCTAAATAACCATATTGATAGAGTTTTGTTAGATGCTTCTCATTTACATGATCATGATAGTGATGCCACAACTAGGTGTTATATGAGTTGTGCGAACATGATTTGTTACCTATTTATAATACTTGGTTTTCATAATTTAATATATAAAGACCATTATTTAGTTGTTCTATACCATAAAAAATTATTTCTTTGTAAAAGATTCATTCTTTATTTCTAAATTTAAAAATAAATCCATTAATGTCAAGGAAAGAAATAGAGATGATGTTCTTAGTAACAGTGGGCACAAAATAAAAATCCTTTAAAATAAAAACAATTCTAGTTAGTAATGGAAGGAGGTAATATCCTATATACAAATAATCAAGTTGTGCTCTATTGGATGCTCGAAGATTGACCTCTCCTCTTGAAATTCTACCAGGTTCCTATATTTGGCTACAGATTTGAGAACCAAAAGTTGTATCTGATTCCAAATGTGAATATATATAAAAATTACACTTGATAACGAACACACTTTTAGATTTCACTTTCTTATGGGTGTAGTTATTATTTTAGTATCCTAGATCACCACATAAAAAACATACTGCATCTTTTTTCCTTTATCTGCTTTTGGATCTTCTTGTTATTTAAAGGACAATATTTGGTAGATTTACAATTAGTATGAATTTTGGGACCCTTTTCCCTGTTATTCCTTTTCTAATTCACCATAAGAACTATAAGTTTTTCATGACCCATATCCTTTTCAACTTAGAAAATAAGGGTAAGAAGTTACAAAAGAGTTTTCTCACTATTGATCATGCGATAATTAAAAATAAAACTAGAGAAGGATTTAGGTAGTGAGGATAAAATTAGATTTGTGCGCAACTCATCAGAGAATTTAATGTATAATATGTCCAAGAGCTTTATATAGCCAATTAACTTGACTACATAAGGATCAACCATCGTTTAATCTCCAAGATTATATGTGAAAAATGCATTAGAGATATCATATCTCTCTTTTCTTTCCTTCTCTTGATAGATATCATGAAGGTGAGACATCATGATATACGCATCCATATCCTCATTTTACTTTAGAATCACATTGGACCTGGATGATATCATGAAACATTAGATTTATATGGCATCATTCAATTATTTCATGTAGAGAGACGATTATTCCTCACTAGTTTATTGTCAAATAACTTCAAAAGTGGGGTTTTCTTGTATATACAATTTCCTTTCATGGTGTATAATAACGCGAAAGAGCCTTTTCCATTATTGGAATTCAGTACCAGTGAGAATGTTATCCTTATCAAGTATGGATCAAAATTATATAGTTGATTTTATGTGAGTTTTCATTTATATAATCAAGAAGAGTAAAATTTTAGTACTTTATAAAATTAGATAAAAAATATTAAATTTATTAATATTCCACTATTTTAGTAAAACCCAATAACCCTAACCATTGGTTTCAAAATATCATGTTTCATGGATATTATAGTATCAAAGAGCTATATTTCCCTTTTTATAACCCAAACATCAACTTGGAAAGTTATTTAAAGGGTTTTATATAGGCATAATTTTTCCAATAACATTAACTCACAACTCCTCGATCTGTTGAATGGACTCCCCAATATTGAATTCCTAAATAAGGATTTCCCCAACCCTTTCTTATAAGTTACACCAAGTATAGATTTGGAAGTCAAACATTGATGTTAAATAAGTTAATTTGACCCAAAAATCAAGTTATAATTCCCTGATAATTGAAAGCACCTTAACTTTGGTTGATCAAGTACTTTGAACTATGATTTGATTTTAACATAAACAGTGGAAGGATATATCACCTAAATATATGTTGTTGAGATATTTTTATCTTTATACGTAAACAACAAAGTTTTATCTTTATTAAATTCTTTTTAATACTAAGTGGATGTACTTAAGTGGTTAACCATGTCTTAGATAAAAGTTTACGCATGATATAATTTATTTTAGTGCTATCTTTCATGATTTTTAATTTATTAATACATGTGATCACGAAAAAACATCTATAATGAAATTAACCATGAAACATGACATAAATAAAATAATAATAGGTGGTATGATCATGATTCTTTCCTAATGGTTATTTTATCAAGAATATGATAAACTAACCTTTGAACTAGTGAAAAAAAGCCTTGAACCATAGCTTGGTTCATGTTGCAGCTTTCCACCTATCCTCCCATGCATCCCCTAGACTAGTTTCGCCTCAACTATGAACTTGAAATTCCTCCACTCACCTAAGATCTATATCAATTACATAATATTTTACTAACACATAGGTTATGGGAACCAAAATATTGGTGTAACCACCCAAACTTTTATAAATTAAATTTCCTTTTTGAATGAATAAATGCCTTATTAAGTAATGTAGTTATATAAAATACATGCACTATATTAGTTATTTTAGACCATTATAAAATATAGAATTTATGAAATAAAAGACCATATCATAACCATTGTTAATATAGACATTGTACATTTATCATTAATATCAGTATATAGTAAGCATTATGATAAAGTCTAATTGACACAGAAGTAAGAAGTGATGACCTCATCCAGTAGGAACGTACCCTATGAAACCTATTTATCAAAGATTACGAGGGAGATAGAACCACTGGGATTTTTCCCTTTACCAATCCCTAGCCGAGATTCAATAATTTAAACACCAAAAAACTATTTACATAAGAAGTTTAAGCTCATAGTAATCACCATCCAAACCATTTTCTCCAAACCACCCCAAAAAAGTATCAGCACAACAGAACTTACTCTCAGGGCATACGCTGGTGTAATAAGAGGTTATGTATATAAAACCCAATAGTATGAATTTTTATATTTTATTTTAACTAATATAATGGTTACATTTACCCCATTTTCATTATTATATTATATATATACATTATTATACAATGAGTTTAATAAAAACTAGATTTCGATATGAAGAAACCAAAATTGTAATTTTGGGGAATATATATTTTCAATTGAACACCATTTTTGATAAATTAAATAATTTTAAAATAAATAAATTTTCATGAAATATTCTTATTAAATAATATTTATTTAAATATAAATGATAATATATTTTAATGAGGTCCCAAGTAATTTCTTATGGGCCAGAAAGTTGTTAGTGTCGTAAAAACTAGCATTTTCCAGTAAATAAGTATTTTTATTTAATAGTGTAAAGTATAATATTTATAAAATTATTTTGGTACAATAATTACTATTTTTTAAATTATCATGTCAAAATTATTCAATGGTGATTTTTTCACAATTTTTTGAGACAATCGATTTTTTGGGTAAAAATTAAATATGGTATAAATATACAGTGTGTATTATGATATAATAAAAGAAAAAAGCGATGTAATACATTCAATAAAGTGAATAAATGAACAAAAATATATTTCCTCTTTAAAATAATGTGTTTTTGAAGTTATTTGATTAATTTTACAAACCTATAATGAATCCTCTAAAACCTATATTATATTTTAAGGCTTTAAAAACAATTCTGTATGAACATAACTCACTTCCACATCATCAATGGTATTATTTTAATGAGTTTGGTCCTTAAAATAATAAATTATTGAAAACCAATCATCTTTGGAATAAAAAATGTTCAAAAACCATGGGAAGGTTTGTGGTTTTGATTATTTTTTTACTTAGAGTCCAAAACCAAAGTTTAGAAATTAATAAAGAATTCCCCTCTCTCTTACTATAAATACCCACCCAAACTCCCATTTTTATTCACTAAAAACCCAATGATCATTAAGTCGCTCCCTCTATAAATCCCTCTCAAGGCGTTCACAAAATCTTAAGAAGCTCCTCTTAATATTTTAAAAGTACCATCTCGAGGTAAGGTATTCTCTCCTCCTCCTTTTTATTCAAGTACTCTCTTTGTACTAAGCCTTTTGATTTCCAATTTTTTATGTTTTAATGTGTTTTTACATTCCCCATTACTGTGCTTATGATGATTAATTAATTAAATAAAACCTTTCACTCTCATTAAACCCTTATAAAAACCTTTATTCAAACCCATTATGCTGGTGAAATTATCCCATGATTTTCCATGCCAAAATCTTATGTTGTGAATGCCATCCTCATTTCTACTCAAGGGTATTCACCTAGTTGTATCTATCCTTGATTGACTGGGTACTTACATATATGCAACCCACACTCCTTAATCATGGGATTAAATTTTATAAAAGTCATTCTTATGTTGTATGATTTATGTAAAACACAAATATATGTACATAATATGAATGTGATGGGTGGTACCCGAATTATATAACCCTCCAATGTATTGGGTAATGTTTTTATCTCATGAGATACCTTGTATGGTGCATGGGTGGTTATCCTAAACACACTAGGTTATGATGTCTCAACATTTATCCTTGACATACACTTATGATTTCCTGTTTTATTTCATTACCACATTCCTATACTGCCTTGATGTTGTCATCTTATACCATGTTTTTATTTCCATGATTATGATTATCAACTTTCTGTGTCAACATTTTATTCCCCTTGACTCAAATTTACTAATTTAATTTCATAATATGATTTTATTGTTCCCTTAATGGGATTTATAGCTCACTCCTTTCTTATTTATGTCTCCTGGTTATCCTGTATAGTTTTAGAAGATCAATGGACTTTAATAGCATGTTATGGAGTTTTAAATAATATTTTTGTATCCCTATTTAAAGTTATTGTGATATGTATCTAATTTCACAATGACACTAGGCCTATCTGTAACACCCCAAGATTTTATGGTATTTCTATTTTTAAATTTAATTTTTTTGAAAACATAGGTTTCACACAACACTAAGCTTAAACGAACTATGATATTCAATTAAATATTATTATTTTAAAAAGACCATTATAACCTAGTCGTTAAACTAATGAAAATGAATAGTATTAACCAAATTATGAAATTTATATATTATATATCTAATCAAATGTTTTTACATTCATCCAAATAATTTTATAGGCATAAGATAAGAATGAATCTAATTTTACGCATTAAAAGACTATATTTTTTCTAATTCTAGTTTTACTACCTTTTAATGACACACTTGTTTTAAAAATAATTTTTTAAATTTTTATAAATTATATTGAACAAAATAAACTTCATTTTTAAAATTTTAATGTCAAAATAATCTTAGGGTGAAATTTTGGTATTTTTTCGAAAATATTTATTTTCCAGTGAATAAGTGAAAAATATTTATTTTTATAAAACTGTCATTTTCATTATATTAATAGTATATTTATGATTTGAATATAAATATAACCTGTAAAAGTAGAAATAAAATTTAGGAATTTTATAAATATAATTATTTCATAGTATAAGTAAATAAATATTTTAGAAATTATTAATTAAGTGTTGATATTTTTATAAAACATAAATGTTTATTTTAAATTTTCTAATTAATATAATGATTTAAAAGAAAATTTATTTTCCTAAAATGTATTAAAAAATTAATACTTTGTTGTCTTATTATTATAAAATAATTTTATGAGACCTAAGTTAATATTTTAAAGTGCCATAAAATCAGTTATAATATTAAAAATGGTATTTTTCAAATAAATGATATTTTTAATTAAAAATTAAAACTCTCATATTTAGAAAATTATTTTCATAAAATGGAGTTCATTTTTTAATTATAAACATTGAAAATTTGTTAGGGATAATCTTTTGTATTTTTCTAAAATACTTGATTTGGATGAAAAGTAAAATATAGTAATTTACGGTATAAATACATTATAAGTTAAATACACTATTCCTTCAGTCATTACTGATGTAATAACCATAATCTAGAAATATACTTAATTATTTTAATATATTTAGTGATAAATCTCAAACTATTCATAGTCTTTAGACAAAATAATAAATAAATGAATAAAATATTCAAAAAACACCCCTCTCCTCCACTATAAATACCAACTCTCACCACCTCTTCTCCTCACACCTCTTAATATTTTAATCTTGTAAAATTCCTTACCAATACCCTTCCCAAGAATCTTCACCAAATACATGAGTTTTTGGTCTCAACAAAAGACCAAAACCAATTTCCCTAAAGAGGCTCTCAAGGAGAAGAATTCAAGAGGTAAAAACCTCTCTTCCTTTCTTTTAATTTCTTTTCAATTTTTTTTCTTATAATTACTTAAAATCCTCTATCCAAACATGTGTGATAAATCCATTATCTTATATATACTTTAATGTTATCATGTCAATGGAAAATCCACCATCAATCCTCTTATCCTCTTTCTATTTTTATTCCAAAAATGAAAACATCGTCATTGAGGTGCTGATTTACCGCCTTCGTGGACGACGTGTTTTCATTTTTTAATTTCACCTTTAAGGATGGTCATAATTTTTATGGTTAAAATAGAAATTAATATGTGTAATAAAACTTATTTAAGGTTCTATAACAAGTATATATATATATATAATATTAATTCATAACAGAAAACTAGCGCACGATGATCGAAAAAACGCCAAAATAATCCAAATGGTTATCACTAACGTTTTATCTAATGATTCATCCTCATACCATACAACATAATGAAATATATAACAATTTAATATTATTTAATTTCATTAATAACATATTCTATCCATAAATTCTTATTTTACATGATTTTCCATACATATATACCAGTAAACCGATCATGAAAACAAAGGAAACAAACGCTCCTGAATTATAAAATTGTATTTTATAACTCATAAAAAAGGCCATAAATGAACTTAATAAAATTATAATAAATAAAATACATATATAAAAGGTTATTAATTAATTAATTAATGTATTTAATATTATTATCCAGGATATTAAGATCAAGCACATAACACATTCGTACATAAGGTAAGGGTTTCTTCCCGAACCTCCATTTTCATTCGGGTTATGATTTCTCCCTCTTTACACCAATGCAATTATTCATTATTTTTATATAATTCTTATAAATTATCTTTAAATGTTCCAAAATCATGTATCTAGATCATTTTATATTTATTTTATGGGGAAATATATGTTTTACAAGGTTTCCTTCTCAATTATTTCTGATACGCAATCCTGATTCAAGAGAACTTCTCGATTTCTTACCCATTTTAAAGTACCATCCACAATATATTATAAGACATTATTATTTTTATAAAATCACTAATTTTTTCATGAAAAACTAAATTTTTTTCATTTACGGTTTTATACAAATAATTATGATAAATACAAATGATTTTTCCAAAAGAACTCTTCTTTGTAAAGTAAAACAAGGGTATTTCTCTCAAGAATTACTCGATGATTTTATTAGAGAATTTTCATATATTTCAACAACTATTTTTAATATTATTATTTATTAATATTTATATTTTATGATTATAATTTATCATATTTTATTAAATAGTTTATAATCAGTTTGACAATGGATGTGCTATCTCGATACCATTCACCATACTGCTCAGAATGGTTAGTGATTATATTCACAGATTGTGGAAAGTTATTTACATTTCATTTGTATATGTTGTTTATGTTTAAAAAAACTTATATTAGGAATTAATTGGAATTTTTAAGTGATGGGTGGAGCCCTCTATAGCCGCTCGATGCATCGGTAGGTCTCATGAGACAAAATAGAAATTGATTTGGCCAAGGCCTTAACCATTTATTTTCAGATGTCTTTGATGATGACTTGATGGTATGTTTCAGATGTCCGAAATTATGTATTTCATCATTATGATATTAATAATTGATAAATAATGTGATTATTCTATTATTATACTATCAATTTTGAAGTTTCATGTGATTATTTACATGACATTATTTATTCAGCTTTTATTCTTTGCATATTATGCTAAAGATTATGTTCTAATGGAATGTGTTTTTAGTCATTCACCATGGATTATTGTTTATATTATATTCTATTATATTACTTATCCTTATTGAGAATATTATCTCACCCATTTATTATGTTTTATTTTTCCATAGGATGTGAAGATGTATATTATGAATGACTTACAGGGATAATATATGAGTTATAGATGTTTCCAATGAAGTTTCTATGTTGTATTTCATTTCATGTTGTAATGTAAAACTTATATTTATATATGGTTTTCTAAATATTCTAAAATATTTGGTTCTTTAGGATGCATATTACTTTTTTTATTATACTAATGTAATAAAAATAAAGTAAGACACTGACTCCGGGCTACTGGGGTTGAGGTCTTTAAAATTGGCATCAAAGGAATTTTAGTAAAAAAATTAGAAACAAGATTTAGAAAACATAGATTAAGGAACATAACCATATTATATAATTTGAGGATAAACATAGAAGAAAATCCTATAATTTTGGTAAGGTAGATATTGTGTGGGTCTTCCTATAAATACATCCCTATTTGGATAATACAAGTGGACGTGGTTCTGGCATAAATGTACCTAAGAATAACAACTTTGACAAGGTGTGTTGGGCCTGACTCAATATAACCTTGTACATGAAAATGATCCTTACTACGCACCTGGTTTGAAACTACTGGGGTATATTATTAGGATAATTCAAATTTTATTTACAAACCATCATGAAAGATTTAATAGTAAATATGTCCCCAAAGAAACCATGTTTATGATTATGAGATTAGCTACGCATACACTTTTCAATTTATGTTAATTATTTCACTATTTTTGGGATTATAAATTATTTTTCATAATGTTATGATATAATATAGTGTATTCCATTATTTAGAAATGGAACTTAGTGAAAGTAATGAGAATCGCATCAATGAACATAATCCAAAGAGTAAGAATGATAATTTCTTTGATGGGTTTAAGCTAGTCTTTTGAAGAGAAGTAGTATCCCAAATATTATCATCATATGAGGAAATAATATCATGTTATAACAAGATAGAGAAATAATTATCCAAGTCTTATGTGTTAAAAATGAAAAAGGAGAATAATAGGAAAGCTAGAAAAAAGATAGATAAAGGGAAGAAGGTAAAGAAATATTTTCCCACTTTTGATAATTATGGAAGGAAACACCTTGGTATATACTTAAAAAGAAAAGGATTATGCTTCACGTGTAGTGAAAAAGTCCACCATGATAATTATTTTAAGGAAATAATTTTTTTTCCAATGTTCAGTACTTCAACTACAAGGAGATGAGACACTATGCAAACAATGTCTCAAGCATTAATGAAATATATGAAAAAGAGGATAATGGATCACGGTCAATCTTATACTATACCATAGATGAAGATTAATGATGAATATTATTGTGTTTGGATTTAAGAATTATGTTATTTGAGTATTTTATCAATAATTCTTTGGTTATAAGATCACAAGATATATAAGTATTGTACTAAAATAATTCTTATTTAAGGAATTGGAAGCATGCGATGAATAACACCAGTAATCAAGAGAAGTAATTATATTGTTTGTTGATCTTATTGAAAACACGTGACTTAGGAAATATAGCTATAAATATGTGCTTTATGTTAAGATAATATTAAATATATGTTTATGGGATAGTATTAGTGACCATAAAGGTGGTTAGTGATACGATGGTTTATGTTATGTTGGAATTATCAGATGTTTGGATTTAAGGATAACCTCTGATTTTACTCTTCAAATCATGCATGTTTTATAAAGGTTTAAAGGATATTAAGGTATTAATATATTTGGTATGTGATAATAAAATCTATATTATTTAGGGAATATTATGTTAAGTTTATATTGGAAATTTAGTGACCTTCCTTTTAATTTTTTTGGTCACTGAATGTGGAAAAACCTGTTTAAGATGAGTCTTAAGATTAACTACCTGTGTAATGGATCAAGTTAAACTTTGAAAATTAGTATTCATTAATAAAAAATGATAACCATATTGGTTTTAGTAAAAATTTAAAGGTCATAGGAATGACTTAAGGACCATATGATTTATTAAAAGTGCTTTGGGTGTAAAAAAATTCATCTTGAACATTCATTTCCAGATGAAAGGGATGAAGTGAAAATAGATTGAAGCACAACCAAAGGATGAGATTATGCTTAGGACATGGAAATTAATTAAGTAATTATATTTTCTCAATTCCTTATATGAATATTATAAGGATACCTCAACTTTATAAAGGATATTTTAGAATAAAAACGTTATCCATTTACTTTTCTTTCTAAGAAATCAATGTTCTTTTAACCGATCATAGATTTATGGTTTTGTGATGATTAAATTTCTAATAACCATGTTTTCTATCACTCTAAATCAAAACATGATAGTAATATCCCTCTTCTATGTCCATTTTATCACTTTACACTAATTATTTCCTACATTAAATCTTAGTTTTTTGGTTACCTTCACTTTTCCCCTTTCCCTATTATTAAGAGGATATTTTATTAACCCTGTCTCCGATGTGGGTTTCCCACAATTAAATTTTCAACTATCAAAATCCAATTTTTATGTATAATTTAAAATCATGAGGAAAAAAATTATTTTAGGATGGGAGAATATAAAACCATAAGATTTTATGGTATTTATATTTTTAAATTTAAAATTTTCAACAGTATCAGTTCCACACAACACCAAGCTTAAACAAACAATGGTATACAATTAAATATCATTATTTTAAAATGACCATTATAACCTAGTCATTAAATTGGAAATAATGAATAGTATTAACTAAATTATGAAATTTATATATTATATATTTAATCAAATGTTTTGAAATTCATCCAAATGGTTTTATAGGCATAAGATAAGAATGAATCCAATTTTACCCATTAAAAGGCTATATTTTTTCAAAATGCAGTTTTACCACTTTTAATAGCACAATTATTTTAAAACTAAATTTTAACACTTTTAAAAATTATATTTAATAAAATAAACTTCATTTTTAAAATTTTAATTTCAAAATTACCTCAGGGTGAAATTTTAGTATTTTTCTGAAAATATTTATTTTCCAGTGAATAAGTGAAAAATCCTAATTTTTATAAAACCGCTATTTTAATTATATTAATAGTCTATTTATGATTTGAATAGTAAAAACACATATTAAAGTATAAATGAGATTTATGAATCTTATAAATGGTAATATGATATAATTATATCGAAGTATAAGTAAATAAATATTTTAGAAATTATTAATTTAGTGTTGATATTTTTATAAAACATAAATGTTTATTTTTAATTTTCTAATAATTATAATGATTTAAAAGAGAATTTATTTTCAGAAAATGTATTCATAAATTAATATGTTGTTGTATTATAATTATAAGATAATTTTATGAGAACTTAGTTAATATTTTAAAGTGCCATAAAATTAGTTATAATTTTAAAATTGGTATTTTTCGAATAAATGATTATTTTAATTAAAAATTAAATTTATCATATTTAGATTTTTTTATAAAATGGATATAATTTTTTAATTCTACATTTCAAAAAATGTTTAGGGTGATTTTTTGGTATTTTTCTAAAATACATGAATTTTTAACGAATAGTAAAATTCGGTAATTTACGGTGTAAATACATTATAAGTTAAATAAACTATTCCATGAGTCATTGATGATATAATCATCATAATATAGATATAACCTTCATTATTTTAATATATTTAGTGATAATTCTCAAATTATTCATAGTCTTTAGCCAAAATAATAAACAAAAGAACAAAATATTCAAAAAACACCCCTCTCCTCCACTATAAACACCACGCCTCACCACCTCTTCTCCTCACACTTATTAAGACTTTAAGATTATAAAATTCCTAACCAATACTCTTACCAAGACTATTCCCCATGTCTAGGAGGTTTTGGTTTAAAAAAAATACTAAAATCAATTTACCCAGGAGGTTCTCATGGAGAAGAATTCAAGTGGTAAAAACCTCTTTCCATTTCGTTTAATTTATTTTCAATTTATTTTATTTTATTATCCTTCCCTCACCACCTTTGTGCAAACATGAATGATAACTATATTATATAATATATACTGAAATTTTATCACGTAAATGGAAAATACACATGAAGTACCTTCTTCTCTTCACTTTTTTATTCCAAAAATGAAAACATCGTCAGTGAGGTGCCGATTTACCACCTTTGTGGACAACGTGTTTTCATTTTTCAATTTCTCCTTCAAGGTTTTTCATAAAACCATTTTTATGGTTAAAAAAACTTTAATATTTGTAATTCAACTTATTTAATATTTTGTAACTAGTATATATACATAATATTAATTCATAACACAAAACTAGCTTGTGATGATCAAAAAAATGGAAAAATAATCCAAATACTTATCACTAATGTTTTATATAATGATTCATCCTCCTTCCATATAAAAGAATGAAATATATAACCATTTAATATTATTTAATTTCATTAATAGAATATAATTTTAATTCTGTACATATATTCTCATTTTATATTATTTTCCATACATATATACAAGTAAACCAATCATGAAAACCAAGGTAAAGAACGCTCCCGAACAATAAAATTGTATATTATAACTCATAAAAAAGACCATAAATTAACTTAATAAAATTATAATAAATCAAATAAATTTATAAAAGTTTATGAATTAATTAATTAATTGATTTAATCTGATTATCCAGGACATTAAGATCAAGTTAAGAACACATTCGAACATAAGGTAAGAGTTTCTTCCCAAACCTCCATTTTCATTCAGGTTATGCTTTCTCCATCTTTACACCAATGTAATTATTCATTATTTTTATATAATTATTCTAAATTCTGTGTATAGTTTCCAAAATCATGTATTCAGATCATTTCATCTTTATTTTATGGGGAAATATATATTTTACAAGGTTTCCTTATCAATTATTTTCGATACGCAAGCCTGATTAAAGGGAACTTCTTGATTTCTTACCCATTTTTATGTACCATCCATAATCTATTATAAGACACCATTATTTTTATAAAATCACTAATTTTTTCATGAAAAACTATATTTGTTCATTTATGGATTTATTTAAACAATTATGACAAAAACAAATGATTTTTCTAAAAGAAATCTTCTTTGCAAAGTAAAAAAGGTTGTTTCTCTCAAGAATTCCTCAATGATTTTATTAGAGTATTTTAATATATTTCAAAAATATATTTTGAATATTATGATTTATTAATATTGATCTCTTATGATTATCATCCACCATATTTTATTAAATGTTTTATGATTGGTTTTACTGTGAATGTGCTATCTTGATACTATTCACCATACTACTCAGAATGGTTAGTGATTATGTTTACAGATTGGGGAAAGTTATTTTCATTTCATGTGTATATATTGTTTATGTTTAACCTCATTCATATGATGAATTCATTGGTCTTATAAAGTTATGGGTGGGGACCTCTATATCCACTTGATGCATCAATAGGTCTCATGATACAAAATATAAATGGATTTGGACAAGGCCTTAACAATTCATTTTCATATGTCTTGACCGAGGCCTCAAAATTATGTTTCAGATGTCCAAAATTATGCATTCTATCATTATGATATTAGTAATTGATAAATCATATGATTATTCTAATAGTATAATATCCATATTTAAGTTTCATGTGATTATTTATATGAAATTATTTATTCAGCTTTTATTCTTGCCATATTATGCTCAAGATTATCTTCTAATGACATGTTTTTTAGTCATTCACCATGCCTTATTTTTTATATTATATTACATTGTATTACTCACCCTTAATAAGTATTTGTGATCACCACTTTCTTATGTTTTATTTCCCCCCATGATGTGAAGATGTATATTATGAATGACTTGGAGGGATAAGCTATGAGTTATGGATATTTCCAATTGAGTTTATATGTTTTATTTCATTTCATGTTTTAATGTAAAAATTATGTTTTTATCTGGTTTTCTAGAGCTACTTAACTATTCGGTCCTTCAGGATGCATCTTCCTTGTTTATTATACCAATGTAATAAAGTTAGACACCGACTCCGAGCTAGTGGGGTCGAGGTCTTTACACCATCTCTATTTCGGGATTATGTTATGTGTATATTTATGTAATAAATCATGAAATAAAGTGTATAACAAATTTGGGTTTTCACAATTGGTTTAAGGGGCTTAATAAAAAGAAAAATGCAGGCACATAGGCCCTAATATAATGAGATGAGTGATGACACACACACCGTCAATAATAATAAATTAAAACGAAACCAATCACATACAAAGGTCTGGTCTATGCTTATAATCATCTACATATATGAAAAAAAGTACACATTTAATAAACTAGAATTAAATCCAAATTGTTCGTATTTAATATAAATCACACTCAAATCAATTAATTATCTTTTTTAATTAATTAATTTTTTATCTTGCTTCTCATCCAAATTTCTTGATATTCTCATATATCACAATTTTAAATAAATAAAAATAAAAATGTTTAAAATTGACAAAGTATAATGTATGTACCTTTGGAGGTAACACGACTTGTACCCATCTGAACTACCTGGTATGTATGATGGTCATATATTTTTTACTCATAAAACATGTAGAATACACATCTAATCTTGTAATTTTATGGTGTGCACTATCAAATAAATGAAGCACAAACACATGTTATTTATATAGCTTGTTATTATTTAACGCATAGAGAATAATCACTATATTATGACCTATACATGATATATAGTTATGAATATTATAAAAAAATTAGATATTTAATATATATAAAACCCATCACATGGTGTGTAGAAGTCAAATAAATTACACATGAAACACATGTTGATAAGGTTTAAATAGAATAATAAATAGATTTTAAATTCTATGTAAAGAGGTAATATACACAGTGTGTTAGTCAATCTACACATCATGTATAGTTATTCTCTATCTATCCAAGGCACACACCTAGGTACTGGGTGTATTGTTATGCCATAGGCATTAATGGAGTACACAACGTGTACCCGAAATACACGTCATGCTATCTTCAAGTTACATAGTTACTAGTCACACATGACATATAATAAACAGATGACTCATCTTTGAGTAATGGACAACACATTGTGTATAGAAGTTACATGATGTGTAGTCCAACTAACTATATTCCATGCTAGACTAGTCAACACATGGTGTATATTAATTAAATACCATGTGAAATAAATGCAAGATGCTCTGAATTAATTTGTGAGTCATCCTAGTGCATTAATCATGAGTTCATGATGTATACCTGCAATCTACATGCCATGAATTCTTGTGCTATCCTTCCAGAATCTTTGGCACCTCCGAATGAGTTCTTCAAATGTTATTCATTAATAATTAATTAATTTTTTTCATTATAATTATGAGAATGAAGAGGAAGAAGAGGATATCACATGATTCATATTTAAATAACGATTAAAATAGAATTAAAAATTAATGATAAATATGAAAATAAATCAACAATATTTAAATAATTATAAATTATTACGCGATTGCTCTGATACAACTTGAAGGTTCCGGGTGTAGAGAAAGAATTAATAGGTCATGACCAATTTGAATTTTTTTCATAATCGATGATTATTCCAAGATTTATACAATGTAGAATATCAGGACCAATAGAATTAATTCAAGAATTAATTTATTAATGAACATCGGAACCAAAACATAGGATCACACATAATGATTTATAATTTATTTAAGTAGTTAAATAATTACATTGTGATGAATTATTTCTTCATTGAATAATATGTAAATGTCTCTATGTCATACCATTATTGCATCACAAGAATCAGGTGTAGGTTCCCTCTAGTGGTGATCCACATGTGCACCATGAACCTTCAAGAAACATCGTAGGAATATTTGTGTGCGAGCTTGGAAGATCCCAATGCTTTCGTTGTTCATCTTTGATCACCATAAGAGTCGCTTTGAAGGACTCTCCTTGTTCTCTCTATAATCAAGAGGGGTGGTATAGAAGGATCAATCTTTGTTCTTGAGAGATTTATTATAGAGTAGTTATCTAGTGCTTGAGAGGATTCTCCAGATGTCTTCGTTCACAATAAAACCAATGGTCGATGTTTGGATTAGAAATAATATAATTCAGTTTAAATAGTGTTAGGGTTAGAAAATAATAATTCCACATAGGAAATTATTATTTTTCTTAATCCTTGACGAAACCCATGTCCAAATAGTAATAATAATAATATTATTTTTCTTGACATGTGAAAAACTCAAGGATTAAATAAATATTATTTATTGAATAAATTGTTTAAAATTTAATCAAATAATATATAATATATTATTTATCCTTAGAACTTTTAAATTCGGTTCTCCATTCCTAAAAAATATTTCTCAATCATTTAATAATGTCTATTTATTTAATAAATAAATATCACCACATTATTCACAAATAAATAAATAAATATTATATTTACTAAATAATAAATAAATATTTATCAAATATTCTACTCACAAATATTCTAATGAATAACTATTTACTGAATATATGTGATCAAGAAAACATGAATAATTATTAAACCATGTATGGGAATAATATTTATTAAACATGTTAAATAATAATAATATTTAACCGAGCTTATAGATACACTTAGTGTGTGACCCTCTAGGCCTCTTTCTTAGTGGTATTTGGTGGAGCCACCCAAATTCCAAGGTTAGCATCTAGAAGAACACTAAGACACATATAGATAAATAATTTAATGTCACAACAACATAAAATCTCATATGAATGCCTACTGTGTAATATAATCCCTTTATCATGATATCTCTAATCCAGCAGGTTGTATACCAGTGTCATCAACCAATGTGCTCTATGTTTCTTTTTTCAAATTTATGGAAATGAACCTACCCAAAAAACACCATTTACATGGAATGATTTAATCTATTCCATTCCCATAAAAGGGCATGAGATATCAACTTATAATAAAGAGCATAATGGATATTTCCTTTCTCACATTAATGCAATATCACTTGTGACACACCCAATGTATCATACTTCATCGTGAAAATATGTTGTCATTAATTTAATAAATAAATCAAATTACATGACTAATAATATACATTAATAGAAATATTAAATTTTAAGTATCAATATAAATGTTTATAGATAGGAACATCTAATGAAAAATATTGTTGAGTCAGAAGTTATACTTCTTACTTTTCTATTCCTTTTGTTTTAGAAATCACAAACACTTTTTTTAAAAACATGTTTACTAAATTTTTACATCCAAAGTGTTTTAGAATGTTTTTTATAAAACATTATTTTTTAATATACTTAAAATAATTTCTTAAGTATTAAAATTATAAACTTTATATTCTTCATTATGATTATCATAATGAGTATGTGTCCGATTAATCAGACTCATCTTTATCAGTACCAGAAGTTAGACTTTCTTTCATGAATATCATTATGAAAAATTCTTAACAATCGGGATGATTCCAGTATCTATAACATCACATGGACACTCATAAATATTATTATAATGAAAATTTTTAAGGAAGTCCATCAAACTAACTTATATTTATAATCGGAATACATAAAACTTATTTATAATGTAAGGAACATCTTTTACACCGTAATGGTGTAAACCAATATGATGTCAGAAATTTAGTTATGTGAGATCATTATGAGCTATCAATTTCCATCTGTCCAAGTGATTGCGACAAACTCAAAGAAATACGATCGTTGAGAGATCAATATGACCATTGGGAGGATGCCTATAAATACCAAGTCATTCAAATATTTTAGAGATACTTTTTTTTATTTTCAGTTTCTTATTTTGAGAGATCTAAAGATTTATTAGCGTGAACATCTTGTTATTAGTCTTTGTAATTTTTTAGAGTTTTTTAGTTCTAAGGTAACCTTGTTAGGTTGTCTTCTTATGAACGTTTTTCATTTTAATATGCGTCTGATCATCATAATAATTGAGGGACACTAGGGTTAGGTAGATAGAGAATATGATCTTTGTATCGAGGGATTTTTGGGATAGAAAGATAGATAATATGATCCATCAGATCTAGGGCTACTGGGGCTAGGTATATAGAGAATCCGATCTTCATATTGAGGGTTTCCAGGGATAAGAAGATTGATAATTCGATCTTTATATCGGGGGCTTTCCTCACTAAGTAAAGACATACTTTCCTGTAAGTATAAAACAAGGGATACATTTAGTCTTAGTTATAGACTACCTTTCTCTTAAGGTTAAAATAGGTTTATTATTTTAATATATTATAATTCATTCTTATATTTTTTAGCTATTTTATTACTTTTTTCTTACAAGTTTTATATTCCACTGCATAGATAATAGAAAGTGAAGCATCATATTCATCTTTCTATTATATTTGTTTTATTAGTATTATTCTGATTATGATAAAATAACTTTGATTAATCATATCCATAGTGATTTTGATCTTTTAATCTCTAATTTAATTGTATTTATTCTAATTATAATTCTGTGACTTTTTTCATCGGACTGAGGGCTGAGTCCGATAATATTACTTAAAGAGGCTTAGGGTCTGTTTAGTTTAATTATTTTAAACTAAGTTTTTTAAACTAAAATTCACCCCTATTGTAAGTATAACCATATGAGAATATTATTATGATCCTAATTAGTATTATAGATATATTTATCCAACACATATAAATGTGCATTTCCTACTGGCGGGTCGTGTTCTCATAGTCTCCTACACTAGAAATTTCTAAGGGAATAGATTATGAGGAAGTGTCTCAAAGTTATATGAGTATCTACCCTTGATAAAATGTATCATTTGTGTCGTATAAAATGATATCATTCAGATATATAATATACATTTTAAGAATACTATGGTGACACTTCTAAGTTCTCATCATAATGGAGAATTTCTATGATCTTTAAGTGTGATAATTACTCTTAGGACATTATTACATACTACGTCATGAAAAAGAATAATCATGGTGTGATAATAAGTTTATTAATATTTTAAAAAATGAATATAGGTTATCATAATTTATATATAAGTTGGTTTTAGGAAACTAAATCCAGCACAAACCTGATTAAGGGGTACCTAAACCCTATATAACTGAATTAGGTATGTTTGAGTACTGAATTTTTGGGTACCCATTTCCATCCCTATATCTGAATACATATAAATCAATAAATTGTATAAATTTATTTATAAATACATTATAAATTATAATAATCATTATATATATAAAATAAAAACCTCAACCCCCAATTATAATTCATGTATTTCCTAACACAGTCTTCCCTCTATCAAAGCCGATCCTTAACCTATGGCCTTGGATACGCCTTAACGTTGAATTGGGTAAAACTGTTATCCCCGCACTTCCCCATAGTATCAACTGAGTTAAATCACTAGGCATGCAATTACAAATTCAGAGCCCAACTCATGATAATTGAATCCTCAACTTCAAGTAATGAGCACTCAGTCCTAACCACTATACCACCTCCAAAGGGGAATAATGATCATTATATATATAAATATACACATATAAATTTATTTATAATTTGAATATATAAATATATTATATAAATATAATACAAATATATTATCTAAATAAATTATTTAAATATACTATATAAATAGATTATATATATATATATAATATAAATATATTATATAAATGTATTTATAAATACATTTCATGAATATATTTAAATAAATAAATATACATAAATATATATTAATATATAGATATACCATTAAACATTGAAGACCCTAAATCAGTAGTCCATTGCTTCTCCATAAGCCACCACATGAGGTTCAAATATTAATGGAGAAATAACCATTCACAACTACCAAAAGTTGTCAAAAAAGGGTTTTTATATTGTGGGCGATCGATCTACGATTTCTTTTGGTGGTGGTAGTAGATGTGGATGCAAATAACCTTTCACAGCTGGAAAAACCAAACACCCCATACATATATATTTTAAAATGATTACTGATGTGGGTGGTCGACAACCACAATGACATGGAAAGGCAGTGGTGGTATTGATACAAATAGGGGGAACATTAGTAATTCAAGAAATGTGGAATGACAGTGATGTAGGTAGGGGCAGTGACGATGTAGGTGACAAGGGTGGGGGATGACATCGACGTGGGTGGAAAACAATAGTGGTGACTATTATAATTTTATTCATAAAATATATTATTTAGTGGGACCCACATCCTTTATAGGTGTGGATTGATGAGGTGGAAAAAATAGAGGGGATGGATTGATGACATGGCATTAAAATTATAGGATCCTGCATTGAAAGTGGAATAAAACTCCTAAGGATCATTCCTTATAAATAAAATCCTTGGGAAGTAGATTTTTTCATAAAGAATTATTTTTAAGTAAATGATTTAAAAAGTATTTATAATATATTTTTAGTAAAATTTTTACACACACAATATGTGTATATATATATATATAGAATAAAAAATAAAATAAATTTTAAAATTAAATTTATTCAAATATATACCAATGATGAGATTAGTCGCACTATATCAAATATGATTTTTAGGATTAAAACAGTGTTCTTATAAAAAATGTGGGGGTTCAAATGAATGAACACATTATTTAATGATTTAGTGAGATCAAGTTGGTATAATTGGTATCGATTTCAATTTATTAATTTGAAGGTTATTAGTTTTGTTTTGAATAACATCCATAAAAATTGTCCTATCATCCTCTCCATAACTATATAAATATGCAATCCAGAATCTCCCAAAAAAACTTCAGAATTTCTGTATGAAGTTCTTCACCACTTTGATAGTATATTTGAGATACATTTTGGATGTGATCCTACAACAACTAAGTGGGAGAGGATTAAACCCCTTTGGACTGTGATCTCACCACGCATCAAAGTGTCCAATTTTAGAATTTCATTTTTTATTATTTTGTCTATGATAGTTCAAAAATAAAAAAGGTTTTAATTAGATAGAACCTAGAAGATGTATTTGGAATCTCTTAAAGTGATGAACCAAGAAATGGTCAAACTTGACCATTTGGATTACAATAACATCTTCTAGTGGCAAGAAAAGATGAAATTCCTCCTTATAGTGTTAAAGTTATTTTACATTATAGAACCAAAACTTCCTCTAATCCATTAATACCCTGATCCAAATCATGTTATCACTTCTATTTACCTGAAAAAAATATGAAAAATTCATGCAATGAAGAAAAACATGAAGATGACGAGGTTTTGTGTCGAGGAAATATTCTCAACACATTATAAAATTGTCTTTATTACTACTTACAAATAATGTTCACTCGAGAGATATGAGACATAATTGAAATGTAGTACAAAGATTAGGAAAAAGGCACCAATAAATTTCTTATTAAAAAATATCTTAACTTCAAGATGGTTAATAACAAACTGATGTTGGAGTAAGTTTATGAGATCAAAGTCATTACAAAGAAACTTATTTTCCATAAAACTAAAATTATTAAAAATTTCCAAGTATGTTTGATTATTGCTATATTTTCACTTATGTGGAAATAATTTTGTAAATCACTCATTAAAATTAGTGAGGATGTTTCCTTAGAACAATTTCAAAAGATTCTTTTCATTAAAGAAGAATCCATTTTGAGAGATATGGGTATGGCTTCAAAATTTGATTCAAAGGTAAATATCATTAAGGGAAAGGCACCATAATTTTTTTCCTTACACGACAAGAAGAAAATTAAACAATTAAAGAATAAAGGAAACCCTTCAAAAAAGAAATAAGAATTATTTGTCTATGGAAAACCATATAATTTTTCACGGGAATGTCACTATTGAAAGAAAGCGAACAAACCCACTGCAAATACTCCGAATGAAGAAAATTTTATTGTGATGATATCTGAAGTAAATATGACTTAGATGAAGGTGGGGTTGTGAATTAATTCTAGAGTTATGGTTCATGTGTGAAAGGATCATTTAATATTTAAAACATTTTAAGAAAGTGTTATTATGATAGAAGTACACCTTGGAAATAATACATATATTCATGTCACCGATCAGGGTAGAATGGAACTATATTTTATGTATGGGAATAAGTTGACTCTTATAAAGGTATTTTATATACCTAAGATTTTAAAGAATATAGTCTATATTAACATTATATGTAATAAGGGATTTTAGGTTTCATTTGAATCTGATAAGGTTATCGTGTCAGAGAGGCATGTTTACGGGGAAGGAGTATTCTAGTGATGACATATATCAACTATCAATTAAAAATATGATTGAATCTTTCAATTATTTGATTGAGTCTTTTAATTTATGACATGATAATTTAACATTTGTTTATTATAATTCATTAAAATCATTGAAGAAATTTAATTTAATTAATTTTGAAGATTAATTTAATAAATGTAAAACATTTGTGGAATTTAAAATAGATAAAAAATAATTTCAAAGTGTTGAGAGAAATTATGATATATTAAAATTAGTACATTATGATTTTTTTTGAATTAAATGGGTTGTTAACTCATAGTGGTAAAATATGTATTATCATTTTTTAATGATTATAATCTATATTTTTATATATATATATATATATTCATAGAAAAAATATAAATCCTTTAATTTGTTTAAGAAATATAAAGACGAAGTTAAAAACTAATTAATTAAAAAAATTAAAGTATTATAGCCAGATAGAGGTGGTGAATACCTTATTAATGAATTTAATTAATTTTATAAATAAAATGGTATAATTCATTAATGTAATTATTCTTATACAACTCATAAAAACAGGTTAGCTGGAAAAACACTTTACTAGAAATGGTAAATTTCATGATTAATAAATATAAGTTACCATTGAATTTATGGGGCAGATCTTTATTAGTTGCATATCATATTAATAATAAAATTTTATCTAGGAAAAATAAGTTTCCTTTGGAAAGGTAGATGACTTAATATTTCATATTTTAAAATGTGGGGGTGTTTATCTTATTATAGAGTTACTGATCCTACAAGAACTAAAATTGGTCCTAGAGAAATTAAAGATGTTTTTATTAAATATATAGAGAATAGAAAATCATATAGAATTATGGATTTGAAAGAAAATTTCATTGTTTAATCAAGGGATGTAGAGTTTTTTGAAAATAAATTTAATAAAGATAAAATATATGAGGTTATTCCTAAAACCCCTATCTCTTGCACTTCATCTAGTTCAAATATAATAGTATAGAATAGTTATGATTCTTAAGTTAAACCTAAACAGAGTACAAGACCTAAGAAGGAGAAACATATATATCCATATTTTATTTCCTATAATTCCATAGTTTTACTTGTTAAGGGAGATCAAAATAATCATCCTATGAATAAATAACATACGGTATTAACTATATAGGATGAACTAAAGACATATAAAGAATTTATGTATCCTAGTGATGTTACTTTCTGGAAAGAATCAATTAATGATGAAATGAATTCAATTATGGGGAATAATAATTGGGTTATTTTGAATTTACAAAATGGTTCAAAACCTATTTATTGTAAATAGGTATTTAGAAATAAGTATTATTCCAATCGTAATATTCAATATTTTAAAACAAGATTTGTTTCAAAAGGTTTTAAACAAAATCAAGGGATTTTTTATTTTGATACTTATGATCATGTATCTCAAATTACTTCAATAAGGATATTGTTTTCATTAAATTAAATTAATTAGTTTCATGTCCATCAAATGGATATTGAACTGTATTTTTAAATGGAGAATTAAATGGAGATATTCACATGGGAAAACCAAAAGCGTTTGTTTTAAAATGCAATGAAAATAAAGTATGCAATCTAGTTAGACCTCTATATGAACTTAATTATGCTTTGAAACAATGGAAAGAAAAGTTTTATTCTATTATATTATCTTAGTATTTTATTCATAATAGTGTAGTTAAGCATATTTATTCAAAATTTATAAAATAATATAGAGTCATTATGTGTCTATATGTAGATTATATGTTAATTTTTGGAAATAATATGATTGGTGTAAATGAGACACTTTTTTATCATATATGTTAAAAATGAAGGTTCTTGGAATAATTGATTATATTATAGGTATTAAATTTAGAAATCATAGTGTGGGTTACTCTTTAATTCAGTCTCATTACATTGAAAAAATGTTAAATAAATTTAATCATCTTGGTTTCAAAGATTCCGATACTCCATTTGATTATAGTGTTAAACTATTTATGAATATTGACAGAGCCGTAACAAAACTTGAATATATTGGTACAATTGGATCTTTAATGTATGAAATGAATTGTACCCGACTTAATACTACATTTTTAGTATTAAAAACGAGTAGATATACTAGTTATCCTACTATAGAATATTGGAAATATATAACAAGAATATTTGTATACATAAAAAATACTAAATACTTATGTTTATACTAAAATGATTATCTAACTGTATTAGAAGGATGCACCGATGTGAGTTAGGTTACTAGTTCTGGAGATAATCAATCCACATATGGATGATTATTTACTCTTGAAGGTTGTGTTGTTTCTTGGTTGAGAAACAAACAAACATGTATTTCACATTCGACTATGGATTCAGAGTTTATTACCTTAATGGCATGTGGAAAAGAATCCACATAGATTATAAATCTATTATTAGATATTTAATTGTGACCTAGTTTAATTCAATATATTTTTGTTAATTATAACAGTGAAACTACTTTATCAAAGGCATATATTTTCATGTATAAAAGAAATTCCGTACATATAAGTTTGAGACATGATTATTTGAGACAATTATTATAAGATGTGACCCTAAAAATTGTCTACGTGAGATCGTGTAAAAATATTATGGATCCATTTACAAAATATTAGATGAGAGAGATTGTTCATACAACTAATAATGACATGGGATTAAAACCCAAAGAATAAATAATTTTGTAATGGAAACCCAACACTTTCTTAAGGCAGATCCTAATAAAAGTGTTTAATAGGTAGAAACAAGTTAATAAGTTGATTATTGATATTGACTATTATAACCCTAACTACTTGGTATCAATATCGTCTATTATGATTAGAGGTTGAGTTATAAAATCTTAATGAAATATTAATAATCAACGAGTTATGTGTTTTAATAATGGAAACACATTGAAATATTTTTCCTATGTGAACTTAAAAGCGGCGCCACTTCTTATAGGAGTTAATGAGTTTATTCCTTAGAGAGTTCATGAAATGGATAAAGAATATGACCATAAAAATAACCAAAAAATGAGATTCTGGATAAATAGATCATTGTACATATTGAAAGGGATATGACCTAAATCCAATATTTTATGTGATGTATTTTGCTGGCTATGGTCTTAAGGATAAATTTTCTCAAATTACCATGGGATAACCAAATTCATGAGACGTGGTTTGTCACGAACCAACCTGGGTCGACCCTGAAACAGTCACCCGAGCCAGTCTGCGACATGGCCTGAAGGGCGTTCCCGATCTCCACGGGCTGGAAACTAGTGCCGAGCATCAAAATAAACCAGTTGGGAATGATTTTTCCCATAACAAAGATGATTAAACATAAACTGAACAAGCAGATAAATAAAGGGAAATAAACCAAACAACTTGGCAATGGAAAAAGGAATATACGAAGCAACATGACATACCTCAAGTGACCTCGTGGGTCACCAAGGAATGTAAAATACACTCGCTCCCCAAAAGTGATCGAAGATTGAAACCTAAAACTGAAAAGTAAAGTAGGCGTGAGCACTGAGATGCTCAGTATGAATGCCAAAATGTAACCACGTCCTATGCCCCTGCCTTTAGTAAGAAATCCAATCATTCCAGTTTGAAAATAAGATATAATAAAATAATTTTTCCCTTATTTTCAAATTCAAGTAACGAGTTTTCATTTTCAAGTAAAGCATTTCACTCCCACTACATTTTCAAAATAGGTTCCAAGCATGCATTAACGTTTCAAAATGAAAAGAAACCAGTTTAGATTAAAATATGGTTTTCACAAAAAAGACATCAAGTATGAAACAACTGAAATGAAAATTTCATCATAAGAATCATGTCGCAAATGAGCACCATGGGTAATCCCTATAGGTATCTAGCACAAATGGGACCCTAGAGACCTCGTACCTTGGTGAAACGTGGCTTAGAAACCAAGAACCTCAAAAAATGTGGCTTAGAAGACCGCGACCCTCAGAAATTCATATGTTTAGTTAGTGTTGTTGCGTCAATCCTGATAGACGAACCGGGACAAACCCCTGTCGTGTCATTTAGCGTACTAGTCCTGGTCACCCACCTAGATACCCAGGTTTCCCATTGTGATCTATTTCAAGTGGTGGTGAGTTTTCTTTATCAATAAAACATATAATTACATAACACTTTCTTTATCTAAAACCCATTCAACCTCTCACCACCGCCCTCCCTCCTTAAGCGCATCCCCCCTCTTTCATGTCACACAATGCATGAGCATCAAACTAGTCACTTAATAACACATTAAATATAAAAATCATTTTTCTAAATCCAAAGGGGGTGTGCCTCAAGAGAGGTTTTTCTTTTTCATAAAGCATTCTTAAAAAAAAACCAAATGGGCTTAATTACATAAAGGGAACACTTTTTATAGCTAACCGGCCGAAAGGCCAAACACCTTTGGAACTACTCATTACCAATTCAAAACCACTTAGGAAATCGATTTTCAAGAAAATTCACTTAAGATCGATATCATTAAAAATACATTTCAATTTTCAAAGCAAAGGCATAATCATTTCTAGCAACCACAACCATATTTCATAGAATGTGCATGTGGCATAAATGTAAAACATATTTTTAAACAAGAAAGAAATTATTAAATTCAAACTAAAGGCATAGGCATAGGGGGACTACCTCAAACATGTCGCTATTTGTTGACGACCACTCGAACTGACCCTACGCACTTCCATGCACATGCATTTATACACATATATATAGATACCCCTAGCTGCATTGCACGTATTCCTCGCGCCATGAGGGAATATGTACAAATAGGAAATTTATATATATATATGTCTTACCTTATGCATGCGCATGCATTCGTTCTTGACACCCGCAACTTGAAACCATATAGAAGAGTTCAATGTGCTATACAAATAATTCAATGAAACAATTAAACACTTAAAAATCTATAAAAAGTATCAAAATAAAACATAAGGGTTTGCACTAATGACACACCCATTTATTATAACATAAGAATCAATCGCATAAACCATAATCGTCATCTACAACAAGAGGACTCAACAAGGGAAATCAATATCGCAACACAAGTGCCAACAGGGCCTTCACCCATTTCATAATCATTTAAAAATCCATTTCTAAACAAATCTAAAATTCCAAACACAGTTCCAAAGGAAGGAAAAAGAAAATTCAAGCGTACCCACATAAATCAAGGGAAACCCTAATTCCACTTTATAAAACTAAAACACCCATTTTTTGACAAGGAAACCCCCTTTAAACACAAAATAAGTCCACTCCTAAACCATTTGGACTAAAAACTAATGGTCAAGTGCATTTCACAAAAGGAAACATCCATTGGAATTTTTTATCAAACGTAAAGGATGCATCGAACCCATTTCCATCAAACCACTTTCAAAGAGGTCAACCATGCATTTCAACAAGAGATAAACCAATCACACATTTCAAACCACCATTTGGGAGAAAGATGAGAACCCCAAATGATGCAGCATGAATCACCCATGGAAAGTGCTCAATTTCATATCAAAATACAACTTTAAAATTAAACCCTTCATTAATGCTACAAAAAAAAGGGTTTTCACACCACATAAATAATTTAATAAATTATTCAAACAACTTATAAACTATTTTCAACAAAAAAAATAAGCTATGCACACACAATATACCAAATTTCCACATGGAAAACTCATCTTCAGGTAATTTCACATAAATTAAATTATTCTAAACCTTGAAAGTCGCAAATTAATTATCAAGGATAGTGCAAAATACAATGGTATAAAAAAATCACTTACATCAGTGTAGAAAACTTCCCAAAAGTGGTGCACAAACTCCGCCACACGTCAATCATACCACGAGGGACATAAAACAAACCATTACTCAAGCAATCAAACCCCAAAAACATCAAGATAGGGTCCTAGAATCGGAACCCTACGAGCAGCAAAACCCTAAGGGGAAAAAAGAAGATCACCATAGTGGGATGCCATTGTGATGGAGGGAGTGAGACACTGGTCGCTGAGATGAGTGTCACCAGGGGGGGGGATGGAGGCACTGGCTGAAGGCTTTCTGGAAGAGGGGTGTATCCGAGGGATAACCGACGGGAGAGGGAGGCGCGCTGGGGGTTTAACGCAGGGCGGCCGATGGTGCGAGGCGGCGTGAGGAGGGAAGTGGGGCGCCGGTCTGGTGTGTCACCGGAATGAAGGGGGGGACGACGCTGGCCTAAGGTGGAGGTGCAAAGAACTAGGGAAAGGAGAAGGGCAGTCGCTGTGTGTGTCACACAGTGAGGAAGAAACAAAGGGGGCAAAGAAAAAGAGGAAAGAAAATAAAAGAAAAGAAAATGGAAATGAAAATAAAATAAAACCTAAAAAAACATAAACAAACTTAAAATAATAATAAAAATTATCAACTATAATAAAAATGGAAATGTTAATAATTTTATAAAAATGTCAAAGGCTTAATAATAAAATAATAATAATAATAATAATAATAGCCTAATTAAAATATTAACAAAACATAGTAATAATAATAATAATCTTAATATTTTTTTTATTAAAATAGTTCTAGATAATTTTATTTTTCTTTTGCATTAACTTCATTATTCATTTGGTTAATTAATTAACTAACTACGCATCAGGCAGGCTGCACGGTGGTCTGGCGAAGCCACAAGGATTTGTTTGTGCCCTACCCGTGCGTCGGACATTGCGAAGCCAAAAGCGACCACTTATCAGCAAAAGTGCACAAATTTCAACTCGGGATCAGCCCGAAATCAAAAAGAGGATTGAAATAGTTAAAATAATTAGAATAATTAAATTCTTGAATCAAGGTGTGAAAAATCTCCCCACCACAAAAATTTTTTTCCCCCAGAAGGTCACCCAGCTAGACGAGGAATCAAACTCGTTTTTGAAACTAAACCAAACCACCGAAACCACAACTCGGTGTGACCTTTCATTCTAAGAGTCACACCCAACCAGATCTAAGGGAAACTGCAAAGAGAATAGTCATCAGAAAATGAGGAGGCCTCTCCCCACCACAAGAGCCTAATTAGCACAACCAACATTGAGACTCTCAGCACGGGCCAACTCTGGAACAACTAACTTGAACCAATGAGGAAACCGCCAACAAGGAATAAGAATCCTACACAAACCAACTCTCAAAGAAGGCACGACAAGATTCATGGTGGGTCTCCCCACCATCTAAGAACCGACTAGCTTAATCCAATTAGCATCGACCGATACAGGTCCAACACAAACCGACAATGAACTCTTCACACAATCCAAACTCCCACCATGTGGGGTCCCTGACGAAAAACCCCAAACCGAATGGTGGACCAAACCCCTATTCATTATTTCCCAAGACGCATGTGTCTCCAAAACGATCACATCCTAAAATAAGAACTGGGCACCAAAGGAGCTAGCCACAAAAGAGTGAAAATCATCTTGAGACTCACAGCCATGAAGAGACAACCTTCAAAGCTCACATATGTGGAGGCATGACTACTGGAATTACAAGGAGACGAGATCACAATGCCTTCTTACAACCAAAGTGGGGTATTCAAAGAACAAAGAACATAATGAGAAAAAGAGACCTTTATGCCTTTTATAGCAAAATGGAACCTTAAAAGATGAGGAAGCTTGAACAGAGAGATTTAAACCATCCTTATTTTAGCACTGAAAAAAAAAGTTAGACCAAGTTTCCCCACACCCAATGATTCCTGACTGCATGAAAAGATTCACTCTGAGACCTGTGGTTGGAGCTCTGATGTCTTGAAGCATCTACTGCCCCACAGTTAGGATCTAACATCCTCCAATAGAGACTCCTTCTGACGATGTCGCTAGTGGAACCTCTCTAAGTGCCCCAAATGGGAACTCCGACGGCAAGCCTTCAGAGGATGATGGAAAGGAAACTTAAAGTACCCAAACCAATCACACTTGAACCAAACAAGAGGGTGGCCTGACTAAGAGAAGATGGATCTAACCAGAAGACTTGTATGAGACAGGTTCCTCCGGTTCTCTCTCCTCACCGGATGGGGAACCTTCCCGAACACAAAAAAGAATCAGTCCTAAAACCCTGGACGAAGACCCCACACAAGATAAACTTCAACTGATTCCACGACGCTACCTCCAGAGAGAAGGGAATCAACCCCTTGAAATGCCTGACGTAAGCCTTCACTATCCTTTGGCCTCACTGGATACTCACAAGCTCTTCCACTTTCCTCTCTTTCACCTCCTTAGGTATAAACCATTGGACAGAAGTGGTCTTAAACACCTTCCAAGACATCCCATCACACAATGATGCTGGGATTTTCTCCCACACCAATACAAAGTTGAACCCTCAAATTAACTCAAATCAACATAGACTCGCATATCTTTGGGAGTTTCCAATAACCTGAAAACACTAATTATTTCACCAAGCCAGTCCGCTACCCTCGATAGATCATGATCACCACAGAAGATGGACAACAACCGAAAATAATTCAATTCCACCACTTCACTAAGAGTCTGGGTAGAACCAACAACTAAAAGAGACTCACTAGAAACATTTGGGACTTTTATGGGTAGCATACTCAAAACAAGAGGCACAAATCTGAATCAAAATTCATCATAAATGAAAATTTCACACCGCAATCACAAACTAAAGCTCAAACTTAAAGCACCATTCCAACCGCAATTTAGTATGTCAAACCAAGAATCCAGAAAAAAAGGACACGAAACACGAAAAGAGAACACTAAACAATTTCTCACTCACTTTTCAAAACATTTGAAATACCCTTTTTTAAAACCATTTTTTAGCCAAAAACACAACTTAAATATCCACCATTAGTATTCCATGAAGTCTCACACACATACATATCCATGTGCTAGCTCAAGCACCCATCCACTCACGTCACCAATTTCTCCACTTTCCAAATTCGTACCTCAATGTATGTGATCACTCATAGGAATATCAAGGGTCAATTCAAGACACTTATCACTTCCAAAATAGATCATTTGGAATAAAGAAAAAATTCTAAACCCATTTAAAAATGTCACTTATCATTAAAGCAATACATTTCAAAATCCTCAAACATTTTCCAATTCACATTCCAAAAAGTGTTACTCGGACCCCAAAACAACTTGCAAAGCACCTCCCATTTTTTCCTTTAAAACCACACATTCTATTAAAAGAAAACAATTCCCATTTCAAGACCACCTTTCCACTCCAAAACCATATTCCATTAAAGGAAAACAATTTTGAAATTCCAAAACATTTTTCATTGAAAAAACCATTTTCCCACTCTATTAACCATATCCCCTTTGGAAAACCACCTTTCACTAAAATCCATTTTCATTTTTTTTGAGATTCAGTAAAGTTAGTCAAAACTAATCCCAAACATAACTCACATAAAAACATCAAAAAATAAGGGACTAGTGGTTATACCAACCTGGTAACATGGATTAGCAGGCCATGATCCAAGCGAGCATCAACCACAGGAAGCATCTTGAACCGTGCGCTCGGGATATACATGGGTCGCTACTCCATGAAAGTCCACCACATAACAATGGATCAATCCCTTGGTCATCCCTCATCCACACAGACCAATCCAAAGAAGAAAATTCAAATCCCAGACTACCCCTAGAAACTCGAGTCTCGGGACGGGAAAGGGTTCATGACGTCCTTCTCGCACCTACCTCTTGAGTCCTAACACGACTAATCACCAAGCTACTTGACACCCCAAATAACAAGAACCTCCCCTCTAATACTATTTTGTCATGAACCAACCTGAGTCAACCCTGAACCGGTCACCTGAGCTGGTCTGTGACATGGGCTGAAGGGTGTTCCCGATCCCCACGGGTTGACAACTAGTGTCAGACATCAAAATAAACCAGTTGGGAACGATTTATCCCATAACAAGGATGATTAAACATAAACTGAACAAGAAAATAAATAAAGGGAAATAAACCGAACAACTTGGAAACGGAAAAAGGAATAAATGAAACAACGTGACATACCTCAGGTGACCTCGTGGGTCACCATGGAACGTAAACTAAACTCGCTCCCCAAAAGCGATCGAAGACTGAAACCTGCAACTGAAAAGTAAAGTAGGCGTGAGCACCGAGATGCTCAGTATGAATGCCACAATGTAACCACGTCCTATGCCCCTACCTTTAGTAAGAAATCCAATCATGACAGTTTGAAAATAAGATATAATAAAATAATATTTCCCTTCTTTTCAAATTCAAGTAACAAGTTTATATTTTCAAGTAAATAATTTCACTCCCACTACATTTTCAAAATAGGTTCCAAGCATGCATTAACGTTTCAAAAAGAAAAGAAACCAGTTTAGATTAAAATATGGTTTTCACAAAAAAGACATCAAGTATGAAACAACTAAAATGAAAATTTCATCACAAGTAGTATGTTGCAAATGAGCA